>CM038675.1:64397251-65597251 GCA_021605145.1 Aegilops bicornis | reverse complement strand
GATGTTCTTCTAAAGTGCTTGGACGAGGACCAAGCGAGAGTTGCTATGGGGGAGGTCCATGAAGGTATTTGAGGCACTCATCAGTCGGCTCCCAAGATGAAATGGTTGCTACGACCTGCTGGATTTTATTGGCCGACTATGATTAATGATTGCTTCAGATATTGGAAAGGGTGTGAAGCTTGTCAAAAATTTGGTGATATTCAGTTGGCTCCTGCTGCTATGTTACATCCCATTATCAAGTCGTGGCCTTTCAGAGGATGGGGTTTAGACTTTATTGGACAAATTCATCCGTCTTCCTCAAAGGGGCATCGGTTCGTATTGGTGGCAACCGATTATTCCACTAAATGGTCTGAAGCAGTACCTCTCAAGAACATGACACATGTGGAGGTAATTAAATTCATAACTGAGCACACTATTCATAGATTCGGCATTCCTCAAACGTTGACTACAGATCAAGGCTCATCTTTTATGTCACACCAAGTCAGAGAATTTGCCGAATCTTATAACATAAAGTTGCTCAATTCCTCTCCATATTATGCCCAAGCCAATGGACAGGCTGAGTCTAGCAATAAAATTTTAATCAAACTTATCAAGAAGAAGATTGAGGATAATCCAAGGAGATGGCATGAGCTACTGTCCGAAGCTTTGTGGGCGCATAGAATCTCAAGGCATGGTGCTACAAAGGTAACTCCATATGAGCTCGTATATGGTCAAGAGGCCGTTTTACCAGTGGAAGTGAATTTTAATGCTTTGAGAATAGCCAAATAGAATGATTTATCAGCGGTGGACTTTTATAACTTGATGATGGACAATATTGATGAAGTCGTTGGTAAACGTTTGGCTGCTCTGGAGGCCATAGAGAAAGATAAGTTAAGGGTGGAAAGAGCTTAAAATAAAAAGGTCAAGTTGAACACTTTTCAAGTTGGCGATCTCGTGTGGAAGGTGATACTACCAATTGGTTCGAAAGACAGAAAATTCGGGAAGTGGTCTCCAAGTTGAGAAGGTCCTTTTAGGATTACAAGAGTAGTTCCTGGAAATTCATATTTGGTTGAATACATACAAGGGGCATTGTTACCTCGAGCTCTCAATGGAAAATATTTAAAGAAGTGCCACCCAAGTGTGTGGCAAGAAGCCTAGATAGGCAACGGCCGATAAATAACTACCGCCCTTAGCATAAACATGGCCGATATATACCTATCGCCCTAAGAACAAATAAATGGCCGATGGAGTGTTGACATCGTCCTTAGAACAAACTTGGTACAAGTTATTTTTCGGCACGCTAGCTTTGCCCAAAAACAGGGGGACATGTGTTGACGCTCAAAAGTGGCACGTTTATAAAGAGTAGCTTGAAGCTATGTCAAGATTAATTCAAACTTACTATTGAAAGTCACCATGAAATGGATCTTTTCGAGAAGATGAAGATAAATATGAAGATGGTCTAAAACGGAGCTTGGATGTAAAAGTTATGAAAAGTTCAGAGATCCTCATGTCGACACCAGATTAAAGAATGTCCAGTAACCCAATGAATATGGCTTCAAATGGAGAAAGTTTCAACAAGAAAGTTGTGCGTCTCATCGAACGATCGGTTTTGATATAAAGATCGTCCCAATCCGAGGTCTTATGCAAAAGTTAGAGCCCGCACAGCGCGACCCTCCAGTGAGCAAAATATGACGCCCGGAACCAGACACATATATGGGTATGTCTGATGAGCTGCGTGAATATTTAGCTGTTTTGCGCGAGCGATATGACCACCTTCGGGATGACCTCTGATAAAAAAACATTCAACATGAAAGTTGTTCGTCTCGTCGAAACGGTCAATACTGCTTTTGGGCTCGTTTCCATCCGAGGTTGTTTACCACCTCAAAAAAGATCCACAATGTGCAGCCAATTTTAGACCGAACAGTTTTTGAAAGTTCGGACAAAATCAATCCGAATTTGACTAGGGTTTTGGACGTGAATCCAAGACTTTTCCTTGCATGAGAAGTCCAGCCCCTCTTGTATACCTAAGGGGTGACGGCCGATTGAACAACACAATCAAAAAAACACATCTACAGCCTTTTCATCTACGTCTTGTCATTCCCTCGTTCTTCGTCGTTCTTCGTGTTGGAGAGCTGCGAATCGCGAGGTTCTAGGGGCGGCTTGGCCGACCTAGGGCAGCCCATAGCCGCCGCACTCCCCGACGGCGTCCCTCCCGGGAGTGTAGGGTTTCGGGTCCTCAAAAGCTCTCGCCGGTCAACTTGCGAATCGCGCTTCCGGTGAGACTCCTTCGACGTGAGCTGCGGTGCGTCACCCCCGGCGTCAAGGGTACACGTGACGTGTTCGTGTGCGAAGGCTTGGTAATGAAGGCTCACATACACAGTGGGTTAGGATCCAATATAGAAGTATCACTAGACCTAGGGATACATCAAGGAATTATGAGGTCCAATAAGTACTCGTGCTCTAGTTCCTGGCGTCTCCTATTCCCTACTCATCTACTGTATTCTATTTTCGTCTTTCTCATCTAGGTGTATACTACTGTCACTGACCTTTCACATCCATGGCCATTTCATATGATAGCTATAGAAAAGTGTGTGTCGCCTAATAGAGCATGGTTCTATTTGGATGAAGATTGACGATGATTATATATATGCATCTACATGCAGAATTAATAAGAAGTTGTATATATCTACATGGTTGAATGTTGTGGAGCCCAAGTTACCAGCTAGTACATTGATTCCATGAAAAATGTCCAAGGAAAACCAACAACCGATGGAGACTTGCAGAGTGGGTCATCAAATCGAGAAGGAAGTATTGTCATCAAAGGTGGGATCATAGCCAGTAATTTAAGCCCGTTGCATATATATAACCCTAATCTTCTCTTATTCATCACCATGAAAGCTTGATCGCTTCATCTAACATACGTGGGCCATTGTAGACTTGCCCTCCACAGCCGTGAGCCCTCACCCTTCGACAATAGTTAGGTATAGGGCCCGTTCGTTGTGACGGGGGAGGAAACACACACTTCCTTAGCCAGTGTCTCATGTAGACCCTCCGCCCCTCCACACACACACATTTCCTTGACGATATCAGCCAACTCCTTGAAAAATCGTTGACACTACTACACCAGGAATTACATGATAAGTGGTGTGTCCCAAAATATGAACTTATGACAATTCTCAAATGCAAACGTTCATCGGCTTCTCCTCATGAGATCCGGGTAGGTGGCTTCATAAATTTCTAAGTTTTTTATTATCTAGTATAAGCTCATACAGAAACTTGAGTTCACACACTTGTTACTCATCCAAATTTTCCATGAGTACAAGTGTTTAGGCAGCCAGTCATGTTAAAAAACAAATCTGGTGCATCAACGAAAGAGGTCAACTATAGTAGGGGAAACTCGGTAGTGGGTTTCTGAAAATATGGTACATCATCATAGACATACATATAACAACTTTGACTTGGAGCCAATCATTGTATTTTTCGTGAACACTAATTTCAGGCTTTATATAAAAAAGAAATATCAAATTCTCGGGGGACCTACTAATAAGAGAATAAAAAGACTAAGTGCAACCTTCTGGTCCGTAGATGAACCAAAAAACATCAGTTTCCTTTCTGAAATCCAAAATTGCAACAGTAAATAACTATGAATTGTTTGAGTATGTGGAAATCGAACGCCAAAGATGCCAGGCAATGTGAATACGATTACGTGTAGTTCATGACTCACCATGATCGACAAGACCTGGTTCCACTGGCCATTAGATGCATATGTACTTGTTCAATCACGTGTAGTTCATGACTCACCATGGAGGTTATTGATGATTGCTGAGGTCCACTACCGAGCCACCTCCTCAAATACACATTCTTGAGCTCTTGCTAATTAGCTTCTACTGCTGCAGTGTTGCCACGAGGTTGGAAGTTTGGACACAGGGCCTGATCTCGTCGGCCTGCCTGTGCTAATTGGCTTCTAACCTGACAGATGAATTTCAGCAGGGCTTTTCAGAAGCTAGCAACACAATGACCAGTATATGCAAAGTTGCATGCACACTAATTACTGCAGTTCATTGTCAACCCTAGCACACGGAAGAATTTGTCCCCTTCAGTTTCGTCTAACACTCCTACTGGTAATGAAGGCTCACATACACAGTGGGTTAGGATCCAATATGGAAGTATCACTAGACCTATAGATACATCAAGGAACTATGAGGTCCAATAAGTACCCGTGCTCTAGTTCCTGGCATCTCCTATTCTCTACTCATCTGTTGTGTTCTCTTTCCGTCTGTCTCATCTAGGTTTATACTACTACCACTGACCTTTCGCATCCATGGCCATTTCATATGATAGCTATAGAAAAGTGTGTCGCCTAATAGAGCATGGTTCTATTTGGGTGAAGATTGACGATTATTATATATATGCATGTACATGCATTATTAATAAGAAGTTGTACATATCTACCGTGGTTGAATGTTGTGGAGCCCAAGTTACCGGCTAGTACATTGATTCCATGACAAATATCCAAGGAAAACCAACAACCAATGGAGACTTGCAGAGTGGGTCATCAAATCGAGAACGAACTATTGTCATCAAAGGTGGGATCATAGCCAGTAATTTAAACCCGTTGCATATAACCCTCATTTTCTCTTATTCATCACCATGAAAGCTTAATCACTTCATCTAACATACGTGGGCCGATGTATTCTCCACAGGCTTGAGCCCTCACCCTTCGACAACAGTTAGGCATAGCCCAGCACCAGCTTTGACTAGTCCATCGGAGCATGCGTCACCGACACTCCTTTGTCCCCTGCCATGCCCTCCCCTCCTCGTAGTCGTAGCCCCACACAGGTAAGCAATGATGTTCCTTTTGATATGTGGGATTTCTTTCTCAGCCCATACTGTTGAAGCATCTGAATAGGTGTCCTCTGTTGATGCTAGCGATTAGTCTTAAGGTTTTACCAATGTTCCTGATGACACCAGGAAGGATCTCCAAATACTTACTGCCAAGTGGGGTCCGTAAAAATTGAGGAACACCCATTACTGGTATAGTTCGTTGTGCTGAAGTTATCCGCGTTGCTCCTTGAAAACTTAGACAACCATGAAATATCGAGTCGTGCAAATATTGTATCTTCTGTACACATATATGTTTACATCAACTTGGGTGGACGGATTAATCTATGTTATTTTAAGATGTTTGTGTGAATATGCAAAACAACACCTAGAAATAAGTTTAATTTTGTTAGACCTTACTCGAGTGGCGATTCTGATTATTGATTGGCTTCTTGAGCTCTATGAAGTGGTATATTAGGTCCCATTTTCCTGTCTTGAACACTTTATTTTTTCCCGTTGCTTCACTTCTGGTCCTACTAGGTATGTTCATTTCAGGTTGTAGCGTTGTGTCCTGAGCATAACTTTATCTATATATTTATGCTAATAAGGATACCGTTAAATGAGTTACCCTGTAAACCTCTTTTAAAAAGCATTATTTTCTTTTATTGCCGAACTAACCTATTTGAGGGATATAGGAGGAGAAGTGGATTCCCTTCCAAAGAATAAGGAACCCTTGCTACATTTAAATCGGCTGGTTAAACAAATACCAAGAGACCACTCAAAAAATAGGTACAAGCACCGCTGAGCAGAAAGATGGACTGACCCTATTCTGAACAATAGAGCTCAACCTTTGAAAACCTAGAGTAGTTACTTCATTGATAGTAGAATGCTCCGTTTTGAAATATCTTTAAGAGCTACTAAGAGTATCTATAGCCAGATGTGGCAAATCCAGCCCCCTATACGTCCGCGGACCCGCCCGGGCAGGCCCGCAGATGGTGCAGAGAACCCCTCATATGTCGTGTCCCGCAGCCACACACCTCAAATCATAACTCTCAAAATTCATGCAAAATCCATGCACATCTATGGTACACGTGAATGCCGCACGTAAATATCAAATGTTGGTAGCGAAAGTACATAGAATATAGTTCAAACATAAAATTTATTAGAGTGCATAATTCAAACATTAGATCATTGGTTTCAATTGTAGGTCCACATGTGCTCCAAGATTCTCATGCTTCTGGAGAAAATTCATAAGCTGATCCGCATCTTGTTGTTCCGGAACATTGACTTGTTCTCCAGTCGTCTCAAAATCATTTGTTTAGGCTACCCAACATCATCATCATCGACAATCATATTGTACAAAATGATATAACATGTCATCAGTTTCCACAAAGTCTCTAATTCCTTCCTCATTGCAGATTTACGAATAATTCTCCAATTAACATGAAGCACTCTGAAGTCCTCTCCACATTCCTCCTAACTGCCTCTTGCATTGTTGCAAAGTGGCTTTATTTGTTTCCATCGGGTTCGGATATGGTCTTCACAAGCGCCGCCACTGAGGATAGATAACATTGGCAATATAGTACCCCATGTTTCGGTCACGGACATTGAAAGTGTAGTTGCATGATGGTAATTCCGAATTACATAGTCTCATGGACATGCGAGATCGCTGAAGCACATGTATGTCATTGTGAGAATCGTACGTTCCAAATAATGCATGCCAAGCCCACAAGTCATGTGACGCCACTGCTTCCAATATGATGGTGGCCTCTTTGCTGTGATGGTGGTACATACTGCACAAACCTCTGGCGTAGTTCTTCCTTTGGCAATGCATGCAATCAATTGAAGCGAGCATACGTGGAAAACCTCTTGCCTCTGCAATAGACAGTAGCTTTTTTGTATCCTGCACATTTGGTTTATCAGATACTCTGGCACAAACACCAGCACCACGATGCGTTAAACTTGATAGGTGGTCTTCAGGCATGTGCTCTCGCCCATCTAGACCATCTCACCAATGACATCTGCGGTGGTACCAAGTGCAAGCATCCTTAGAATAGTTGAGTATTTCTTCTTAACAGAGAATGATAGTTGTCCGCAACAATCCATGTTGAGCTTAAAGTAGGGATCGTGTGCCTCCACTCCCTCCACCACGTGCAAGAACAATGATTTGCGCATACGGAACCATCGAGGAAACCCCGATTTAGAACTCTTCTCCCTTTGATCGAGCCCTTGAAGTTGAGAATTTGCTCCACCTCCCGGTCCATTTCTTGTTGAATGCTCATGATCATAATCATCTCGGCATTTTGTCTGAATTCGACGAATCGAATAACACATTATGAATCATTTCATCAAGCTCTGTTGGTCCATACTTCTCGTCTGACGAACCATCCGAATCCATCATTTTGCCTATGAAACAATAAAAAATGGTTGAACAATGTGGCGAACACATAGCGGGCAAGGTGCAGTCTGAGAGTTGTCGAATGTACGACGGTGGCATCCGGGATGGCGACGATGTCCGTAGCGGCGAGAATGGATGGGAGGCATGTTAGGGCTGTGCTGGCAGCGCTAACGGTTTAGTACGACAACAGAGCACGGGTGGTAGCGGAGCTAGGGGAGGGCCGACCAGGAAGAGGGAGAATAGAAGAGAGGAATAATTGAAAGCGACTAGCTTGGGGAAGGAGGATTTTGTGAAATTGGATGTAGGGTCCGCCTGTTTGGTCTGGCGTGGCGGACGCGCTCAGGCCTCCCCATATATGCCCGAGATTTGGGCTGGATATAATGGTTGCAGGTGGCTCCGGTCGTTTAGGGCCGGTATGAGAATCCCGTCTGGGTCTTTTTGTTTGACCGGTCAGTAACCGGGCCATCCGTCTGGGTGTATAAGGTGGGTTTGAGGCAGCTGGCTATAGATGCTCTAATGTGTAGGGATAATGAGTGTTTTAATTTTTAGAGTCATCATGCACACCCGAATGCGTTGAGAACTTAAAGCTAGCTGTCGGTATGAAATTCGAGAGTATAGAAGTAGTCCAGAAGTTTACGAAACTTATGCACATAGTGTTGTCTTCATAGATTAAATTGGGTAGAAGAACACTGTAGATAATGTGGTGGTCTGCACACATTTTCTTCGTGGCAAAGTAGGTTTTTAACCAAACAAGTATGATGAACATAAGTATGAACATAAGAAGTATTAAATGGGGGAGGGGGAAGAAAACATGTAAGAAAGCTCACTAGATAAGGCTATGATAATTGTCAAACGTATGCATGAACTAAAATAATTTATATAATATTTTCATGAAGAACACACAAATTTATCACACCTAGCAAGCAGCATTTAATCAAGTCTAATAGAGAAAACATCGAGAAGTTGAAGACCAAACTGTTCACATGTCGTGTATCTAACTTTGGGATGTATTGAACCTTTCGATTCATTGGTATTGGCGAGGGTGGATTTGAGTTCATGGGCCACATAACCAGGGCCTGGTCAACAACCAACAACAAGCACATATCGTACGCTTGGACAAAGCACATTCAAGAGCCACTATGTTGATTTAGAATTACTACCTCCACTCAAAATAATTGAAGTTCTTGATTTGTCCCAAGTCAAAGATATGTAAATTTGATCAAGTCTATAGAAAATTACATTAACATCTAGAACACAAAATTAATCTCATGACATTCTTAATGAAATATATTTTCATACTATCTGTATTTTGTGTTGTAGATCTCAATATATTTTCCTATAGAGTCTGTCAGACTTAAATAAGTCGGACTTAGGAAAATCCTAGAATTGTAATTATTTTCAAATGAAGGGTGTAGTTAATTATCAATCAAATGAGAATATTTGCATTCATGTTGGCCTCATGCATGGCGTGCTCCTGCAAGACCACTATGAGGAGGTAACTTAATTTCTAGCTTAATTACAAGGTACTAACTAGTTCAACAAAATTCCACTGTTGCATGTGAATCATTCATGATCCCACTGTCATGCGTCAACAAGATGCCTGGTGGCGGTGAAAGGCAGTGAAAAGATTAGCTGCTCAGATCAGATCGAGAGCACGAGGGTGCTCCATCAATCTTTGCTAATAAGCAAATCCAGTGCCGGAATCTATATTCACAGGGATGTTGGTCTTCCAGGTTGCAGGCTAAAGACTGACCACATTCTCTACAAGTTAGCTTATAGTTTCTCAACAGTGATCTCGAGCACAGACTGGCCAGACCCAGGAGCATCTTCGCACGATCATTACTATGGTAGTTGTACAGAGAAATGGCCATCTCTTTCCCGAGGTCTCCTATTCCCAGATTATAGAGAAATGATCATCTCTTTCACAGGCTTCTATGCTTTTCATTGCACGAGACCTACTCTTTTTTATTCCGGCAAAAAACGTTTTGGCTGCTGGTAGCTTGTGGAGCTTGCCTCTCTTTCAGTGGAGATTGAACAACATATATAAGCATCTGTTCTTTATACCATGTTGAGGAGAATGTACTAATTTACACTGATTTTATGGTGGTAAGGTGTACATTTATAAGTATGTCAGTGACCTTTTGCGTGTTATGACATATGAATGGTTGTTATTGGTTTGAGAATTAATTTGGGTCAAATCATGCTTGAACTTTGCAAGAGAATTACTGTGTCTCCACAAATAACACAGTTTGTCCTTCTAGAGATTTCTACTTTTTTTTGCGAAAGAGATTTCTACTTGGCCTCATAGTTAATCCACACTTTCTAAAAACTCACTTAGATGACCATCGGTGTTATTTAGGACTCGTCTTCCCGCGCAGGCTCCTCTTCTTGTCCAGACTCATCTTCCCGTCTAGACTCCTCAGGATAATAGGTATGGACGATGATCTTGTCGGCGCGACCGATACGGGCGTCCATGATGGCCGCCCCCTGATTATGGGGAGCTTCCGTATGCTATGGTGCCTGGTCATCATCCATGGTACCATCTATATAGATGTTCGATTCTTGGTCCACGGACTACGCATATACAATACGTCACATGGAAAATGCTCTTCTTGCCACGGAGTATCAGTCTTGCATACGGCAGGTGCGACTTGCTACCCACATTCCAGAATAGAAGGTGTATTTTTTTAAGTCAAATGCTTGCTTGTTTGACCATGCTTTTAGAAAAAAAAATCATCTATGGTGCCAAATCTGTATTATTAGATCCATAATGAAAAGTATTTTTATATTTTATTTATTTTGTATTATAGATGTTTATATTTTGTTTCATAATCTTGGTCAAACATATATAAGTTTGACTTACACGAAAATCAATACACCTTATATTTTGGAATGTAGGAAGGACATAGGTAGTCATGCACTAATTATGTCTACTCGTCTACATAATCATCGTTCGACTGCTGGCATGTGGCAAGAAAGTACCACACTTTTCGTTTTAACATCCAGAAGCCCTTGCGCAAGCTAAAAGCTTTCACGTTGATCATAGAGCTAGAAATTAACATCCGAACGTATGGGTCTATAAGGAAAACTTAATCTAAAAGTTGAGCGTGATATATACTCCCTCCGTCCTTTAAAAAGTGCATTTCAACTTTGTTGGAGAGTCAAACTATTTAAAAGTTTGATCGAGTTTGTGCAAAAATATATCAATATTTGTGAAACCAAATAGGTATATGCTGAAAATATATTTTATTATGAATATAATACTACTATTATGACATAAATGGTGGTGTATTATTACATAAATACGGTCAAACTTATAAATGTTTGACTTTCCAACAAAGTTGGAAGTACACTCTTTAAAGAACGGAGGGAGTAATTACCTAGATCTTCCCTAGAATGACTAGGGTTTCTTTTCCTCCCGCCAGAACCGTCATGAGTCCGCCTCGTCTTCAGTGGCCTTAGGGCCATGCATGGTGGCGTTGCCGATCCTAGCCCTTGCCGACAAGAGGGCTTCATTTATGTTCCTTTGAGTTTTGTTAGGCTTTGTGTCCTCCTCAGGAAGGCGAGACAGTGGCAGCTCCCTGAAGATAGAATAAGGTTCTCCCTGCCTAGCCCCCATCCTGTTGGTGCGTCTAGTATCGTCGGTGAGCGTGTGAAGGTGTGTCTCCAATGGATCCGTCCTTGATGGATTTGCTCGGATCTAGTCGTAGTTCGTCTACTTTCGCGTGTCTTCAGGTTGGATTGCCGAGTCCTCCCGCGGCCTATCCGAGAAGGCCGAGAAGGTGTCCATCTCCGTGAGCGCCGTGGAGCTCGCGGAGATGGGCGTCCAGCTGACGGCCACCAAGACGGGGGCGGAGCTGAAGGAGATGGGCGTTAAGAAGGGGCTGCTCTCCGGCGAGCTGTTCCTGGCGCGGCTCTCCCTGAACGACGCAAACGCGGGGTTCCTTGTCAACATGGCGGCGCTGGAGCTGTGCACGACGCCGGACTTCTCCGAGGCCGACGATGAGCAGTCCACCGTGTGCTCGTACCTCTGCCTGCTGGGCATGGTGACGGACCGGATGGACGACGTGCAGGAGCTGCGCACGAAGCACATCCTACAGGGGGGAGCGGGGCTGACCAACGAGGACGCGCTCCGCCTCTTCATCCGCCTCGAGAAGCACCTGCGGCCGGGGAGATGTTACCTCCGCACCATGCTGGACATCGAGAACTACAGGGTCTATAGGCCGGTGCGGACCAGACTGTACTGGTTTGGCTACAAGAACATGAAGACTATCATCACCGTGGTGACCGTCGTTGGCGCACTTGTCAGTTTGCTCGAGGCAATCAAGTCTCTTAGGAGTAAGTAAGTAGGGGCACCCGTGATAAACCAAAATTTCAAACCAAATACCAGATTTTTTTTAAAAAAAACTTGTTTTTTTTGCATGGAAGATAATGTGGTGCGTGAGGTGCGCTCCAAATGTCAGATTATTTGGACATCTGAGTAGCTGTCCGCAAAAAAGAAAAAATTGGGGTCTGTGAAAAAGTTTACTGTTCAGGTATTGCTCTGACGTAATTTGTGTTTTTTGCCGAGAGCTACTCATATGTTCAAATGATTTAAAACTGGAATGCATCTCGCGCACGAAATTATCTTCCATGCAAAAAACATCAGATATTTTTAGTGTTTTTTGTGAGTTTTCTCTTCACCGGGTACAGATGAGGCTGGGCTCAGAAATGAATATCTGGCATAATGTGTTTCTGTTGCCATTTCATATTTATATATTTACCGCTTTTGTGTTGCACTGCAACCGCTAAGTTACAGTACGACGGACACACGTGTGTATATGTATCACTCAGACACCCCTTGGCCTAACCGAACCCAATACTACCTAAGTATCCAGAGGATGGACAAACCAATGGATCCTGAATTACACTATACACAACCATGCGTCGGGTTCCAAGCAGTTTGCACTTTACCGGTAGGCTATTTCATTCTGACAGCATGGCATGACACTGATGAGCGAGGAAGCAGAGGATGATCTCATCTCTGCATCGTCCTGCTGGTGTAGAGGAAGAAGTTGCGGCACCCCATGTCCAACACCTTCTCCTCAGGCTCCAGAGCTACATCAATAATGCAATGCATGCTTGATTAATTCAGGTGGAGAGATTAAAAGGAGACCTACGCACGCACCCGCTCCGGCTGGGGCATGCGGGGACACGGAGCTCCTCATGTCCGGCTGGGACAGAGAGAATGCTCTACGCCGTGCTAATTGGTCAATAATGCTACACTTACAGACTGGATAGCACGGAAGAATGCTACAGGCTGATGTGTTGAGCAGCCATTCGCTGATTTTCCTTTGCGGGCCCTTTGTGATTTCCGTCTGGGCTAAGCAAACGCTGCCACATCTGTCCGTAAGCGCTGATGCGTAACCAAGTATCCGTAAGTGTAGCATTATTGCTAATTGGTCGTTGCGGCCAGGGCGTCTTCTCGAATACTGGATAGAACCCCACTTCCGACCGAAACGGCGCATGATCGATCGCCCTACTAAGTAAAGTTGCAACCTGGCATGGCGGTCTAGCTCTACAGTTCAGGCACGTTTTTGGTAGTGGCCAAACTTGTTCTTCCTTAAAAGCTAGCTATGCAACATAAACTTTTATTGGAACTGGTTACGAGCCAAGGGAGATCAAAACCTTGTCAGCCAATGCAATAGTCAGGTACAAAGGGGATTAGCCCGGTTCAAAGAGAATTAGTTTAGCACAAAACTTTAATTATGAAGAAGGGGAAGCAAGCTTTTATGTCTAAATTGAATGGGTTTTAAATTTGTTTGGGCGCAGGTACTCTTGTTGGTGGCTCCGTTGGTGGGACTGTAGATTTCTGTTAGCACAAGAAATCCTTCATAATTCAACATACCAAGAACCATTCGGCCCCACAAAATGTATTTAGGGAATAAGGATGTTCGCAAAGCCATCATGTTTGACATTTAGAAAAAACTTATAAACGTTATATTTTGGAACGGAGTATACATGGATGTCCGATGGGGCG
This sequence comes from Aegilops bicornis, assembly GCA_021605145.1. Classification (NCBI taxonomy): domain Eukaryota; kingdom Viridiplantae; phylum Streptophyta; class Magnoliopsida; order Poales; family Poaceae; genus Aegilops; species Aegilops bicornis. Next base: position 65,584,034 of record CM038675.1, on the reverse strand, counting down.
CTTGTACATTGGCAGAGCAAATGTTGTCTCTTTTTTTTTTCTTGATGTCAATGTGTACTCCAAGCTTTAAATTTGTCCTTTTTATTATTCGCAATGGCCATAATCTTATAGGCCACTAGCTAGCTTCCGTGCAAAACAAAATGTATTTAGGGAATAAGGATGTTCGCAAAGCCATCATGTTTGACATTTAGAAAAAACTTATAAGCGTTATATTTTGGAGCGGAGTATACATGGATGTCCGATGGGGCGCTTGTACATTGGCAGAGCAAATGTTGTCTCTTTTTTTTTCTTGATGTCAATGTGTACTCCAAGCTTTAAATTTCTCCTTTTTATTATTCGCAATGGCCATAATCTTATAGGCCACTAGCTAGCTTCCGTGCAAAACAAAATGTATTTAGGGAATAAGGATGTTCGCAAAGCCATCATGTTTGACATTTAGAAAAAACTTATAAATGTTATATTTTGGAACGGAGTATACATGGATGTCCGATGGGGCGCTTGTACATTGGCAGAGCAAATGTTGTCTCTTTTTTATTCTTGATGTCAATGTGTACTCCAAGCTTTAAATTTGTCCTTTTTATTATTCGCAATGGCCATAATCTTATAGGCCACTAGCTAGCTTCCGTGCAAAACAAAATGTATTTAGGGAATAAGGATGTTCGCAAAGCCATCATGTTTGACATTTAGAAAAACTTATAAACGTTATATTTTGGAACGGAGTATACATGGATGTCCGATGGGCGCTTGTACATTGGCAGAGCAAATGTTGTCTCTTTTTTTCTTGATGTCAATGTGTACTCCAAGCTTTAAATTTCTCCTTTTATTATTCGCAATGGCCATAATCTTATAGGCCACTAGCTAGCTTCCGTGCAAAACAAAATGTATTTAGGGAATAAGGATGTTAGCAAAGCCATCATGTTTGACATTTAGAAAAAACTTATAAACGTTATATTTTGGAACGGAGTATACATGGATGTCCGATGGCGCTTGTACATTTGCAGAGCAAATGTTGTCTCTTTTTTTTTCTTGATGTCAATGTGTACTCCAAGCTTTAAATTTCTCCTTTTTATTATTCGCAATGGCCATAATCTTATAGGCCACTAGCTAGCTTCCGTGCAAAACAAAATGTATTTAGGGAATAAGGATGTTCGCAAAGCCATCATGTTTGACATTTAGAAAAAACTTATAAACGTTATATTTTGGAACGGAGTATACATGGATGTCCGATGGGGCGCTTGTACATTGGCAGAGCAAATGTTGTCTGTTTTTTCTTGATGTCAATGTGTACTCCAAGCTTTAAATTTGTCCTTTTTATTATTCGCAATGGCCATAATCTTATAGGCCACTAGCTAGCTTCCGTGCAAAACAAAATGTATTTAGGGAATAAGGATGTTCGCAAAGCCATCATGTTTGACATTTAGAAAAACTTATAAACGTTATATTTTGGAACGGAGTATACATGGATGTCCGATGGGGCGCTTGTACATTGGCAGAGCAAATGTTGTCTCTTTTTTTTTCTTGATGTCAATGTGTACTCCAAGCTTTAAATTTCTCCTTTTTATTATTCGCATAATGGCCATAATCTTATAGGCCACTAGCTAGCTTCCGTGCAAAACAAAATGTATTTAGGGAATAAGGATGTTCGCAAAGCCATCATGTTTGACATTTAGAAAAAACTTATAAACGTTATATTTTGGAACGGAGTATACATGGATGTCCGATGGGGCGCTTGTACATTGGCAGAGCAAATGCTGTCTCTTTTTTTTTCTTGATGTCAATGTGTACTCCAAGCTTTAAATTTCTCCTTTTTATTATTCGCAATGGCCATAATCTTATAGGCCACTAGCTAGCTTCCGTGCAAAACAAAATGTATTTAGGGAATAAGGATGTTCGCAAAGCCATCATGTTTGACATTTAGAAAAAACTTATAAACGTTATATTTTGGAACGGAGTATACATGGATGTCCGATGGGGCGCTTGTACATTGGCAGAGCAAATGTTGTCTGTTTTCTTGATGTCAATGTGTACTCCAAGCTTTAAATTTCTCCTTTTTATTATTCGCAATGGTCATAATCTTATTGGCCACTAGCTAGCTTCCGTGCAAAACAAAATGTATTTAGGGAATAAGGATGTTCGCAAAGCCATCATGTTTGACATTTAGAAAAACTTATAAGCGTTATATTTTGGAACGGAGTATACATGGATGTCCGATGGGCGCTTGTACATTGGCAGAGCAAATGTTGTCTGTTTTTTTCTTGATGTCAATGTGTACTCCAAGCTTTAAATTTGTCCTTTTATTATTCGCAATGGCCATAATCTTATAGGCCACTAGCTAGCTTCCGTGCAAAACAAAATGTATTTAGGGAATAAGGATGTTCGCAAAGCCATCATGTTTGACATTTAGAAAAAACTTATAAACGTTATATTTTGGAACGGAGTATACAAGGATGTCCGATGGGGCGCTTGTACATTGGCAGAGCAAATGTTGTCTCTTTTTTTTTCTTGATGTCAATGTGTACTCCAAGCTTTAAATTTGTCCTTTTTATTATTCGCAATGGCCATAATCTTATAGGCCACTAGCTAGCTTCCGTGCAAAACAAAATGTATTTAGGGAATAAGGATGTTCGCAAAGCCATCATGTTTGACATTTAGAAAAACTTATAAACGTTATATTTTGTTACGGAGTATACATGGATGTCCGATGGGGCGCTTGTACATTGGCAGAGCAAATGTTGTCACTTTTTTTTTCTTGATGTCAATGTGTACTCCAAGCATTAAATTTCTCCTTTTATTATTCGCAATGGCCATAATCTTATAGGCCACTAGCTAGCTTCCGTGCAAAACAAAATGTATTTAGGGAATAAGGATGTTCGCAAAGCCATCATGTTTGACATTTAGAAAAAACTTATAAACGTTATATTTTGGAACGGAGTATACATGGATGTCCGATGGGGCGCTTGTACATTGGCAGAGCAAATGTTGTCTCTTTTTTTTTCTTGATGTCAATGTGTACTCCAAGCTTTAAATTTCTCCTTTTTATTATTCGCAATGGCCATAATCTTATAGGCCACTAGCTAGCTTCCGTGCAAAACAAAATGTATTTAGGGAATAAGGATGTTCAAAGCCATCATGTTTGACATTTAGAAAAACTTATAAATGTTATATTTTGGAACGGAGTATACATGGATGTCCGATGGGCGCTTGTACATTGGCAGAGCAAATGTTGTCTCTTTTTATTCTTGATGTCAATGTGTACTCCAAGCTTTAAATTTGTCCTTTTATTATTCGCAATGGCCATAATCTTATAGGCCACTAGCTAGCTTCCGTGCAAAACAAAATGTATTTAGGGAATAAGGATGTTCGCAAAGCCATCATGTTTGACATTTAGAAAAAACTTATAAACGTTATATTTTGGAACGGAGTATACATGGATGTCCGATGGGGCGCTTGTACATTGGCAGAGCAAATGTTGTCTCTTTTTTTTTCTTGATGTCAATGTGTACTCCAAGCTTTAAATTTCTCCTTTTATTATTCGCAATGGCCATAATCTTATAGGCCACTAGCTAGCTTCCGTGCAAAACAAAATGTATTTAGGGAATAAGGATGTTCGCAAAGCCATCATGTTTGACATTTAGAAAAAACTTATAAACGTTATATTTTGGAACGGAGTATACATGGATGTCCGATGGGCGCTTGTACATTTGCAGAGCAAATGTTGTCTCTTTTTTTTCTTGATGTCAATGTGTACTCCAAGCTTTAAATTTCTCCTTTTTATTATTCATAATGGCCATAATCTTATAGGCCACTAGCTAGCTTCCGTGCAAAACAAAATGTATTTAGGGAATAAGGATGTTCGCAAAGCCATCATGTTTGACATTTAGAAAAACTTATAAACGTTATATTTTGGAACGGAGTATACATGGATGTCCGATGGGGCGCTTGTACATTGGCAGAGCAAATGTTGTCTCTTTTTTTTTCTTGATGTCAATGTGTACTCCAAGCTTTAAATTTGTCCTTTTATTATTCGCAATGGCCATAATCTTATAGGCCACTAGCTAGCTTCCGTGCAAAACAAAATGTATTTAGGGAATAAGGATGTTCGCAAAGCCATCATGTTTGACATTTAGAAAAACTTATAAACGTTATATTTTGGAACGGAGTATACATGGATGTCCTATGGGCGCTTGTACATTGGCAGAGCAAATGTTGTCTCTTTTTTTCTTGATGTCAATGTGTACTCCAAGCTTTAAATTTCTCCCTTTTATTATTCGCAATGGCCATAATCTTATAGGCCACTAGCTAGCTTCCGTGCAAAACAAAATGTATTTAGGGAATAAGGATGTTCGCAAAGCCATCATGTTTGACATTTAGAAAAAACTTATAAACGTTATATTTTGGAACGGAGTATACATGGATGTCCGATGGGGCGCTTGTACATTGGCAGAGCAAATGCTGTCTCTTTTTTTTTCTTGATGTCAATGTGTACTCCAAGCTTTAAATTTCTACATTTTATTATTCGCAATGGCCATAATCTTATAGGCCACTAGCTAGCTTCCGTGCAAAACAAAATGTATTTAGGGAATAAGGATGTTCGCAAAGCCATCATGTTTGACATTTAGAAAAACTTATAAACGTTATATTTTGGAACGGAGTATACATGGATGTCCGATGGGGCGCTTGTACATTGGCAGAGCAAATGTTGTCTTTTTTTTTTCTTGATGTCAATGTGTACTCCAAGCTTTAAATTTCTCCTTTTTATTATTCGCAATGGTCATAATCTTATTGGCCACTAGCTAGCTTCCGTGCAAAACAAAATGTATTTAGGGAATAAGGATGTTCGCAAAGCCATCATGTTTGACATTTAGAAAAAACTTATAAACGTTATATTTTGGAACGGAGTATACATGGATGTCCGATGGGCGCTTGTACATTGGCAGAGCAAATGTTGTCTGTTTTTTTTTCTTGATGTCAATGTGTACTCCAAGCTTTAAATTTGTCCTTTTTATTATTCGCAATGGCCATAATCTTATAGGCCACTAGCTAGCTTCCGTGCAAAACAAAATGTATTTAGGGAATAAGGATGTTCGCAAAGCCATCATGTTTGACATTTAGAAAAACTTATAAGCGTTATATTTTGGAACGGAGTATACAAGGATGTCCGATGGGGCGCTTGTACATTGGCAGAGCAAATGTTGTCTCTTTTTTTTTCTTGATGTCAATGTGTACTCCAAGCTTTAAATTTGTCCTTTTTATTATTCGCAATGGCCATAATCTTATAGGCCACTAGCTAGCTTCCGTGCAAAACAAAATGTATTTAGGGAATAAGGATGTTCGCAAAGCCATCATGTTTGACATTTAGAAAAAACTTATAAACGTTATATTTTGGAGCGGAGTATACATGGATGTCCGATGGGGCGCTTGTACATTGGCAGAGCAAATGTTGTCTCTTTTTTTCTTGATGTCAATGTGTACTCCAAGCTTTAAATTTCTCCTTTTATTATTCGCAATGGCCATAATCTTATAGGCCACTAGCTAGCTTCCGTGCAAAACAAAATGTATTTAGGGAATAAGGATGTTATAAAGCCATCATGTTTGACATTTAGAAAAAACTTATAAACGTTATATTTTGGAACGGAGTATACATGGATGTCCGATGGGGCGCTTGTACATTGGCAGAGCAAATGTTGTCTCTTTTTTTTTCTTGATGTCAATGTGTACTCCAAGCTTTAAATTTGTCCTTTTTATTATTCGCAATGGCCATAATCTTATAGGCCACTAGCTAGCTTCCGTGCAAAACAAAATGTATTTAGTGAATAAGGATGTTCGCAAAGCCATCATGTTTGACATTTAGAAAAAACTTATAAACGTTATATTTTGGAACGGAGTATACATGGATGTCCGATGGGGCGCTTGTAAATTGGCAGAGCAAATGTTGTCTCTTTTTTTTTCTTGATGTCAATGTGTACTCCAAGCTTTAAATTTCTCCTTTTTATTATTCGCAATGGCCATAATCTTATAGGCCACTAGCTAGCTTCCGTGCAAAACAAAATGTCAAAAATATCATATCGGTTTCATGCCATAACTTTGACTGCATGGAGTTGGCGCGTGGCATATAATTTATGTGACACTATATCTCTGGGAAGATTGAAGATCTGTCCAGGTGCAAGCTCCGCGTAGCAACCGGAGAGATTTACTCAGAATGAACAAACATGCATCCATTCAAATTTGCACAACGACACTTCCAGTGCCAATCAAAGGACAAGTGCAGACTAATATATAGAAGACGGGTTGCTACTTCCAGTGCCAACGACACTTCCGCTCCCAAACAATCATCCACACTCCTTTTTTATGTTCTTGTCTCATTTGTCTGAGCTACGAGAGCTACATATGCTACTAGGGTAAAGACGGAAGGTATATATATATGTGTGACATTGTGGACCAGCATGGTTGAATATTGTGTGCCCTAGAGAACTTTTAATCCCAAGTCATATCTAGTTGTGCAAAACCCAAGATAAGATCTTGCCGGCTAAAATAATTGGCCCTTTTTTTCTATGACTTAATTACAATTCTGGTACAGTAGAGATCCATACATAACCTTAAAAAAATGACATTACTCGGTCCAACAACTTGTGTTTAGGGTATGTTTATGTAAACTTCCGGCATTGCCGTTAACACTCTTAAACCGTGCAAAGCTCGACTGAAGTGGTGGTTCGTGTGGGCGCGAGCTATGGCTGCGGATCTGGAGCACAGCGCTCCTTGCGGCGATGGATGGGAGCGGCACGACCTGGTTATCATTGGTCGTCAGATAGCGAGTGCTGGCGGAGGTGGTGATCGACGACCTTCTCGCGGAGCATGTGGAGGCGGGGTTGTGGGCGTTCGGTAGTGTCTTTGGCTTCGGACTTGGGTGGTGGGGCGTCCCGTGAGCGGCCGATGGGGGGCGGGGCTGGCTCAGGTGTGGTTGCTGGGCACCGGAGTTGCCGGCTGCCAAGAGCGGCTCCCCGTCAGGATCTATTCCTAGACCTGATGGTGCAGTGCCCACCTTTCAGGGGTGCGATGGTCGGCACTTGGTTGGCGTCGTGGATTGACCGCCGGTGCTGGAGTTTGACTTGGTCCTATGGCCGAGGTTCGCGACTCTAGGCCGACTCCAGTCGAGACATGGCAGGTTCTTGCGGGTTGATTGGGGGGCGTTTGCACATTATGGCGTTGGTGGTGGTCAGGATGGCGCTCGCTCGCAGTCAGATCGGTGCTAAAAGGTGGATTTGACGTTGTTTGAGCTGATGGCTCCAGGGTGGTCGTCGCCAGCCACCGGGTCATATCCCCCTCCATCCATCGGGATTGGAGGGGATTCCAGGTGTGGGCGTCCCTACGGTGGTGGCGCTGACCCAGGCTCGGGGGCTGATGATGGGCTTTTCCAGCCGCGGCTTGTGCATGGTGAAGTGGGTGGGTGGCATTGTCTCGTGGCATGGATGCCAGGGCGGTGGCCCTGGAAGGCGGTCCGCATGGTTGTTTTCTCCGGAGGGCACCATAGTGGCGGTGGCAGCTATATCACTTCGTTGTGTGGACAACAAGAGGCATAGCACCGGTGGCTTTGGTACGCTACTTGTCTGTGACAGTGGCAGTGCCGCGATCCGGATATGGGGATCTGGACTCATCGCGCTACTCCTGATGACCTCGTAGTGACACGCGGGAGCTACTGGACGAAAGCCTTATGCTCCGGGTGCCACTCTCTTCTTTAAGATGTCATCGTGGTGTACTTCTATGTCTTGGCCCCAGGTGAAGATCTTTGTTCGTTGTGGACTCAGCAATGGCGACGTTCTGCGCCGTTCTACCTCTTGAGGGCGTTATTGTGGAGCTCAGGTGTAGTAGGGGTTGGGCGTAGTGTGGCATTATTCTCAGATCTCCGTGTTTTTTTTTCTTTCGGTAGCGTTGTTGTGCGTGATCCGTCTATCCTAGGATCGGCTTTGTATCATTCGGCTGTGTACTGTGTTTGGTTGGTGCTTTATATCTCGCGGAAAACATTGGTTGCAACAGTGTTGAAAATGAGTCTGATTGCATGCTCGTGGTGGAAGCAATGCAATCAATTGATGACTATCTTGGAGCTGATGTGGCTGGGTTCTAGAGAGTAAGCAGTTGGCTATGGATTTCACAAAAAAATTGCTATAAAAATTGTTTCCGGGAAGCGAATCAAGTTGCTGATAGTTTAGTTAGATTTTCATTCGATAGCCAATCCTCTGGACTGTGCGAGAATTCTATCCAAATTTTATTTCTATTCTTCTTGTAAATGATATGATCATTCTATGAGAAATAAATTCTTTTAGCCGTAAAGAAAAACTTATTCCCCGATATAAATCAGCATACGTACATACATTATTATGATGTTATATCGCTTACAATTCTATGCTGCTTCCACCGAACCACATGAATCACCGTGCACACGTCAGAATGCACACGTAGCAACGCTTTGCCGGAGGCACAATCTGCGATTTCAGAACCCTCCGTCATTTGTCGACTAGAAGTCTTGTGGTGGCGAAACACTATGCAAAGGACTGTTGCTCGAAGCAATGGCGTGACATGGGCCTTTGACCATCAGCAAGTACCGCACAAGGTTCTACACCCAAGTATGTTTTTCCTTGTTGCTGCATGCGCAAGCCTGAGTCAATACCTTGCAAGGTAATCGGTGATTCTTGAGCAGCGATCTAGAGCACTCCATGGCTTAGTCTAGGACCAATGTGTGAGTATCAGTCCATGGGGAAGAAATGAGACCCCATGCTGAAGAAATGAGCGTCCTTACAGCTTGACATAGTGGTAGCTCTACAGAGAAATGGCAACCTCTTTCCTGACGTCTCCTATTCCCATTTTGTAATTTCATAGTCTTTATTTTCCTTCTATAAGATGTATTCCCTAGGATAGCACCTATGCTTTTATTTCAATGTGACCTATTCTACTTTTTATGGCAGCAAAGCAAGTTTTCGCCAACTGATAGCTTCTTGCGCTCGACTCTCCTTCTAGGGAGATTGAGCAACATATAGGATCCATCAATTATGGGTGTCTTGTACGGTCGTTGATAAGTATGTACTATTTTGCACCAATGTTATTGGGATGCATAGTACATTTATTAGTACTAGCTGAATGCCCATACGTTGCCACGGGTCAAAAAAACACATTATGATCAAATAATTTTTTGAATTAAAAAATGCATGTCGGATATGATAGGACTGGTTTCAATTCCTGGACAATTTTATTATATCCCTCTTATTTGTTCCTAGGCAATCGTCGTATGTCTTTAAAAACTCCCCCCTTGCATCATTTTATTCTTCTCACCCTTCCTTTCCCTTCACCTTTTTCCAAAGTGCCGTGTGGGCAAGCCCTATTCAAAATCTTGTATTTTCATTTATTATGTCCTTGCTTCAAAATATTATTTGATCTCCTTTTTGAATGGAAACTTACGAAGTATCTCTCACAACTAACTGAAAAGAAACATAAACTCCGATATGTAGAGAAACAAAGAACAAAATCGTATTTTCTCGAAAAAATAGATCTCTCTCAAACAACATATACTACTCCCAAATCCAAAGAAAAATAGACCTACAAGAGAGGTATGCTTAATGTAAAACATTTGACTTTTATGTCACTCTCATAAAAGGTTATTACTGTATGGATCAAATGACTGGGAGGAGTATCTTGAGTTCAAGCAGTTATCTCTGAAGGGGTAGGTTGAGTTAAAGGCTGTCCTCTACCTTCTCAAGAGGAACTCCTGACCTCCGTGAGAATATAAAGAAGATACCAAGCTCTATGCCCCCCCCCCCCCCTATCCTGACCATGGACAAATACAAACTTTTGCAAAAAAAAAAACTGAAAATTCAAAGCGAGGATGTTAGCGATAGTTAGTTCAAACTCGTACATCCCAAAAAGCAATAGTTAGTTTAAGCTCTTACAGCCCAAAAAGCATATGATTTGACCGCCTCCAAGTTTCAACATTACCTTCATCTTTAGACATGCTTTCTGATTTTATAGAGTTACAAATAAAAGATTCAAGCATGACTGAAAATTGAAAGTGATGTGATGAGTTAGGACTGACAGGAACATTTAGTAGGACAACCAACATGGAAACTACGACGATATACTACCATCACATGAAATATGTGAATGTGTGTGCATTATTTAGGTTCTCAACATCTATCTCTCATGCTCTTCCGGTTTCTTTTCTCCTATCCATGCATCTCACAGCCAATCTATCAAAAAAATAGTAGCTTCCCACGTAGATGGGGCCTCGGTCAGCGACGCGACGGGAGCAGACATCAGCCTTCAGGAAGTACTCGTCAAGCTTGATATCGACCTATGACCACCTTGATTGATGACAGTAGCACGTGAGAAGACGTCACACTCCGGCTCACCGCAGAAGTAATTCTGCACACATGAGGACTTAGAAAAAGAATCAATGTCTTCAAAAAATTAAAAGCTACACATATAAAAGTGTAAAAAGGCATATGTGGGGACAAAATTGTGGAAGAGCTCTGATGAATGCATATAAGACTATGCGGCACTTTGATTATCAAAGAAGATTAAATGCTCATAAATCGTATTGTACCCTTCACGAGCATAATCAGATCCTGAGAAAAAAAATTATTATCACCACAGGCCACATACAAGATGTCTAGAAAGCAAATAGCAATGGTCATTTTGACAGGAATTAAAATATGACACATTATTCAGAAAAATAATTATAAATTTAGTGGGAAAATGATACTAATTTATACACGCACAGTTGTCATGCGCACAGCAGGCGCCATTTGAAAACAGAGTACTCCCCCAGTCCCAAAATAAGTGTTTTTGATTTATTACAGTTTTATAGTATAAAACTGTACTAAATGTCTTATAGTATAAAACTGTACTAAATCGAAGAAACTTATTTTGGGACGGGGGGAGTAATCATTATCGGTATACATACACAGTTCTTGGACAAACTGAAACCTACATGCAGCTGCAATCATGCATCAAAGCTGCCAGTACAAAATTCATCTTTTGAATGTTGAAATTTTACGGTTTGGTAGCCATCTGCAGTCATGCATCAATTCTCAGAATCATATCATGATTCAAAATTTTCCAATTTGGTAGTCTGTAGACAAATATAACAAGCAACAATTTGAGAGTTGGGAGACATTACTAATATGATTTACTTCTTACAATGTAGTTTCACCATGATCGAAAATTTCCCAATTTGGTAGTCTGCACATCAGCATTACAAGCAACAAGCTTCCAATTTTTACAAAGCAGTTCATGTAGAAGATGGCAGAGAGGATGTGGGTTTGACACTACTGATCATCTGCAGATTTTGAATGACACCTTTTAGACCTTGTGATTAAAAAAAGATGTTGAACTATTGGCAAAGATTCAAAATCACTCAAGGATTATTTAATCAGCACCATGATTCTACAACAAAGAGATCAAATTTTGAGTACCTCCCAATAAGTGTTTGCTTCGCCCCCTGCAAAAATCCAAGCAGAAAAGATATCATAATGTGAACAATGGAAATTCAATCAGTAATCAGTGTACACAATCTATTATTGGTCATTTCTTTTTTGACATATATGGGCTTACTAATATGCCAATTGAAGCTCAAAATGCGAATCCCATGGTAGAAATCTCTGTACAGACATGAGGCCTGATGGGATCCCACGTGATAACTAACAAGAATGGAATGGTCCAAGCAGAAAATTATGGGATTAAGGTAGTAGAATAGAAGACCAAACCTGAGGCTGTAGCCTGTAGCGGCCGGAGACTCCTCGCATACCTGCGTCACCACGCTGTCCGTCGCTGATCAACGGCGGGTCAGCCGCACCGGCGCCTGCCTGAGCGAAGGCAAGAAGAGACCGACAGGAGAGCGTTGCAGCATGGAGAAGCCCTTGCGGAGGATCGGCTTCGCACCACCAGTCGCCACCGCCTTCCTCGACAAGGTTTAACAGCGCACCTAAAAACTTAAAAAGAAAGACATCCTCGGCTTACTTGGCGCAATTTGCGGGACTCACCTACAGTACCAATACTTCCATGATCTGGAAGATGTGGGCTCCTCCCAAATGCAAGTTCTTTGCTTGGCTAGTTCTCCAGAACCGAGTCTGGACGGCCGATCGCTTGTCTCGACGGGGATGGCCCAATTGCAACCTTTGCCCCCTTTGCAAGCAAGTTCAAGAGTCTGCTGCCCACCTACTATTTCAGTGTAGATTCACGAATAGAGTTTGGAACGAGATTACCATTTGGCTGGGAATTCACGACTGCTCACCAATGATTTGGCGAAATGAAGTTTCTGTTCGATCTTGGTGGCAAAAGGCGGTGAGCAACGCGGATCATAACAGAAAGGCTCTTGCCTCTGTTATGATGCTTGTTTCATGGGAGATATGGAAAGAACGAAATGCCAGAATTTTTCGCAACGCCGCGACTCCGACCACAATTATCGTCACGAGAATTAAAGAGGAGGCCCACATGTGGACTTTGGCTGGGGCCAAGAATTTGAGTAGTCTTATGTTGCGAGAGTAATCTTTTCTTTTGGTCGTGTTGCGACATATTTCTGAACCTCCTCTCTTATTTAATGAAAATGGCAAATCTTTTGCCTGGTTTCAAAAATAAAATAAAAAGAAAGACATTAAACTCTGGACTTTTTTTGTCATCGGTTCAGTTAGATGTATTAGTTCACGGAAATTTAATGGGAAAACAAAAGGATTGAAGAAAAGAAAGAAGCATTTCCATCACCACATAGAGTATCAAATGAACCCTTGCTACAACAGGACGACTGATCAATGTTTGACATCTTGCCTTTTCATCTACTTGTATGTAATCTTGTGTGCACTCATAGTAAGGACATGGTATGCAAAAGACAGTGGTGGAGCAAACGAACATAGTATCACATTAGACTAACGGAGTAATCAAATCAACCATACTACCAGTTCACGAATGATGATCGTGCTTAACTTCTGACAGAGAGCGGCATGCTTCAGGATAATCTGAACTAACTTTGTAACATTATCTATCAACATAATCACATACATAGAGGACCAGATGAGCTGCTTCTCAGTTTGCAGGAATAATGTTGATCACATGTCATTTATAGGACAAAGATATTTGGGTAATGCCACCACTTGCATATAACAAATTAATAATACCTATCGGATGTTTTAGGAACACATGACTAAAGCGGAGAAAAGACCATGCTCTTACATGTTGAAGCAGCCATGGCACTTGACATCATGGAGAGAAGGAACACAAAGACAACACATAATCTGGGGCTGGGATAAAAATCAATTGAACGGAAAGGCATGTTGCACCCACATCCTATGTGGTCTGATGCGCACGGCACGTACCATGAGGAATGAGTTGAGCTTCTCTCTGGGCCCGCCGACGGCTTGAGGAGGTCGATGTCGTTCTGCCACACCTGCTCCGATTCCCAACTAAAAACAGACAAATTAATTCACATGGCAAACAGCAGTGAAGCTTAGCATCATGCGGCAACCGGCGACGCGGCAAACCCCTTCAGCTCCTCCCTTACGATGCCCAGAGTAGATTCGAACGCGAGGAGCACGCAGCCCGCTGGCATGAGGCTCGCGGTGCGGGGGGCGACGGAGACTACTGGAGACCAGCAATGGGGCAGATGTGGTGGAGCTAGCGTTACCTCGGCCGTCGCTTGTCGTTGCCGTCGACGCGCCGCTCCTGGTCGTCACGCCCTCCCCGCGCCGCCATCGCTCGTCGTTGCCGTCGTCGCGCCCTCCTCATGGACTCCATGAGATGTCAAGGGCGCGGATCCACCAATCCAATCTAGCTTGGCTGTAGTGCGCTGCCGCTTGAGGTCGCTGTAGGCGGAAGGAGGTCGGCGGCGGTGATTCCTCTCTGGAGGGAATCGAGAGCGAGGGATTTGGGGGTAGGGAGTGGGAGGTGGGATAAGGGGACGTGGGTTGTTTTTTCTTTTTTTCTTTTTTTCACGCCCGGAGGGGTGGGAAGGCGGTCCGGTTTTTCAGGTGCGAACACAGTTTACACATACGAGGGGAGGTCGAAACATCACGACGTTTGATTCTCCCTTAACATGTTACGAATGATTGGATTGCCTGAGAGGAGTAATTGCAAAACTCATTGACATTAAAGGTTAGAGTTGCAGAAATTACAATTCTACAGAATTATACCAAAACCCACTAATTGCGAGGCTAATTTTATTTTTACAAAACACAGTAGTCGCCCGATGTGCTCGTTTTAAGCTCATTTATGATAGGTGGGACCCAAGGGACATGGTGACGTGGCAAAAAATATATAATTATACACCAATACAATTTTTTTTCAAAAAGGCCCCTCAAAAAACAATCAGGTCCTCTGTGCCAGATCACGCCGCAGTTCCCATCGCCACGGCGGGAAGTCCATGGGGTAGGGGCACCGCTGTTCACGAAGTTGAACTCGGGCCACGTCGCTTTGGAGCTGCTGCTCAGCGGGCGCAGGGAGGGCACGGGAGAGCTACTGCTTGGCCGGCATAGTGGAGCTGCAGCTGATTGGCCGGCGGAGGGGAGACGCAATGGCGCTACTGCTCGGTCGAGTAGGGAGCCGTTGCTGCTTGGCCGGCGCAGGGGGTGGAGTGGGCAGTGGAGCTCCTGCTCCTGGCCCGATGGTCTCGTCCCACGCGCCATTGTGCTTGAGCTCCGCCTGATCAGACGTCAGTCAACGGCAACGGCGGTTGGCGGTGGCGCGACTTGCGAGACTGTGAAGAAGCGGATCTGCACGGCGTGACGGATCCCGTCTGATTCCTGCTGGTGGCAGAAATTGGCATGGTCCGGCGGTGATGGCATAGCTCCGAGTCGCTCATGGCACTCTCCCGTGAGATTTTTAGGGGCGTCACGATCTTATCCTCTTTATTTTTGAAAAGATCATCTTATGCTCTTTTTTCTTTTTTACAGTTTATTCTATGCAATTCGATATTTCTGTGATCCATTATTTTGTGCAACTTTTTTACAATTTAGTCTATGCAATTCGATCTATTTGTGATCCATTATTTTGTGTCATGTCAGCCTGTCCAGTGGGTCCCACCTATCATAAACAAGCTTAAAACAAGTGAACTGGGAGACTAGTGTTTCTTCCAAAAAAATAGCCTTGAAATTAGTGGTTTTTTTGGCACAATTCCAGAGAACTATAGTTTCTGTAACCCTAGTCTTCAATGTCGATGGTTTTTGCAATTCATTCGCCTAAGAGAGGACCACTCTCCCAGTATAATGGGAGCAGAGTGTCGATTGAGAGGTGAAGTCGATCAACACCACCTCCAGCAGAGTGTCAGAAAAAGGGCTATATTGGATTGCCTGGGAACCAAAGAGGTGGCGGTGGTAAAAATTCAGATAAAACATGTCCGGGATTTATGAGCTCATATAAAGCTAGCACTACTAGGAAAACCCCTATAGGCAACCACTTAGTAGGGGAGCGGGTTATCTGCCACGAGTTGCTATTAATTAGTAGTAGTGCAGGGTATAAACCCGCGCTACAACTAAGTTGATAGTAGTAGCACGAACGTGGTATAAACCTCGCGCTGCTACTAAGTGGTTCGCACCATGCCCCCCAGGACAGGCCATATTAGTAGCGGGGTATAAACCCCACGCTGCTACTAACCCGTTTGCACCGTGGCCCCGGGGATAGGCCATAGTAGCAGCACCCGGTACAAAACCCGCGTTGCTTCTAAGTACAGAGTTTTTTAACAGCCCTAAAATCCCCATCTCCTCCCTCGAATGCCTCCTAGCTCCTGTCCCACTCCCCTGTTCTCTCCAAAGGCTCTCCCATGGCGCTGCCGCCAATGCGCGCCTCCTCCTTGATGGCACCCAACAAAGCCGCTACCTTGTGCCATCGGTGTCCAGGAGCTCGTCGTTCTTCCCCCACGCCTCCATGCCACCACGCCGGAGCACCTCACCACCGGGCACCAGCCTCGCTGCTCCCTTCATCTCCTTCCTCTCTCCCTCATTTCTCTTTTACCCTCTCTACCTCTGGTTTGATTCACCCTCCATTGTCCAAGCCCATGTAGGTCGTCTCCATGGACGGCCAAGAGCTCTCTACCGTGGCTGCAAAGAGGAGCCCCACGCCGCCGCCTTGCTCTGCCCTGGATTCGGTCCATCTCCAGAAGCTGCCGCCGGATCTGGTATGCCGCTGCCCCTCCGCGCCTCTGGGGACCCCAATCATCGCTAGATCAAACGATTGACGCCATTGACAGCATACACGGGATCAAGAATTTTATTTTGTTCTTGAAATTAATAGTAGTAGCCCGGATCCCAAACATACGATACAGATAATTAATAGTAGCGCGGGTGGCACCTGCGCTACTACTAATAGACGTAGAAGTAGCACGCGGCGGCACCTGAGCTACTAGTACCCAGTTAGTTGTAGCATGCAAGTAGTAGCGCGGGCACCTGCAATACTACTAACTGCTGAACCAGCGCCAGTACTAGGTTTTTCCCTAGTAGTGTAGGGGTGTTGAGAGGAAGGGGAGAGGTGCCCTAGAGCTCCATGTGGTGGGCCACCCAGCCAGGACCTAGGTCTATAGCACTCCTTTGGCGTGTGTGGTTTCCTGCATCACATTTCATATTTTTAGTTTTTTGGTCACCATAAATATCACTTTCTATTATATCAAAAACGTTAAAACAAATAAGTAACTGACAGTTGACACTAGATTATCAGGAAAGTGTGTCAAAACTATGTATAAATGATGTGAATATATCATGAACACAACAAAAATCATAGATACATTTGAGTCGTATCAGTCATCCCCGCCATCTACATCGAGGAGTTATATGGTTCTAATGCACTCATCATCTTCTTCCTCGTGTTGCAACATGGAAACTGCACTCATCCAGTTCATCGTCGCCTACACAACGGACCTGGCGCTCAACTCCATCCCTTTCCATATCAATGACACCACCTTGCGCATTGATCATCTTGACAGTGGTATCAATCACCGTCATGCCACCTTCACTCATGACGTCTGGCTTCTATTGATGAATTATCCAGTCGAGTGTTGAGAAGTTGAGATTATCAGCAGAACACTAGCACCCTATGTCGGTCTCCTAGTTTGGGTTAAGGACAACAGAAACAAAGTAGAATCCTTTCGAGGATGGGGCTATATGATGTTGACACATTACCTCTTAGCTCTTTGAAAATGCAAGGTACTTAGAGAGATGCTTAGTAAAATAAACCAAGTTTTTCTTAGGCATCGGTGCTTATTTCTACAGGAGAGGTATCTAATTAAGCTCCCGCTCTCTACAAATAGGCATTAGTGCTTAGAGAAAAACTGGTTTATTTCTTTAAGCACCTCCCCTAACCACCTTTAATTTTTCAAGGTCTTCGCATTGTCGAATTGAGAAAATGTGATGATGTGGGCTTTGGTAACTCCTTGTCATGCCCCACCAACATTATATCATGTACTCTGTTTTGGGAAATAGATGATGATGAGGACCCCCTGCCACCAGATAGTCCTCTACCACACACTAGTACATGAAAGCTAAGTAGTTGGATGTAAAAAATGTCATTAGTGGCATTGGGGTGCCACACCACTGATTTAGCGCCACCAGTAAAGTTTGCTGGTGGCATGCTAGCCCCACGACTCTAGTGGCGTGCTAGCTCCATGACTCTAGTGGCATACATAGTGCTGGCCTGTCACATGGCACACCACCAATAATATAAAACACTAGTGCCATGCTTATATGGACAAGCCACTAACACATTTTTTCTGCATAAAAAATAAGCAGCCACACACTGTTTTCTGGTGCCTTTTTTTCGTCGAATGGCAGCAAAATGAGCACTTTGGCTCATTTGTTATGCCCTGGCAGAATTTTTTGGTTTAACAGTAACAGTATATCGCAATGCTTTTGTACAAATCTTGTATATTTTATGTAACATAAATTGGGTGTTATTAAATTAACTGATAGTCAAAACATGAATGTGTATGGTCACCATAGTTTCAAATAGCAGAGATAGCATCCGCTATTGCTCAAATTAAATGTCATTACTTTTTGTTAATGATCTAGAAATATACACAATAATCTAGTGTTTTAAAAAATCCGCTACGCTGACATAACGCCCGCTATCCGCATTCCGCTATGCGGACACAAATCAACTACCAGCCTGCTATCCGCTATTTAAAGCAATGAGGGTCACACTACGCAATGTATTTTGGAACAAATATATTATCGTTTTGTTTTATTTCAAATGGCGAACAATTTATATTCGCTAGTAAAAGTTCGAGAAGTTTGACCATTTGCACAACCCTTTGTTGAAATGGAGGTAATATTATATATCTCTCTGACCAAGTTTTCAGTCCAATCATTCGGGGCTCTTACTCACATGTACTATATTATTTGTAGCATGTAACATGACAACTTTGTTTGTATGGCATAATTCTAACATCTTAATTTGTCATAATTTTACTATGTTTTCACCCACCTAACATATTTAGATCCCATGGCACCCCTAATTTCATCCTAGCTATTTAGTAACTCTCCAATCCTTTAAAGCAATTATTTGACTCACATGATTATAAAAAGATGGCGCAAATAGCTTCCAAAGCCCAAAAAATGCTCTCACAGGAGGAGAGAGAAGATGCCTTCATTAGTAGAAAAATGGTCAAATGTGAAGTACATTAGTGCCGGTTTGATTTTGGCCCGGTACTAATGGTACCATTAGTGCCGGTTTGATTTTGGCCCGGTACTAATGGTACCATTAGTGCCGGTTCGAACGGATTTGCATTAATGCCGGTTCGTGTTGAACCTTTAGTACCGGTTCGTGGCACGAACCGGTACTAAAGGGTGGTGGCAGCTGGCGTCGGGCCGGGCCTTCATGATCACCTTTTAGTACCGGTTCGTGGCACAAACCGGTACTAGTGGTTAACCTTTAGTACCGGTTCGTGCCACGAACCGGTACTAAAGGGGTTTGACCTATAGTACCGGTTCTTGCCACGAACCGGTACTAAAGGGCAATTTTCAATCCCTACCCCCCCTGTATATCGCCATTTCAGTTTTGAAAAATACAAAAGAAAATGATAAAAAATTCAAAAAATAAAATTCTTCGAGATGTAGTTATATTACTACATCTACTAGTTAGGAAAATTAAAAAACTTAAATTTGGACATGTTTTGCAAAAAGTGTAGGGAAAATGTAAAACGGCTATAACTTTTGCATACGATGTCGGGAAAAAAAGTATAATATATCAAAAAATTCAGCACGAAAATCCGCATCCGATGGAGACCGCCTACGGCCTGTTTGGAATTTTTTAGAATCCTCAAATTCCAAAAGGAAAAAAGATATGGTCAAATTTCAGTTTTTTTAAAGTAATTTGATTAAATCTGGTCAAACTACTTATTCAAGAAGTATTAATGTTACTACATAATTATTCATGAATATTAGTGTTACTAAATAATTATTTCAATTTTTTGAATTTTGGTCAAATCTGGTCAAACTATGGTCAAACTTATTCAAGAAATATTAGCGTTACTAAATAATACTGTTTTTTAGAATAATAGTTTCAAAAACTCAAATGGTGAAATGTGTGACTTCATGCTCAAGCTAAACTCCTGAGGGTTAATAGGATTGACATCTTACTATTGTCAGGAAAACAACAAGTGCAGACTCGGAAACGAAGGAGAATAGAACCCGAAAGTTAAGCGTGCTCGGGCTAGAGTAGTGAGAGGGATGGGTGACCGGTCGGAAAGTTAGATGATTTGGAATGAGTGATCCACACTTGAGCAGTTAAGAGAGGTGATTAGAGACTAAATCATCAAATAATTCAGAAAAATAAAGAATCGAAAAAAATCAAATTTTTTTTCCAAAATTTTCAAAAAATAAAAATAACCGGTACTAAAGGTCCCCCTTACCAGGGCGTGAGCTCACGCCACGTGGTGGCACTTTAGCGCCGGTTCGTGCCGAACCGGTACTAAAGAGGGGGGGGGCCCTTTAGTGCCCACCCTTTAGTGCCGGTTATGGAACCGGCACTAAAGGCCCTTACGAACCGGCGCTAAAGCTCCGTTTTCTACTAGTGCTTAAGGGTATGGTTGTGATATCAGTAGCATCTATCATGATCTAAAAAGCCATGTGTGAGAATGCACTCTCATGGAATGGTCACTAGAACCCAAAAGTGATATGCTAGATAACATATTGTAATTTATAATCGATTGCCTACCTAGCCTTGGCAATATAGAGGCAGCCATGGGTACACCCGTAATTTACCTAGGGACAAGATGTGTAAATATGTTTAAATTTATCCTATAAATAAAGGGTGTGTCCCGTCAAATCAATGGGAACTTTGTTTTAGAGAACTAGATTTCCTGCCCTCTTGACATACCGTCCTTGCCTGGCCCGATCCAAGCATTCGCTCCGACTCTTGTAGTCACCGTAGGAGCCTTGAAACTAGCTCTGACTCGTCAAGTCTCTGTAGGCGGTTCCAAATCAGCCCCACTCTTGTATTATCCTTTGGAGGCTTGAGAGTCGATGCGACTTCTGAATTCTTCATAAGGGGTTGGGGCTCAAGACTCACTGACTCTTGATGTTTTTGAAAAATCATACTTGGTGCAACCTCCAAATTCTTTGAGTCGATAAATGTTGTCTCCTGGTTCCCACCCAGGATTATATTGAAAGTTCTTGATGTTCAATCCCCCAGAACACCCCCAGGCGATGACGATATTGGAACCAGATGCCACAAATTCACCATTCGGAGTTCAGTCACCAACACATCTGACAATTAATTTTCTGGGTCAACACGTCATATAGTGTGTTTGCTTGTCTCGTGCTCTCTTAGAATTTTATCTTATAGAAAAATGCATTATACATCTACAAGTGGTGGATTATATTGACCAAGTGTAGCTAGGGTATCCATATAACTAATTTTGTAACGGGTGATACGTCTCCAACGCATCTATAATTTTTGCTTGTTCGATGCTGTTATATTATCAATCTTGGATGTTATATAATCATTTTATAGTCATTTTATGTCATTTTTTGGTACTAACCTATTGACATAGTGTCAAGTGCCAGTTGCTTTTTTTTCCATGTTTTTTACATTGCAGGAAATCAATATCAAACGAAGTCCAAATGCCATGAAACTCCACGGAGAATTTTTATGGGCCAGAAGGAAAACAACGGGCCCCGATTGCACCTGTGGGGAGTCCCGAGGAGGGGACAACCCACCAGGGCGCACCAAGAGGCCCAAGCACGCCCTGGTGGGTTGTCCCCACCTCGGGTGCCCCCCGAACCGCCTCTTTGCTCTATAAATAGCCAAAACATACCAGAACCCTCGGGAGTAGACGGAATATTCATCCAGCCGCCGCAGAGTCCAAAAGCACCAGATCCAATCTAGACACTATCTCAGATGGGGTTCACCACCTCCATTGGTGCCTCTCCGATGATGCGTGAGTAGTTTTTTGTAGACCTTCGGGTATGTAGTTAGTAGCTAGACCGCTTTCTCTCTCTCGCTAAATTCTCAATACAATGGTCTCTTGGAGATCCATATGATGCAACTCTTTTTGCGGTGTGTTTGTTGGGATCTGATGAACTTTGAGTTTATGATTAGTCATATCTTTTTATACCCATGAAAGTTATTTGAGTTTCTTTGATCTCTTATATGCATGAGCTGTTATAGCCTCGTATTTTTCTCTGATATTTGGGTTTTGTTTGGCAAACTTGATCTATTTATCTTGCAATGGGAAGAGGTGCCCGGTAGTGGGTTCGATCTTACGGTGCTTGATCCCAGTGACAGAAAGGGAAACAACATGTATGTATCGTTGCTACTAAGGATAAAAAGATGGGATATATATCTACGCAATAGATAAGCAGATCTTCTCTACATCATGTCATCGTTCTTATTGCATTACTTTGTTTTTCCATGAACTTTATACACTAGATGCATGCTGGATAGCGGTCGATGTGTGAAGTAATAGTAGTAGATGCAGGCAGGAGTCGGTCTACTTATCTTGGACGTGATGCCTATGTAATGATCATTGCATGGATATCGTCATAATTATTTGAGGTTCTATCAATTGCCCAACAGTAATTTGTTTACCCACCGTTTGCTATCTTTCTCGAGAGAAGCCACTAGTGAAACCTACGGCAAACGTGTGGAGATTCCTCTCGAAGGTGCAGCCTAGAGGTTGTGTATTTCTTTTTTGTTTGAGTTTGGCGTTTATCGTAGGGTTAGTGGTTATGTTGTGACTGTCATGAGGCATGCAGCCTTGGGTTTATTTTTTGTTTAGTTCTAGGTCGTTGTTGTTCGTCTGCTGGATTTTGAATAATAAATAATATATGGTTGTTTACATCGCTCGATCCAGAGGCCGGGGTTATCCTCCTTTTCAAAAAAAATAAAAGTTTGTATGAACAGTTTGTGTAGTTTATTACTTTTTCAAGAACAACTTGGTTTGTTACTAAACCATATAAGAAATCAAACATTCCAGTAAAGAACCATAGGCATGCATGTATATGTAGTGGGAAATCTGATCCAATCCCAAAGTGTCTATGTATATAGATTGGATAAACTCTGGTACAATCCCAAAGTATCTATGTATCTTGGTTTGTTACTTGCCTATGTGTGTGTGTGTGTGTGTATATATATATATATATATATATATATATATATATATATATATATATATATATATATATATATATATATATATATATAGATTTGATAAACTCTGGTCCAATCCCAAACTCGCTTCACATTTGGAAAATTAAGGTGCCTTTAAAGATAAAAGATTTCATGTGCTTTGTTCACAGGAAGGTGATTCTGACTGAAGATAACTTGGCAAAGCATAGTTGGGAGGGTAGTAAATGTTGTTGCTTTCGTGAGAAATATGAATCAATCCAACATTTGTTTCTCGCATGCCCACTAGCCAACTTATTGTGGTCCACAGTGCATGTGGCCTTTAATGGCAGTCCTCCTAATACCACAACCACTTTATTTGGGACTTGGTTAAATGGGACAGAGCCTAAATTAGCAGCGCCATATTCGAGTCAGAGCGTGTGTATTAATTTGAGTCATATGGAACTATCGGAATGATGTTATTTTTAACAGACAAAACATCACAAATTTTTTGTAGGTCATAGCTACTGGTTGGATCCGTATGTGGTCGCTACTCAGCCGTGCGGGAGTAAAAGAGCATATGGCTAATGGGTGCAACCGTTAGGGTACGGTAGCATAGGATACGTACAACCGGTTTGGATTGTGGTCCGAGAATAGGATAGGTGTATAGTCATCTAGGCCTATTTCTGCCGATTGTGGCCTTGTTTATCTTTTTCAACTCACTTTGAGTTCCTGTTTCGAACTGCATACTTGTTGTGTACTTTGATTGATAAAATGGTTGCATGCAGATGTGATGTCTACTACGCAACCTTCTCCTTGTAGACGTTGTTGGGCCTCCAAGTGCACAGGTTTATAGGACAGTAGTAAATGTCCCTCAAGTGGATGACCTAAGGTTTTATCAATCTGTGGGAGGTGTTGGATGAAGATGGTCTCTCTCAAACAACCCTGCAACCAAATAACAAAGAGTTTCTTGTGTCCCCAACACACCCAATACAATGGTAAATTGTATAGGTGCACTAGTTCGGCGAAGAGATGGTGATACAAGTGCAATATGGATGATAGATTTGAGTATTTGTAATCTGAAAATATAAAAACAGCAAGGTAACAAATGGTAAAAGTGAGCGTAAACGATATTGCAATGCTAGGAAACAAGGCCTAAGGTTCATACTTTCACTAGTGCAAGTTCTCTCAACAATAATAACATAATTGGATCATATAACTATCCCTCAACCTACAACAAAGAGTCACTCCAAAGTCACTAATAGCGGAGAACAAACGAAGAGATTATTGTAGGGTACGAAACCACCTCAATGTTATCCTTTCTGATCAATCTATTCAGGAGTCCGTAGTAAAATAACACGAAGCTATTCTTTCCGCTCAATCTATCGTAGAGTTCGTACTAGAATAACACCTTAAGACACAAATCAACCAAAACCCTAATGTCACATAGATACTCCAATGTCACCTCAAGTATCCGTGGGTATGATTATATGATATGCATCACACAATCTCAGATTCATCTATTCAACCAACACAAAGAACTTCAAAGAGTGCCCCAAATTTTCTACTGGAGAGTCAAGACGAAAACGTGTGCCAACCCCTATGCATAAGTTCACAAGGTCACTGAACCCACAAGTTGATCACCAAAACATACATCAAGTGAATCACGTGAATATCCCATTGTCACCATAGATAAACACATGCAAGACATACATCAAGTGTTCTCAAATCCTGAAAGACTCAATCCGATAAAATAACATCAAAGGGAAAACTCAATACACTACAAGAGAGTAGAGGGGGAGAAACATCATAAGATCCAACTATAATAGCAAAGCTCGCGATACATCAAGATCGTGCCAAATCAAGAACACGAGAGAGAGAGAGAGAGAGAGAGAGAGAGAGAGAGAGAGAGAGAGAGAGAGAGAGAGAGATCAAACACATAGCTACTGGTACATACCCTCAGCCCCGAGGGTGAACTACTCCCTCCTCGTCATGGAGAGCGCCGGGATGATGAAGATGGCCACCGGAGAGGGATTCCCCCCTTCGGCAGGGTGCCGGAACGGGTCTAGATTGGTTTGTGGTGGCTCTGAAGGTTTGCGGCGGCGGAACTCCCGATATATTCTGCTCCTCGATGTTTTTAGGGTATATGGACATATATAGGCGAAATAAGTCGGTTAGGGGAGCCACGAGAGGCCCACGAGGGTGGGGGGCGCGCCTAGGGGGTAGGGCGTGCCTCCCTACCTCGTGGCTTCCTCGAAGCTTCCCTGACGTCTACTCCAAGTCTCCTGGATTGCTTCCGTTCCAAAAATAACTCTCCCAAAGGTTTCATTCTATTTGGACTCTGTTTGATATTCCTTTTCTTCGAAACACTGAAATAGGCAAGAAAACAACAGTTTGGGCTGGGCCTCCGGTTAATAGGTTAGTCCCAAAAATAATATAAAAGTGTATAATAAAGCCCATAAACATCCAAAATAGATAATATAGTAGTATGAAACAATCAAAATTATAGATATGTTGGAGACGTATCATGATGCAGAGGATGGGGGAAATCCTCCTTTTCTATAAAAATATATATAATGGGAACTTGAGCAGCTATACTTGAAATGGAACCGGCTCAACCGTTGGATGACTATTGATTGGCGGACAGAGGCCTAAGTTATGATCGTAACTTAGCAAGAGCTAGGTTAGAGGAGCGGGCTCCCTAGATTTACCGGATGAACATGTTTGTATGGTGTTTGTATATCAAATAGATCTACTGGAGATCCATTAGATATATGCCCGTAGAATGGATATTTGATGGGTCTTGGTATGACCGTTTTGACCAATAAATTGTCAAAAGTTCATCCTAAAATTTGTCAGCATTTCTTACCGTTATGTACCAGAATGTATACATTAACAAATTCATAGTTCTACGGGTGCTTTTGTTAGCGTTTTTTTATATGATACTATATGAGAGCATGACACAACGTTGAAATGCTTCTGTGTGTGAAGAAACATGAACTGGGTTAGTTCATTTTCATTTATTTTAAGCTTCGGGTGAGTTTGTACTACACCGCAGACCTTTACTATATTTCATTTAATAATATGGCTGCATGCTTGCATGAGTATGATGCAGAGGGCGGGTGTGATTGTCCTTTAAAAAAAACATATATGCTACAATGTTGAAATGCATGTGTACTCCCAAAACCAATTAAATGAAGCCTCCTTTAGATATAACACTAGAAAACTATGCATTAGTGTTGATGTAGCTAAATATCGACCATTCTACGAGAGACCACACTAAGAAATAATGCATCAGAAGTTGCCTTAGGTTACTCATCTCAACGTTCTATCTATCCGGCCAAGGGAATCATGAGGTTCGTGGTTGTTGGTGGAGTGGAAGCTTTCCATGCGGTTCTAGATTGGCTCTTGCTCGAGGTGCAGATGATCTCTCAGGAAGCATCAAGACCACTAGGCCATCTTTTTTTAGAGAAAAGGCATATACGCCCGACTTTATAAATAAAGCCACCAGGCAGAGTAACACGATCACAACACAGAGTTAACACCGAAGGGAGTGCCCAACAACGATAAAGAAGATAATGGCACGCAGGCAGATAAACACGGCACACAGACCGACAACCTACAGGGCCATAAAGAAGGACGAGAAACAAAACATCAGGTATCACCACCTTGTTGCACTAGAGAAGAAGCCGATGATCTAACCCTTGTGATTAGTGTCAAGATGGGTAAAGCGTCTCAACTCTCCCGGTGGAGAGCCCGCATATTATATATTCATAGGATGGGGCTTATCCCTTAAATGCATACAATTAATTGTTACAATTGTGCATAGCATGTTGAGAGAGAGAGATACACAGAGGTTTACAAGAGAGTTAAAGAAGAGAGTTACATGCATCAACTTCTAATAAACCGTGTACGTTTAATCTTGATCTTTAACTAGACATCCATAACAGCCTCCATAAGATATCCATAACGGCCGCCATAATATATCTTTAACACCCTCCCTTAATTTGAACTTCCCAACTTAAGATTGCGCTTGAATTCCTCAAACGGCCGTGTGGCCAAGGCTTTTGTAAAACCATCTGCAACTTGATCCTTTGAATGGACAAACCGAAGCTGCAACTCCTTATTGGCAACTCTTTCCCTCACAAAATGATAGCTAATCTCTATGTGTTTGGTTCTTGCATGAAAGATAGGATTAGCAGATAGGTATGTAGCACCAAGATTGTCACACCAAAGACATGGGGTTGGTGTGTGACATATGCCAAGTTCCTTAAGCATGGACATGACCCATATAATCTCTGCAGTTGTATTTGCCAATGCTTTGTATTCTGCCTCAGTACTTGACCTAGAAACTATGGCTTGTTTCTTTGCACACCATGAGATAAAATTAGGTCCAAAGAAGACTACAAAACCACCTGTTGATCTTCTATCATCTATGCAACCTGCCCAGTCAGAGTCAGAAAACGCACTAACAAGTGTGGATGATGACTTGCTAAAGGTTAGGCCAATACTCAAAGTATTTTTCACATATCTCAGTATACGTTGGCAGCAGTCCAATGAGTCATAGTTGGTGCATGCAGAAACTGACAAACCTTATTGACAGCCTTATTGGCAGCCGTAGTCGTTGCATGGGTGTTTCATTGTTGATGACACGACTGGGTAGCATATTTATGAGATGAACTGCAGTAAGAAATGCCTCATCCCAAAATTTGAGAGGCATGGAGGCACCTGCTAGGAGAGCAAGTCCTACCTCAACTATACGCCTATGTATGCACTCGGCAGATCTGTTTTGGTGGTGTGCATGAGGGCATGAAACATGATGCAAAACACCCAACTTTTTGAAAAATTAGTTTAACTTCTCGTATTCACTGTAGTCATCTATGAAACTAACATAGTAAGTATGTCTACCAACGGAAGAAGGAGCTGGACCCCATACATCAGAAAAAACAAGTTGCAATGGCTTGGTAGAAATACTAGTGGAAACATTATATAGTAATTGATGAGCTTTCGCTTTCTGACAAGAATCACAAATAGTTTCAAGACTACGCTCACCAACACATGGGAGCTGATTATTTCGAAGCACTTGTTGAACAATAACAAAAGAAGGATGTCCTAATCACGCATGCCACTGTTCCGATGAAATTTTGATGACACCACACACTTCTTTATTGAAGCTTCTAAACCGAGGAATCAAAGGGTAGAGCCCATGCACACATATCTAACGCGGTAGAGAATTTTCCTCGTGGCCCATGTTTTTCCTCATGCCACCGTTCCAAGATGGGTAAAGCATCACAACTCTCCTGGTAGAGAGCCCGCATATTATATATTCATAGGATGGGGCTTATCCCATAAATGCATACACTTGATTGTTACAATTGTGCATAGCACGTGGAGAGAGAGAGAGAGATACACGGAGGTTTACAAGAGAGTTAGATAAGAGAGTTACAGTCATCAACTTCTAATAAACCGTGTACGTTTAATCTTGATCTTTAACTAGACATCCATAACAGCCGCCATAAGATATCCATAACAGCCGTCATAATATATCTTTAACAATTAGCTCCTCAAAAGCAGCCCCATCCGCGTCCTTAGTCAATGATTTCCACTGCTGCAGAAAGATGATCATATTTATGAAGCAGTAAGCTGGCTTGTTAGGGAAAATGTTATCGATCATGAATTTGTTTCTGACCACTACGCCATCTTGCTGTGTTATTCCAATAGGCTTTCCATTTATAATTTAGCATGTGTAGCAACAAGAAGTTGATATGTTCTGAACCAAAAAGTGTAAACTCAAAGCACCTGTGGCTGCTGGCCCCGTGTTCCTGGCGCCTCCTATTCCTCGGTGCTTCTACAATCAAGGCCAATAGCTTTTTCTATTCCTCAAAGGTAACCTATTATTTTGTGGGGAGCAGAGAAGGTTGTCACCTTGTAGAGTTTGATGCTATGCGCTTCAGTGAGGATAGTGGGGCAGTGTACATGCCCACACACCAACCTAGCTCGATAGTGTCTATTAGCATACATGTTGGAATGCATCTCCTTATGGCCCGACCTAGACCTAGTCCTACCTAGTTAGCTCAGAGCAACCAACTATTATATCATATCCTGGGCTGCATGGTGCGGTCGTTACTGATTGCAGTGGGGGCATCCGGCACATTGGGGTCGGCTGGTGCCATTGCTCACCAGCTAGTTGCAGCTGGTTGGCGGCTCACTAGTATGCTACATCCAACTATTTTCTCTTTGTTTTTACTTTTTGTGCAGAGGTCACTTTTTGAAAGCACGGTTGATCTCTAGAATAAGAATGGGCGAGGTGCATGTAAACCAACATGAAATGTAGTGTTAACACTAAACATCGCGGGCATGCGTGACCTCAACAAGCGTGTCATGCATGTTCGCCAGTCCCTCAGAATCATACATATTTTATAAACTTGTTCCCTAGTTGTTAATTTTTTTTTGATAGAAAGACTGTAAGGAAACCCCTACAATATAATTGATGCAACAAACCCAAATTGCAAATACCATGTCTTGAACCTGGGTGGGTGGGAGGCATCAGCCATCACTAGGCTATGCCTTAGTCTGGAATTGTCAATTGAAAAATTGAATATGCAATTATTTCTTTTAGGAATAGAAGAGACTCAATAAACCTTCAGGGCCGATGCAACAAGCTGGGCGGGTGCAGTGGCTAGGGACAATCGCGGCCTTATTTTCCTTTCAACTTGCAAAAACCTGGCACTTGCAGATAGTCTGGAAAAAACTGAGGGGCGAGCTGCGCTGGTTGACCTGCAAGTACTGGCCGTGGTGTACAGGGGCCGGTCGAACTAGAGACAGACTGCAAAGTGATTGCTGATGATCTGAACTCTGATATGCCAAGCCGTTCAATGTGCTAGCACATTCTGAAGGACATCAAAGCTGCGCTCGCCATGTTTATGGATCACAAAGTCCTCTATGCTGCACGGAAATGCAATCAACTGGCTCCTGAGCTTGCCGTTGAAGCTAGGCTAAGAGGAGATCAGGTGATCATCGCGAACGTCCCAGACAGATTAAGACACCTCACCTTGTCAGATTGTAACTCTGCCTGAGTTTGTACTCTGGCTCTCTCAAAAAAAAAAACATCAGGGCATCTTCAATTTCGTGGATTTGGACAACATTATAGAAGTAGGAGAAAGCTTGATTAAAAAACATGTACTCTTTCCTCAAAAAAAATATGTACTCCCTCCGTTCCTAAATATTTGTCTTTTAAAAAAATTCAAATGGACTACCACATATTTTAGAGCGTAGATTCACTCATTTTACTTCGTATGTAGCCATTTGTTGAAATCTCTAGAAAGACAAATAATTAGGAACGGAGGAAGTACTCTTCAACAACACGAGTAAGGCGGTGACCAAGCTTACTCGGAATGGCTGGGCTCCTGAATCATCCTACCAAGATCAACCAGACAAGGTTCTCGACGAGCTCATGCTGCCAAGCTTCTACATTCTGCTGTGGTGCTGCTGCGGACTTACTGGGGTGCTACGGATGCAAGAAGTCTACTTGCTCCTGCTGATTGAGCCTTGGACTAAGACTCAAGTGATGGACTAGAGAGATTTCGGACGATTTATGCAAAGGAGATTCCAGTTATGAGCAGATTACATTGTTCTGCAATTGCAATTAGGACACATAGGAGGCCGTTCACTCAAATCAGTTTACGATTCCTGCCCACCATTAAGCATCCTAGAATGGTTGATTGTGTATCGATTCCTGGTGTCTCATATTCCCTACTAATCTTTGACATAGTCTTTGTTTTCTCGGCACATTGGTATCTGTTCCAACAATTACTTAGTCTTTCTCATCCCTAACTTATAGATAGCTAAACCAAAGTGTATGTATGTCACCTAACAGAGCTTGAGTCTACTTGGGTGAAGGCTGAACATCACTATATATGAGCACAAACGCAATATTAATCAACAATAGAACTACATATTTTAATATTGTGGAGCCCATGCGACCAACTAGCTAGTACTCTGCATATTGTATTCATATATTGGAAAAGAATGAGAAAAAAATTGCTAGCAGCTAGCTAGAATGTGTGGCACAGTGAAATATCGTATACATTACTACTCTATTGTATCATGTTTTTAGTCATTTCAACATGAATGTGTTTGTACAAATCTTTATTTAACAGAGTTAGACAACTATGTGCCAGGCTTTCACCATGCATAGTAGCAAACATTCCAATTTCATACTGTGGCAGCAGACAGAACAAAATTTCTGGGAGTAATTGCATGGATGTTATTGACGTTACCGGCAAAATAACACCATAAGTAAGTAGAATTAGGTCAGCCATCTCTGAAAATTTAAACTGTGGTCTTATTCAGGAGGTGAACATGCCTAACATGAAATGAAACATGTCTAGTTAGCAGGGTGTTAATGTATGAGAGACAGAGATCTATCACAGAAGTGGGTGTCGACTGTAAACTAACTAGGTATTCTACACGCGCGCGCGCGCACACACACACACACACATTTACCATCTTTCAAGAATCGCGAAGATGAGTATATGTATCACGTTAAATCTCTATACTAGGGCCAGAACAATAATGTATGTGAGCATTACTCTAATCCTCACTCTGTTGATTTAATTAGTCATTTGCCTGACTTTGAAAATACGTGTACTATGTTTTCTTGTATTTCATTAGGCTGGCTCCACCCTCATTGACATGAGTGGCTGGACCGACTTGGTGATGGAGTGGCTGCAGTGGATTTTTGAAAACCCATCATTGCCTCCGCTACAACTTTGGTGAGTTTAATCCAAGTCTAGGCGCCCACGCTCAGACCTATGTGTGATAACCAAACCATCACACACGACAATTCTCAGCATATTGGTTATTATTGGTTTATAATGTTAACTACCCTCATTCAATTATGTCTCTTGCTGTTAGTGCATAATGTATGCAAAAACCATATTAGGGGCTAGATGCTCTTTCAACTACTCAAGTTCAATTTTTACTATGAAGTGTCAACCAATAAATTGTTCTGTCACTTATGCTTGGTAGCTAACAAGGACACTTGTATATGGAAGACTATGTGAATAATTGAATATACATGTTCAGAAATGCACGCAATGTCAGATTACCTCACATCAGGAATCTTCCTCGCAAACTCGATTCACCTGCTGGTACGGTGTTTGTACATAGCAGACCTAGCTACTGGAGCTCCATTGGAAAAACGTGTGTCCATCTATTTGCTCAGCTTTGGTGAGCCTGGAGCTCCTCCCGGGTCCTTTCTCGATGCACTCAGAGCATCTTCAATAGGTGCCCAAAAACTGCTCCGCGCGCTAAAATTCGGGTTATTTGGGCGCCGGACAGCTCCGGCAGAAGCTGTAAAATAATACACACGTAAAAAAGGGTTGAGCACGTGCTGAAAAACGCTATCGCATGCTGCAAATTTGAGGCGCCGGATTGCGCGCGCTTCATAATTTACACTGTGTGTTTTTTGGGCACGCGTTTTTGGGCATCTGGTAAAGCAATGTTAGGTCCGGCGCGCTAAAAGTGGTACAGTGGCACGCTAAAACTATTTTAGGGCGCGAAACATTTGTGCACCAGTTGGAGAAGCTCTCGGGAATATACTGAGGAAGACCTGTACCACCTCTAGGCATCGGAATGTCTTTGCAATGAAACTAACCCCTTGCCACCATTTAGGGGTATCGAAAGGCAAATGGTGGAGCTAAGCACCATAAAACCAAAAGAATGATCTAAAGAAGGAATGTGGCGGCCTTGAAAATCCACGCTTGAGGTGAGGGACGATAAGTGCCTGTTTGCCCTGCCCTGCGACTGGCTCCATCCAGCGTTTTGGTTACCGCTCGGTATATTCGGCCACCCCGTTTACCGACGCCCTATGAGAAACACTCATACATTGCATCTCTTCTACGCTAACATAACCGTTCATGCCTGGTGGCAATGGCATGTTTGCCTCCGCAGTGAGTCGTGGGTTCGAATCTTCCACCGTTTTTTTCCTTTCATTTTTGAGAATGCAAAAATAAAAAAGCTATCAAATTATGATTGCTACCAGCGGTCGCACTCAAGATCTATTTTTCCAGTGGCAGCAACGGGTGAACAGCCACTGCGATAGGGCAAGTTTCGTGACAATTTAGAGTTAAATACTTATGTATACAGACTTGAAAAAAATGATTTTAAATTTCGCTCGATCTTTTCGGTATTTCGTGGTTACAGCGGTAACCGAGAATCCCAGTGTCCCTGGAGAAAAAAGACCCACTTGGAATCCAAAACGTTCGCTCCATCTCGCCGGCTGCCATAAACATCCCACCTTTCTCCCACACAAACCTGTCGGCGATGATCCTGGTGACCGTCTCCTCCATCTCCGTGGATGCTAACCAATGGCCTTGCATCCAGCCAGGCGAAGGCGTGACAGAGTAAGATGTGCCTTTCTTCCTCCTTTTCTTCTCCGGCCATGGCAACAAGAGAGGAAGAGGGGTGATTTGGCGTGGAGAAGATGAGTGTGGCAGCATCGTCCGTAGTGAAAACGGGGATTTGGGGGAGAAGAACGAAATTTACCTCCCATGTCACCACTTATATAACATAGGAGTTGCAACTGTTGCACGATCTCAGCTGTCTATTTGACAAATCACACTGGTGGAAAAACAGGCTTCCGTCCAGCCCCATAAGTCGCGAAGCTGTAGGAACCGCGACTAATGGGACCTTTAGTCGCGGTTCTGGAGGTGAACCGCGACCAAAGGCCTGGGCCCAGGGCGCTCGGTGGCCAGCTGGCGCACGTGAGGGTCTTTAGTCGCGGTTTGCCAGGACAACCGCGACTAAAGGCTTTCGGCACCTTTTAGTCACGGTTTGCCAGGCCAACCGCAACTAAAGCCCCTCCCTATATATACCCATCCAGCAGCCAACACTTAGCCATTTGGAGCCATTCTCTTCACAAGTGGGTGTAGGTTTGCTTTTGGTTCCTCTTATGCACATAAGGTGTTTGATGAAATGCCCCAAGAGCATGAAACAAACATGACATGAAGTGTTGGAGCCACACTCCTCGATCGCGGTTAGCAACTTGATGAACCTTTGATGTGTCATTGATAAAATATGCATGTGTGTAGTTCATTATTTAATTTATATTGTTTGTAGCTAGTTAGTTTAACAAATGCATGATGGTTAATTATATATTTTATATTATAATAATGCAGATGAATCGGCAATGGATGTATGGTAACCGACTCTCCGGCGAGTTCACTACGGGTTTGAAAGATTTCCTCGTAGTGGCTAATGCGAACAAGCGGGGGGGTTTTGTTATCTGTCCATGTGTTATCTGTAAGAATCAGAAGGGTTACTCTTCCTCAAGAGATGTTCACATGCATCTGCTTCGGCACGGTTTCATGCCAAGCTATAATTGTTGGACCAAGCATGGAGAAAGAGGGGTTATAATGGAAGAAGATGAAGAAGGGGATGATTTCATCGATGAAAGCTATCTTGCTCATTTCGGTGATACTTTCATGGAGGATGCTGAAGGTGAAGGGAAGGTGAAGAAGAGGCACGTGATGATCCCGTTGATGATCTTGGTCGGACCATTGCTGATGCACGGAGACGCCAAGTAAACTGAAAAGGAGAGGGAGAATTTGGATCGCATGTTAGAGGATCACAGAAAGGCGCTGTACCCGGATGCGATGATGGTCTGAAAAAGCTGGGCTGCACATCGGATTTGCTGAAATGGAAGGCAGAGGCAGGTGTAGCTGACTCGGCATTTGAAAACTTGCTGAAAATGTTGAAGAATATGTTTCCAAAGGATAACGAGTTGCCCGCGACGCGTCTGAAGCAAAGAAGGTTGTCCGCCCTCTAGGTTTAGAGGTTACGAAGATACATGCATGCATCAACGACCGCATCCTCTACCGCGGTGAATACGAGAATTTGAATGAATGCCCGGTATGCACTGCATTGCGTTATAAGATCAGAGGCGATGACCCTGGTGACGATGTTGAGGGCCAGAAACCCAGGAAGAGGGTTCCCGCCAAGGTGATGTGGTATGCTCCTATAATACCACGGTTGAAACGTCTGTTCAGGAACAAAGAGCATGCCAAGTTGTTGCGATGGCACAAAGAGGACCGTAAGTCGGACGGGAGTTGAGACACACCGCAGATGGAACGCAATGGAGAAAGATCGATGATGGTTCAAAGATTTTGCAGCTGACGCAAGGAACATAAGATTTGCTCTAAGTACGGATGGCATGAATCCTTTTGGCGAAAGCAGAGCTCCAGCCATAGCACCTGGCCCGTGACTCTATGCATCTACAACCTTCCTCCTTGGTTGTGCATGAAGCGGAAGTTCATTATGATGCCGGTGCTCATCCAAGGTCCGAAGCAACACGGCAACGACATCGATGTTTACCTAAGGCCATTATTTGATGAAATTTTACAGCTGTGGGGTGGTGTCCGTGTGTGGGATGAGCACAAAAAAGAGGAATTTGACCTCTGGCGTTGCTTTTCGTAACCATCAACGATTGGCCTGCTCTTAGTAACCTTTCGGGACTGTCAAATAAGGGATATAATGCATGCACGCACTGCTTACATGAGACTGAAAGTGTACATTTGCCAAATTGTAAGAAGAACGTGTACCTTGGGCATCGTCGATTTCTTCCGAAAATTCATCCAGTAAGAAAGAAAGGCAAGCATTACAACGGCAAGGCAGATCACCGGCGAAGCTCGCGGAACGACTGGTGCTGAGGTATTTGATATGGTCAAGGATTTGAAAGTCATCTTTGGAAAGGGTCTGGCGGACAATCAGTTCGAAGGGAGCCGACGGGCACGCAGCCATGTGGAAGAAGAAATCTATATTCGGGAGCTAGAATATTGGAAAGTCCTAGATGTCCGCTCTGCAATCGGCGTGATGCACGTTACGAAGAATATTTGCGTGAACCTCCTAAGCTTCTTGGGCGTGTATGGGAAGACAAATGATACAAAGGAAGCACGGCAGGACCAGCAACGTTTGAAAGACCACGATGACCGGCATCCGGAATGGTTTCAAGGTCGTGCCAGCTACGCTCGACCAAAGAAGAGAAGGTCATCTTTTTGAATGCCCGAGCAGTATGAAGGTCCCGTCTGGATTCTCGCCCAATATAAAGGGAATAATAAACATGGCGGA
Source organism: Aegilops bicornis (assembly GCA_021605145.1). NCBI lineage: Eukaryota > Viridiplantae > Streptophyta > Magnoliopsida > Poales > Poaceae > Aegilops > Aegilops bicornis. The sequence goes on along the minus strand of CM038675.1, from coordinate 65,548,343 downwards.
GAAAAGTTCCAAAACCTGAAGTCTCACGATCGCCACGTGATTATGACGCAATTGCTTCCGATTGCTTTGAGGGCCTCCTGCCGGAAAATGTTCGAGTAGCCATTGTGAAGCTATGTGCATTCCTCAATGCAATCTCTCGAAGGTAATCAATCCAGAAGTTCTACCACGGTTACGTAACGATGTGATCCAATGTCTTGTCGGTTTCGAGTTGGTGTTCCCGCCATCCTTCTTCAATATTATGACGCACCTCCTGGTTCACCTAGTCGAAGAGATTTTCGTTCTCGGTCCTGTATTTCTACACAATATGTTCCCCTTCGAGAGGTTCATGGGAGTATTAAAGAAATATGTTCGTAACCGTGCTACGCCAGAAGGAAGCATCGCCAAGGGCTATGGAAATGAGGAGGTAATTGAGTTTTGTGTTGACTTTGTTCCTGACCTTAAGCCGATTTGTCTTCCTCGATCGCGGCACGAGGGGAGACTAAGTGGAAAAGGCACGATCGGAATGAAATCAACGATATGTATGGACGGCCATTCTCTGACTGAAGCCTGAATCCTGGATTAGGAAGGCCCACATGGAGACTTTCGGCAGTTGGTTGAGAAAACATTTAATGAATGACAATGATGTTGTAGATCAGCTGTACATGTTGGCCAAGACACCATCTTCGACTATAACGACTTTCCAAGGGTACGAGATAAATGGGAATACATTTTACACGATCGCCCAAGATAAAAGAGCACCAACCAAAACAGTGGTGTCCGCTTTGATGCAGCAACCGAGAATGGGCAAGAGGTCACATATTATGGTTACATAGAGGAGATATGGGAACTTGACTATGGACCCTCCTTTAAGGTCCCTTTGTTCCGGTGCAAATGGTTCAAGCTAACAGGAGGTGGGGTAAAGGTGGACCAGCAATACGGAATGACAATGGTGGATTTCAACAATCTTGGTTACCTTGACGAACCATTCGTCCTAGCGAAAGATGTCGCTCAGGTTTTCTATGTGAAGGACATGAGTAGCAAACCGAGGAAGCGGAAAGATAAGAAAACGATCAGTACATCATGCGATGATCCAAAGCGCCACATTGTTCTTTCAGGGAAAAGAAACATCGTGGGAGTGGAGGACAAGACAGACATGTCGAGAAGATTATAATATGTTTGCTGAAATTCCGCCCTTCAAAGTGAACACCGACCCAAGCATTAAGTTAAATGATGAGGATGCTCCATGGATACGGCACAATCGTAAGCAAGCAGGGACACAAGGGAAGAAAAATGATGTGTAATAATTTATTGTACCAAACTTTGTTGAATGGATCATGTGAATTATATTATCCGTGATGTGTTTGGTGTCCATTTTCGAATGATTCGAGATACCACTGATGATACATGAAATTTGGAGTGATTTAGTCATACTCCTGCCTAGGCGTATAATATGCATACTCGTAGTCTTCATAGCCGCCGCCGTTGTCTTGTAATCGGGTAGTCGCCGCTTCTAAGTTGCCGCTGCCGTAAATGCCGCCGCTTCGTCGTCAGCTTGTCGTCGGGCGGCGCTCGTGGCTCCAACTGAGGATAGCGCAGGCGGGGGATTGAAGGAAATATGCCCTAGAGGCAATAATAAAGTTATTATTTATTTCCTTATATTATGATAAATGTTTATTATTCATGCTAGAATTGTATTAACCGGAAACATAATACATGTGTGAATATATAGACAAACAGTATGTCACTAGTATGCCTCTACTTGACTAGCTTGTTAATCAAAGATGGTTATGTTTCCTAACCATGGACAAGGAGTTGTTATTTGATTAACAAGGTCACATCATTAGTTGAATGATCTGATTGACATGACCCATTCCGTTAGCTTAACACTTGATCGTTTAGTATGTTAATGCTTTCTTCATGACCCATACATGTTCCTGTAACTATGAGATTATGCAACTCCGTTTACCGGAGGAACACTTTGGGTGCTACCAAACGTCACAACGTAATCGGGTGATTATAAAGGAGTACTACAGGTGTCTCCAAAGGTACTTGTTGGGTTGGCGTATTTCGAGATTAGGTTTTGTCACTCCGATTGTCGGAGAGGTATCTCTGTGCCTTCTCGGTAATGCACATCACTTAAGCCTTGCAAGCATTACAACTAATGAGTTAGTTGTGAGATGATGTATTACGGAACGAGTAAAGAGACTTACCGGTAACGAGATTGAACTGGGTATTGGATACCGACGATCGAATCTCGGGTAAGTAACATACCGATGACAAAGGGAACAACGTATGTCGTTATGCGGTTTGACCGATAAAGATCTTCGTAGAATATGTAGGAACCAATATGGGCATCCAGGTTCCGCTATTGGTTATTGACCGAGAATGGTTCTAGGTCATGTCTACATAGTTCTCGAACCCGTAGGGTCCGTGACGCTTAACGTTTCAATGACAGTTCATTATGAGTTTATAAGTATTGATGCACAAGTATGTTCGAGTCCCGGATGTGATCACGGACATGACGAGGAGTCTCGAAATGGTCGAGACATAAAGATTGATATATTGGAAGCCTAAGTTTGGACTTGGAATGGTTCAGTGAAAACAGGATGTTACGGAACACCGGGGTTACGGAACCCCCCGGGGGGTATATGGGCCTTCATGGGCCTCAAGGAAGAAGGAGAAGGGCCGGCCAGGTGCGCTGCGCGCCCCCCTCCCCCCTCTGGTCCGAATAGGACAAGGAGAGGGGGGGCGGCGCCCCTTCCCCCTTTCCCCCTCCTCCAATCCTAGTCCAACTAGGAGAGGGGGGGGGAGTCCTACTCCCGGTGGGAGTAGGACTCCTCCTTGGTGCGCCCCCCCTTGGGCCGGCCACCTCCCCCTTGTCTCCTTTATATACGGGGGCAGGGAGCACCCCTTGACACACAAGTTGATCTACGGATCTTTCCTTAGCCGTGTGCGGTGCCCCCTTCCACCATATTCCACCTCAGTCATATCGTCGCGGAGCTTAGGCGAAGCCCTGCGCCGGAGAAGTCATATCGTCGCGGAGCTTAGGCGAAGCCCTGCGTCGGTGGAGCATCATCATCGTCACCACGCCGTCGTCTTGTGGAACTCATCCCGACACTTTGCTTTGGATCGGAGTCCGGGATCGCCATCGAGCTGAACGTGTGCAGAACTTCGGAGGTGCCGACGTTCGGTGCTTGGATCGGTCGGATCGTGAAGACGACGACTACATCAACCGCGTTGTTATAACGCTTCCGCTTTCGGTCTACGAGGGTACGTGGACGGACACTCTTCCCTCTCGTTGCTATGCCATCACCATGGTCTTGCATGATCGTAGGAATTTTTTTTTGAAATTACTACGTTACCCAACAGTGGCATCCGAGCCAGGTTTTATGCGTTGATGTCATATGCACTCGTAGAACACAAGTGAGTTGTGGACGATACAAGTCATACTGCCTACCAGCATGTCATACTTTGGTTCAGCGGTATTGTGAGATGAAGCGGCCCGGACCGACATTACGCGTACGCTTACGCGAGACTGGTTTCACCGCTCCGAGCACTCGTTGCTTAAAGGTGACCGGGCGGGTGTCTGTCTCTCTCACTTTAGTTGAACTGAGTGTGGCTACGCCCGGTCCTTGAGAAGGTTAAAACGGAGTCTATTTGACAAACTATCGTTGTGGTTTTGATGCGTAGGTAAGAACGGTTCTTGCTCAGCCCGTAGCAGCCACGTAAAACTTGCAACAACAAAGTAGAGGACGTCTAACTTGTTTTTGCAGGGCATGTTGTGATGTGATATGGTCAAGACGTGATGCTATATTTTATTGTATGAGATGATCATGTTTTGTAACCGAAGTTATCGGCAACTGGCAGGAGCCATATAGTTGTCGCTTTATTGTATGAAATGCAAACGCCCTGTAATTGCTTTACTTTATCACGAAGGAGTAGCGATAGTCGTAGAAGCAATAGTTGGCGAGACGACAACGATGCTACGATGGAGATCAAGGTGTCGCGCCGGTGACGATGGTGATCATGACGGTGCTTCGGCGATGGAGATCACAAGCACAAGATGATGATGACCATATCATATCACTTATATTGATTGCATGTGATGTTTATCCTTTATGCATCTTATCTTGCTTTGATTGACGGTAGCATTATAAGATGATCTCTCACTAAAAATTATCAAGAAGTGTTCTCCACGAGTATGCACCGCTATGCGAAAGTTCTTCGTGCTGAGAAACCACGTGATGATCGGGTGTGATAGGCTCTACGTTCAAATACAACGGGTGCAAAACAGTTGCACACGCGAATACTCAGGTTAAACTTGACGAGCCTAGCATATAACAGATATGGCCTCGGAACACGGAGACCGAAAGGTCGAACGTGAATCATATAGTAGATATGATCAACATAGTGATGTTCACCATTGAAACTACTCCGTCTCACGTGATGATCGGACACGGTTTAGTTGATATGGATCACGTGATCACTTAGATGACTAGAGAGATGTCTATCTAAGTGGGAGTTTTTTTAATATGATTAATTGAACTTAAATTTATCATGAACTTAGTACCTGATAGTATCTTGCTTGTCTATGTCTCTTTGTAGATAGATGGCTCGTGCTGTTGTTCCGTTGAATTTTAATGCGTTCCTTGAGAAAGCAAAGTTGAAAGATGATGGTAGCAATTACACGGACTGGGTCCGTAATTTGAGGATTATCCTCATTGCTGCACAGAAAAATTACGTCCTGGAAGCACATTTGGGTAGCGAACTGCTGCAGATCTTGAGCGAAGTTGTGAACGTCGGCAAAGCGAGCTGATGACTACTCTATAGTTCAGTGTGCCATGCTTTACGGCTTAGAACCGGGTCTTCAACGACGTTTTGAACGTCATGGAGCATATGAGATGTTCCAGGAGTTGAAGTTAATATTTCAAGCAAATGCCCGGATTGAGAGATATGAAGTCTCCAATAAGTTCTATAGCTGCAAGATGGAGGAGAATAGTTACGTCGGTGAGCACATACTCAAAATGTCTGGGTATAACAATCACTTAATTCAGCTGGGAGTTAATCTTCCGGATGATAGTGTCATTGACAGAATTCTCCAATCACTGCCACCAAGCTACAAGAGCTTCGTAATGAACTATAATATGCAAGGGATGACTAAGACAATTCCTGAGCTCTTCGCGATGCTAAAAGCTGCGGAAGTAGAAATCAAGAAAGAGCATCAAGTGTTGATGATCAACAAGACCACTAGTTTCAAGAAAAAGGGCAAAGGGAAGAAGAAGGAAACTTCAAAAGAACAGCAAGAAAGTTGCTGATCAAGAGAAGAAACCCAAGTGCGGACCTAAGCCTGAAACTGAGTGTTTTTACTGCAAGCAGACCCGGACAGAAGCGGAACTGCCCCAAGTATTTGGCGGATAAAAGGATGGCAAGGTGAACAAAGGTATATGTGATATACATGTTATTGATGTGTACCTTACTAATACTCGCATGATAGTACACGGTATTTGATACTGGTTCTGTTGCTAATATTTGCAACTCAAAACAGGAACTACGGATTAAGCGAAGATTGGCTAAAGACGAGGTGACGATGCGTGTTGGAAATGGTTCCAAAGTCGATGTGATCGCGGTCGGCACGCTACCTCTACATCTACCTTCGGGATTAGTTTTAGACCTAAATAATTGTTATTTGGTGCGGCGTTGAGCATGAACATTATATCTGGATCTTGTTTAATGCGAGACGGTTATTCATTTAAATCAGAGAATAATGGTTGTTCTATTTATATGAGTAATATCTTTTATGGTCATGCACCCTTGAAGAATGGTCTATTCTTGTTGAATCTCGGCAGGTAGTGATACACATATTCATAATGTTGAAGCCAAAAGATGCAGAGTTGATAATGATAGTGCAACTTATTTGTGGCACTGCCGTTTAGGTCATATCGATTGTAAAACGCATGAAGAAACTCCATCTTGATGGGCTTCGGAATCACTTGATTATGAAACACTTGGAACTAGCGAACCGTGCCTCATGGGCAAGATGACCAAAACGCCGTTCTCCGGAACTATGGATCGAGCAACTGAATTGTAGGAAATCATACAAACTGATGTTTGTGGTCCAATGAATGTTGAGGCACTTGGCGGTATCGTTATTTTCTCACCTTCACAGATGATTTGAGCAGATATGGGTATATCTACTTAATGAAACACAAATCTGAAACATTTGAAAAGTTCAAAGAATTTCAGAGTGAAGTGGAAAATCATCGTAACAAGAAAATAAAATTTCTACGATCTGATCGTGGAGGAGAATATTTGAGTTCTGAGTTTGGTTTACATTTGAAACAGTGTGGAATAGTTTACGCAACTCACGCCACCGGAACACCACGGAGAAATGGTGTGTCCGAACGTCGTGTCGTACTTTACTAGATATGGTGCGATCAATGATGTCTATTTACGATTTACCGCTATCGTCTTGGGGATATGCTTTAGAGACGGCCGCATTCACGTTGAATAGGACACCGTCAAAATCCGTTGAGATGACGCCTTATGAACTGTGGTTTGGCAAGAAACCAAAGTTGTCGTTTCTTAAAGTTTGGGGCTGCGATGCTTATGTAAAGAAACTTCAACCAGATAAGCTCGAACCCAAATCGGAAAAATGTGTCTTCATAGGATACCCAAAACAGACTGTTGGGTACACCTTCTATCACAGATCTGAAGGCAAGATTTTCGTTGCTAAATTCGTATCCTTTCTAGAGAAGGAGTTTCTCTCGAAAGAAGTGAGTGGGAGGAAAGTAGAACTTGATGAGATAACTGTATCTGCTCCCTTATTGAAAAGTAGTTCATCACAAGAAATGGTTCCTGTGATCACTACACCAATTAGTGAAGAAGCTAATGATGATGATCATGAAGCTTCAGATCAAGTTGCCACTGAACCTCGTAGGTCAACCAGAGTAAAATACGCACCAGTGAATGGTACGGTAATCCTATTACGGAAGTCATGTTACTTGACCATGGCGAACCTACAAACTATGAAGAAGCGATGGTGAGCCCAGATTCCATAAAATGGCTGGAAGCCATGAAATCTGAGATGGGATCCATGTATGAGAACAAAGTATGGACTTTGGTTGACTTGCCCGATGACCGCAAGCCATTGAAAATAAATGGATCTTTAAGAAGAAGACTGGCGCCGATGGTAATGTAACCGTCTACAAAGCTCGACTTGTTGCAAAAGGTTTTCGACAAGTTCAAGGGGTTGACTACGATGAGACTTTCTCACCCGTAGCGATGCTTAAGTCTGTCCGAATCATGTTAGCAATTGCCGCATTTTATGATTATGAAATTTGGCAAATGGATGTAAAAACTGCATTCTTGAATGGATTTCTAGAAGAAGAGTTGTATATGATGCAACCAGAAGGTTTTGTCGATCCAAAAGGTGCTAACAAAGTGTGCAAGCTCCAACGATCAATTTATGGTGCAGTGCAAGCCTCTCGGAGTTGGAATAAACGCTTTGATAGTGTGATCAAAGCATATGGGTTTATGCAGACTTTTGGAGAAGCCTGTATTTACAAGAAAGTGAGTGGGAGCTCTGTAGCATTTACGATATTATATGTGGGCGACATATTATTGATTGGAAATGATATAGAATTTCTGGATAGCATAAAAGGATACTTGAATAAAAGTTTTTCAATGAAAGACCTCGGTGAAGCTGCTTACATATTGGGCATCAAGATCTATAGAGATAGATCAAGACGCTTAATTGGACTTTCACAAAGCACATACCTTGATAAAGTTTTGAAAAGGTTCAAAATGGATCAGCAAAGAAAGGTTTTTACCTGTATTGCAAGGTGTAAGATTGAGTCGGACTCAATGCCCGACCACAGCAGAAGATAGAGAAAAATGAAAGATGTTCCCTATGCTTCAGCCATAGGCTCTATCATGTATGCGATCTTGTGTACCGGACCGACGTATGCTTAGCTGTAAGCTTGGCAGGAAGGTACCAAAGTAATCGAGGAATGGATCAATCGGACAGCGGTCAAGAACATCCTGAAATACGAAAAGGACTAAGGATATGTTTCTCATATATGGAGGTGACAAAGAGCTAGTCGTAAATGGTTACGTCGATGTAAGCTTTGACACTGATCCGGACGATTCTAAATCGCAAACCGGATACGTGTTTTTATTAAACGGTGGAGCTGTCGGTTGGTGCAGTTCTAAACAAAGCGTCGTGGCGGGATCTACATGTGAAGCGGAGTACATAGCTGCTTCGGAAGCAGCAAATGAAGGAGTCTGGATGAAAGAGTTCATCTCCGATCTAGGTGTCATACCTAGTGCATCGGGACCAATGAAGATCTTCTGTGACAACACTGGTGCAATTGCCTTGGCAAAGGAATCCAGATTTCACAAGAGGACCAAGCATATCAAGAGACGCTTCAATTCCATAAGGGACCAAGTCCAAGTGGGAGACATAGAGATTTGCAAAATACATACGGATCTGAATGTTGCAGACCCGTTGACTAAGCCTCTTCCACGAGCAAAACATGATCAGCACCAAGACTCCATGGGTGTTAGGATCATTACCTTGTAATCTAGATTATTGACTCTAGTGCAAGTGGGAGACTGAAGGAAATATGCCCTAGAGGCAATAATAAAGTTATTATTTATTTCCTTATATTATGATAAATGTTTATTATTCATGCTAGAATTGTATTAACCGGAAACATAATACATGTGTGAATATATAGACAAACAGTATGTCACTAGTATGCCTCTACTTGACTAGCTTGTTAATCAAAGATGGTTATGTTTCCTAACCATGGACAAGGAGTTGTTATTTGATTAACAAGGTCACATCATTAGTTGAATGATCTGATTGACATGACCCATTCCGTTAGCTTAACACTTGATCGTTTAGTATGTTAATGCTTTCTTCATGACCCATACATGTTCCTGTAACTATGAGATTATGCAACTCCGTTTACGGAGGAACACTTTGGTGCTACCAAACGTCACAACGTGAATCGGGTGATTATAAAGGAGTACTACAGGTGTCTCCAAAGGTACTTGTTGGGTTGGCGTATTTCGAGATTAGGTTTTGTCACTCCGATTGTTGGAGAGGTATCTCCAGGCCTTCTCGGTAATGCACATCACTTAAGCCTTGCAAGCATTACAACTAATGAGTTAGTTGTGAGATGATGTATTACGGAACGAGTAAAGAGACTTACCGGTAACGAGATTGAACTTGGTATTGGATACCGACGATCGAATCTCGGGTAAGTAACATACCGATGACAAAGGGAACAACGTATGTCGTTATGGGGTTTGACCGATAAAGATCTTCGTAGAATATGTAGGAACCAATATGGGCATCCAGGTTCCGCTATTGGTTATTGACCGAGAATGGTTCTAGGTCATGTCTACATAGTTCTCGAACCCGTAGGGTCCGCACGCTTAACGTTTCAATGATAGTTCATTATGAGTTTATAAGTATTGATGCACCGAAGTATGTTCGGAGTCCCGGATGTGATCACGGACATGACGAGGAGTCTCGAAATGGTCGAGACATAAAGATTGATATATTGGAAGCCTAAGTTTGGACTTCGGAATGGTTCCGAGTGAAAACAGGATATTCACCGGAACAGGGGGTTACGGAACCCCGGGGGTATATGGGCCTTCATGGGCCTCAAGGAAGAAGGAGAAGGGCCGGCCAGGTGCTGCGCCCCCTCCCCTCTAGTCCGAATAGGACACGGACGGGGGGGGCGCCCTTCCCCCTTTCCCCTCCTCCAACCCTAGTCCAACTCGGAGAGAGTCCTACTCCCGGTGGGAGTAGGACTCCTCCTGGTGCGCCCCTTGGGCCGCCACCTCCCCTTGTCTCCTTTATATCTGAGGCAGGAGCACCCCTTGACACACAAGTTGATCTACGGATCTTTCCTTAGCCGTGTGCGGTGCCCCCTTCCACCATATTCCACCTCAGTCATATCGTCGCGGAGCTTAGGCGAAGCCCTGCGCCGGAGAAGTCATATCGTCGTGGAGCTTAGGCGAAGCCTGCGTCGGTGGAGCATCATCATCGTCCTGCCACGCCCGTCGTCTTGTGGAACTCATCCCCGACACTTTGCCGGATCGGAGTCCGGGATCGTCATCGAGCTGAACGTGTGCGAGAACTCGGAGGTGCCGCACGTTCGGTGCTTGGATCGGTCGGATCGTGAAGGCGTGCGACTACATCAACCGCGTTGTTATAACGCTTCCGCTTTCGGTCTACGAGGGTACGTGGACGGACACTCTTCCCTCTCGTTGCTATGCCATCACCATGGTCTTGCATGATCGTAGGAATTTTTTTTTGAAATTACTACGTTACCCAACAGGGATATCGCCGGCCGTGATGTAGTCCATGACGCTCTGCAGAGTCCGGCCATACCACCATAGCCGACGGCCGGCCTCGTGGAAGTTCCCAGGAGGCAGACCGTCCTCCTCATACCTGGCGGCGCCCTCTCACGCCCGATTGATGAAGAAGGCGTCCCAAGTATCTTGGTTATCGTGAACCAGCGAGGATTCATCCGCTGCTCCGGCGTGAGGTCGAGGTAGTAGTGGTTCGTGATGGCCGCCCGTATGATACCACGAGGGACGGGAGGGACTGCACGCCGCCGGGCGCTTAGGCTCCGGTGGGGACGTTGTAGCCCGGTGGACAAGGGTAGTTCGAGGCGCAAAGCTCCTCCACTGCCGGTAGGTTAGAGTGGGTGCGGTGGAAGCCATGAGAGTGATGAGAGATTGTAGAGATGTGATAATGCTGGCCAAGCCGGGCTACATATATGTAGTGAGAAATGGCGGGAAAAATGGCGGGAAGAAAGTGGCGGGAAGAAAGAGGCGGGAAGACAGGGAAGAAATGGCGGGAAGAAGAGGAATCCAGAGCTGGTCATCTAACCTTTAGTCCCGGCTGGTTGGTGCAACCGGGACTAAAGGTTAGTCAGACGCGTGGGTAGCGCCTGACATACTGTCGGAGGAACAAGACAAAGCAGAAGCGGCGCCGTGCCTATAAAAGGAGCATCGTCTGTGCGAAGATAGAGGCGTGAAGAAATGGCGGGAAGACATAGGCGGGAAAGAACGGTAGGGAAGACTGGCGGGAAGAACTTGTGGGAAGACAGGCGGCCGGGAAGAACTTCTCTGAATTTTTGATATATTATTTGTATTTTAGAATTTTGAAATGAATTAGTTCTATTTTTCTGAATTTTTGATATATTATTTGTATTTTAACATATTGAATTGAATTAGTTTTATTTTGACATATTATTTGTATTTGCCTCGTAGGGTTTGGAGACGGTTCGTAGATACAAAGGGCGTAGAACTTTATATGCAACTCAAAATACAGCAAAAAACAACTCAAAAATAAATAAAACAAATAAAAAGCAAAAAAAATTAAGAAAATAAAAAAGCCCTCCCATCTTTGGGCCAAAGCGGCCTGCATCGACTAGAAACTCAACCTTTTGTTGGGCCAGGATGCAGGCCATAAAGGCCGAGTAGGCCCACATGGCAGCAATGAATTGGTAGGCCCAGTGGGCCTGCTTAGGAGAGGAGCTCAAGAGAGCTACCTTGGGGCTTATAAACCAGTGCGGTAGCCCTTCGACTAGCGAGGTGGGACTAAACCGCCAAAAATCCTTTAGTCGCGGTTGGGCGGGCGACCCGCGACTAAAGGGTACCTTTAATCATGGGTCTCGCCAACCGCGACTAAAGAGAGACTACTCATCTGAGGCGGGGATTCTCGTCTTCTCCGATTCCCGCCTGTTCGTCTCTGCCGCGCCCTCGACGCCGCCCGCCGTCGCCCTCGCCCTCGACACCGCCCGGTACTGCCGCCTCGCTCGCCCGCCCTCAACCCCACGCGACCTTCCTTCCTCTCCGATCATTCCTTCCCAGTCACCGCCGCCCGCCCTCCCGTCCGTGGCGCTTGGCTGGTCCTGGCAGCGGCGCCCGTCCCAACACCGCCTCCCGATCGCCCGGACCGCTGCTCGCTGGACTGCCTCACCTCGCCTCTCCGTCCCCTCAAGACGGCGCCCGGCACCTCCTCGATCCGTCTTTGGAACGAGGCATGACCTTGGCGCTCCGTCGCCGGCGCCCGTTCAGTGCCGCCACCGCCGCTGCGGCTCACGCCGACGCGCCGGCCTCGTCACCGTCGCCTCTCCGCCTCTCCTCTGACACCCGCGGCGCCCCGAGGCCGATGCCACCCCCCATCGCCGCTCGCCGTCACCCCCGCCGCTCGTCGGGCCTCGCCCCGTTCCAGCCGGCCAGCCTCTGCTGGCGCTTTCGGGCTAGACCTACGACCGAGCAACCCCATGGCCATGCGCCTCGCCACACCTCCCTCGATCGCGCTGCTGGCGCCCGGCGCCCATTACCACGACCAGCCTTGTCGCGGGCTTGGCTGGCCTCGCCCGGCGCCCATGCCTGCAACGCCCTTGCGCCGTTAACCCACGTGGCCTCCTAGGCCACTTACCGATGGGGCCCCTGTTAAAAAAAAAGAACAAAAAGAAATATGTATAAATAAAAATTAAAAATGATAATAATTAAAAGTAATTAATTAATTAATTAACTTAATTAATCCTGTTAATTAACCTAATTAACTTATTAACTAATTAAACTGTTAATTAGTGTTAGTCGCTGACAACCGGGACCCATGTGCTAGTTTGACCAGTCAAACAGACTGTTGACAGACCTTGACATCGCCGAGCGTACCGTACTGACACATCCATGTACATCACGTTGCCTGTGCAAGTCTACTTCGCATCATCACCGAGCGCCCATGCATGCCATCCCGGCGTTGATCCAAACTCATTGGACCAGCAAAATCTCCGAACTGGCCCTGAGCAAAATCAGTGGACTTTGAGAAAACGCGATGAGCAACAACGGTCAACGGCCAGCTAGTATGCACTAGTACTATAGATTCCAAAGGAGGGGATTAGGAGCAACATCGTCCCGATGGGGAGCAATGCAACTAGTAGTAGTAGTCGATCTAAATCCTCGTTGGCAATTGGAAACCGTTTCCAATCATTAGGAGCAACAAACGCTACCTGTATTTTTTTTACCAAACATTTACAAATGTTTAATTGCTTGCAAAGTTTCTTCACAAAATGACATTCGTGAAGACGTGGTTGTCTGTTGTCCTCGCCTCCCTCTCCGTGTGTGTTGTCCTCGCCTCCCTCTCCGTGACGCCGTAAATGCCGCCCGTCTCGCGCTCTACCGCGACACCCTCTCCCACCCCTTCCTCGCCCCCTCCTTTTGCCACCGCCCTTTCGCCACCGCCACCGCCACCGCCCCCCTTCTTCACTTAATTAATTTGTTTTTACTACATGTTTTCAGGACTGACATAATGGCGGACGATAGAGTTGACCCGATTATGGACAACTATGATCCGGACGGTGAAGCACATATGTTCGGCATCATAAACGGCGATATTCTATATGTGCCGACCAGAGAAGAAGAAGATGATATCTCTTCTTATCTGAACCTTAATGACGGTGAAGATGAAGGCGCCGTCGGCAAGATGATGCCGAACAAACGCGTCGATAAGCGACGATCTTCAAATGGAAGTAGCAACCACCTCCGGCGCCGAGGTATATATATACATTGAGCCTCTGGTGATACAAACTAACTGATTTGAATAAATATGTGTGTACTAACGCAGCAACTCTCTTTCTTATTTTAGCCCTCGGCGGATCGTCGAAACAATCGATGCGTCGTCAAAGCGTGGGCGCAACCAAGACGATGAAACAAGGAGAAACATGCACCATCGAGGTTGTCGACGGTGCAACCGGCAGGCTGGAGCCCCGCAAGAACGCCACCAAGTTTGTCAACCAATGCGGAGCCATTGTTAGAGACAACGTCTCGATCACCGTCCAGGAGTGGAATGAGCCAAAGAAGGCACGAATTGATGGTTTCACTTTTGTCGATAAGAGAACAAAAAGATTGCTTCAAGAAGCTTATGGAACATTTCGTTCTACCTCAGGAATACAACAAATTCGATGAGGAGGGTAACAAGATTGAGGAAAACAAGGAGAGGAGGAGGCTAGTCAAACAGTTCGCTCTTCATAAGATGGCCGACGCATTCCGGAAATTCAAGCAAAATCTAGCCCATGACTTTGTCAAGCAGAACAAGACTCCGGATTTCAAAGGACAATATGAGAAACTGAAACATGATTGGCCAGAATTTGTGAAGCAAAAGAAATCGGAGCAGTTCATTCAAATATCGAAAAAATAAGGAAAATCACGGCTAAGAAGGAGTACAATCATGTTATGGGGCCAGGAGGGTATCGCATTTGGGTGCCTAGGTTGGAGAAGATGGAGAAACGAGCTGAGGGCGCGAGGAATCCGTCCAGTCTGGAGGGATGGGACCCAAGGGCCAAAAGCTGGTGAATGCGGGCATGGGGAACGCTGTACCCGGAGACAGGGGAGTGTGTTTACGGGGCAAATTAATTAAACCCACCCAAGCCCTTATTGGCGCAATGAAGGATGCTCAACAGGGAAGATCAAGTTCAACAGAGAGAACGGCAGCGACAAAAGCCCTCGGGAATCCTAAACACGGAGGACGTGTACGAGGCATGGGGCACATTCCGTGGAAAATAGGGTTCCCCGAGCGATGACCCGTGCGATTCTGAAGCCGTAAGAGAAAGATGGATCGGGAATCAGATGTTGTGGCGCGGTTGGCATCTGAAATGGATGTGATGAAGAAAACCATGAGTGTACTAGTAGCCGAAAGAGATGCAGCTCGGGTGCAGCATGATGATCATCCAGCGGATCTCGGAAGCCAGCAGCGGAGAAGCAGCGTGGCTTCCACGGAGGCCCCACCGGCTGGTGCAGATGCATCGACGATCGAAATTACTGCACCGGAGCCTCTGGTGGTCGAAATTACTGCACGGAGCCTCTGGTGGTGAAATTACTGCACCGGAGCCTCCTCGCTACCCGTGGGCGATATAAAGGAGATGAAAGAATGTCATCTGTATTATCCTATCGGGAACATGTCCATGAAGGTAGCCATCGGCAGTGCTTTACCATGTTTACCTGGAGCACTCCACCACAACAACCCCATTCAAGATGGCTATGCTCGTGTCACGGTGGAGGACATAGTCCAAGGGTTTGAGGACACGGAGATTGACATTGCTACACTGAAGGGGAGAAAAGACTTGGAGATGTCAAGCGCCATTTCATTCTATGGCAAAAGAAGTTTATCAAGTTTCAGGCGGCGCCAAGGACAACAAGTCCACCCCTACGGTGGTGGTGGTGGCGGTGGCGGTGGTGGTGGTGGTGGTGGTCTGGCGGTTCACCTACACCTCCGTCACGTCGGCCGACGCCGCCCCAGTCCACAACGTCCGGCGGGTGATCAGCCGCCGCCCCGATCCTCGTCCGTGGTGATCGGGGCCGCCCCCAATCCACCTCGACAAAGAAGCGAAGCAGTCCTGGATTATTAACCCGGACCCTTATGTACCTAAGACCACAAAGGTACCGGAGCCATCACGAAGCCTCTCCCCACAAGGCCTTGGGAGCGTAGTGCCGAGGAAGTCGGCACGCGGCTGCTGATTTGGAGAAATGGAAGGCGGACTGCAAGAAGAAAAGAGAGCCCGAGCCCAAGCGGTATTTTACGATGCGCAAAGAAGTGGGCTAAGTCATTTTTGAGCACACCGTCCCAAGCATGAAGAATCTGCCTAACGACTATGCACGTGAACTTCACAGTGCAGGCACTCATGTTCAAGGAGAACAAAGAGCGGAGAAGGCGAAAGTAAAATAAGCGGGAAACAAGTTGCTCAGCTCGGGGAACAAAGTAAACAATCGATTGCCCCGCTTATAGTGGAAGCCTTACGTCCGGATGCCCCGAGATCATACAAGCTGCGACAGCACATGGATTGATGTAACGAGTGCGAGAGAACAAGCGGCCAACTTAGGTATTACTCTTCGTGAACTGTTAGGCCTTGATGAGGCGCCGTGAAGGAGTTAGTAATTACATATGTCAAGAATGGGCCTCTCGTCGAGCTCATGCAGAAAAGGATCTACCTCCACAAATGAAAGGTCTGCTGAAATGGTACAAGGGTTACATAAAAATAAAAACGCCAAAGAATATATTTATGCGGAAGTTAGACATGAGCATCACTTCAAACATTACTATGTACAAATTGAACTGAGTGAATTGTTCCAGCTTTTCAATCTGCTGTGAGCTCGACAAATCTATCATCGGTTGCTACGTTACGTAAGTGTTTTATTAATTTCTACCCCATCTCGTTCATATTGCCTGCACTATATATATGTCCTAACTATATTGTTGTGTCCGCTATTATACATGCAGAATGAAGATTAAGGAATGCAGAGTAAGGAACATCCATGATGTTGGGTTCATTGACCCACACATCGTTAATGGACATGTGTTGGAGCGTCACCCCGCCGACGTGGAGGCAGACCTGTGGCAGTTTCTTACAAAGCAGGAACTCAAAAGTGATATTCTATTTCCTTACCATTTTGGGTGAGTGTTTATGTCTTGAGCACATTCTCTTTTGTTTACTCCATGCATGGTATGTGGCCGGCTAATCGATGAGTTATGCATGACGTACTGTGCATGTATCGTGTCCGCAGGTTCCACTGGATTCTGCTAGTAATTAAAGTTAACACCTCAGAATGTCTCGTCCACGACTCTCTGAATACGGATCCAAAGCTTTGGGGCGGCATGAGAAGAATGCTGCAGAAGTAATTATTTTCATTCATTTGCGCTCTATATCGATCGGCCTATTTCGTTCATTTCCTAATATCAAGTAACTAATAACTCTCTTGTTCATTTAATTTTCTTTGCCTCGTAGGGTTTGGAGACGGTTCGTAGATACAAAGGTCGGTGAATTCAAAAAGAGCTAGAATTCAAAAGGTCAAAGCCTAAGAATGCTGGGGATATTCAGCCACCGGAGACCAATCTATGTGGATACTATATGCGTGAGATGATCCGGAGATACACCTCTGAGCGGGTTCCGAGTGATACCAATGCTCGGAGGAATAACCTCCGGATGATGCTTAGTCCGTAAGCTTCGCTTCCGACCACTTCAAGAGGAACTAGCTGGATGGTTCAGCAGGAAGTCCTCCATCCTAAAGGAGAACACTATTACGAGGACGTAGAACTTTATATGCATTAAATCATGTATGGAAACTTGTTCAAAATTGTATATGGTCATCCGATGATATTGAATATATATTGTATATTCCTCTTGAATTCTTTTTGGTTCTAATTTCAAATTTATTTGAAATTGTACATTCATATGCATGTATGTAGTACCGTAGAATATATGAAAATCCTTCAAAATTAAAATAAAGCACAAAAGAAATAAAACAATACAAATTAAACAGAAAACAGGTTTAGGGGGGCTAAAACCCTAAACCTGTGGCGGCTACTAATCATGGTTGGCGGAAAGAACCGCGACTAAAGGTCCTCCGCCCCGAGGGCCGCCTGGCGCCCACGTGAACGGGCTGTTAGTCGCGGTTCTAAAGCAGCCGCGACTAAAGGTGGGGGGCTTTAGTCGCGCTTATTTGGTCGCGGTTGCGCAACCGCGACTAATGGCAGTTGCGAACCGCGACCAAAGGCCTTTTTTCCACCAGTGTCAACGTGACACGTGTCATGGGCATGGGGTCCTTTACGGTATGTGGAATAAGTGGTCACGAAAATAGAGGCAACATCTATGCCTCCAATTACACCTACATTGTTCATACTAGTCAAGAAGATTCATTTGAGTGACCGTCTCATGAAATCCCGTGACCCTGCGACAAATAATTTGAGCGCACAGAAAAAATTTCCTCCAATCCTTTCACATAGGCCATCAAATTAGCCAATTCAAATCGGATGAAACTAGGGATGAAAACGGAGCGGAAACGGACGAAACTGAGTGCTACCATATTTATTTTCATATATTTTTGCAGAAGCGGAAACGAATACAGAAACCCCATAAATGAATACGGAAACTGATACTAACAAAATCGGAGACGGAGCGAATACAAAGCGGATACGGAAAAAGAAGTGGGCGTTGATTCGGAACCTAAAAAACCCTTGAACCTTAGAGAAATACACACAAAACACAAGCAAAAATGTTAACATCGCTACAAAATAATATCACTATGTCCGCAACTTAGCGTAGTATTGTAGTAGTAATGTACAATTGCGTATAGGATCAAGCTGAGTACATGTGTGGTACTAGAAGTTGGGCTCAAATGATCCATTCTACTCATTGTATAATTGTGTGTTGTTCAGTGGTTGGACTACAAAGTAGCCATAGGTCTATAGTAAAAACAGAAATTCCATATTCACGGAAATGAAAAGTTCCGTTTCCACGCCTGTTCCACCGGAAAACACCATTCCGTTTTTGTTTCCGTTTCCGCATAAAAAAGTCCGCTTCCACTTCCGTTTGCAAATTTCCGTTTCCATTTTCATATTTCCTCTCCGTTTCCATTTTTCCTCCGGAAAAACAGAAAGTTTCCACTCCGTTTTCGTCCCTAGATGAAACTTTGTCCCAATTGAGAAAATCCCGAATAAAAGAAGTTGCTACATGAACAGGTGCTAAGAAAAGATTGAGTGATCATTCACTTTATGCATATATGTTCTGCAAGGTAGGAAATCAGTATCTTTCAGATTGATAAATCATTCGGGAACGCTTTGCACAAAGGGCGAATTCGATATCTCGCGCGGCATGATTTGGGCCTTCTTCAAAACCCAGAATATAGGAATTGCAAGTTTGGATCTAGAGTTGGTTTAAAGTTGGTGCTCCTCTGGTATAACGATTGGTGTATCTCTGAGCAAATTAGTCCAAACATCATAATATCACTCGGATTTCATGATACATCACTAGTCTGAACACTAGTCACCCTCACTCGAGTGATGATTAAGTATCACCAAAATTAACCAAGAAAGGATGAACCATAAATAGTTTGCTCTTTAGAATCCGCCAGGATCTCTCTTCAATTAGGCGAATTTGCGGCTCATCAAAATTAAATGATCATTTGGGAATTCATGTCCCATGAACATCAGTTGGATCCAATGGATTGAAAGACACAATTCTCAAGATCCAGATGGATTCGGGGGCTAACGATGAGGTAATCTCCCACCAGGTCGGCCCACGGTGACCTAAAACCCAGCAGAAGCCCATGGAGGCCCTAGCTCGCATTCATCTAGTACCAATATATTATCCTTCATGATGTGGAGTCGTTCACTCAGGGCATGCTGACTGAATTGGGAAGGCTAGTCTAGCTTGTCCTCAGGAGTAAATTGAAAAAATCACCACATGTATGGACCCTAAATTAAAAAAAACACCATTTGTTATTTTGCAAAATCCATCACTACTGTGTCAAATGGTTGCGAAAAAGGCTGATTGGTCACTAAACGCGTGGTGACACTACATCTGTCAAATCGAGCCCGTCGATAGTCTAAACTAAACTAGACACCCATTTGACTCAAATATTAAGCTACGTACGGCCCACCCGTCATCCTCTCACCATCATCCACTTCCTTCACTGGACAACACGAATTCTCTCGTGTCCTCACTAGCGTCATCCTAGCCAAGCTACTCCTTGCATACCCAATGGCAAGCGGCCCACCGAGTTGTTGCGCATGTTGCCACCTAGTGGGATGGCACCCGGCACACCCTCTTCGGCGTGGATATATTTGGCATCCGTTCGAGCCAGCTGGATGCACCAGGCTTTCCACTCTGGTGTGTGGCGAATGCCAAGGTGGCACAGGAAGAGTTGACCAGTCAAAACGCCCGTTTCTTGCTTTCATCTCGTACCGTGCCGACAATGGAACCCACTTGTCACATTTAGAGCCAAAACGCGGCTTATTGAGGAATTAGTGCTTTCTGCGAACTGTCGGCACAATGAGGATGGGTTTTTGCAACAAAAAAAGCTTTTTTTTTATTTAGGGTCCACAAATATAGTGATTTTTTGTAATTTACTCAGTCCTGGAGTTCAGAATTCAACTCTCAACTCTGGAAGCGTTCTTCTTTTTCCCCTCTTTCCACATGTTTTTTCCTATCTTGTAATTTTTTTTTCCATAATCATTGAAAATTAGTGGGAGATGCAAATGGCTCGTTTTGAGATAAGTTTACGATTGGTTTTATTTGACGGCTCAAACTCTCTTCTTGCAGGCCCGTTTTAGATAAGTTAGATTGAGCAACATAAATTGGCACATTTAATGCAATACATAATGCCTACATTCGATAAACCCGAAGTGATTTGGGCAATTTAGCTGGAAGATGGTACTCTGAAACAAGGGCTATAAAAAGGTGAAGATATGGAGGATCCGTGTAGAGGGCCTCATTAAGAAACGAGAATTGACATTAATGGCGTATTTGGTAGGTTGCATTAGGTCCAGCCAAGCCTGCCCGAGAAGAATTTGCCGCGTTTGGTTGCCTAGGCTGCATCTGTTTCCTGGCCCGCATGAATCTCAAAGAATGTCTAGGCGTGGCTCTGGAGGAAAGGTCGAATCGGCTGTTTTTGGCGAGCCAGGCTCGCTCGAGCAACGTGTGGCGAGCACCTACACGTTTCGAGAAGCACGGAAGATGACGTGGCAACTAATTACTCCCCACGCTCGCTCCAATCACCTCCCTCGCCAGTTCACACGCACTCCCTCTCTCCCCTCATCGCCCATTTGGTTTCTCCAATCGAAACACTACAGTCTCGCAGCGTCCCACCCAATCCCATTATTGCCGGCAGCAATCCCATCTAGGAGAGGTGGATTGCCGGCCTCTCCTCCTCAGGAAAGGATCACTACAGGAATCCAGTATTTTGCCGTCCGCCACGGACGGCAGACGACAAAGAGCTTTGCCGTCAGCGGCGGACGGCAAAGAGTGACGGCAAAGACAGGGTCGGCAAACAGGTCCTTTGCCGTCTGCTTTTCACGGCGGACGGCAAAGAGTCCTTTGCCTACAGTGGCGGACGGCAAAGGGGAGGGACGGGAAAATACTTGACGTCCGCCAGCGTTAGTACGTTAGGTCGCTAACGGTGGCCTTTGCCGTCAGCCAGCGGACGGCAAATTTGACCACCCCTTTGCTGTCCGCCAGTTGACGTCAGCAGTGCGTCAACGCCCACGGTGATTTGCCGTCAGCCACGGCGGACGACAAAGGTTTTGTCTTTGCCATCAGCTTTTCTTTGCCGAACCTTTGCCGTCCGCCACGGTAGGCAAATTTGCCAAATGGCACAGGTGCCAGGAAGCACAGGTGGGCGCCACGTGTCCCCTTTGCCTACAGTGGCGGACGGCAAAGGGATCTTTGCCGTCAGTGGCGGACGGCAAAGAGCATGCACTGCCTCTTTTTAATTATATTTTTCTTATATCCAACAATTAGCACAGCACACATCACATATATATCCATCACATAAATATCACAGCACATATATATATCACAACACATATATATCCATCACATAAATATCTAGCACATATATATCCATCCATACATACATAGTAGGTTGCACATAGTCCCATCAATCCATACATATTACAATATGCAAAGTTTCATCATAGCAAGCGAGCAGAATACAAGAAGTGCATCAAAGGAAAAAACAAGCAATCCATCATATGATGCTGGCTTCCGTGAAGTGAATGAAACCTGCAAAATGACAAATAAGAAAGTTAGAAAAAGAATAGAAGAAGAAGAAGAAGACTAGAAGAAGAAGTATATGCCATTTATTAGCTAACTTAGGTGAACTGGATCATTTATGAGCTAAATTAGTTGAAATGGATCGTTTATGAACTAAGTTAGGTGAAATGGATTGTTTATGAGCTAACCTAAGTGAAATGGGTCGTTTATGAGCTAACCTAGGTGAAATAGGTCGTTTATGAGCTAACCTAGGTGAAATGGGTCGTTTATGAGCTAACCTAGGTGAAATGGGTCGTTTATAAGCTAACCTAGGTGAAATGCATCATTTTGGAGCTAAGTTAGGTGAAATGGATCGTTTATGAGCTAACCTAGGTGAAATGGATCATTTATGATCTAATCTAGGTGAAATGGGTCGTTTATGAGCTAACCTAGTTTAAATAGGTCGTTTATGAGCTAACCTAGGTGAAATGGGTCGTGTATGAGCTAACCTTGGTGAAATGGGTCGTTTATGAGCTAACCTAGGTGAAATAGGTCGTTTATGAGTTAACCTAGGTGAAATGTGTCGTTTATGAGCTAACCTTGGTGAAATGGCTCGTTTACGAGCTAACCTATGTCAAATGCATCATTTATGAGCTAACCTAGGTGAAATGGATCATTTTGGAGCTAACTTAGTTGAAATGGTCCATTTATGAGCTAACTTAGGTGCAATGCCACGTTTTTGAGCTAACTAAGGTGAAATGGGTCATTTTGGAGCTAACCTAGGTGAAATGGGTCATTTAGGAGCTAACGTAGGTGAAATGGGTCATTTTAAAGCTAACGTAGGTAAAGTGGATCATTTAGGAGCTAATCTACGTAAAATGGGTCATTTTAGAGCTAACTTGGATAAATTGGATCACTTGTAAGCTAACTAAGGTAAAATGAGTCATTTTAGAGCTAACTTAGGTAAAATGGATCGTTTATGAGCTGACTATGCTAATTATGCAATTTTTGACATAAGTAAGCTACCTCTAGGTCATTATGGTAAGCATATTGCAGGAAATAAAGCTAAGTCTAAGTCAAGAGAAACTTACCGTGATCAGGGAGGTGTAGTAGCGGGCTGGCTCGTGCAGGTAGTTGGAGAAGGATCGTGCGATGCGTTTCTGGAGTTAAGCTGCACCAAAGATCATTTCCAATGTCTCGTTAGCATTATGACACTCAAATGTTAAGACTAGCAAGTAATGTCCATTCAAATTAAACTCACCGTGCTCCCAGGAGCAATCACTGGCATCGGCAGAGCGGTCTGACCGGACTTCTCGCACACAGACTGCACATTTGGTTTTCACAACAGAGTCATACTAGTTAGTAATGAGACTCAAATGTTAAGACTAGCAAGTAATCTGCAGAAGAAACTTACCACAAGGAGCTCATACATGGCCCTTGCATGCATGTCATTCCGTGCCCTCTCCTCCTCCAACATCTTTGTCGTCCTCTCCTCCAACTCCCGCTGCCTCTCCGCCGCCTCCGCCAGAAGTTTCTCCATTCTATCTCTCTCACTCTGTATAGCAGCCTGCAACAGCACTCACATGACCATTTGTAATCATTGATGGAAGTGCACACAATGTAATGGAGAAAGATAGCTGAGTACGTATAACTAACCTTGATGGCGAGTTGGACTGGCCGTTCACGAGGCCTTATCTCAGGAGCGGAACTCGATGGCGGCGCCTTGATCTCCGGTAGAGTGCTAGGACAGCGGATAAGTCCATCTCCCATGGCTATGGAGCCATGGGACCTCCACTCACCAGATATCATCAGCAACTCAGATCAATGGGACCACGGCTCGGGTTAAAGTCCTCCCTTTCCTCGCCTTCCCCGATCTCTATATTGCACGAGCTTGTCGTGGGCGGAGATGTTGGTGAAGTTCTTTGCATCATCGAGGTCGACGCAAAGAATGCCTTGACTTTCTTGTAAGGGCAGTGTGGGCCATGGCATACAGGTCGTACACCTCGGCACCTTATCCGCCTTATTGTAGCGTGCACGAAAGAGAGAAATAAAGTAAATTAGTAATTAAAGGGCTAAAGCTAGCATGATGAATGAATTGCATGAATCATGAAGCAAACCACATACCAGTTCCTTGCGTCTTTGAAATAAGTTGGAGCTGCCTTGGTGGTGTGGCACACCTTCCATTTGGGCATGTTTGTCCTTGGCCTCGTTGTGGGTGGCCCGCCATTTTGTGAGCACCACGCATTGACCAACACCTCCCAACAATCCATCCGATCCGCACACCATCTCGGAGGGGCCTAAGTTAGCAAATAGAAACTTCAGCGCTACGGCTATGAATTACTAAATGAAGGAATCAAGTACAAGGCCTTAAGAATTACCTTCATGTACTGCTCCTTACTCAAGAACTTATCGCGGCACTCCTTCTTGGGCTTCTTGATACCACGCCCGGCGTAGTAGTCTCGAACAGCCTGCACCCGAGCCTCATGCCGTAAGTTCTGAAGTAGGCGCTTGCACTCCTTGTGGATAACATCTGCTGCCTCCTCCTCGTATCCCTCCTCACACCTGTAGAATGTCTGCAATCAAATGAGACAATGTTGATTAGTACAATTAATAACTAGCTAGTTGAAGATTTTTAATTGTGTAAAGGAGAAATTACCCAGAACTTTCTGATCACCACGTCTGCCCTCGTCTTGCACAAGACACCGTCGATAATCTCACCCAGCGGGGCCGGGGCAGCCAAGTAGTGCTCCCAACTCAATCCAACCTCTGGAAGCCGACCCTCACCAGGCAACATGACAAACCCCGGAAAGTTTTGCGAACCCGGAACTCCAAGGACGGAGTTGGGCCGGCGGACACTTTCATGGTGGTCCCAACCCCTGCAGCATGACAAGGCCAACGCATTAGTTATTTGAAGAAACGTGAGTGCAGAAGGTACAAAAAGATTAAATGCACTTACCTCTCCCCATGAGGGAAAATCAACCACGTATGCTCGCGGGTCGCCGGCACGGGCGGGAGCCGTGTAGCACCACGCTGGTAGACGTTGCCCCCCTCCTCCCCCTCCTCCGCCATCATCAGCATGGCCACTCGGCTCCCCTCCATCATCAGCATGGCCACTCGCTTCCTCAGGCTGACCCGACCAAGTACTCCATCCAGACGTGTGCTCCTCCAAGGTCTCTTGGGCCCAACTCTCGTGGGCCGAAGGCCCGTCGACCCGAGGCTCGTGGGCCGAAGACCCGTGGACCGGAGGCTCGTGGACCGGAGTCCGTGTAGCCTCCTCCTCAGACGAGTCCACCCTAGCAGTCACGTGCTCGGGTGAAACAGCTGGGGGCGGCGGCGAGGAAGGCGCCGTAAGAGTCACCCTACCTCCTCTCCCGCGACCACGTGCTCCACCTCCTCTCTTCTTCTTACCTCGTCCCCTGCTGGGCACCGCGGTCGACGAAGAAGGGCCCGACGGTGTCGCCATACTGTCCAAAGAACGCTCGGCGGAGAGGTGCGTGTGGAATGGAAGACCTCGCACCACGCGCCGACGAAGAAGGGGCCTCGGCGCGCTCCCGACCAGCGCCGACCATCTTTCAACACCTGCCATGACAAAGAATAAACGAAATTAGTACAACATAAAAAAGAGTACCGACATGAATAATAATATGTATATCACTTAAGCGTATCATCATCAAGTACAACATAAAAAAATTGAATACCTGACACTACTTATAATCTCGATCAGTATCATCAATAAATGCATAATCATCATCATCACTATAATCAATGATGGGCTCATAGGGTTCATTGGCATCAACATGTGCAAGGCCATCTTGACGTAATCGGTCAAGCATTGACAGGTCATCCGCAGCAGTAACCTCTTCTTGTTCCGGCTCTTCTTGTTCCTCCTCTGGGGTGATGTCGGATTCACTGTCGCAGCAGTAACAACAGGGGAGGCACTGACGAAATTTATGCGTCGGATCCGGAGCAAAGCATATGGGAAAAGGAACCCAATCTACACATACTCGGGCTGTCCATGGATAGCGTTGGACAATCCGAAAGAATCAAGGTTATAAATATGCAAATGCATGCATATTTATAACTATGACGCTTTCGAACGGGAGACACATATTGGTTACGCATCGATGATTCAAGACACATATATAGCTAGCTATCAAGTTTCATCGGAATAGATCAAATAATTAATGGGGAGGAGGACATGTCATTTGTGCTCACCCACGAGCGAAGAAGCGAGCTAAATCGAAGCATACGGCAAGGTCGTCGAACACCAAACCTCGCAGCGATGAAACAACTGCACATTTAAAACTACCCGATCAACACAATTATATATGATGTTTTACATAACAAAATCGAAAAATATATGACCTAACTAATAATTCACAAATATAGGCCCCCGTCGGCCTCTGGACGGCCAAAGACCCCCTTTTCGGGTGGTGTCGGGGGTCGGGGTGCCGTGTCGGGGTCGGGGTCGGGGTGTCGGGTGGGGTGTGGGTCGGGGTGCCGTGCCGGTCGGTGTCGGGTCGGGGTGTCCGGGTCAGGCTGGGTGGGCGTCGGTGTCGGGTCGGGGTCGAGGTCGGGGTCCTGGGTCGGGGTGTCGGGTCGAGGTGCCGGGTCGTGGTCGGGTGTCGTGGTGTCCTGGTCTGGGGTGTCGGTGTCTGGGTCGGGTGCCTTGTCGGTGGGGTCCCTGAGTCGGGGTGTCGGGTGGGTGCCGGGTCGGGTCGGGGTGCCGTGGTCGGTGTCGGGGTCGGGGTATCAATCAGGCCCTGGGTCGGGGTGTGTCGGGGTCGGTCCTGGGTCGAGGTCACCGGTCGGGTGTCCGGCCTGGTGCCGGGTCCAGGTCTGGGGTGTCGTGTCTGTCGGGTCGGGGTGTCGTCGTGGTCGGGTCGGGTGCCGTGGTCGGTGTCGGGTCGGGGTGTCGGTGGGGTCGGGGAGTCGGGTGCCGGTGTCGGGGTCTCGGTCGGGTGTCGGGTCGGGTGCCTGGTCGGGTCGGGTGCCGATGTCGGTGTCGGGTCGGGTGTCGGGTCTGGGTCGGGCGTGGGTGTCGGGCGGGTCGGGGTCTGGGTCGGGTCACTGGGTCTGGGTGTCGGGTCGGGGTGCCGGTCGGGGTCGGGGTGTGGTCTGTCGGGTCGGGTGTCGTGTCGGGTCGTGGTGCCGGGTCGGTGTCGGGTGTGGTCGGGTCGGGGTCGGGGTGTCTGTGGGGTGTCTGTCGGGGTGTGGTCGGTCTGGGGTGTCGGTCGGTGTCGGGTCGGTGTCGGGGTCGGGGTGCCTGGTCGGGGTGTCGGGTCCTGGGTCGGGGTGTCGTGGGTCGGGTCGGGTCGGGTGGTCACTGGGGTCGGGGTGTCGGGTCGGGGTGCCGGTGGGTTGGGGTGTCGTGTCGGGGTCGGGGAGTCGGTGTCGGGGTCGGGGTCGGGGTGCCGTGTCGGGGTCGGGGTGTCGGGTCGGGGTGTCGGTGTCGGGGTCGGGGTCGGGGTGTCGGGGTCGGGGTGTCGTGTCGGGGTTGGGGTGCCGTGTCGGGTCGGTTTTTTTCCTCTTTTTTCCTTTTCTTCTTCTTCCTCTTCTTCCTTTTCTTCCTTTCCTTCCTTTTTTTCCCTTCTTCTTCTTCTTCTTCTTCTTCTTCTTCTTCCTCCTTTCCTTTTTCCTCTTCTTCTTCTCCTCCTCTCCTCTTTTTTCTTCTTCTTCTTCCTCTTCTTCTTTTTTCTTCTCCTCCTCCTCTTCTTCTTCTTCCTTTCCTTTTTCCTCTTCTTCTTCTCCTCCTCTCCTGTTTTCTTCTTCTTCTTCTTCTTCTTCTTCTTCTTCTTCTTTCCTAAAACTGAACTAAACCTAAAACTAAACTTAAATCTAAACTAAACATAAATCTAAAACTAAAAAACAGAAAAAGGAAAAACTAAATCTAAACCTAAAACTAAACTAAAACTAAACCTAAACCTAAAACTAAACCTAAAACTAAAACTAAAACTAAATCTGAACTAAACATAAACCAAAAACTAAAAAGCGAGGAAGAAAAAAGGAAAACAGAGGAGAGGTAGAGCTCACTGGGCAGTGGAGGAGGTGGCGGTGGAGGAGGGGGGCGGGCACTGAGGCGTGGCCCGGGCAGGCGGTGGGGGGGGCAGCAGCCAGCGCCGAGCAACAGGGCTGACAGTATGGGGTGGGCGGCAGGCAGGCGGGCAGTGACGATGCTGGGGCCGGTGGAGGAGGGGGGCGGCTGGGCGGCGGTGGCCCGGGCGGAAGCGGCCGGGTGCCGGCACGACGGCACGGCAGGGCGGGGCGACGGCTGGGGGCGATGGGCGACAGGTGGGGCGGCGGGGCAGGCGATGGTGCGGCGGGCGAGTGGTGGGGGTGGTGGCGCGTGTGGGAGCAGGGGAGAGACACAGAGAGAGAGGGGCGGGGTGGGGGCGCGCCGTTAGATATGTTTAATCTTTGTCGTCTGCCACCTTTGCCGTCCGCTAATGTGCTATTTGTCGTCCGCTAGCAGACGGCAAAGAGGGGGGGCCGTTAAGTATTTTTTAACGAGCTCCTTAGTGGGGCCCCCTCCCTCTTTGCCGTCTGCTAGTGGGCGGCAAAGAATCTTTGCCGTCAGCTAGCGGACGGCAAAGAAGCAACTGATGGCAAAGGCTTTCTTTGCCATCAGCCAGTTCTTTGCCGTCTGCTTTCGGGTAGCTGATGGCAAAGAGCTTCTTTGCCGTCTACTAGCAGACGGCAAAGAGCTGGCAGATGGCAAAGTAGCTGATTCCAGTAGTGGATCTTGTTGTGGCTATACGTGCATCTTTTCCGTTCTGCACCATGCCGCCGCCCCTGGCCATTGCAGCGTCGCCACCGCTCGCTCCGGCTCTACCACCGGTGCCGAACATCATCATCTTGAGCTCAACGGTGGCGTGGATTCAATCCCCACCGCCTCCGTCATTTGCCAGCCCCTCTTATGGCGGTATTTTTACCCCCATTCGAGATTTTATCCTCTACGTCCGGTGCAAGGGTGGGGGGGGGGAGCTCGAGGACGTCGCAGTTATCTTCCAGCCGGTGCACAACGAGGATGACGACCTCGGCCCTCGTAATGGCTGACTCTTCTTCAACAATCGCGGCAACACCCCTATTCCAGTTGGGGTTTTCTCCATAGCCAGCGTACGCTCCACCACAACCCCCAGCATAAGCTCCTAATCCCCCCTTGCTAATGAGTTCGTAGTTAGGGTTCTTACGATAGTTCTAGTAGTACTAGATTAGATTGTTCACAGTGAATTCGATTGTATTCGATTCGATTCGTCCAAATTCGATCCAAATCCACTGCGTTTGGGTTGAATTAGAGTGCATGCTAGTGCTGGTAGTTCTTAGATGAGAAGGCTTGCTGATGTTAGTGCTATCAGATTATCTGTAAGTGCATCTAGTTCCCCTTAGTGATTTTGGTGTATTGAAGACTTATAGGTTAAGGGACTAATATGTTTGTGAGTGTACACAGGCTCTATAAGTCAATGAGGAGTTTGATATTTACAGTGAAAGTCGACCCATAAAAATGAATGTCTTCGGCTAAAGACTTCGGTTCTCCCGAAGACTCTAAAAGTGAAGAAATTTGTGTGACCCTGAAGACCTGGATGTTCATGCGAGGAATCTGAAGCGTGAAGACTTTTGTTTTCGTAGTTTCGTTTTCTCCTTCTTGAGTCATAGGAAACACTGTACTGTTAAAGGGGGTCGAGGTAATACTAAGGAAACTGATTTCCAAGTGATGCTCATCTCAAAATCCTACACCTACCCAATCCTTCGAGTGAACTCATTGGAAATCTCATATCAGCTCAGTCAATTTCTTCAATGACAGAGACGAAGATCTTCCGGTCTCTGAGGAATTTGTTCTGACTGAGGAGTTAGGAATTCGTCAGTGCGAATTGCCTACACAGTGAGGAACATGATAGCCCTTAGGAATTCGAACCTCAAATCCGACCGTTGTTGTGCCACATGCCAGCTGTCCAAAGTATCCTACCACCCACAGCTTAATATGGTGGTAGTTATATAGAAAAATTACCATCTGTTTCCCGAGGTCTCCTATTCCCAGATTGTAACTTCATAGTAGTTTTTATTTCCTTCTTCTGTCATGTATTTTCTAGAATAGCTTCTATGCTTTTCGTCAATATCATTTTTGAGATGGAAATTGTTCACCAACTGGTAGCTAGTGGAGCTTGTCTCTCATTCAGTTGAGATTGAGCAACATATGCACATATCTATTGTTTATACCTTGTTCAGTATGTACTACTAGTTTACGCCGATTTTATGGTGGTAAGTAGTACATTTATTAGTATGGCAGTGTCCTTTTACGTGGATTGTTAATGGTTTGAAAATTGATTGGGGCCATATCCACTAGTAGAAAAGGGGGCTTTCGTCCAGGCCAGTTTAGCCCATTAGTCCCGGTTCAATCCAGAACCGGGACCAATGGAGCTATTTGCCCCGGTTCGTGAGCCCAGGGGGCCGGCCGGGCCACGTGGGCCATTGGTCCCGGTTAAATCCGGACCTTTTGGTCGGTTGGTGGGACGAACCGGGACCAATGGTCCTGGCTCCTGGCCCACCACTATTGGTCCCGGTTGGTGGCATGAACCGGGACCAAAGGCTTCCCTTTAGTCCCGGTTCAAGCCACCAACCGGGGCTAATGGTTCTGCCTATATATAGCCCCTCGCGCAAGAGCAGAGCACACTGCTTTGTTTTTTCTGGCCGAGGGGGAGAGGGCTTGGTGGTGCTCTAGCTCACCTCCTATGTACACAAGGTGTTCGATGGAATGCCCGAGCCACACTACTTAAGGTTTCTCCTCTCCAAGCTCGACCGCCAAGCTTCATTTTCCTCAATATTTATCTAGGTTTAGCGGTCCGTCACGCCCCGTCCCCGTCTTCATTGCCGTCGATCACCCGCGCCGATCTCATCACCGGCACCACCGTGGTGAGCCTCTTGTTCTTATCTTCTTTCTGAAAGGAAAAATATTATTACTTGTTTGTTTAGATAGATACTTGTATTATTTTCTTACTTTTATTATTGCATCTTATATAGTGCGATGGTTTTGGTATCCGCCCCTGTCGGCCCTCGTCACATCTATGATTCGGATGTGGTATATATTATCTTTTCATAACTATTGGTTCATTTATTGTTTATGAAAATTATGCCGACCAACGTGACATAGATTTTATTTATCTAGGAGGTTGTTGAACCGGAAATTCCAACCGACCCTATTGTCGAGAGGTTAAATTTAGTTGAAGAACAAAACAATTTCTTGAAGGAAAAAATAAAAAAACTTGAGGAGGATAAGATGATATTGGAGTTGCATGTTGCGGATGTCGTCGATGATCACAAGATCAAGATGGATGCAATGCGCTTGAAGATGAGAAAGATTAGAAAATATGCCATTCATACCGAGGCTTGGTATCATTATGCCGTTTGATCGGTTGTTACCTTGGTTGCGATTATGATCGCATTTGTTTTCGCATTGAAATGTTTTACATAGTTTCAATGTATGGTTTAATTAATTTAGATGCTCTGTGAGCTTTATGCTGTTAGATGAGAACTATGTATGTACTTTGGTTTTTATGTGATGATGAACTTCTATTAATTTGGTCACTTAATTATCTACTCATGATGTTCTGTAATGATTTTTGACACACTTAATTATATATAATGCACGCAGATGAACCGGCATTGGATGTACGGTGTGAGACACACCTCCGAGTACATTAAGGGCGTGCATGATTTTCTCGAAGTGGCTGAGGCAAACAAGCAGAATGGTTTTATTTGTTGTCCATGCCCTATATGTGGGAATCTGAAGTCTTACTCGACCGAAAAATCCTTCACACCCACCTGCTTTACAAGGGTTTCATGCCACACTATAATGTTTGGACGAGGCACGGAGAAATAGGGGTTATGATGGAAGACGGCGAGGAAGAAGAGTACGATGAGAACTATGTGCCCCCTGAATACGGTGATGCTACTGAACATCAAGATGCACTGCACGATGTGCGATGGTGCTGGAGCAAGCAGGCTTGAAGATCAAGAGGAACCAGACGATGTGCCCGATGATGATGATCTCCGCCGGTCATTGTCGATGCAAGGACACAATGCGAAAGTCAAAAGGAGAAGCTGAAGTTCGATCGCATGTTAGAGGATCACAAAAAGGGTTGTACCCCAATTGCGAAGATGGCAACACAAAGCTCGGTACCGTACTCAATTGCTGCGGTGGAAGGCAGAGAATCTTGTGCTCGATAAAGGATTTGAGAAGCTACTGAAAATAATGAAGAAGAAGCTTCCAAAGGATAACGAATTACTTGACAGTACATACGTAGCAAAGAAGGTCGTATGCCCTCTAGGATTGGAGATGGAGAAGATACATGCATGCCCCAATGACTGCATCCTCTACCGTGGTGCCTACAAGGATCTGAACGCATGCCCGGTATGCGGTGCATTGCGGTATAAGATCAGACGAGATGACCCTGGTGATGTTGACGGCGAGCCTCCCAGGAAGAGGGTGTGGTATGCTCCTATAATACCACGGTTGAAACGTCTGTTCAGAAACGGAGAGCATGCCAAGTTGATGCGATGGCACAGTGAGGACCGTAAGAAAGACGGGAAGTTGAGAGCACCCGTTGACGGGTCGCAGTGGAGAAAAATCGAGAGAAAGTACTGGGATGAGTTTGCAAAGGACCCAAGGAACGTATGGTTTGCTTTAAGCGCGGATGGCATTAATCCTTTCGGGGAGCAGAGCAGCAATCACAGCACTTGGCCCGTGACTCTATGTATGTATAACCTTCCTCCTTGGATGTGCATGAAGCGGAAGTTCATTATGATGCCAGTTCTCATCCAAGGCCCTAAGCAACCCGGCAGCGACATTGATGTGTACCTAAGGCCATTAGTTGAAGAACTTTTACAGCTGTGGAATGGAAGCGGTGTGCGTCGTGGGATGAGCACAAAAAGGAGGAATTTGACCTAAAGGCGTTGCTGTTCGTGACCATCAACGATTGGCCCGCTCTCGGTAACCTTCGTGACAGACAAACAAGGGATACCACGCATGCACGCACTGTTTACTTGACACCGATAGTATATACAGGAAGCTGCGGGAAGAATGTGTACACAGGCCGCCGTCGATTTCTTCCGACCAACCATCAATGTCGAAAGAAAGGCAAGCATTTCAAAGGCGAGGCAGATCACCGGAAGAAGCCCGCCATGCGTACCGGTGATCACGTACTTGCTATGGTCAATGATTTACACGTAATCTTTGGAAAGGGTCCGGCGGACTAGCTGTTCCGAATGACGCCGAGAATCACGCACCCATGTGGAAGAAGAAATCTATATTTTGGGACCTACCCTCTTTGGAAAGACCTAGAGGTCCGCTCTTGATCGACGTGATGCACGTGTGACGAAGAACCTTTGCGTGAACCTGCTAGGCTTCTTGGGCGTGTATGGGAAGACAAAAGATACACACGAGGCACGAGAGGACCTGCAACGCTTACGAAAAAGAAGGCATGCCTCCGAAGCGGTATGAAGGTCCCGCCAGCTACGCTCTTACGAAAGAAGAGAAAGAAATATTCTTTCAATGCCTGCTCGATATGAAGGTCCCGACTGGCTTCTCGTCGAATATAAAGGGAATAATAAATATGCGAGAGAACAAGTTCCGAACCTAAAGTCTCATGACTGCCACGTGATTATGACGCAACTGCTTCCGGTTGCATTGAGGGGCTTCTACCGGAAAACGTCCGATTAGCCATTGTGAAGCTATGTGCATTCCTCAATGCAATATCTCAAAAGGTGATCGATCCAGAAATCGTACCAACGCTAAGGAGTGATGTGGCGCAATGTCTTGTCAGTTTCGAGCTGGTGTTCCCACCATCCTTCTTCAATATCATGACGCACGTCCTAGTTCATCTAGTCGACGAGATTGTCATTCTGGGGCCCGTATTTCTACACAATGTGTACCCCTTTGAGAGGTTCATGGGAGTCCTAAAGAAATATGTTCGTAACCGCGCTAGGCCAGAAGGAAGCATCTCCATGGGCCATCAAACAGAGGATGTCATCGGGTTTTGTGTTGACTTCATTCCTGGCCTTAAGAAGATAGGTCTCCCTAAATCGCGGTATGAGGGGAGACTTTGGAAAAAGGCACGCTTGGAAGAGACTCAATAATATGCAGGGGGCGGATATTCTTGGTCTCAAGCACACTACAGTTCTGAGAACTCTACCTTGGTGACCCCTGTATGTCGATGAACACAAGAACGATCTGCGCTCCAAACATCCGGAGGCGGTCACGATTGGATTACATGTGAACACATCAGGACTTTCAGCAGTTGGTTGGAAACACGTCTCAAAGGTGACAGCACTGTTTGTGATGAGCTGTACTTGTTGTCCAGGGGACCATCTTCGACTGTAATGATTTGGAAAGGATATGAGATAAATGGGAATACATTTTACACGATTGACCAAGATGAAAAGAGCACCAACCAAAACAGCGGTGTCCGCTTTGATGCAGCAACCGACAGGGGAAATGACACATATTATGGTTACATAGTAGACATATGGGAACTTGACTACGGAGTAGATTTTAAGGTCCCTTTGTTTAAGTGCAAGTGGGTCAATCTGTCAGGCGGGGTACAGGTAGACCCACGATGCGGAATGACAACAGTGGATCTGAAAAATCTTGGGTACACCGACGAACTGCTCGTCCTAGCCAATGATGTGGGCACAGGTTATGTATGTGAAGGACATGTCTACCAGATCGAGGAAAAGAAAAGATAAGTAAGCGAATACATCATACAATGAGCCAAAGCGCCACATAGTTCTTTTCGGGAAAAGGGACATCCACAGGAGTGGAGGGCAAGACAGGACATGTCTCAAGAGTATGAAAAGTTTCATGAAATTTCCCCCTTCAAAGTCAAGGTTGACCCAAGCATCACGATAAGCGATGAAGATTATCCATGGTTACGGTAGCAATAAGCAAAGCGACACAAGCGAAGAAAAAGTGAAGACTTTCTCCATAACTATTATGATGATACCATGCCAACTTTGTAATGCATTTAGTATGATACCATTGTCCCGTTTTGTACATGCAAATGATATGCCAACTTTTTCAGAGTTTATAATTTTTCTAAAACTAAAAGAAAAAAGAATTAAAAAATAAAGCAAAAAACAACAAAAACTAAATAATGCAGAAAACATAACAAAAAACTGAAAAAAAATAGCAACAATAAGTATTTTGTTCTAAGTAGAAACAAAATAAAATAAATAAAGCAACAAAGAAAACAAAAAAAGAGTTTTCAAATTTGAAAACTAATGGCACTAACAGAAAGTTTATCATTTTTCTAAAACTAAAAGCAAAAAGAATTAAAAATAAAGCAAAAAACAACAAAAACTAAATAATGCAGAAAAGCAGAACAAAAACTGAAAAAATAAAAATAGCAACAATAAGTATTTTGTTGTAAGTAGAAACAAAATAAAATAAATAAAGCAACAAAGAAATCAAAAAAGAGTTTTCAAATTTGAAAACTAATGGCACAAAGAGAATGTTTATTATTTTTCTAAATCTAATAGCATAAAAGAATTATATATAATGCAAAAGAAGAAAAGATATATAAACCATAACCAAAATATACTAAATAAAGCAAGAAATAAAACAAAAAACAAAAAAGTGCCACCTCTTTGGGGCCCCACGGCTGAATACGACTAGAAACCCTATGGGCCAGGATTCAGGCCCATGGAAGGCCCAAGAGGCCCACATGCACAGATTGCGAGTTAGGCCGAAGCCTGCTTTAGAGAGGGAAGCCGCACCGCACCTTATAAACAGGTGCGGATCCCTCTCAACTAGCGAGGTGGGACTAAACTTTGGGCGCGGGGCAGCACGCACCTTATAAACAGATAATAATTGCCATGTTGTAAATATTTGTAGAAACTATGGACACCCCCCGAGACGAAGCACAAGAAGCGTTGTTGAGGGACATAATCGCACACGGAAGTGATGCCGTCTCCTCGATGATGTTTCTCAAAGTCGAAAACGAAGGTCTGGAAGGAGACGTAGACGAAGCAGCTGGATAATAATTACATGGCTCCTATTACCCAATGCAGGTGCAAGAAGTAGACCGTGAGGACGGCTCGGTGATCACCAAACCGAGTCCCGCCAGGTATATATATATATTAGTTAAGCCTGTGCTGACTAGCTCTCGTCTTTGTTTTGGTATATATATATATATATATATATATATATATATATATTTATATATATATATATATTTATATATATGTACACATATTAATTAACTCTCGACTTTGTTCTTTTTTCTCGCCCTCCGGATCGAGCACAACTTCGGTAAAGAGACGAGGCCCGAAGAAAAGTTGAGCTCGGATGAAAAGTTTGAGATCATAGAAATCGCGACGGCCAACCGATAGAACCCTACCGGAAAAAGAAGGCATATGTTGCTCAGGGTGGTGTTCAAGTTAGGGACAAGATCCCGATCAGCATCCACCAAAGTTATAAGCCTAAGAACGAAGACCCTGAGGTGTCTTGTGTCAATGATATGCAGAAAATGATCTTTGGACTGAGCTGAAGTCAAATTTTACCCTACCGCTAGAGGATGATCCGGAGAAGCCAGTAATAGAGCCATTAATCAAGTCTTTTGCTCTTAAGAAGATGGCAGAACTATTCAGGAATTGGAAGAAAGAACTCAATACATATGTCGAAAAAATGAGACACCAGAATTCAAGGGCAAATTTGAGAAGATCAGAGATGGTGGCCCGCATTTGTGGCCTACAAGACATCGGAAAAGAGTAAAAAGATGTCGGCGACAAACAAGAGAAATGCTGCGAAGAAGAAGCTTCACCATCGCACGGGGTCAGGTGGCTACCTCATAGCCCGACCTAAGTGGGCCAAGGCTGAGATTGATCTGCTTCATAAAGGGAAAGAACCAGAGACAATGAACTGGCCAGACCGTTGCCGGACTTGGTTCTTCGGGGCCGGCGGATCCTTGGACCCTATAACAGGGAAGTGCATTTGGACGGACGGACAATTGGACATACCAGTCAAGAGGCTTAAGCATTATATCGAAGCAGCGCAGCAAAGGAAGTTCGTTCCAGACAGGGAGAAGGACGAGCTCACAATGGCCCTCGGGAATCCTGAGCAACCTGGACGGACACGAGGCACGCCAGGCTCCCTTTCCTGGAAGGCTGGATTTTCGGACGCAGGGGGTTACAAAACCTATGAGAGGAGGAAGAAACTGGAGCAGAGCCTAATGCAGGCGCTGCACGAAAGGGTAATGGGGCTAGAGGAACGAGAAGCAGCAGATCACAACAAACGACCTGCCGAAGCTTCCCCGGTTACCCCGCCATCTCGGCGGAGAAGCAGCGTGGCTTCCACCGAGCTGCTTCAGCCGAGCAGCATGCCTTGACGGCTCCTGCCAGCTATCCGATGGATGCTATCACGGATGTCAAGATTGCCACCTTATGGCGCAATGGAGCAATTTGAAGGTCAAGGCGGCTGTTGGCTCTGCTTATCCTACTAAACCCGACTCAACTTTTCACCGCCGGCGATTCGGAAGGATATGCTAAGGTGATGGTCGATGAAATAACGGAGGATTTGAGGACCTCCGGCTTGACCACCCTACGGTGAAGGGGAGTATCGGCTGGGTTACGCTCAAGACTCCATGCCTATGGTGGAAGGATCTCATCAACCTTCCAAAGCTGGACGCCTCCGCCTCCTCCTCCTCCTCCAGTGAGTCAGGGCACTCCGCCTCCTCCACCGCCTCCTCCTCCGTGAGTGACGATCAGGGCACTCGGCCGGCTCCTTCTCCGGCGTGGCGGCACTCCGCCTCCTTCTCCGCCTGCACTGGCGCGCCCGAGCAGCCAGCCTCCTCCTTCTCCGCCTCGTCAGCAAGGGCGGAAGAGACCCGCCGCCGCTCCGGCTGCTCTGGCGCATCGTAGTCCTTCTCCTCCACCTCGTAAGCAAGGAAAGAAGACATCCGCTCCGTCTGCTCTGCCGGCGTCTAGCAGTACAGCCAATGTCGGGAGGAGATACAGATTCGGTCCTTCTCTGAAGACTCGGAGAAGTTACCGTCTGAGAGGAGCGAGGAGGAAAACGCGAAGATCGCGCAGACCAAGTGGATGACTGGTTTCAAGGGTTGAAAGCAAAGAGACATCCACCTCCGGAGGAGAAGGTAGATCCGGTCAAGCGAAGTGCACTCTGGCTGCCCCGACAAAACCACCCAAGTCTCCGCGAAAGGCAACTATGAGCGCATTATTGGAAAGGCATTTGCCAAAGCGGAGAGGTCGGGAAATCTTGTGAGTGATCAAAGGATGAAGAACGACGAGCTGGGAAACAAATTGCCCAGCTCAGCGAACAAGCCGAAGCAATCATGCCCCCGCTCAAGGTGCTCGCTAGCGACATCGTCGATCCGAGGATGGTGCCCGGTTATGGCAATCCTGCAGATTACCTGCCCGACGATGTACATTATGATTTCTTGGAGGTGCAGATACAAAGATACGAGTCTGGGAAGCCTCTCGTCAAAGATGAAAGCTCTCTATCAACCATGATGCGAAGATTGCATGATTGGTACATGAAAACCTGCAAAGAGTCCGATGGGAGGAGTACTTTGTATGTGAGAGTTAAAAGGAGCATGACCTCCTTGGAATTGAACTGTTGCCTATTCCATTTGAGGAGTTCTATCAGTTTTTCAATCAATTGGCCTCGATAAAGCAACGGTCACCTGCTACATGTCGTAAGTAGTACTACTTCTATCATTAAGTATCTCTATATAACTCAGCTCTTTCATTGCATGTATTTATAAATATCCTCACTATATTATGCAGATTGAAGATCGCGAAATGAAGAAAAGACAAGTGGGTGATATTGGGTTCATTAACACATATCTCATAGATGCAAATGAGGTTAAATATCGTGTCGACGAAACCGAGGCCAACTTGCTACGATCGTTGGAAATAAATGAACACAAAAATATAATACTCTTTCCTTACAACTACAAGTGAGTGTTACTGTCTTGTGGCATATTCGGTTTCCCTTATTAGTCCAGGTTATAGTAATGTAATATTGATGAGTTATGCATGCGCAGGTACCACTATATTTTCCTAGAGATTAAGCTTGAGCAGGGAGTAGTAACTGTCTTAGACTCGAGACGAAAAGATCCCAAGGAGTATGCGGACATGACTGAAATGCTCGAGAAGTAAGTTAAATCGATCATTATCCACTATATCAGCAACTTTGTTCATTTCTGATATCAAATAATTGTTTTCTTTGTATGGCAGGGCTTGGGAAAATTCACCAAAAAGCTTCGGGACTACCGAAGAAGCTGCAATTTAGACACCCGAAAGTAAGTACTATATAGTAGCATATTCCACGCGCATCTCCTAGTGATTCAAGCGCTAGTTTCATCAATACCATTTAGCATGCTTGCTAATTATCAGTTTGATTGACCTCTGTTTCTTGTAAAGTGGTTGTGGCAGGAAGAAGGGAATGATTTCTGTGGATACTATGTTTGCGAGTCCATCCGCCACCACGACCTGTGAGAGGGGCTACTCCGACAAACAATATGAAGTGCGT
The DNA here is from genome assembly GCA_021605145.1 of Aegilops bicornis. Classification (NCBI taxonomy): domain Eukaryota; kingdom Viridiplantae; phylum Streptophyta; class Magnoliopsida; order Poales; family Poaceae; genus Aegilops; species Aegilops bicornis. Next base: position 65,509,262 of record CM038675.1, on the reverse strand, counting down.
AAATAAAAATATTCACAATTCTATTTTATTACCATCATTTGTGTTGAGTTTCATTCATTCATATATATATGTATTGACCCCCTTCTTAAAATTAGATGTTTCGGATGCAGGATGAACTACTAGCACCAGATCGCTGCGAAGCAATTCAAGAGGAATTGGCGGCATTCTTTCTTGACCACGTGATCGCTGAAGGCGGAGAATACTATGTGGACCACGCAGCGTCCGTATTATAAAAAGATAATTATTGTATATATGTAGCCGGTAGTGTCGGATAGATATCACGGGAACTTGTTGTTCGACCAATCTCTCGGAGAAGGAGAGGTGGTCGATATCACTTCTCTCTGTATGCATATATGTTCATGACGATCTTACATTTGCTTAATTACTAGCTAGCTAGCGTGTCTAGCTAGTCCTCTCTATACGTATGTACAATACGTAGCGTCGACCAAGCACGAACAAAAGAGAGGACACTTTTCTTTATTAATTAGCTAGCTATAGCACAATATATGAAACACCTAAATTAACACCCAAAACCCCCAACCCCTTTAAGAAAAACAAAAACCACAGCTATAGAAATTCTGGCGTGGATGCCTATTAGTCCCGGTTGGTGCCACCAACCGGGACTAAAGGCCCTCTACTGGGCTCGTGCCCGGAGGCCACGTGGAGGGCCATGGGTCCTGATTCGATTGAACCGGGACTAAAGGGCCAGGGTATTAGTACCGACCCTTTAGTCCCGGTTAATGAACCGGGACTAACCAATCGGGTCAATAGGCCCCTTTTCTACTAGTGATCATGCATGCATTTTGCAAGTGAATTACTGTGTTTCTCATAAATAAAAGAGAAAAGTATAATTTTAGTCCCTCAAGTCTTGCCATAGTCTAGTTGTGTCCCTTCAGTCCGAAACGAGACAACTTGCAACCCGAAGTGCTGAAACCAGACAAGGATCATCCCAGGACGAGGTTTTGACTGCTGACCCACCTCGGTTTAGACCGTCCTGACTCAAATTTGCTTAGTTTCTACAAAATCTGTGAACTTTTCTATAATTCACGTACTTTTTTGAAATCCATGTACTTTTTTGAGGGGCCTTTTTTTAATTCACATACCTTTTGTCAAATTTGCGTATTTTAGTCTGAGAAAGTTCATGAATTCAAATAAATTGTGAAATTGAAAAAAGTGCGCGGATTCGAAAAAAGTACTCGAACTGGAAAAAGGTAGGCGGATTTGGAATTATTATACTAAATTGAAAAGGGTATGTGGATTTGAAAATAGTATGAGCATTTGAAAAAAAATCATGAATTTAAAAAAAGTACACGGATTTGAAAAAATGTGCGAACAGGAAAAATGTGCATGGATTGGAAAATAACTGATTTGAAAAAAGTAACTAGATTTGAAAAAATTGTGCTAACTTGAAAAAAGTACGTGGATTTGAAAAACTACATGAATATCAGAAAAGTTAATGGATTTGAAAAATGTGCGAACTTGAAAAAAGTATGTGGGTTTACAAATTAACGCAACTTGAAAAAATTACACGAAATTGAAAAAAGTTCATGAATTTTTTAAGAAGTACGCAGATTTGAAAAAAGTAGGCGAACTTAAAAATGGCAAAAGTAGACGGATTGAAAAAAAGTACAGGTGTTTTGAAAAAATTAATGGATTTGAAAAAAATATGCGAATCAAAGGCAGCAGCGGTCAAAACCAGGATGAGTATGTCCGTTGTTTACTCATCCGGGTTGCTCACCAGCTATCCGCCGACTCACTATCAGTAGTACGTTGTAGGACACTAATGTTTTTTTCCTTTGTTTCTACTTTGTGCGCCGGCATCACTTTTTGAAACTACATATCTCTAGAAAAATAAAATGAAAGGACCATGTAGGCCAAAATGGAGCGTCACTTGTACTGAACATCACAACATGAACGTGTTCATCAAATGTACGTGCGTTGTGGCCTTGTGGGCATAAAGAAAATCTCCAGTTCCTCATGATCATACATACTCCTACCTGACAAAGGCATGTGGGATGCACTCAGATAGTTTCCTAGTTGGCGAATGAACAATTGAACAAACATTTCCTTTTCAATGGAAGAGACACAAGTGGCCTTGGGTGCCTCTTTGAGTCCCTGAACTGAGAAAAATGAACAGAAAAAGGAAAAACAGGGATTACAAAAATATGTACTCCTCAACAACACGAGCCAGATGATGATGGTAGTTTGGTACCAAATATTACTAAAAAAAATACTGGGCTACTAAATCATTCGACAAAGACATGCCGCAGGCTCGCTCCACCGTTACATTCACCAATAGCCGTTGAAGGCATGAGCGGCGATAGGGAACGGCGGCATGTGCCCCTCGGTGTCGTATGCTGCGAAAGTGGCGCACGTGAGGTCTGCCACGGTGCCATCGGCGCCCACTAGCATGGTCACCAGTTACAGGTTCCGCTCTACCGTCACGTTTGCGTCAACTATGGTGCCGTCCTCTCCAACAACGATGTCACCTGGTGGCCCAGCAACGCCTCTAGTGTGGCCGGTGCGAGCGCAGAGCTCCTCGTGGCCAGGTTGGAGAGAGAGAAATATAGATCGATGGACGGAGCTTACTCTAGTTACCCGGTGATGATGTTAGAGGTGGAAACCTGGCCCGCTAGCCAGCAACCATGAATCCACTGGCTTCCAGTTGCAGTCGACGAAGAAAACCAACGGCACCTGCTCGTGAACAAGCTCGGGTGCTATGTGCCGACGCTAGAGCATCCGCCGTCTCAAACGACCGAGCCTGAGGACACAAGTACACCACACCATTTTTACTGAATCAGACTAGCACTTAGATCCATCACCCATAATAAAGCCGAATGCCGGGCGCATAGGGGCACCTGCCACATCAACGAGATTGTGGTGCTCTGTTTCAAGGTGCACGTGCATTGTTGAAGATGCTTGGAGGGATTTATGGAGGCCCACAAAATTAAGGAGATTGGCTGGCTTTGATTTAGTATTACATTTGATTGATTTTAAGAGAAGAGTTCACAGAACAACTCTGAACTAACTAGTCAGTGCAAAATCAAACCCTTGACTTCAACACAGGTCATCCCACACCCAAAACTTTTTTTGAACGTTCCCACACCCTAAATTAAGCATCGGGTACAAGAATCAACCCTGCTCTCGATTTTGACTTATTGGGGCAGTTTTTACCAAGTTTACTGCTGACTGCGCGTCGCCACGTCATTGTTTGATACCCACCTTATATGCGGGCCCACCCAGGAAAACACAAAAATGAAACAATTCCCCTGCTCCCTCCCTGCATTGCCTGCTGTGTACTGCTCCCTTTCCTCCTTATGGCAGTCCCTGTTGGAATCCACGCACCTCCTTGCTGGCAGGCGACGGCGGCTGGGATCCATGGCCACTCACCTCCTGTGTGACGGGGAAGCCGAGGACAGCCAGCAATGCCGCGGCAATCGGCAGGAACGGTGAATCCATAGACTATGACAGCGGGTCTATCTCGGAGGGTAGGAGATGTGGTTCTCCTGCTCCAATGAGTAGTATGGCAACGACCTCCTCGTGTGGCTGCTGCCCAGCTCACCAACGGCTGCGTGCCGTATTCCCCATAGACCACATTCCCGCCAGCTGCGCTCTGTTGTTGCCATGGTCCAAGTCCCTGCCAGGTGTAAGCTAGAGGAAGAAAGATTATTTGATGCACACTTTTCTCGTTAACATCATGGGTATAAATACATGTACAAGGGCTACATGGATCAGCTAACCACCGAGCTAATCTTAGGATAAAGGATAAGTGGATAATGATCCTATACATGCGCTAACAAACCGGCTGCCATGCAGCGTATAGCACGGGCAGTTTCAACACCCCCCACATCGAAGCCTCGCCATCGGTGATGCAGAGGCTGGACCAAAATTAAGTGAAGACGGACGGCGGCAGCCTGTTGGTCATGATGTCGGTGAATTGCTGCGAGGTGGGAACATGAAGAACCCGAACGTGGATGAGCGCAACTTTCTCTCGTACAAAATGGATGTCAAATTCAATGTGTTTCGTCCGGCGATGATGCATCGGTTTGGCTGACATGTAAATCACAGACACGTTGTCGCAGTACACCACCGTGGCATGGTTGACGGTGTTAGCCAATAAACCATGATGCGTGTGTGTTGTGGTGTGGTTCAGCTCGGACGCTGGTGTGGCCACGTCCGAGCCGTACGGCGGCAGGACGCAGCGGACGTAGCGGAATGACCGGGTCTTGCGTATGAGCAACGGCTCACGTTCGAGAAGAGGGCCATCAGGCCGTGCGCCAGGACGTGCGCGTAGTGAGCGTGTGCGTGCGTGTGCGTGGGTGTGCGTGGGTGCGTGGGTGCTGCATAACCGGACGGCTATAAAGCCAGGTATGATCAGAGTCTGCGGGGGAGCTGGGTTGTAAGACATGTAGCCGAGTGGCTGAGTTTGTGCTCAGGTGAGAAAATACACAGGGACGCCGTACGTGGGGGCGTGGCTGGCGGCCGCGTCCGCGGCGCGCACGGCGAGCGTGGCGGAGACGGAGGCTGCAGCGGTGGCGTCCGCGGCGAGCGCGGCGGACATGGACGCGTCGGCTGCGATGCGCGGCCATGCACGGTGATGCCGTGCGCGCAACGAGCAGCGGCGGTCGCCGAGACGAGAAGGTCGCGGAGGACCTGCGTGGTGGCGCAGAGGACGCTGCGGCTCGGCGCGACGACCGTGGAGGTGTTGTGCTGCTGTTGGCGGTGCAGCGGTGCAGGGCAATAAGCGCGGCGGCGAGTCGGGCGCGACCAGTGCGTGTTATGGGTGCGCACTGGACGCGTCGGGCGCGTTGGGACCGCGGGAGTGGACCGCGTCGAGGCGCTGGACCTGGTTGCGCAGATCGCGTACGTGCGCGGCGGGAGCGCGGGGACGTGGGGAGTGCACGCGAAGGGCACGGCGGCATGGTGGCATGACGAAGGCAGCGGAGAACTAACCGCCTCGGGGCGCTGGACTCGGGCCGTGGCGACTGCGTGCGTGCGTGTCGTGTGCATAAGCTTGGGAGCGCGGGAAGTGGGGTGCTGCATGGCGGAGGCCACAGCGGCGCGGAGCGACGGCCATGGCGCGACGTCGACGACGAGCCGACTCTTCAGTTGCTCACGGTTTAGGGGGGAGAATGTTAGCAATAAACCATGATGCGTGTGTGCTGTGGTGTGGTTCAGCTCGGACGCTGGTGTGGCCACGTCCGAGCCGTACGGCGGCAGGACGCAGCGGACGTAGCGGAATGACCAGGTCTTGCGTATGAGCAACGGCTCACGTTCGAGAAGACCGGGCCATCAGGCCGTGCGCCAGGACGTGCGTGTAGTGAGCGTGTGCGTGCATGTGCGTGGGTGTGCGTGGTTGCGTGGGTGCTGCGTCACCGGACGGCTATAAAACCAGGCATGATCAGAGTATGCAGGGGAGCTGGGTTGTAAGCCATGTAGCCGAGTGGCCGAGTTTGTGCTCAGGTGAGGAAATACACAAGGACGCCGTACATGCGGCGGGCAGAGATCGTGCTCCGGCAAAAACACTTGTGTACTTGCGTCTTTCTTCTTCCCCCTTTTTCTTATTTGCTGTGTCGGAGAGTGAGCGGAGGGAGGTGCTGCTGAGCGAGAGGAAGAGGAAGGCCGCGGCAACAACAGACGGTGCAGTGGAGCTCTGCGAGAAGCTGCCATAACCAGGAGCACTCAGCGACGACATTTGCAACAACACGGTACTCAGCCTCAGCGCTCGAGCGCGAGACTGTAGGCTGCCGTTTTGAAGACCATGAGATGAGTGCTGAGCCGAGGTGGAGGCAGTAGCCCGAGGTGGAGCGGCGTGTGTCCGGGCAACCCGCCACGTCGGTGTCGAAGTAGGCGACGAGGTCGAGCGATGACGATGCATGCATCATGAGACCGAGGGCTGGTGTGCCGCGAATATACCAAAGGACCCGCTTCACCAAGGCCCAGTGTAAATTACAGGGTGCATGCATGTGCAAGCAGACCTGCTGCAACGCATATGTAAGATCAGGGTGCGTCAGTGTAAGGTACTGCAGCGCGTCAACAATGTTGCGGTAGAACGAGCCATCGGCGACAAGAGCGCCATCCATCGAGGACACCTTGCCCTTGGTGTCAACTCGAACGGAGGCGGGCTTGTAGTTCATCATACCGGTGAGTTCGAGGAGCTCCAATGCATACTTGCGCTGGCAAAGGAAGAAGCCATCAGGGCACCGTGTCACTTCCACGCCGAGGAAGTAATGCAGAGCACCTAGGTCCTTCAACGCGAACTCGCCCTGGAGCCGTGAGATGAGACGACGAAGGACCGTGTCACTGGAGGCCGCCAGCACGATGTCATCAACGAACAGTAGGAGATGCACGGCGTCCCCTCCTTGGTGGTACACGAACAAGGACGCGTTGGACTGCGTCGAGACGAAGCCCAGCTCGATGAGGAAACCGGTGATCCAGTGGTACCACGCCCGCGGCGCCTGTTTGAGGCCGTAAAGCAAGCGAGAGAGGAGGCAGACGTCGTCAGGGGGGCTGGCATCAACAAAGCCGGCCGACTGCTGGCAGTAAATGCGCTCCGCGAGATGGTCGTGGAGGAATACGTTCGACAAATCTAGTTGGTGGGCGTGCCAATTGCGCGACACGACGAGCTGTAGGACACAGTGAATGGTCGTCGGCTTGACGACTAGCACGAAGGTGTCGGTGAAGTCGACGCCGGCGCGCTGTCGAAACCCATGCACCACCCACCGGGCTTTGTAGCGCTCCAGCGTCCCGTCAGGCCGGAGTGTGTGACGAAAGACCAATTTGCCGCTGATCACATTAGCACGCAGCGGTCGGGGATCGCGCTGCGCGGCATGCACGCTCACCGGAAGGGGAGCTGGCATGGAGGATGAAGTGGTGGCGGTGCAGACGTACTGGTCATCGGGGTAACGACAGCTCGGGCGATGCACTCTAGCACGAGCACACGTGAGAACACAAGCCCCCCCCCCCCCCGCCATGGCAGCGGAATCGGTGGCTGCAGCTGCAAAGTTGGCCGCCATAGCATCGGACCCGCCCGACGCAGGCGGCGGGCCAGGTGGTGTAGCAGGGGTACCCGGCAACCCACGCAAGCGTGGTGGAGAGCCAGGTGACGCCGGAGCGCGCCGAGCGGAGCGAGGCCGCCGTGAGACTGTGGCCTCCAAGGGCAGCACGACACGCGGCGAGCTCGAGGGCGACGGTGAGGATGGCGGAGCGTCCGCAACTTGCTTAAACGGAAAAACCAACTCATCAAATTACACATGCCGAGAGATGATCACACGATGGGAAGCCAGATCGTAGCGATGGTAGCCTTTAGTATTCGCCGGATATCGAAGAAAGATGCAAGGGAGGGATCGCGGTGGAAGTTTGTGGGGGGTGGCGGCGGTGATGTTGGGTTAGCATAGGCAACTAAATACGCGGAGGTCATCGTATGAAGGTGGATGGCCATAGACACTAGTAGAAAAGGGGGCAATGGCCCAGGCCGGTTCAGCCCATTAGTCCCGGTTCTGCCACGAACCGGGACCAATGGAGGTATTTGTCCCGGTTCGTGAGCCCAAGGGGCCGGCCGGGCCACGTGGGCCATTGGTCCCGGTTCGTCCGGACCTTTTGATCCCGGTTGGTGGGACGAACCGGGACCAATGGGCCTGGCTCCTGGCCCACCACTATTGGTCCCGGTTGGTGGCTTGAACCGGGACCAAAGGCTTCCCTTTAGTCCCGGTTCATGCCACCAACCGGGGCCAATGGTGGTGCCTATATATACCCCCTCGCGCAAGAGCAGAGCACACTGCTCTGTTTTTTCTGGCCGAGGGGGAGAGGGCTTGGTGGTGCTCTAGCTCACCTCCTATGCACACAAGGTGTTCGATGGAATGCCCGAGCCACACTACTTATGGTCTCTCCTCTCCAAGCTCGACCACCAATCTCTATTTTTCTCAATATTTATCTAGGTTTAGCGGCCCATCACGCCCCGTCCCCGTCTTCACCGCCGTCGATCACCCGCGCCGATCTCATCGCCGGCACCACCGTGGTGAGCCTCTTGTTCTTATCTTCTTTCTGAAAGGAAAAATATTCTTACTTGTATGTTCAGATAGATACTTGTATTATTTTCTTACTTTTATTATTGCATCTTATATAGTGCGATGGTTTTGGTATCCGCCCCGTCGGCCCTCGTCACATCTATGATTCGGATGTGGTATATATTATCTTTTCATAACTATTGGTTCATTTAATGTTTATGAAAATTATGCCACCAACGTGACATAGATTTTATTTATCTAGGAGGTTGTTGAACCGGAAATTCCAACCGACCCTATTGTCGAGAGGTTAAATTTAGTTGAAGAAGAAAACAATTTCTTGAAGGAAAAATAAAAAAACTTGAGGAGGAGAAGATGATATTGGAGTTGCATGTTGCGGATGTAAATCGATGATCACAAGATCAAGATGGATGCAATGCGCTTGAAGATTAGAAAGATTAGAAAATATGCCATTTCATACCGAGGCTTGGTATCATTATGTCGTTGGATCAGTTGTTACCTTGGTTGCGATTATGATCGCATTTGTTTTCGCATTGAAATGTTTTACATAGTTTCAATGTATGGTTTAATTAATTTAGATGCTCTGCAGAGCTTTATGTTTTAGATGAGAACTATGTATGTATTTTGGTTTTTATGTGATGATGAACTTCTATTAATTTGGTCACTTAATTATCTATTCATGATGTTCTGTAATGATTTTTGACACACTTAATTATATATAATGCACGCAGATGAACCGGCAATGGATGTACGGTTCAAGACACACCTCCGAGTACACTAAGGGCGTGCATGATTTTCTTGAAGTGGCTGAGGCAAACAAGCAGAATGGTTTTATGTGTTGTCCATGCCCTATATGTGGGAATACGAAGTCTTACTCTGACCGGAAAATCCTTCACACCCACCTACTTTACAAGGGTTTCATGCCACGCTATAATGTTTGGACGAGGCACGGAGAAATAGGGGTTATGATGGAAGACGGCGAAGAATAAGAGTACGATGACAACTATGTGCCCCCCGAATACGGTGATGCTACTGAACATCAAGAGGAACCAGAGGATGTGCACGATGGTGCTGCAACGGGCGAAGCTGCTGAAGATCAAGAGGAACCAGACGATGTGCCCGATGATGATGATCTCCGCCGGGTCATTGTCGATGCAAGGACGCAATGCGAAAGTCAAAAGGAGAAGCTGAAGTTCGATCGCATGTTAGAGGATCACCAAAAAGGGTTGCACCCCAATTGCGACGATGGCAACACAAAGCTCGATACCGTCTTTGGAATTGCTGCAGTGGAAGGCAGAGAATGTTGTGTCTGATAAAGGATTTGAGAAGCTACTGAAAATAATGAAGAAGAAGCTTCCAAAGGATAACGAATTGCCCGACAGTACATACGCAGCAAAGAAGGTCGTATGCCCTCTAGGATTGGAGGTGGAGAAGAGATGACTGGCCCGCATTTGTGGCCCACAAGACATCGGAAAAGAGTAAAAAGATGTCGGAGACAAACAAGTAAAATGCTGCGAAGAAGAAGCTTCACCATCGCACGGGGTCAGGTGGCTACCTCATAGCCCGACCTAAGTGGGCCAAGGCTGAGAATGATCTGCTTGATAAAGGGATCAAACCAGAGACAATTAATCGGCGGACCGTTGCGGACTTGGTTCTTCGGGCTGGCGGAACCTTGGACCCTGTATCAGGGAAGTGCATTTGGACGGACGATCAATTGGACATACCAGTCAAGAGGCTAAAGCATTATATCAAAGCAGCGCAGCAAGGGAAGTTCGTTCCAGACAGGGAGAAGGACGAGCTCACAATGGCCCTCGGGAATCCTGAGCACCCTGGACGGACACAAGGCACGCCAGGCTCCGTTTCGTGGAAGGCTGGATTTCCGGACGCAGGGGGTTACAAAACCCATGAGAGGAGGAAGAAACTGGAGCAGAGCCAAATGCAGGCGCTGCAAGAAAGAGTAATGGGGCTAGAGGAACGAGAAGCAGGACGGAGCAAACGACCTGCCTAAGCTTCCCCCGAAGCTACCCCGCCATCTCAGCGGAGAAGCAGCGTGGCTTCCACCGAGCTGCTTCAGCCGGAGCATGCCTTGACGGCTCCTGCCAGCTATCCCGTAGATGCTATCACGGAGTCTCAAAATTGCCACCTTATGGCGAAATGGAGCAATTTGAAGGTCAAGGCGGCTGTTGGCTCTGTTTATCCTACTAAACCCGACTCAACTTTTCACTGCCGGCCGATTCCAGAAGGATATGCTAAGGTGATGGTGGATGAAATAACTGAGTGATTTGAGGACCTCCGTCTTGACCACCCTACCGGTGAAGGGAGTATCTATTGGGTTACGCTCACGAAGACTCCATGCCTATGGCGGAAGGATCTCATCAACCTTCCAAACTGGATGCCTCCGCCTCCTCCGGCGAGTAAGGGCACTCCGCCTCCTCCACCGCCTCCTCCTCCGGCAAGTGACGATCAGGGCACTCGTCCGGCTCCTTCTCTGGCGCGTGGCGGCACTCCGCCTCCTTCTCCACCTGCGCCGGCGCGCCCGAGCAGCCAGCCTCCTCCTTCTCTGCCTCATCGGCAAGGGCGGAAGAGACCCGCCGGCGCTCCGGCTGCTCCGACGCGTCGTAGTCCTTCTCCTCTGCCTCGTAAGCAAGGAAAGAAGACATCCGCTTCATCTGCTCTGCCGGCGTCTAGCAGTACAACCAAAGGCGGGAGGACATACAGATTCGGTCCTTCTCTGAAGACTCCAGAGAAGTTACCGTACGAGAGGACCGAGGAGGAAAACGCGAAGATCATGCGGACCAAAGTGAAGGACTTATTTGAAGGGTTAAAAGAAAAGAGACATCCACCTCCGGAGGAGAAGGTAGATCCGGTGAAAGCGAAGCGCACTCTGGCTGCCCTGACAAAACCACCCAAGTCTCGCGAAGGCAACTATGAGCGCATTATTGGAAAGGCATATGCCCGAAGCGGAGAGGTCGGGAAGTACTAAAAGTGATCAAAGGATGAAAGAACGACGAGCTGGGAAACAAATTGCCCAGCTCGGCGAACAAGTGAATCAATCGTGCCCCCCGCTCAAGGTGCCTGCTAGCGACATCGTCAATCCGAGGATGGTGCCCGGTTATGGCAATCCTGGAGATTACCTGCCCGACGATGTACATTATGATTTCTTGGAGGTGCAGATACAAAGATACGAGTACGGGAAGCCTCTCGTCAAAGATGAAAGATCTATATCAACGATGATGCGAATATTGCATGATTGGTACATGAAAACCTGCAGAGAGTCTGAGGGGAGGAGTACTTTGTATGTGAGAGTTAAAAAGGAGCATGACCTCGTTGGAATTGAACTGTTGCCTATTCCATTTGAGGAGTTTTATCAGTTTTTCAATCAATTGGCCCTCGATAAAGCAACGGTCACCTGCTACATACGTAAGTAGTACTTATACATCATTAAGTCTCTCTATATAACTTAGCTCTTTCATTGCATGTATTTATAATTATCCTCACTATATTATGCAGATTGAAGATCGCGAATTGAAGAAAAGACAAGTGGGTGATATTGGGTTCATTAACACATATCTCATAGATGCAACTGAGGTTGAATTTCATGCCGAAAATACCGAGGCCAACTTGCTACAATCGTTGGTAATAAATGAACACAAAGATATAATACTCTTTCCTTACAACTTCAAGTGAGTGTTACTGTCTTGTGGCATATTCCATGTTATAGTAATGTAATATTGATGAGTTATGCATGCGTGCGCAGGTACTACTATATTCTCCTAGAGATTAAGCTTGAGCAGGGAGTAGTAACTGTCTTAGACTCCAAACGAAAAGATCCCAAGGAGTATACGGACATGACTGAAATGCTCGAGAAGTAAGTTAAATCGATCATTATCCACAATATCAGCAACTTTGTTCATTTCTGATATCAAATAATTGTTTTCTTTGTATGACAGGGTTTGGAGAAAATTCACCAAAAAAGCTCCGGGACTGCCGAGAAGCTGCAATTTAGACACCCGAAAGTAAGTACTATAGTAGCATATTCCACGCATCTCCTAGTGATTCAAGCGCTAGTTTCATCAATACCATTTAGCATGCTTGCTAATTATCAGTTTGATTGACCTCTATTTCTTGTAAAGTGGTTGTGGCAGGAACAAGGGAATGATTTCTGTGGATACTACATTTGCGAGTCCATCCGCCACACCACCTGTGAGCGGGGCTACTCTGACAAACAATATGAAGTGCGTTAATAACAATATTCACAATTTTATTTTATTACCATCATTTGTGTTGAGTTTCATTCATTCATATATATATATATATATATATATATATTCATATATATATATATTCCTACAAGCAGTGGTAGTTACCACCACTTGCGTTTTGTATGTTGTATGTAGTATCTGTCGAAACCGAGAGTATGTACGTGTAGTATGTAGTATATAATAATGATTAGGTAGTATATATACTAATTTTTAGGTAGTATGTACCATTTTTGAGTATGCTCTTTTTATGTACAAATATGTACGTATTTCACAAATATAAAAAACTATGGGCTCATATGCAATTTTTTCATGTAACTTGCTTTGAAATATCTTAGATATATTATATGAACATATTTAAAATAATAAAATAGTATATATAGTACCACATGGTAGTATATGAGACATGTGGGGTAACTACCACGGGTGGTAGGATGGATTTTCCTATATATATATATATATATATATATATATATATATATATATATATATATATATATATATGTATGTATTGACCCCTTCTTAAAATTAGATGTTTCGGATGCGGGATGAACTCCTAGCACCAGACCGCCTGCGAGCAATTCAAGAGGAATTGGCGGCATTCTTTCTTGACCACGTGATCGTTGAAGACGGAGAATACTATGTGGACCACGCGTCCGTATGTTAGGAGATTATATTTGTAAAAGATAATTATTGTATATATGTAGCCGGTAGTGTCGGATAGATATACGAGACCTTCTTGTTTATGAGGTGATCGATATCAATCTCTCGGAGAAGAAGAGGTGATCGATATCACTTCTTTCTGTATGCATATATGTTCATGACGATCTTCTGTTTCATTCGTTTGCTTAATAGCTAGCTAGCGTGTCTAGCTAGTCCTCTCTATACGTATGTATAGTACGTAGCGTCGACCAAGCACGGACAAAAGAGATGACACTTCTCTCTATTAATTAGCTAGCTAACACAACATATGAAACACCTAAATTAACCCCCCAAAATCCCCAAACCCCCCACCCCCCCTTTCAAAAGAAAAACAAAAACCCCAAAGAATGTAAATGCTGATGCGTGGATGCCTATTGGTCCCGGTTGGTGCCACCAACCGGGACCAAAGGCCCTCCTGCCTGGGCTCAGTGCACAGGCCATGTGGAGGCCCATCTGTCCCGGTTCTGGATTGAACCGGGATTAAAGGGCCAGGGCATTAATACCGACCCTTTAGTCCCGGTTCGTGAACCGGGACTAAAGGCCCTCACCAACCGGGACAATAGGCCCTTTTTCTACTGGTGAAAGGAGATGGTAGGGAGTGAAGTTACCACGGGGACGGCATGGGCACATGTTGACAAGACGCATGGAGATGGCGAGAGCTTCGGTCCAGAAGCGAGGAGTCACGGCGGCGTGGAGGAGTAGAGTGTGTACGCCGTCATTGAGGATGCGGAGCACGCGTTTGGCGCGTCCGTTCTGCTAAGACGTGTAGGGACACGTGAGCCGAAGAATGGAGCCATGTGCGGCGAGCAGAGAGTGTACGCCATGGTTATCAAACTCACCCCGTTATCCGTCTGAAGCCCAAGGATCATATGACGAAATTGCGTGTAAACAAAGGCGAAGAAACAGGTGAGCACCACGAGCACGTCAGACTTACGACGAGTAGGGAAGGTCCAAACGAACTGCTAGAAATCATTGAGCAACACCAAATAATACTGAAAACCAGAATTGCTTATTACGGGAGATGTCCATATATCAGTGGAGTAATTCAAATGGAGAAGTGGAAACACTAGTTGAATCTGAAAACGGGAGATGTGTGTGCTTGCTGAGACGACACGACGAACAAAAATGCGTCTCCCTCTTATTACAATTGAAGGGAAAATCTGCAGTGAAGATGCGCTGGGGTGTCCAAGACGTGCATGCCAGATGTCGACCCCAACAAAGAGCACGACGGGAGCAGAAGCACTAGACGACGGCAGGCAGTGGCGAAGACAGGGGGGACCAGCAGGGGCCTGGCCCCCCCCTAACATCAGGGATTTAGTACTAGTTTGCTATAAACAGTGCCATAATTTGCTGCTAAAAATCATGTTTTAAATAGTTTGGCCTTCCCCAATCTGTTTTAGCAGCACTTGCCCCCCCTAATACATATTTTCTGGCTCCGCCACTGACGGCAGGAGCGGGTAAAGGTCGCCTGCGCTCTCACATCGGAGTAGTACCATCTTGGTCCGGAGGTCCTTAACAGAAAAACCAACAGCATCAAATTCAACTGTGATGGGATTATGTCTAGTGAGTGCACGAACGGAGATGAGATTAGTAATAAGATTAGGAGAAACAATAATGTCATGAAGATGAATTGTATCACCAGACCAAGGAAGGGAGAGAGCACCGCGATGAGTGATGGGAAGAGAGGACGCGTCCCCTACAATGATATGGGTTGGAGTAGGGAAGCGGTAGGAGTGAGAAAGAATACCCGGGTGCAACTTCACGTGCGGGGACGCGCTAGTATCCATGTACCAGTTGCCATTGCCGGTGTAGTTTTGTGGCGGCGGGGCCTGCTGGAGAGCGGCGAGGAGCACTGGGTCGGCGGCGGGTGTGGACGCGCTGTGCCAAGCGTTGCTCGGTGCAGGTGGCCACGGCAAAGGAGCAGGGCCACCGTACTGCGGCGCGGCGAACATGGCCTTGTGACCAGCGGGGCGCGGTCCGAGGATGCCGGGCTATGGCGCGCGTGGGCTGCATGGCCCATGCATGGACGATCCGGTCCATGTGTTCACGCCACCGAACCATGGCACCGGGGCAGCATGGGGAGCAGGCGGACGTCCTCCACCAGATGAACCAGCGGCGCGAGGGAGCGGCCGGCGTGCTGCGCGCGGCGAGGGAAGCCTGGGAGCATTGGAGCGCCAACTGCCCCATGCGCCACTCTTCGAGGCGCAAGTAGTTGACGGCGTGCGCGAACGTCGGCTCGGTGAGGAGGTTCAGGTTGGAGGCGGCGTTGGCATAGTCCGGCCCGAGCCCACGGATGAGGTTGGTGAGCATGGTGGCGTCGGAGACGGGGGCACGCACGTCCCTCAGCTCGTCCGCGAGAACTTTGATGGGGAGGCAGTAGTCGAACAAGCTCATCCCATCCCGAGTGAGAGTGTAAGACTCCATGGTAAGCAGTACCTGGCGTTGCAGCTGGTTGTCCAGGAAGAGTTGGCAGATCTAGGTCCACGCTCCGAGCGCAGTGTCATTGTCGCAGATGACGTGCGAGAGGATCTCGCAGCTCACGGTGCGGTAGAGCCAGTTGACGATGGTGGCGTCCATCGCGAGCCAGTGATCGTCGCCGAGCATGGTTGGTACGATGGTGGCGCATCGACCGAACCATCAACATGATCGCAGATCCCATACTCCCGGAGAGAAGTAGGTACGCTAGGTAGAGAACAATGGGGTGTGGACATCGAGTGTCATGGGGACATGGTCCTGGATGTGGATGTGGCGGAGGAAGGCGGCATTGACGGGCTCAACAGCGGCAAAAGGATTGACGTCTCCGCCAAAGACGGGGGAGCGAGGAGAGGCCATGGCTGCGAGGAGACAGCGGAAGCGAGACGACCATGGATGAGCGTCTGATACCATGTAAGCTAGAGGAAGAAAGATTATTTGCTGCACACTTTTCTCATTGACATCACGGGTATAAATACATGTACAAGGACAGCATGGATCAGCTAACCGCCGAGCTTATATAGGAGAAAGGATAAGTGGATAACGATCCTATACATGCGCTAACAAACCGGCTGCCATGGCAGCGTATTGCACGGGCAGTTTGAACACTAGGTCCTTCCCGTGGCTGAGGAGGCGCGCAGAGAAAACGGGAGAACGTGCGTGAAAGTCCCCTTCATCCTAAGTCCTTCCTTATCTACTGTCTTCATGCGTGTGAGTGTTCCCGTGTGTGCTTGCTGGCTTCGTGTCAGTGTGTGCTCTTGTTGCTGGGTTTGTGTCGTGTGTTTTGTACTTTTGTTCGATGCGTGCTACTAGGCATGTATGCGTTCCCATGCGGGCAGGCCGACTTGACAAACTCGATAATTCATCAATCCTGCTTCAACATAGGCAACACAAATTGAACCACAATCAGTTGGAAATTTTAGTGCATCACAAATTTCTATTTTAGCTTATTTTCTCCCAAAATTCTTGTTTTATATCTAACATAGGATGGAGGTAATATATTTCAGCAAAGTTTCATCTGCTGGCTCGCTTGGAGTCAGCTTGGGCGAGCTTGTGAACCACGACAGCCATGTAGTAGTTGCCCTAGTGCTAGGCGAGCGCAAGCTCTGCTTTGCTGGGCTGCCTGATACCACACGCCACCAGCAATCACTGCCCCGCTGATGCCATCCATGCCGAACATGCCCGAGCCTAATATTTAGCTATTTGGACCAAACAGCATCCCATGCCTAAAGGAAACAACATAATCATAAATTCATAATGGCAGATCAGTAAGAAGAGTAGAGAAGTAATGTTCAAAAAGAAAGTGAGAGTATAGAATCTAATCGTGCTAGGCAACCAGCATGTTCTAGTACAAGCGTAATGCTCTCACGCATGCCTTATAACAGAAAACAACCCAAATTTCACAAATGAATTTTGTAGCACACGGATAAATAAATAAATAAATAAATATATATATATATATATATATATATATATATATATATATATATATATATATATATATATATATATATATATAAGATAAGTTCAGCGCGGCGAGGGCTATGCCTAGTCAGCGGTTAACTGCAGGAAGAATCCCGTAGCGCTAGAGGTCCGTGACGCCTTGCGAGCAATTCCCGCCGGAGGATACCAATTTCCGTATTTGCTGTGCGGTCATCAGGGAGATCCGCGGTGGCAAGGAAACCACATGAATGCCGACATGCAGTGCCGCCATTCGTCATCAATGGGTGGGGATGAATTAAGGAGTCGTCGAGGCGGCCGGGATGACGGCGGCGACGGTTGGTTGCTGCATGGGGGATGGTCTCGGGCTTGAGAACAAGAGACGAAGCTAGAGAGAGGGGCTTTATTTTTTTAGTTGGGCTTAGTTGGCACTACTTGCTGATGTGGCACTGCACAGTCAGGAGTCAACGCGGTCAAAATCACTTGACCGAGTTAAAACTGATCGGAGAGTAGATTCTTGAACCAGAAAGTTGGTTCGGGGCGTAGGATGACCAGTTTTGTAGTTGAGGGTCGGATTTTAGCCTGAATCATTAGTTTAGGCTTAAAATGCTTTTAATATATTTGTTGGACTAGCACCATTTTTAACAGAGTTGCTTATGGTGTTACTTATTTCTGCACATATTAAACTTCATCAGAAAATTGCCAAAAAAATTTGTCAAAAAGTGTTTTAGAACAAGAAAGGAGTCACTGAACCCCAAGGGAGGCCCTGGAGGCTCACTAGGGGGCATGCAATCTTGGATCACGCACTAGTAGAAAAAGGGTCAAACGTGAAGCACATTAGTGCCAGTTTGAATTTGAGCCGGCATTAATGTATACATTAGTGCCGGTTCCAACAGCTAGCCGGGCCGCTTTCATTAGTACCGGTTCGTGGCGAACCTTTAGCACCGGTTCGTGCCACGAACCGGTACTAATGAGAGTGGTGGAAGGATGTTGTCAGACTGGGGCCTCCAGGCCCTTTAGTACCGGTTCTTGGCGAACCGGTACTAAAGGTCGCCCCTACATAAACCCTTCGTCCACCCGAGCTCGCTCTGTTCTTCCCCTTTCCCTCTCCTTTCTGTTCTTCCCTCTTCCTCTCGAGCTCATCACACATTTTGCCCAAAATTTGTCAAGATTTGAAGGCCCCCATCCATTCAAATGATCACAAAGGTTAGCAACTTTGTCCTTTCATCTCTCATTGCTAGATTAGCTCTTGCAATGCTTTATATAGTGATCAATTTGGGAGTTTAGTAATTTGGGAGGAAATATATATATATATGTGCTAGTATTTGATTTATATGCAATTTGAGGTCAAAAATAACACCTAATTTGCATATGTAGGTGTGTTTTACTTAGTGCCTTCTAAATCTTCGTCGTAACCACCGTCGATCGCCCACACCGTCCCGTCGCCGGCACCACCTTGTGGTGAGCCTCTTGTTCATGAAATTTTATATAAAAAATTGATGTTTGTGTGATTTGGATATATAGTTACTCGTATAATTATCTTACCCGTACGTTGTTTGTTATACATAGTGCCATGGTTTTGATATCCGTCCCCGTCGGCCCTCGTCTTTGTTATGATTCGGATGTGGTATATTCTCTTTTAAAACTATTTGTTGCATTTCGTGTTTATGACTAATTTTGCCCATCAAGTTGACATAGATATTTTTATCTAGGAGGTATGTGAACCGGAAATTCCAATCGACCCTATTGTCGAGAGGTTAAATTTAGTTGAAAGAGAAAACGAGTACTTGAAAGAAAAATTGAAAAGAATTGAGGGGAGATGATGGAATTGGAGTTGCATGTTGCCGATGTAAATGCGATGATCACAAGATCAAGATGGAGAAAATGCGCTTGAAGATTAGAAAGATTAGAAAATATGCCATCGATAGTGAGGCTTGGTATCATTATGCTTTGTTGGATCAATTGTTACCTTAGTTGCGATCTTGATCGCATTTGTTGTTACATTTAAATGCTTTAGCTAGAGAGTTATTTGTTTGTTGCATTTAAGTGTTGTATGAACTTTATGTATGAACTTGTATTAATTTGGTCTATTCGGTGTTGTGTAATGAAGATGAGCGGCAATGGATGTACGATGACTGATGCTCTCCCCAGTTCGTTGAGGGCGTGCATACTTTTCTGCTTGCGGCTGAGGCAAACAAGCGGGCGGATGGTTTTATGCCTTGTCCATGTGCTGACTGTAAGAATGGTCGCAATTACGCTACGTCAAGAACCATTCACGTCCACCTGTTTGAGTCTGGTTTCATGCCCCACTATAATGTTTGGACCAAGCACGAAGAAAGAGGGGTTATGGTGGAAGACAATGAAGAAGAAGAGGACGACGACAGCTATCCTGGCTATGGGTTCCCTGAATACGATGATACAACAATGGGGGAAGAAGCTGAGCCGGTAATGCGGGAAGAAGCTGAGCCGGCAATGCGGGAAGAAGCTGAAGAAGAGGCATCAGATGAGCCCGTTGATGATCTAGGTCGGGCCATTGCCGATGCAAAGAGAAACCGCGCAAGTGATTTGGAGAAGAAGAAGTTGCAGCGCATGTCGGAGGATCACAAAAATTGTTGTACCCAATTGCGTGGGTGACAAGAAAAAGCTGGGCACCACACTGGATTTGCTGCAATGGAAGGCAGAGAATGGTGTATCGACAAGGGATTTGGAAAGTTGCGGTAATGATAAAGGTTATGCTTCCAAAGGACAACGAATTGCCCAGGAAATGCGTCTGAAGGAAAGAAGGCTGTCTGCCCTCTAGGGTTAGAGGTGTAGAAGATACATGCATGCCCTAATGATTGCATCCTCTACCGCGATGAGTACGAGGATTTGAACGCTTGCCCGGTATGTGGTGCATTGCGCTATAAGATCAGCCGCGATGACCACTGGTGATGTCGAGGGCGGCGCCCAGAAGAAGATTCCTGCCAAGGTGATGTGGTATTCTCCTATAATACCACGGTTGAAACGTTGTTCCAAAACAAAGAGCATGCCAAAGCGATGCGATGGCACGAAGAAGACCGTAAGAAAGACGGAAAGTTGAGAGTACCCGCCGACGGGTCGTAGTGGAGAAAAATCGAAGAAAGAAATGCGGAAGGAGTTTGCGGATGACGTAAGGAGCGTATGGTTTGGTCTAAGCGCAGATGGCATTAATCCTTTTGGGGACGAGCAGCAACCATAGCACCTGGCCTGTGACTCTATGTTTGTATAACCTTCCTCCTTGGTTGTGCATGAAGCGAAGTTCATTGTGATGCGGTGCTCATCCAAGGCCCTAAGCAACCCGGCAACGACATTGATGTGTACCTAAGGCCATTAGTTGAAGAACTCTTACAACTATGGAATGGAACAGGTGTACGTGCGTGGGATGAGCACATGGGGGAAGAATTTGACCTAAAGGCGTTGCTGTTCGTGATCATCAATGATTGACCTGCTCTCAGTAACCTTCGGAGACAGACAAACAAGGGATACCGCGGATGCACGACTGTTTGGATGATACCGACAGTATATATTTGAATAGTTGTAAGAAGAATGTGTACACGGGACATCGTCGATTTCTTCTGGCAGGCATCCCGTGAAGAAAGAAAGGCAAGCATTTTGAAGGTGAGGCGGATCACCGGACGAAGCCTCGCCACCGTCTTGGTGCTGATGTACATGATATGGTCAAGGATTTGAAGGTGATATTTGGAAAGGGTCCTGGCGGACAACCTGTTCCGAAGGACGCTGACGGACGCACACCCATGTGGAAGAAGAAATCTATATTTTGGGACCTGCCATATTGGAAAGACCTAGAGGTCCGCTCCGCAATCGACGTGATGCACGTGAGCGTGACCCTGCTTGGCTTCTTGGGCGTGTATGGGAAGACAAAAGATACACCTGAGGCACGGGAGGACCAACAACGTATGGACGGAGAACACGGCATACATCAGGGTCATGCAAGCTACGCTTTTACCAAAGAAGAGAAGGAAATCTTCTTTGAATGCCTTTCGATATTAAGGTACCGTCGGCTTCGTCGAATATAAAGGAAATAATAAACATGGCAGAGAAAAAGTTCGAACCTAAAGTCTCATGACTGCCACGTGATTATGACGCAAGCGCTTCCGGTTGCATTGAGGGGCTTCTACCGGAAAAGCGTTCGATTAGCCATTGTGAAGCTATGTGCATTTCTCAATGCAATCTCTCAGAAGGTAATCGATCCAGAAATCATACCAAGGTTACAGAATGATTTGGTGCAATGTCTTGTCAGTTTCGAGTTGGTGTTCCCACCATCCTTAGTTCACCTATGCGAAGAGATTAACGTTTTGGGTCCTGTATTTCTACACAATATGTTCCCCTTTGAGAGGTTCATGAGAGTCTTAAAGAAATATGTTCATAACCGTGCTAGGCCAGAAGGAAGCATCTCCAAGGGCCATCAAAATGAGGAGGTCATTGAGTTTTGTATTGACTTTATTCCTGACCTTAAGCCGATTGGTGTTCTGAATCGCGGCATAAGGGCAGACTGGATGGAAAAGGCACGCTAGGAGGGGAACAAATAATATGTATGGGCGGACATTCTCTCAACTTTGAAGCACACTACAGTTCTACAGAATTCCGCCTTGGTGGCTCCGTATATGGATGAACACAAGAATTTGCTACGCTCCAAACACCGGAGCGGTCGATGACCGGATTACACGTGAACAAACCAGGAGTTTCGCCACTGGTTGCGGAACCACGTACCATGCATGACACCTCTATTGAAGATGACCTGTACTTGCTGTCCAGTTACCATCTTGAATATAATGACTTTCAAAGGGTACGAGATAAATGGTAATGCATTTTACACGATCGCCCAAGATAAGAAGAGCACCAACCAAAACAGTGGTGTCCACTTTGATGCAGAAACCAAAACTTTGGAAAGGAAACATATTATGGTTATATACAGGACATATGGGAACTTGACTATCGGCGTGGTTTAAAGGTCCCTTTGTTTCGGTGCAAATGGGTCAATATGACACGAGGCGGGTAACGGAAGACCCATGATGCGGAATGACAACAGTGGATCTCAACAATCTTGCGTATGCGCAGACCATTCGTCCTAGCCAATGATGTGGCACAGGTTTTCTATGTGAAGGACATGTCTACCAAGCCAAGAAAAGAAAAGATAAGGAAGCAAATGCATCGTACGATGAGCCAAAGCGGCACATAGTTCTTTACGGGAAGACAAACATCGTGGGAGTGGATGACAAGACAGACAAGTCGAGAAGATTATGAAAAATTTGATGAAATTGCTCCATTCACGGTGAATATTGACCCGAGCATCCCGTTAAATGATGAAGATTTTCCATGGTTACTGGCGCAAAGGGACACACGTGAAGAAAAAGTTTCACACCCAAAAGATCTGGGATGTAATCGGCTTCACTATCATCACTTTCTTTTGTGTTTCACACCCGGAGGGGAATCTCTGTAATAGTTAGGGTAGTTATGTGTTTTGGCATTTGAAACGCGAAGAAATTTTATGTGCAAACAAATTCTTTCATGCCTTTACTGATTTTTAAAGTTAAATTATTCACAAACTAGTGATTCACACTAATTTCAAATAATTCAAAATTTAAACTATTCAAATTTGAAAACTACGGGCACTAACAGAAAGTTTGTAATTTTTTGTACCTAAAGCAAAAATATTCACAAAGAAACTCAAAATACACAAAAAAACACAAAAATAAATAAAGCAAAAAAATAAAAAAAGCCCGCCTACTAGGCCAGAGCGGCCTGCATACAACTAGAAACCCAACCTGTTGTTGGGCGGGATACATGCCATAAAGGCCAAGTGGGCCTGAGACAACAAAGAACATGTAGGCCCAGTAGGCCTGCTTTGGAGAGGAGCTCGAGAGAGCGACCGCACGGGGGTTTATAAACCAGTGTGGTCGCCCCTCGGCTAGCGAGGTGGGACTAAACTTGCCGCATCGCACCTGCGCTAGCGCACCCCCTTTAATACCGGGTCATGGCACAAACCGGTACTAAAGGGGGGGCCTTTAGTACCTGTTTGTGCCACCACCCGGTACTAAAGGGGGTCGCTTCCCGCCGCTTGGGCTGGCCAAAACAGACCTTTAGTACCGGTTGGTGGCTCCAACCGGTACTAAAGGTGCCTTCTATATATACAACACTTTGAAAAATTTCATTCTTCCTCTGTTTCTTCCTCTGTTTCCCCATTGAAGCGCCGCCCGCCCGATCGATCGGCCGCCGTCGCCCCGTCCCGTCGCCGCCCCGTCCCCATCGCCGCCCGTCCCGTCGCCGCCCTCGTCTCCTTCGCCGCCCAGACCCGTCGCCATCGCCGCCCTCGTCCCGTCGCCCTTTTCGTCTCCTTCGCCGCCTGGGGCCGTCCCGTCGCACCGTCCCCGCATCACGCCCCGGCCCGTCGCTGCCCCCGGCCGTCGCCTCGCCGTCGTCGTCGCCCCGCTGTGAGCTCTCCCCCTCTAACCCCTCTCCCTCGCCCCCGGCGGCCACCATGGGCGCCGCCCCTCCCCGAGCCCATACACACACACAAGCATGATGAACACACACACACACGTATATATGTATGAATGCATGTATATATTAGTATATACGTATTTTGTATGTTTAGTTTGTTTAGATTTTTAGATTATTATTTTTTCACTAGTATATATGTATGAATGCATGTTAGATAGATATAATTAGTGTTTAATTAGTATGATTTTTTTATATAATGTTGTTTTTCTGTTTTTAATGGATGTATAGAAGTTGTTTTTTCTGTTTTTAGTGCTAGATGCTTAATTAGTATGAAATAGCATATAGAATTTTGACATATGCAATGATAGCATAATTAGTGTTATATAGAAATGTTAGAAATTTTAGTTATCAAAATCCAATCATTAAAAAATGTTACTTTTTGCGGGCATATAGCTAGTATTTGTTCTCGACGATGCCGGCCCGCATCCTCGCCGTCGACACGTCATGACGATGTCCGGCTGACCCATGTCCGAGACTGGGCTCCGCTGGCTGGCACCGGGAGGTGCTGCACGGAGGCGCGCCCGCTTGATGAGGAACCCGGCCCGGGTCCCGTCGTCGACCACGATCTCGTTTGGTGGCGTTCGCGTGGGCCAGTTTGGTCTGCGGAAGGAGCGGCCCCTTGGAGGTGGTACGTCGCCGTGCCGAGGAGGAGGGCGAGCACGTCCATCGCTACATGGTTGTGTTAGAGGCGGCAGGTTCTCCAATACTGGCAGTTTCTTGAGGATCTCACTTCAGCTATAATCCTGTGAGGGTTCCTTCTCTTTGGGTGTCCACAGCCAGCGCCGCGAGAACATGAGTGTCCTAGATTCTTCAGTAGTATTCGATCTTTATTAGCTACCTAGCCAGTGATGTATTCGAGATTATATCTATTATTCGAGACGATGTATTCGAGATTATATCTATTATTCGAGACGCTGTTTTCGAGATTATATCTATTATTTGAGACGATGTATTCGAGATTATATCTATTATTCGAGACGATGTAATTTGAATACTAAATTGTTTTATATTTCTTTTGGATTAGTTAAATAAAAGCTATGGCGGACAATACCGGTAGAGAGGGAGAACAGGCCATGTTCAATATGATACACCATCCTAACGGGCCAGATGATGATCAGAATGAAGAAGATTATGACGGCTCCGAATTTCTAAACAACACCGGAGAGGATGATATGATATTCGATCGCGACGACCGAATTGATGAAGTTATGAACTATGATTATGATGATGACGAAGAAAATGTTTATCTTGAAACAACAAAGACCAGCGAGGTATATATATTTATATAAGCATGCATCTGGTGATCATCACATGTTTTAAATGACTTGAAGATATATTAACGAATCGATCTTTGTTCTTTCAGCCATCCGGATCGAGCAAATCTTCAGGCAAAAAGACGAAATGAGACCCGAACAAAAAGTTGAAGGAGGGCGTAAAGTACAATATCGAGGCAACCAGACCTAATGGCGAACCATTAGCGCCTAAGAAGATTGCGGACAAGTTCGTTCATCAATGCAGAGTTGTTGTGAAGGACCAACTCCCGATCTCCCTTCAAGAATGGAGAGAGCCAGCAAAAGACAAAAGACAAAGACAAAAGGGCGCTGCTCCACGTCCAGATGTTACTTTTGTCGACAAAAGACAAAGAGAACTGCTTTGGGATACTCTCATGGAACATTTCACCCTACCAGATCATTTCACAGAAGCAGATATGCAGAAAGTCAAGGACGCTGCTCTTAGGAAGATGGCGGTTGCATTCAAGAACCACAAGAATCGCGAATGGGACAAGTACGTCAAGGGAGGAAGGAAGACTCCAGTATTCGAGGGAACACTGGAGAACCAACGTGCTCATTGGGACGATTTCGTGAAATTCAAGGATTCGGAATTAGCTAAGAAACTGTCGAGAATAAAAAAGAAGAATGCCGAAAAAAAGGATAAGTTCCATAAGCTGGGGCCAGGTGGCTATGCGGTGGCAATGCCTAAGTGGGATAAGTCTGAGAAAGAGATGGAGGATGCAGGTGTCACTCCGGTTACTAAGAACTGCCCCCCAGGTGTAGGACTTGGTTCTATGCGCATGGGGGGGAGTTGGACCCGAAGACAGGCAATGTTTCGACGAGGGCAAGTCTGAATGGAGCCGACGATGCGATATTTGTTGCAATAGAAGTGGCACGAACGGGGGTGTTCCAGCCCAACAGAGAGAATAGCGAGCTTCTGGCGTGCCTGGGAAATCCTGAACACCCGGGAAGAACACGAGGCAAGGGCGCTATTCCGTGGTATGAGGGGTTTTCAGACTGGAACTATGACTACAGAACCCGTGCGAGAAAGAAGGTTGCGGAGGAGAAGAAGAGGAAGATGGAGGAGGAGCAGAGGAAGCGGGACTATGAACGCCTTCAAGGACTAGAAGCAAGTCAAGCGGAATTGGCAGTCAAATTCCAGCGGCAGCGGGAGCAGATCGACTCACTTAGCCAGCAAAGGGGGTCTCAGCAGCTGCAGCAGCTAGCGGCTGATCCAGCATTGGATAGCACCGCCCCATCCATGCCGAGAAGCAGCGTGGGTTCCGCCCCGGACGACGCAATGCTGGATAGATACCCCGTGGATGACATCACGGATAACACTAACTGCGAGCTACACGTCAAAATGAAGAACATATCCATGAAGGTGGTGGACGCCGTTGCTTTTACAAATCCCCCCAAGGCAACCTTCCATTGCTACCCGATTCCAGCGGGCTATGCTCGTGTCTTGGTTGATGAGGTGGTGGACCCATATTCGGACCTAGAGCTTGACATTCCTGAAGGTGACGACGAGCACTTTCTCGGAGAGGCCAAACATCGTGTCATCCTATGGAAAAATGATTGCATCATCTTTCGAAGTCCACCGACACCGCATCAGCCGACTCCTCGTCGAAGTCCGCCACCGAGTCAGCCAGACAAGGTCAAGAACCTCCCAACGAGAATGTATGAATTGCATCAATGGTACATGAACATTACCAAGATTTCCAATCGATTGTCCCTCATGGTGAATGTCAAGGAGGAGCATTACTTCCATGAGAAAGCTCTGTCCGTTGAGTATTCTGAACTGTTTCAGTTATACAATCAAGACGCACACGACAAGTCTATCGTCAGTTGATATTGTCTGTAAGTGATTTCTTTCTGTAATTTAAGTCTCAAGCTAGCTGTAGTGATCCTTTTGATCAATCATTACCTGTAATTATCCTCACTATATTCTTTTCTGTGGTATTATGCAGGATGAAGATGTATGAAATGAGAAAAGGTGGGCGCTTTGGCATTGGGTTCATTGACCCAAACACCGTTAATGAATACACATGGAAAATAAATCCACATCATCAAAAGGCCGTAGAGGACAACATGCTAGAGTTCTTGAAGCGCCTCAAATACAATAAAGATATACTACTTCCTTACAACTTCCAGTGAGTCGCACTGTCTTATACTACAAATTCTCCGTTTTTGCCTACTAGCTAGCTACATGTTTTTGCTTACATATGCCCGCTTAATTAAGACATGCAAACGTGTGTGCATGCAGATTTCACTGGATCTTGTGTATCATTAAAGTTGACGCTGGAACAGTTGAAATACTGGACTCACTACTCAAAGCAAATACTGACTATAACATCTTGTTTGGGATAGTCAACAGGTAATTTCAATCATTATTAACTATATATCTTGGCCTATTTAGTTCGTCATTTCATGATATGAACTATTTAATAACCCCTTTATTCATTTTCTTTGTCGGCGGGCAGGGCTTGGGCAAGGTTCATCAACGTCTTGTAAGGCGAATGGAAAAAAAAGCTTAAATGGTTTCGACCCAAGATAAGTAATTAAGTAGTACTAGCTAGCTGGCTAGCTGCCATCTCTTTAATTATCATGCTTGATTAATTATTATCTGATCAAATTCCATTCTCGTAAAGGCCCTGCAGCAGCGAGGGACTGATCTGTGTGCATTCTGCGTTTGCGAGAACATTCGCATGATGGCGTCCGAAAGGAGCAGATCTCAAAGACAGGAATGGGTACGCTTGTCAGAACACTATTCACAATTTTTACACCATTATCGATATCTAGTCACACAACTAATACACATGCATATTGATCTCCTTCTTAACAGTTCACAGAGGTGCGGGACAAGCTCCGAGAAACGGAGCGCGTAGAAGCACTTCAAGAGGAAATAGCGGGATTTTTGCTCGACCAGGTCATAAATCCGAAGGGAGAATAGTATTACCTGCTACCGCCGTCATGAAAACCACTTCCAATTGTCATCGTGCTCCGAAGGCACCAATTAGGCTAATGCCACTGGCTCCGAAGGCAACATGCATATGTAGGAAAAATTGTATATAGCTATACATGTGTGTATGTGTGAATTAATTAATATGATGGTTTGTGAGACATTGATGATATATATATGCATGATTGGTTCTACTAGAAATTCTATATATATATGCATAACGTGTACAATGTGTAGTATCGTAAAATACCAGCAAACGAAAAAGAATTAAAATGGAAACACAAAATTAAATGAAAAAGAAATCATAAAACTAAAAACCCCCCAAACCTTATAGTACCGGTTGGTGTTACCAACCGGTACTAAAGGGCTCCCTGCCCCCGGAGCTGCCTCGTGCCACGTGGTTGGCCTTTAGCACCGGTTCGTGCTGAACCAGTGCTAAAGGGGAGGGGGGGGCGCTTTAGTGACCACACTTTAGTGCCGGTTGTGGACCCGGTACTAAAGGGCGTTACGAACCGGTGCTATTGCCCGGTTCTGCACTAGTACGTGTTGGCCCTAGAGCGCTTCCCGAGAGCACGTGCAGGCCACAATGACCAGTGTGAGTCTACTGATGATCCATTCCTTCTAATTTGGTTGCAAATGATGCAAACCCATGGCACCATTGAGATTGACTCAATCCTCCCTATTTCTTTTTCTCCTCTCCGTGATCAATCCTCCCTATTTCAGCCAAAATGCCACGATGCTGGCCCTGAGATACCCTGCAGTTACTCCTAAAACCAGTTAATGAATGCTCTTTTTTCCGAATGCAAGGGCATCCCCCCGATTTCCTTTTAAAGCCACCAAGTTTTTACAAATGAATGCTCCTTTAGATACAACCATGCTATTCAATTTCAGTTTCAGGAAAAAATCAGCACCAATTAAAATCACCGAAATTCCGTGAATTACGCGAAATGGATGAAATATTCACTTGAATTCAATAAAGATTGAAATTTTTGAAAAATATTTGAATTCCTAGGTACTACTAAAGTTACTCAAATATTTTGGATGAAACATAAATATTTCAGTATCTGCTAAAATTAATGAAATTCAGTAAATTTCATTGAAATCTCAGTGAAAGTAAAAAACCATGGATACACCACAAAAATACAATGCATTTTTGTATCTAAATATGTACCATGTCATATAGCATATTGGGAGTGATCTTAGGTTAATGTTCTCATTGGCATATCTGGTCGACAAAATCCCTAGGTGGCTGGATAGTTGAGGAGAAGAACTCTGGTAACTTGTCCTATATTGGTTCTTTTTTTAGGTGCTAATGGTCTCTTGGGAAACACCATGACCCCTAGTTCAGCTTGCCATTACAATCCAGTAGGATTTTAATTAATAACTGAACAAGTGTGATGACACGCTACCAGTATGTCAGACATGCACTATAGTATCATCAGCAGAACGAGCGCGTACTCAAATCACGTGTGGCCGTTAGCTACAATTAACAAATGTCCTCTCGTTCCTGCTGCCTCCTATTCCTAAATGCTTCTTCTATCGAGGCCACTAGCTTTTCTCTATTATTCAGAGGTACCCTATTTGAAAAGAGCACAAAAGGGTGCCACCTTGTAGAGTTATGCTACTACGTGTTTGGGGGAAGATCGACGGAGTGGTATACATACCCACACACAACACAATATAGTATTCTAGCCCAAGTGATCGGTTGTGTCTTCTGTCTGACATGTTGGAATGCATCTTCTTTTTTAGGAACCAGACTACTCCTAGAGTTGGTACCCACAATTATGTCGTGTGTCCTAGGACTAAATGGAACCCCCATTACTTATAACCAGCAGCACCATTACTCACTGCAGCAGGGCTCCCATCACATTGGCCTCGCCGGGTGCCATTGCTCACTAGCTATCTACTAGCTCTGTAGAATGTTATACGACAATATTTTCGCTTTTTTTGTAGTTGGTGTGCAATCATCACTATTTGAAAGTACAATTAATCACTATTGGAAGAAAAGGATAGGGTCATGTGAACCAACATAGAATGGAGTGTCACGTGTAATAAACATCGCAACATGCGGGAGCTCCTCAAATGTGCACGGATAGCATAAAGAAAATTGTTGATCCCTTAGGATCATACATACTTTATAAACTGAATCTGGGTCGCACTTGGCTAGTCGGCAAATGCAGAACTGAACAAACATATATTTTTCAAGGACGCGTCTAGCGAGCGCGCATATGCTCGCTAGATATCCCGGGCGGCTGTTCAACAAAGGAAACCCCTGGCCCCCACGTCCCAAAAGGAAACCGTCAGCCCGTTGCATGCCATCCCACCAACCAGGCGATCCCCCAGCCGTTGCATGCCATCCCACCAACCAGGCAGTCCCCCAGCGCAGGCAGGAGCCGTGGGAGATCACGTGAATCTTCCCCCAAGTCCGGCACCACCTCCAACCTCCGGATCCTTTTTCGCATACATCCATACCAACTGCCCAGGCACATCTTCTTCCCCACGAAAGCTCTCCCTGCAGGAAGAACCCTCAGATCGCCATGACAGCTAAAACAAGCTGAGATCCAGCCCAAAAACCCCAGAAATCATGCCAGAAACCTATGAGTTCATCCTCTCCAGATCCTCCCCTTCTTCTATTTCCCTTACCCTCTCTCCAGATCTTCTTCCCATAAAAAAGCTTCTTCATAGTTGTAGATAGCAGATACGCAGTACAGGAAAAACATAGATCAAAAAACCTATTGTCTGTGCAATTTTGGGGGATTTTTTGTGCAATTTCACCATGGCCCAAACCAACTTCACCAACTGTTGTGTGCAACGAACAAACTGATAAGTGATAACACATATGTAGGGGGCAACATGTGTAGCAACAAACACACAGAAAAAACACACGTATGTAGTAAAAAGCAGCATATGTATGGATTTGATTCAGAGAAAAATGCAGTAGAAAAACTAACTAGAAACTATATCCATGTAGAAAAATATACCAAAACTAAAGTCTTTCCAGGGTGCTATAAGCACAACTTCCAGTTGTAGTCACTTAAATCTTTCTGGGCTGTTTTTCCTTTGCTATTTCCACACAGCAGTATATTCTAACTTGTATTAGGGCATTATGTGCAAAATGACAGCAGCACTTCCACCTATAACCTGCGAAATGGGGCAAAAACCAAATTCCTGAGAGAAATAAACCAACCCCGGGTTGTATCTGTACAACTTAAGCACTACAGCTGTTCAACTGGTATCACTTCTATGTGCAAATAAAGAGCATCACTTGAAAATGTGCTTGCACGAAATTCAACCAACCCCGGGTTAAATCTGTGCAACTAAATAGCAAGAACTGTGCAACTGGCATCACTTCTATGTGCAAATAAAGAGCATCACTTGAAAATGTGCTTGCACGAAATTCAACCAACCCCGGGTTAAATCTGTGCAACTAAAGAGCAAGAACTGTGCAACTGGTATCACTTCTATGTGCAAATAAAGAGCGTCACTTGAAAAAATGCCTGCACGAAATTCAACCAACCCCGGGTTAAATCTGTGCAACTAAAATAAATAGTCGATGTGCAACTTTTTTTCTCTATATGTGGGCACCCCCTCCCCAACTACCCCTACCAGTAGGACGTGCAACTTCGACAACTGCCCTGACCAACTGGCTGGTTGTCGATGTGCAACTATGAAAGCATGGTTGTGCGACTTTGCGTGGCTTCCTAACGACCATAGAACTCCAGCTCCATCACCGAGAGAAAAGGGATTGGAGGAGGTAGTGGCGGTGCTAGTCCGGCTCCACGACTAGGGACTCCCCTGGCAACTTACTAACCCCAGCCACAATGGATCTGGCAGTAAGACCTTGACCACCACTGTTGGCGAGCTGTGGACACCCACTCACCAACTACCCATAGACACCCGCTCACCATCTACCCCTACCGGCATGATGTGCAACTTTGGCGGCTGCCCTGACCAACTATTTGGCAGTTGATGTGCAACTTTGAAAGCATGATTGTGCAACTATGTATGCTTAGGCGCATGGTTTTTGAGTCGCGCGACTAGTCGTCGACTAGTTGATGAGTCGCAAAAAATTCCAACTCAACTTAGTGTCAACTCGAGTCGCGAGTCACGACTAGTCGCAACTGTAGGCTCAACTTTTTTCGAGTCATGACTCGAGAACCATGCTTAGGTGTGCAACTATGTACTGCTTTCTGTGAAGCTTGTAATTCCTCCCTGTGCAACTATATATAACTAAGTGTGCAAACTATTCTACCTACTGTAAAATTAGTAATACCTCTATGTGCAACTAAGCATAATTGAGCTCTACTGAGTAGTAATTCCGACGAGCGCTATCGTAATGAGAAATGTAGTGTAATCAAGAAATAGATGGATCAAGTTGCATCAACTATAGATCCATGGAGTTTTGAAAAGTAGGATCCTAAATTCATACCATCAGTTACAAAAAAATCTTTAGAACTTCAATTCTTTTCATTGATTCAACTAGATGTAATGAGCACCAACCAAAACCAAGAGGAACTAGTAACTATACCAACCAAACCAAACACATCTAGTAATTCAACCCAAGAACTAGAAATTACTTTGATTCAACCCAACCAAACACATCTAGTAATTCAACAAGCACAGGAAGCCATTGGTATTCAGCGGACCAACTACTCAGGGAAAACCCTTGATCCCATCAAAGTAAATTAGCCTCGGCGTTGAAGTCATACCTGGCAGCAAGCCTCCACTGAGAATGGGTCTGGATGCAGTAGCGCATACGCACAACTCCATGAATGGGAACACAGCAGTGACCACACACACGCACAGGCTTCTAGTTGAAATTTCTTAAATTCCTCGAACATCAGAGGGAAAACAAAACTCAGGACCGCATCCCACTTCAAATTACATAGCTTCATGGATGGGATCAATTTTTTACACAAAATTCCATAGAAGCAAGACACGTACCATGAAAGGATGAAGAAGTACGGAGCACCTGCTGAGCGATGGGAGCTTGTACATTGAGTGCTTGATAAAAGTTCAGGATGCATCTATAGAAGTTGAGGATACCTCTCCTTCACTAGAAGTTGCATCTCCTTCTACAACCATTTTTGGTCTGTGAAGAAAAGCAAACAAACAAATTAGTCCAAGCAACCAAATGCATAGAAGAAAAATGAAAAAAAAAACAATTTATATAAAAAAAATGTCACGAGGTAAGCAACTCATGATAATTTTTCAAAGCACACCTATAAAACAAAACGAATGTGTGCAACTTGATGTGTTATATGGCCAACTGGGCACACATGAGTGTGCAATCAAAAGTTTAGCATACACACTGCCTAACATGATTTAGGCACCGGAGCCAAAACTAAACTAGCCGTCAACTCTGCAACTGGATAGCCCTTACCTGTGCAACTGCATAAGTGTGGCTAAGCCAAGTAAGATATGTACCGTTCTGATTTGCAAACTCTAGTACAAACACATACCCTTGAAAATTGGGCATATATGAGTGTGCAATCAAAAACACCACACACACTGCATGAACATGATTTACATGACCGCACGCGTGCGACTATGCACGTGCGTCTATGCCAACGCGTGTGCACCTCCATGACTGTGCGTGTGTGATTACATGGACGAGCGTGTGCAACTTTAACAATTGCTTCGGCCAACTGCTTGACAGTGGATGTGCAACTTTAAAAAACATGATTGTGCAACTTTGCATGGCTTCTCGTTGATGACATCGTTCTAGCTCTATCACCGAGAAAAAATTAGGACATGAAGAGGCGGTGGGAGAAAAAAAATAGAAACATGGTGAGGCGGCGGTGCTTCTGCTCCAGCTCCATGGCCAGGGTCTCCCCGA
This sequence comes from Aegilops bicornis, assembly GCA_021605145.1. NCBI lineage: Eukaryota > Viridiplantae > Streptophyta > Magnoliopsida > Poales > Poaceae > Aegilops > Aegilops bicornis. The sequence continues at coordinate 65,475,753 of CM038675.1, read as the reverse complement.
TGACCTGCTTACCCAGCTACAATGGATTTGTCAGCCCCACCTCAAGCACCGCTGCGCACACCGCCACCCAAACAACCCTTTTCAGTAGGATGTGCAACTTCTACAGCTACCCCAGCCAACTACACACAGTCAAATGTGCAACTCTAAAAGTAGCTTGTGCAATTCTCCTTATGGTCTTCATAAGATCTGAGAAGATAATTTACAGAATATATAGGCTGCTGTCTTTGGAAGACAAAAGCATAGAAGTAGCCACAATACACACATGAAATAGAGTGCGTGTTCGTCAATTGACATACAAAATCACAAGACAGAAGTATAGAATTGCCACAATACAAATGCACTTGCTATCATCTGCCGTAGACACCTGTATATTGTGGCTTCTACCCGGCGTCAATGTTCAGCACTGGTAACTTGTATTGTATCTCCCTTGAGGCGGCTCAATGACATACATACATGACATAGCCAACTGATTTAATGGCATTAATAAATTTCTGTCGCATAATATTACAGATCAGAACTAGTACTTACAAGTTTTACTGAATTCCGTCGCACTGAATATACTACTGCAAGAAAAGAGTTGAACTGAACCCACCTTCCTGCTGGCTAAATTATGTATTACAGTGCACAGGCGAAGAATACACAACAACCTCACACACCCGGCGTTCAGAGACCAAGTCCAAAAGAACAACTATTTTTTACAGCTAATCAAGCTGTTGTGCACCAAGAAGCAACATTTAGGGAGCTGCAGAGTGAAATCAAAAGAAAAACAATCGATATTGCCAGATCAAATGAATTGATGTATACTAATGAGAGAAAGTGAAACTTGCTGAACAGGAACTTGAGAAGCAGAATTAAGGATGGTTAGCAGCACAACACGAGTTTTCACCTCACGGGCTGCATCTCTCATCAGGAACCACAGCGCCGACCACCCGATGTTGAGCACGAAAGAACCATCCTCCCCCTCCACCTTCGTCTTCCCCCGCCCCCACGACCTTTATCTCCTTCCGCTCCCGCTCGACCCCTTCTTCATCCTACACCTTCTCCGCCCCCTCCCCGTTCCCCGCACGCCTTCCTCTGCGCCGCGCCGCCATGAGATGAACTGGCTGCTCGGGCCACGCCACTTCGATTGTCGGGTCTGCGATGTCGGGAGAGGAGGGGCCGCAGCTGGCTGTAGCACCATCAGCAGACGGCGAGGAGCACCACCACCGTGAAGCACGGCGACCTCCCGGTGTAGCAACCTCCTCGACCTCCCGACGTGGATCTCCACCGAGCAGCCGGATCCGAGCAGATGCGGCAGCGGCCACCCATTGAATGGACGGATCCAAGGCGGGCAGGTGGTCGGCAGCGTCGTTGGTGGAGAGGAAGGTGGTCCTGGCGGAGTGGCGATGGGGGTTTACGATGGAGAACACTGGATGTCGAGGAGGCCGGTGACCGAGCTCGGGAAGCCACATAGTGAGCCCCGACCAGGTGGCACCTGGACACAAGCGTGACGATACGGGCGAGATCGAGCGGCCAGGAGCCGGCCGCTCGTTTTCTCAAAATAGTGCGTATGCAATTTTTAGATTTTAGGATTTTTCAATGGAAGAGACTCAATGGACCTTGGGTGCCTCTTTGACTCCCTTGATTCAGGAAAACAGAATTGAAATAGGGAATGCCGGCTTACCAAGACATGTACTCTTCAACAACATGGGCAAGACGACAATGGTGGATTTCCACTTACTAACATGATACTAAGGGCGTGTTCGGAACTGGTCCAACTCCTTCAAATCCTCAACTCCAGCTCCTCCACCCGAAATGCTGCTCCACATAAAAGATAGCACTAGATAAAACAGTTCGGCAGCCAGCTCTGCCCCCGATCCACGAGTGGTGCTAGACTGCTAGCGGCCGGTGGAGCAGAAACAGAAACAAGCGAGTCAGACGTGCCACTCGAACCGTTTTTTCACTCGGCGGTGGCAGTTTCATTGTAAATCTTATCAACTCCAAGATTTTTAAGATCTGAGATTTCCGAAATAGTCGCTCCCTGCAATTGCACAGTAGCCTGCTCCACTCCGCGTTTTCAACTCTGCAGAGTTCGACCGTTCGGCCCTGCTCCGTCGACTCTGGGAGTGGAGTTGGGGAGTGGCGAGAATCCGAACACGCTCTAAGTTAATGTATCATCCTATTAAGATCTACAGGAATAGGTTTTGTTTTTGTGAGGGTACATGACTATAGGTTATGCATGAGCTCTGCTAAGTAGGACTAATCTGGTTTTGTTTCTGTGAGGATACATGTCTACAGGTTATGTATGACTCGAGTTGTCTTAGTTAGTACAACATCACCTGCACGTATATGCATCGTGCCTTTGCCAAACCGTACCTGACCTAACACTACTTGCTGATCCAGAGGATAGGACGTTAGTTACACTGTACCCAACCATACATGGGTCGAGACGTCGGGTTCTAACTTCTCACCACCATTTTTACAGCACTACTCTCTCTCTCTTTCAAACATCAAGACATGCCAGTGCTGAGTGAAGAGGCAGATGATGATCTGATCTCTGCGTCGGCCTTGTCGTTGCCGCAGCCCTCTCTCTCACCGGACGAAGGTAGAAGAAGCACTGAATTTTTCCACCGCACGTACAGCTCTTTTATTTGTTTTTTCATGAGTACGCGAATGCGTACCATATTTTTATAGAAGGCAGAATTTCAATTACAAGACGACTACAAATTGTTGCAACAACAAGCGTAGCACAACTTCACACCAGGGCTAGTTCGAAGACAGCCACCAACAACAACACAACTACCAAGCAAAAAGAGCCTGACCAAACTAAGCAACCTCGCCGTGTCTCGACCAGCGCTGGTCACCTCCGAAGACAAACAACTCCAGCACTACTTTCCTCGTCGATGCACCATCCACCCTTGATGCCAAAAACGTGGTGACAAGTAGATGAAGGAACTTGGTCGATACACTAAAGCCACCGTCTTGGACTCACCGGTTGCGGCGTACATAGTGCCTCTGAAGCTCACCTTGGACAGCAGCGAGCACCGGAGTAGTACAACAAGGAACCTCAAGACCAGGTATTCAAATGCGATGCTCCCAACAGAGTAGCGACGATGAGGACACCGCCATCACGCCGGTTCAACTCCGAACCTAGGCTTTCGCCCGAAGACAACTGCCAATCCCATGAGCGAGTGAGGCAGATGCCGACACACCTTGGCGACGCCTGCAAGGACGGGAAAGACGCCCACGGGCGCCGTCGCCGCCAGCACCGAGCGAATAGGGGCTGGAATTTCTTCCGAATTGCCGCACACCTCCCTCCCTGCCCTCCGGATTGGGGCCACACCGTCCAGGTTGACCACTCCGCCACCGCAACAACACTTCAACTGCGTAGTCGACCTATCGTGGTCCACCGAGGCTGCGCGGGCAGAAGCAAAACAGCCCAACAAACCAAAACTCCCCGCGGCTGCAAGCTTGTAGGACTCCCTCCCAACCGTGCCAAGGACCGCCAGGAGCCGCACACAACAGCCGCCAAGCCAACTCCGGCAGAAGCCCGTGCCTAGCCCCTATGATCCAGATCCAGATCGCGCCCGCGCCTCCACCCCCAACTTCAACGACCACAACCTGGAGCAGACATTGCGACGATGGAGGCGTCCGAGGACGAAGCAGGCTCGGCCGCTGCAAGGCAGCCACTCTTGGCCGAACGCCGCCCCGCCGCCATGGCCTCATCGCGCCGCCGCCCGCTTGTCCCGCGCCGTCACCTCCTGGAGGATTCCCCACGCTGTGACCAACACTCCCACGAGTCCCAGCCACCTCCTCCTCTCTGCCGCCTGCTCCGCCACCCGCCAAGAGCTCCGTTAGCGCCGTCAGATCCGCCCGCAACGCCGGTGACACTGCTCCCCGCGTGAGGGAGGCCCGTCGGGGCGCGCCGACCGTGCCAGCCGCCTTCGGCGACGGCAGCGGCAAGGGGAGCTCGTGGTGGGTGGGGCTGGTCGCTAGGGTTTCGGCCCCCCTGGGTCGCCCACATGTGCGACCCGGGAGCTACAGCCCTTTTCTCACTTGTATTCGCCTTGCCAAAGCAATCAGCTTACAAGTCTTTAAGTAGTGTCACGCACGCATGCATAACCGGTCCACCATGCTGACCACTAACAGCATGATCCACACGACCTGGCGTTCAGCTAACCAACCCACGAATTAACTACTGGCTAGCCAAATGCACGCCACACTCAGGTGCTTGACGCGAACGCTTTGGCCGCGAGCACATCTCGCACCAACACGCACACCGCGGCCGCCCGCAAAATGCTAATCCACCTAGCTAGCCAGCTCATGCGGCTCTACCACCACGCCATACACACATGCGCACATGCGCTACACACACGCACACCGCCGTGACCCAGCCCCACGGACCCGACCTGACGCGTACATGTCGATCGCATCGGCACGGACCCGACTTGGCGCACTGACACCGGTCGTCATCGTGCATTCGTCCTCCATCCCGACTTATTCCCAACAATCACCCGGCGTGTCGATGTGTCCCGCCAACGCACACACATGCACCCGACGTGCCCATGCCGTGGCTTATTGCCAACAGGCCTGTTGGTTCCAGCAGAGGAAGAAGCTGCGAGAGCCCGGGGCCACAGCTGCACGCATGCCCAACACAGTATCTTATCGTCAGTGATCCACGTAGCTCGACATTGGAATAGAGAACTAATCTAACATATAAAGCCTCCTACACTACCCGCCGTTTCAGCGCCCTCACGGTTGAAATCATCCTTCACGCACGATGGCCCTCGCTGGCAGCGGTAATAGTGATTTTAATCGACGTGGTAAACATCCCGCCGCTCGTTCATTTGTACGCCGTGGGTTCGGCTCAGGAGCAACTGACGAGTGGGCCGCTCTTCCCGTGGGCCAGGCTCGCAGCGACGCAGTCGGTGCGCGTCTCTGTCGATGGAAAGCCAGGGTGGTTCGGTCGTGGGCTGTGGCCAATCGCTCGTGGATTGTCAGGGTGTTTTTACCGTCGTCGCTAGTACGCGGCGGTGTCGTCTCCGCTTCAGCTGCGCCTAACCCCATCTGTCTGTCTCATGGGTGCGGGCCGCTCTGGTTCTTTTTGACCGTGTGCGCAGCTCCGCTCGGACCGTTGGTTAAAGAGGGTCTTCGTTCTCTGCGCTCTGCTACGCGGGGTTGCCTGTCCTCGTCTCGCTGCAGGTGGTCCCTCTATGCTTGGTCCCATGCGTCGGGCTGGTTGGGTTTCTTTTTAAGTTTTTCTAGAAGTTACAGCGCCTCGGAGAGGGGTTACTGATCGGGTGTGTGGGTTCCTTCTGCTCCTCTCTGCCTCTCTGCCTCCTCGCTCGCCTCACTTCCCCATGCCTGCGCCTCTCTCATCCACCCTCCGGTCGCCATTATTGCTTGTCCTCGTTGGTTATTCATCGCCGGCGTCTTGCTCGTTCCCTGCTTGGCCCGCCGTCGGCTTGTTTCGCCATGGCTCCTCGCGCTGCTGCTGTTGCGTTTGGCTAGGGTGAGTTCCTTTATTTGTCTGCTAGATTCCTGTTGCTCTCGTTGTAGATTGATCTGTGCTGACTTGTTCTTCTCTGTTTCCCCTCCTTTCTTGTTTTTCACAGGGCTGCTGCGTCTCCTTTGTTGTCTGCTTCTCCGTTGCTTTCTTCCTTCTCTGGCAGGTGAGGTTCTTCTCTGCTTCTTACTTGTTCGATGAAATGCCTGGCTGGGTTTTCCCCGGTTTGTCGTGTTAGATCTATCCTGTGATGCTTTTAGGAGTCGCTTGTCATGTTAGATCTCTTCTTGCTTTGGTGTTGGATCTGTTGTTGTGATGCTTTTAGGAGATGCTTTTACATTTGTTCTTATGCTTTGGTTGATGTGCTTTCTGCACCTGCGGATAGGCCTGTTTTAGTTGCGTCTTTGCCTTCGTCTCGCCTATGATTGTGTCTAGGTTGGGATGTCTATGGGGTCTGTTGCAAGAGAATTGTGTTGTGTAGGCTTTAATGATTCTGCCTTGCTCCTGTGCGTCTGGTTTAATGTTTCAGACGTCCTGCTGTGGCTTTTGGTTGTCCATTCAATTTTTGCCTCCTCCTCGCCTATGATTGTGTCTAGGTTGGAATGTCTATGGGGTCTGTTGCAGGTGAATTGTGTTGTGTAAGGCTTTAATGCTTCTACCTTGCTCCTGTGCGTCTGGTTTAATGTTTCAGGCGTCCTATTGGAGCCTGGTGGTTGTGCATTCAATTTTTGCCTCCTCTTTGTTAGATGTCTGTGTGCTGCGGCTGTCTTCCTTCTTCCTCTTTCTTCTTTATGTTTATTTGGTCTATGCTCTGCTCTGTCTGAGTTCCTTAAGATGTTTATTATTTCTGAAGAGTAGAGATATTAGAAAGGTCTGCTCGGTGAAAGGCCATCCCATGAACTTGTGCAAGTTTACTTATGTCCGTTTGCTTTTACATGTGCTGCAGGTCTTCCTTTGGGACGCTTTGGCTGCTTGGTTGGCTAATTTTCTCACTCCTAGTTCGTCTGTCTTCTACCGTGCTTCGGTTTATCTCAGGGCTTGCGGTCTGCCTTTCGTCCGGGCAATGTTCCATCTCTTTCCTTGGCTTATCTTTTGCTGCACTCTTTTAATATTTTTTTTTCTATCTCGTTCTAATCATGTGTGTTACCTGCGTTGCGTGCTCTCGTGTTTTCGTTTGTTGTTACTTGTTATTCGTTGTTCTTTGCGCATGTTCATTGTCCTTTGCCAGGATGACTGCTATTTTGTCTATTGTTGTTAGGGCTGGACACGAGCCGAGCCGAGCCGAGTTCGGTCCGAGCCTGGCTTTGGCTCGCCATGAACGAGCCATGCTCGGCTCGGCTCGCTGGTTGAACGAGCCCGCATCTGGAGGCTCGGCTCGTCTTGCCTATGGCTCGGTCCAGCCCGAGCAGTTCGTTTTGCCTCTGGAGGCTGGGTGCGTGGGCGTACGGGCGCATCAGGCGAGGCTGGAGCTTGACGGCGTTGAGGGGAGCACGACGGAGACGTGCCGGCGTGGCGAGGTCGGGCGTCTGGTGCGTCGAACGCAGGTGGCTAGCCTCCGTAGCAGTTGATCTTGCTTCCTCTCGTACGTGTGCGTCCAGCCAACTCCAGGACTCAATCAACGTGCTTCAAGTTTTGTACTTGTGTCCAAGAATCAATCAACAGGCTGGTGATGCGTGCGTGCGCTGCGGCCGCTGGATGCGTTCGTGCGTGCCGACGCCGGCGGCAGGGATGCGTCGTGGTGGCATGCAGGAAATAGCTTGGCGAGAAGCGTGGGGCGGCGGCGGCGGCGAACCCTAGCGGGAGGAGACAGTGGAGACGACGCGTCTCGCTGGGTTGGGCTGGTTGCGCTCCTCTGCTGGGCTGCGTGATTGCGTCGCGTCCTGGGCTTCGGCTTCGGACGAGCCACCGAGCTGGACCGGGCCAAAACAGGCTCGGCTCGGTCGGCCAACGGGCCCATTTCACGTGGCTCGGCTCGGCCTATTTAGCTCTCGGGCCGAGCTGAGTCGGGCCGAGCTGGAGCGAGCTCCGAGCCGAGCCCATTAGCCCGTTCGGACGTCCAGCCCTAATTGTTGTACCGATTCTAGAAAGTGTGATAGCCCATTACGGGCTTCCTCCTGCTAGCTATCTGTGTGAGGTGGATGGGAATGGCAATGTCCTTGCTGGGGTAGAGGTCGAGATTCCTGGGGACGGTATACTGTGATGCCGCAGAGAGTTTTCTTTTGGAGCCCTGCGTGCCTGGGTTGTGCAGAGTCGTCCGAGCGGGCTGCTCTTCACGCAGTTAGGTTTCTGCAGGGACTGTATGAATTTGTGGTTAGAGATTACAATTATGAATGTGTTGTTCTCTATAGGAACTGTGGTAACGCTGCCATTGTTGTTGCTGCATCAGCTGTTCCTATGCAGCTTATTTGGAGAGGGTTCTCGCTTGCACACGCTCATCCACCACAGCCCCATCCAGAATAGTTTTCAGTGGCCCAGCGCAACCACCTATAAATCTAGCGTTGCTGTATTCAGGCCTTCTAGCATCTTTGTGCTCTATTTAGCTGCTGCTGATTGATGTCACTGTTTCATTATTTTATTTAATTGGTGGTGATAATGATGTACTTGCTGGCGATGAGTTTTTTTCATACATTTGATTTGCCTTCTGGTGTCTTCTATGGATTATGGGCCGTGCTTCTTTTTCTTTACTTCCCATCTTGCCAATTTCAAAAAAAAAAAAAATTGTGTTTGTCTTCTCTTCTGTTGCAGCAACATGCTGCCTCTTTTCTCATGCTCTTAGTTCCTTTGCCCGCGATATGGCACCGCGACGTGCTGTGCCTGCGCGACCTCCTGTTCCTGGGCGGTCTCCTGGTCCTTTCGGGAGAAATTCCGCTTTGGGCCGTGCGGTTGCCCCCCGTAGGCCTGCTCATGGTGCTGCTACTTTGGCTGTTGTCCCAGTAGGCCCTGCCATTCCCCTTGTTCGAAAGTGAAAGCGTATGTTCTGTTCCACTTGTCCTCCTGTGAATTCTATTAGACAACTGTTGGTAGCCAAACGTTATTTTTTAGTGTGCTCTCTCTTCTCTATATCCATAGGAGATGGCTTCTTTCCTTTCCTTTCTTCTGCTGAGACTGCGAGGAATCGTAAGAGATGCATGTTCTTGTTGAAAAGGCTACGCGCTCATAACAAGGGTGGTTAGTTCTTATTCCCCTTGATCATAGGTTACTTTCTTCTTCTTATCTGCTGTGTTAGTATTTTCCTCTTGTTGTTTGCATAGAGGATTGCCCCTGTGTCACCTCTGCATCCTGATTGGGTTGGTTTTTCTCCTGATGAGGTTGTCATACTTAAAGGTATGTCTGTCTGCTATTGTCGGCCATGCTACTTCCTCTTTTCCCAGTGTCATCCATTCTTATTAGATGCGGTTCTTGTATAACTTTTTATCCAAAAAGATCCTACTATGGAGGTCCTGACTACCGATGCAACCGCTGCCAGGCTAGCTTTTGTTGGCGTGAGAGGGTTAAGTCACAATGTGCTATTACCAAGAGACGAGTGGTCAACAACAACTATTGTAAGACTGGCAAAGTCTTCGTTAAACCCTTTGAAAAACCACCGCCATTCCTGGCAACCCTGCTTGATTATAAAGGCCCACCCCGCAGCCAAAAGTTTATTAAGCAAATACGCCAGTACAATTGCCTGTTTACTTTTACATCCATGGGGGCAAAAATTGACCGCTCTGTCAATGATGGCGGGGGTCCAAATTTTTTTAAAATGAATGGTCAGGTTTGCCACTGTATAGGCTCGCTGCTTCCAACTGAAGGTGATTCTCCCAAATATGCAGAGTTATACATACATGACAGAGAAAATGAGGTTAACAATAGAATTCAGGCCTTAAGCCATGAAAATGAAACTGGTGCAGGTTTAGACAAAGAAATTGTGAAGGGTCTTATGCAGATGCTTGATGTGAACAATTCTTTGGTCAAGAAATTTCGTATGGCCAGTGAGATTCTGAAAAATAATAGGCATGGGGTGATTTCAATAAGACTTATAGCTCCTGGTGAAAATGACAGTGCACAGTTTAATTTACCTGCAACTGATGAGCTAGCAGCCTTGGTTTATGGTGAATTTACGTTGGAGGCACCATGTAGAGACCTGATAATACGTACTAAAGCAGACTATCTTCATCGTATTTCCTCCTTAGATACTACTTACATGCCTTTGCAATACCCTCTGTTATTCCCCTATGGTGAGCGAGGCTTTCAGCTCGGTGTGCGCTACATTGATTCCAATACCGATGATCCGAAAAAGAGGGTTAAAATGACCATGCAAGACTTCTATTCCTTCTGCTCGCATTATAAACTGGAGCAGCATAACCCATACCTATGTTGTGGCCTGTTATCCTCACATGCTGCTGTTGATTTCCGAGCTTGCATAGATGAATGCCGGCTCAATTTTATTCTTAAGTGTAATGATGACATGCAGGCTGAAAATCTTCAGGGTATCGTCGATGCGGTAGGCCAGGGTATGGTTGGTGGGTCAGAAGTTGGAAAAAAATATTCTGCCGTCGACTTATACTGGTGGTCGCCGGTACATGTATGAAATTTTTCAAGATGATATTGCTGTGTCGCGTGTTCTTGGGTCACCAGATGTCTTCACTACTTTCACATGTAACCCAAAGTGGGAAGAGATCCTTGATTCTGTTGAGCTCGGGCAAACAGCGACAGATAGGGCTGACATTGCTGTTAGGGTGTACCACATGAAACTTCTGCAGTATCTTCATCGGATTAAAAAAGGGAACGCCTTTGGTCCAGTTGTTGCTGGTACCGTCCCTCGCAAGCTTTCCTCATTTTTATCTTCCTCCTTGTATCTACTTCTTAAGGGTTTCTCCATCTTTTCCTCTTGTTTTCAGTCCTGCACACTATTGAATTTCAGAAGAGGGGGTTGCCGCATGCACACATTCTTGTTTGGCAAAAGAAGGAGGACGATAGAGTTGTCACACCGGCCCTTATAAATTCTTATATCTCAGCTGAGATCCCTGATCCTGTACAAGATCCTTTGGGATATGCGCTTGTTGCTGAGTTCATGATGCACGGTCCCTATGGTGTTGATGGCCCAAAATGCCCTTGCATGAAAAAAGGTTTTTGCTCAAAAAAATTCCAAAATCTTTTCAGGATGAAACTTCCATTGATGAGAGTGGTTTCCCCTTATATAGGCGGCCTGATAATGGTAATTTCGTAATGAAGAACAATGTCAGGCTGGATAATAGACACGTGGTTCCTTATAACATGCTTATATTAAAAAAGTGGCTGGCGCATATTAATGTTGAATGGTGTAACAAAACATATGTTATCAAGTACCTATATAAGTATGTTACCAAAGGCCCGGACGAGTCAAAAACCATGTTTGAAAATATTAGACGTGATGGTGACCAGGATGTCGATGAGATCAAAGAGTATAGAGAGTGCTGTTATATAGTTGACTATGACTCTTCCTGGAGGGTTTACGGTTATGACATACATAACAAAACACCGTCTGTTGAGAGATTGCCTGTCCACCTCCTAAACATGCATGTTGTACGCTTTCGTACATAGGCTACTCTGAGTTCAGTGATTGATGATGTCTGGCTGCAAAAAACAATGCTAACAGAATGGTTTGTGGCAAACAGGCTTCACCCTGCTGCTAGATCCTTAACTTACTGTGATTTCCCAACCAGATGGACGTGGATGTTAGAGGACAAAAGATGGAAACCTAGGACAAGAAGCGATAGAATTGGAAGGATATACTCTGTGCATTCAGCGGCTGGAGAACTTCTCTATTTTAAAATGTTGCTTATGATTGTCAAAGGTGCAACGTGCTATGAGAATGTCAGGACTTACAATGGCATCGTATACTCGACGTTTAGAGAAGCGTGTGGAGCAAGAGGGTTGCTCGGTGATGAGATGGAGTCGTATACTACTTTTGACGAGGCTGTCAAGTGGGGCATGGGAAATCAGCTCCGCCAGCTATTTGTTACAATGATCCTTCACTGTGATGTTAAAGATGAAGCTCTTTTCTTTGAAAAATACGAGGTTTACTTAGCTGATGATATCCAGCATAGAATTCGGCAGGCTAAAAATAATTTGAAATATGATGTTCCTCCTATTGATTTAAGAGACATGCTGCTTGATGAATTGACTGCTATATTTGCTAGGAATAGTGCATGTATCATAAATCATAAATTACCTGTAAAATCTGCATATGGTGATGCCTCGGTCCAAAATAATATGCTTTCTGATGCGCTAGATGTTGATGTTGTTAGTCTTTTAAAAAAGGCAGAGGACACGTATAGTAGATTAAATAGAGACCAGTTGCATGCTTACTCTGCTATAATTGATCGTGTTCAGTCTGGAAAACCTGGTTTCTTCTTCGTCTCTGGGTATGGTGGCACTGGAAACACATTCCTTTGGAATGCACTCGATGCTTATCTTAGAGGTAATAAGAGGGTGGTGCTGTGTGTTGCGTCCTCAGGGGTGGCTGCCTTGCTTTTACCTGCAGGCAGAACATCACATTCTAGATTTCAAATACCTATTGACCTGCCTGATTATGGCACCTGTGAAATTAAACGGTCTACCATGCTCTCCACTCTAATTGAATAAGCTGATCTTATTATATGGGATGAGGCGTTGAAGTCCCATCGAAAATGCTTTGAGGCCTTGGACCGGTCATTTCGTGATGTTCTGTCGGCTAACTATCCTGCCTTAGCTATCCTTTTGGAGGCAAGGTTGTTGTTCTGGGTGGGGACCTTAGGCAAATATTGCCAGTCATTGAAGGTGGACCTCGAGCGCAGATTCTTGCTGTTGTGATCACTAATTCTCCTCTCTGGAATATTGTAGATGTTTTGCACCTAAATATAAACATGCGTTTGACTGCACACACGAATGATCCAACTCTCCAGTCTGAGGTGGCTGCCTTTGTGAAATGGTTTCTCAGCTTGGGTGAAGGCACGGCACCTGCTGTGGCTCGGGAGGGTGAGTCAGAGCCATCATGGATAACTATCCCTGATGAGCTTTGGATACATGCTGATGGGGATAAAATTGATGCCATTGTTCAAGCTGTATACAAAGAGATTACAATTAGGTACTCTAATGTTGATTATCTAAAAGAAAGGGCATTCCTGACACCAACGAACGAAGTGGCTGAAAAAATTAATGAGCGCGTTCTGTCTTTGGTGCCTACCAATGAGAGAGAGTATTTGAGTTGTGATACTATAGGCAATTCATCTGATGCAGTTCGCAATCAGGATGCTTTCTATCCTGTTGAATACTTGAATGGGATTAAGGTCAATAATTTCATGTATCATAGATTAGTACTAAAAGTAGGCGTTCCCATAATGCTTCTGAGAAATCTGAACCAATCAACAGGCTTATGTAATGGCACATGGCTTATAATCACAAAACTTGCTGATAAGATTATTGAGGCAACTGTCATGACTGGTTCTAACATAGGTGACATTGTTTTAGTTCCAAGAATAGGCTTAACCTCAAAAGATCCTAAATGGCCTTTCACTTTGCATCGTCGGCAGTTCCCTGTTAGAGTGTCCTATGCAATGACCACTAACAAAAGCCAAGAACAGACTCTTTCAAGTGTTGGTTTATACTTGGATACACCTGTGTTCACGCATGGGCAACTGTATGTCGCAGTGTCCCGTGTTACGTCAAAGAAATCACTAAAAATCTTGATCAGAGGAGAGGATGATGAACCTACTTCTCAGACACGGAACATCGTGTTCCCTGAGATATTTTGTTCCATTCGCTAGATTGTGTTGCCTTGTAATATATATAGAATAAATTTGCTTCTATATACTTTTATGACTTCTATATTCTTCTTGTGATACAACTTCAGTCTTCGTATGTATGTCACTTCTTTTGCACTCTCTGTCAGGTTCTGCAATTTACCGAGTCAAAAAGCTTTTGCAATCGTGTGTGCTACCTCCTTCACCTGCTGGGTCGTTTTTTTGTTTGCGCCCTGTCTTTCAATTTATCAAGTGAGTTCATATAAATGGCATCTTTAGACCTTATCCTTCTTTATCTCTTTCTACTGATCTCTTGAGGTTCTACTTGCATACTGCAGATGTCGAACCAGAGGAATCAGAGGATCAACCTTCTCTCGCAGATCAATGGCAGAGAACTGTTCTGGAATGATAAGGTTCTGGTCTCTCGCATTTGGTATTACCGAGGTGGGACTGATGAAGGTGATATTATGCATACTGATATTGTGGTGCTTGACAAAGAGGTTTGTTTTCTATTGCAACACATATGCTCATGCTGCTAATATTACCCTGTGGATCTAAGTTGTGATGGAAATGTGTAGGGCACCCACATGCATGGCCGGATTCCTACTGATCTGTCGACACGCGTGAAGGATATCTTAAAGGATGGCAATGTTCATCTGATGAAGAGATTCGCGTGCAAACAATCCAAGCCCCACTTACAGGGCTGTTGGAAGTCCATATATGATGTAGTTCACTCGCTTTAGTACTATTGATCCTGTGGTGGGCAATGAAGAGGATTTCCTATACTGCACTTACAACCTCATATCCTTTCCGGATATCCCGATGCCAGGCCCGCACATTCCTCGTTTTATCGGTTAGTCATTCCATGTTGTCCTCATGTATGCCCTGTTCTCACTTCGTGTTTTGGGTGGTTTTACATTTGTCCTGCCATTTACAGATGTGATTGGCCGAATTGTTGCGGTCACAAACATTGTTGCTGTTCACTCTCAACATCAAGCTGAGCCTTCAGATACTAGGACTGTAGTTCTCCAGGATCAAGCGTGAGTTCCTTGTTAATTTTTCCTTTCTTCTATTGTCTGCTGCCTTTTCCCTTTCTTTACTTGCTCCTGTTGGGTTGCAGAGGAAATGAGATCAATCTTGTTCTCTGGGGTGCTCGAGCCCATGAGTTTGAGGCGGAAGAAATCCGTGTTGCAAGTGAATCCGGAGCTATCATTGCTATCTTTGTAGGAACACTGCCAAAACAACAGCGAGGTGATTGTTTAGTCTATCTGTCACTTGTCGCATCATTTATTATGCCAGCTTGATATACATTTGTGCCTGACTGTGTGTCCCAATAGGTGCTAAAGGATTGAGTGGTAGTTCTGCATGCCGCTGGTGTTTTCTCTTTTTATGTGCTTGTCAGTTTTCAAGGTTTATACAGTTGTTTTGCTTGCATTAGAGTTGAGCTTGTTTCATCCAGCCTAGGACTTCATGCTATCGCTTCTCACGTTACAGGAGACCAGGCACTTGTTCCAGCACCTGTTCGTGAACCTCCTGTTGAATTGAGTGTTCGGGAGCTGCTTGCCCTTGATCCGTTTGACAATATGGTACCTTCTGTTTTTACTTTCTTTATGTTGTTCCTATCTTCTTTCTGTCATCCTTCTCATCACACTTGTGTTTGTTGTTGATCGCAGAAGAAACAGTTTATCTCAAAGTTACTATCACAGGTTTAGGCTCTGACAACCGTTGGTGGCTTCTCTCGTGCCAGGAATGCCATAAGACAACATACATCTCTGGGAGGCAGTACCGTTGCTCAGACTATGGTTGTTCTTCTGTTGCATTAGATCCCTCGTGAGTGCCTCTTTAAAATAATTTCCACTCTCTTTTGTCTACTGGATTGCTTCTGACTCTATTTGCCTTGCAATGTCTAGGTACTGTGTGTGTACCTCTGGAAGCGATGGCGCAGATGAGGTGGAATTTATATTCTTTGATAGAGCAGCAAAAAGCATTGTTGGCAAGCCACTCATGACTTTGATTTATCACAAGTACCTACCTCTTTCGCTACAGGATCATCTACACTTGTTGTGCTGCCTTCCGATGAGGTATAACTGCTGCTTGTTTCTTTTTTTAACTATCTTTCAGTCATTTAATTTCTGCCTTGTTTCTTTTACAGTTGAACACTCCTATATCTGCATTCAAACGAAAATGACAGACTATTATGCCTAAAACTCCCAGGTATCAACCCTTCCTTTGTCCTGTCATATATTCTCAAAGATTCGTCCACTTTGCTTATGAGTGCGGTTCTTTTTCAAGTAGCAAATCGTTGTGCCCAAAAAGTGCTCGCCACAAACTTTGTCTTGGGCCCTCTAAATCTAAGGACACTGAACTACCTCCCTCTTCCATCAAAGTGGCCTCTGAGACTGAAGAAGGTGCCGCTGCTGGAAATATTGTTCAGCCTGGATCCGTGGTAAATGTTCGTGCCTATGCTTAATATGCAAATATCATTCCCATTCTGCATAGATCATGCTTGATGTACAATGATCTTACATAACACCAAATTATACAGGTTGGAGAGGAAATTGAAGGTGCATCTGCTGAGGATCCAAAGAACCTCTTTCCTGGCCCCTCTAAGGCCAAAAGGTGAAAATCCCTCTTATAAAACAAATTAAGTTGTTGTGTTAAATTGTGGAATGGCTCCTGCTTTGGTGTACACATTTGATCTGTACTTTTTCTAATAGAAGTTCTAAGGTTCAGTTATTTTTCTGCTTGCTTCTTGGTCACAACTGTTACAAATTTACTGAGTGCGGGTTTGTTACCAGGCTCAATGCATGTTCTGTGCCTCACTGATGTATGCAGTTTAATCACTTACTCACAAAAAAATCACAACCTTTTACTATTTTGTTGCTTGCTGATGAATTGCAGATTAAATGCCTAACCAGTAATACTAGCCCCTCATTTAGGAGCTTACAAGGCCTTTCCTTCTTTGCAATGAAAAATACTGTTCCCTTTCTATGTTGACTATGTTTTCTTCTTCACTGATTCGTATAATGCCGTTTGATCAGAATTTTCTTTCTAGCATTGCTCTTTCTAGATTCCTGAGAGGTTCAGTAAAATATTTATGTACCTTCAGCATTTTTATGTCTGTTCATATTTCTTTCCTGTTGCATGCGCCTGGAAATTAATTATCTATGGAGTTGGTTTCCTATATGCTAGGGTTAAATGAGTCTTTAGCTTGTTCATGTTGTCTTGCAATTTCTGTGTCTAATCTTTATGTACTTCCTCTGTATACAGCATTCTAAAGATATAACCTTTATCACCACGAACAAAGTTATTAATGTGTCCTTATTTTTGCTAATTGACCAAATTCAGAACAAACAATGCCATCAAGGGAGCTGGCGCACCAAAGAAAGCGAGGCAGTAATTCTTCCATGGAGCACTTCTTCCATGCCGTAATCTAGATATGTACATATGGTACGGCTAACGGTTCTTTGGTTCTACTTATTCTGCAGCAGTGATTAATGGTATGGTGCAGTATGCTAATAACTGTGATGTCTCTTCTTTGCCAGGGTATCTTCTCTGTTCAGCTTACTATCAAGTGAAGTCTATGCTGGAAGGGTATCATGCTGACCAGAGCTTATCAGCTCTGCTACGTCAGCATGACGGTCTAGCCATCGGGTTTTAAGGCCGTCGACTCAACGTACTTTTGCCCGTGCACCAAATTTATTTTGGGCTACTTTACAAGGCTGGGCTTTGACACCTGTGGAGCTGTGTTGAACCATTGTCATGAAAATTCCTCTATTTAGGTCTTTCGAACGAATCAAGTATCATCGTTGTAAATATCGCTGTTAGCTCTTTCTATCTTATCTTCTTATGCCAGTTTCAATCCAATGTAAATACCGCTCAGTCATGGTACTTACTCTAAGTCCTCTTGTTCTTCTTATGGTATATGTGCGTCTTCTTATGTCTTATATTTACTGCTGCCATTACTGATCTAACGTCCATCCTCCTTTGCTTATTTACCTCAAAAGGTGAATATCATGTGCCTTCCTGTAGTTAACCGTTTAAAGTATTTTCTGTACCTCTCTGAATACCGATAGGTTGAGAAAATTGAAAAAGCACCGGTTAAAACTGATGCTTCAATACCGTTCATTCCTTGCTCTCTTCCCCATATTGTTTGTTTGATTTTTCCAACGAAATCTATGAACTTTATTTCCTATCAGGCTAAGCCTTTAGTTGGCTTTGCAAGTTTGTCATTTGTAAGTTACCTTCCACTGTTCTATGCTTTATAACTGGGATGTTTCCTTTTGGACAAAAATTAGTGTGTGCTTTCTAGACTCATATTTTTTCCCTAACTTCTCAGCATGTGTGTATAGTCCAACTAATAGTTCATTCAAGGCTCCTGCGCCATTTGAAGGGCTCGCTTGCAGGCCAATATCTCCATCGGTTGAGGGTCAGCAATACCGTGGACGAAATGACAGAGCCTAGCTCTGAATGTGCCATCATGGTCCCTGATAATAGCTACGGCTCCTCCTGTGTCGCCACCTTTTGACACGGCCCCTTCGGAGTTCACCTTGAGCCAACCGTCGTTAGGTGGCCGCCATTTTTGCTTGGGAGGTTGCACCGCCGGGCGTGCACTTCCTGCATGAGTCTCCTTCCATTCGTTCATGTGAGTTAGGACCGTACCCATGATTTCATGTGGGGAAGCTATCGTTTTACCGTCCCTTGCTTCATTGCACGCCAACCAAAGCCCATAGGTTGATTGGATCATCTCCGCCCTTTCATCATCTGCAGCTCCAGCGAACCACCCGAGAAGCCAGGTAGCTAGAGCACTCTGGGAGTCGATCGGACTTAGCGGGGTCACCACCAAAACTCCCTTTTCTGATTGAAGAAGCTGCCAGAACAGTGCCGAGTGTTGACAGGTCCAAAAATGGTGCAGCACCGTCTCCTTCCGCCCACACGCGACGCAATAAAGACCGGGTTTAATTCGCCGGCTATGAAGCTCAGCTCCCACTGCTAAACCATTGCATATCAGTCTCCACATATGTATCTTGGCTTTGGCCGGTGCACTAGTGTCCCACGGCGCCGTATAACCTCTATGCTTTGCCACCGAGCTCAAGGTCTCCAGCTGTCCGGTCCTCGCTCTATTCAGTGACATTCTCAGATGATATGCAGACCTTACCGTGAAATCACCATTCTTTGTGAAGTTCCATGCAGGGTAATCTTCAGAACCCGGGCACCAATGGCTATTTGCTTAATGTCACCAGCATCATCCTCAGAGAACATTGCGTGCACCTTCTCCAGATCCCAGTTTCTTCCATCGGGCGTGAGAAATTGAGCTACTTTGGTCACTCCTGCCACAAAAACTTGTCCTAGCTAGAGCATACTCCCAGGACGCGGGATCCAACGAATGTTTATGCTGCTTCCATCACCTATGCGCCATATGAGTCCCTCACGCAACAGGTCCCTCCCATGAAGGATACTAAGAAAAGTGTAGGAAGCGGAAGAAGGGGTTGTTGCTGTCAAGATCGAGTCCTCGCTGAAATAACGCGCCTTGAGCAATCTTGCACACAGGGAAGTTGGCACCTGTACAACCCTCCAAGCTTGCTTCACAAGTAACGCTTGGTTGAAAGCCTCGGGGTCTTTGAAGCCCATACCTCCCTCCCGTTTTGCTGCACACATTTTCTGCCAAGATATCCAGTGTACCTTAGGCTCACCATTCATTGCTGCCCATCAGAATTTTGAAGAAATCGAAGTCAGGTTCCGACAGATCTTCTTAGGTAGCTGAAAACAACTCATGGTGTGATTAGGTACAGCCTGTAGTCCAGATTTTATCAAAACCTCCCTTGCCGCTTTCGACAACCCTTTCCCCTTCCATCCGCCGACCTTGCCTTTCGAGCTCTCTGTCACATATTTAAAAGTGCCCTCTTTGGACTTCTCAAACAGTGTTGGTAGTCCTAAGTATCTCTTGCTGAGAGCCTTAGTTTGAACCCCCAACACATTCTTGATCTCCATCTTGTCGGCGTCCTGGTATCCCTTCCGAAAAAATATGGATGATTTTTGTAAGTTAACTCGCTGCCCGGAAGCCCCCTCATACCTCAATAGGATATCTCTTAACACCACCATATTATCATGTGTCCCCTCAAGAAAGACAATATTGTCATCGACAAACAGGAAATGTGTAACATGGGGGCCAGTGCTCCCAAATGACACACCCTTGACACTCCCCTCTTCTTTTGCTTTTTTGAGCAAGGCAGAAAATCCCTCAACGCAGAAGAGAAATAAATAGAGAGATAAAGGGTCGCCCTGTCGAAGACCCCTGGTTGGGGAAAAACCACCAAACATACCTCCATTAATTTTGTGCGGACAGGAACATAACCCCCCCCCCCCCCCCCCGGCCCGCATAGATCATAGAGAAATAATATGGTTGTGTTAGCAACTTAGGATCTAGTTGAGTACATGTGTGTGGTAGTAGAAGTTGGTCCTCAGATGATCCATTATGTTCATGTGTTACTTTGTGTTATTTGATACTTGGTACAAAGTGGTCATAGGCATAGAATAGAAACAAAAGTTTCATATTCACGGAAGTAGAAAGTTCCGTTTTCATGTCTGTTTCACCTGAATGCCGTTGCATTTTGTCTTCGTTGCCACATAAAAAAATTACATTTTCATTTTCATTTTGCAAAATTTTGTTTCCGCTTTCATATTTCTTTCCTGAAATTGCTACACCGACGAACAGCTGTTTCGTAACTTACATAATTTGCAGAAACGCTAAACAAACCATCCTGATTTCTAGGTGGGGGTGGGCCCGTGCGCCAAATTAATGATGAATTAATCGATACTCCTACAGCATCTAAATTGACTCGTTGAAGCTAGCAAGTGCATACATACAAACAGTTACATGTAAATATCTCGAGCTCGTAGGACTATGGGACAAGTACGTATATGTATCGTCCCTTGGCCTAACACTACATATGTCAGGTTCTGACTTCCGAGTGATTCCCACCATTTTTACAGCACTACTTTCACTCTTTCAGACAGTGCTGAGTGAAGAAGCGGATGATGATCTGATCTCTGCGATCCCCTGTTGGAGCAGAGGAAGAAGTTGCGAGAGCTCAGGTCCAGCACAGTATCTCATCGTCAGTGATCGATGCAGCTCTAAGTTGGACTGGAGAACCAGTCAATTGAACAATTGTATACATCACAGACGGCTTGTTACGTATACGGCGCCGTCATCACCTGCGCCCCTCCACGGCATAGGCGGCACGCGCCAGGTCGGCCACAGTGGCGTCGGCGCCCAGCAGCACATGCACCGGCCACAGGCTCAGCTCGACCGTCCGCGGCGCCGGCCTCTCCGACAGGGTCGCCACCGGGTGGCCCAGCAGCGCTTCTACCGCGGCTGGCACGTGCACACAGCTCCTCATGGCCGGCCGGGACGGAGAGAGCAATCAATCAAGATTGATCGACGGTGCGTATGTACGTGGCTTCTAAAGAAACGAGAGACGAACTGTTTGTCTGACTTGACTGATGTTCGCACTGACACGGACAACTTATATATATGTACGGGCTTTGTGTGTGTGCATTGGTGGTGATAGTGAGCAAATTCCATAATTGAATCACTTCTTCTTCGGTACAACCCTTCCTTGACACATCAACGGTCCAGATTAGAAGATACCCCTTCGTGAGGATAAGTGAGTAGGGGTAGAATAGGAAATTAAGGTTGGGGTGGCGTACAGCGGCGCAGCGAGGCGCGTGACTGTGAGGAGGAAGGCGGGCCCACAGGTAATAAACCTTAATTAGATTAATGCATTAATCCGACGCGGTACGGCGTGCGAATCCATTAACGCCGGCGCAGTGAGACGTCCCGTCGGCGGCGTCGGTCCGCGGGCGGCGCCGATTCACACGCCACCGCCTGACCGCCTGGCGCGCGCCTGCCGCCCGCCTGCGCACGCCACCGCTTGACCGCCCGCACATGCCGCCGCCTGACCTATTGCAAAATTGACCACTCGACATTAATCGCCGGCGCCGATTCGCACGCTGCCGCCTGGCCTTCTGCGCCCTTGACCGCTCGGCCACCCCGGCATTTATCGCCGGCACCCACCCCGCCCACCAATATGCCTATAAAAGAGCGCCTCGCCCCGCCGTCGCTCGCACACCACCCCTCGCCTCCCCTCTCCTTCTTCCCTGCCGCCGGCGTCGCCCCTCTTGCGCCATTCCTCTCCCTCGCGCGCCCTATCTCTCCCTCTCGCCGGCGATGGCATGCTCCACCTTGACGCTCGAGGATGCGGAGGAGCTTCGCCCGCCGTCATCCCGCGCGCCCGGCGTGCGCTGCCCGGCGAGTGGCGCTGGCGTCGGCGGCGTGCGGTGGCGCCCGTTCGAGGTCGGCACCCACCTCTTCGCCCGCGCCGTCGGCTGTCGGGCGCGCTTTGTCGCAGGAGGAACTTCGTCGACCTCAAGACGCCCCAACAACCCCGGGTGGCGAACCACTCGCCGACGACCACCGCGCCGCCCACGCCAGACGCTGCCCGCGCTACCATTTAAATACAACCGCGCGGCGGCATCAGCCTGGATGGGCGCACTTCGAGGAGGTAGTCGCGCACAGATCACAAGGCAGCGGTCAGCGGCGCTGCCAGCTCCGCCGGGCATGGCTACGTTGTTCCGCCGCTGGCGAGGCACGGTCCACCCGCTAAACCGCCGGCGCGCAAGACATGAACGCCGTCGCCGCGCGCCGCGGACCTCGCCGGTGATCAAGGGCGCCGACCGCTTAGCCGGGCGATCGCCGTGACGCGCTGCTGGACGACGCTGGTCCAGCCGCGCCTCCACCATAGCCGGGCGCCGAACTCGAGCCGGCGTTGTCGGGCCGAGTACAGCGGCCGGGCGGCGGAGGCCGGCGACCCGGAGGACATGCCGGGCTACCTGACGGCGATCCGGGAGTCGGAGAACGCTCCGATGCCGCCACCCCTCATGCAGGAGTACATGCAGCTCGCCCCGATCGCCGTCCACCCAGAGGACCCGCCGGACTTCCTCGGCTACCACGCCGCTCTGGTCGACTCGATGGTTGCGCCCGGGCGCCACCCAGGCCGGTGGTGGACTCGGACGACAAAGAAGAATAACGACAAAGGATTTACGACGGCAACGGGCTCTATGACGAGATGGACTTTGGCGGCGTCGAGGACGAGTAGTTTAGTTTAGGTTACTTTCAAAATAATGTTTAGTTATGTTTAATTATTTTCCTAATGTTGTTTAGTTTAGTTAAGTTAAATTTCTAGTATTATGTAAAATATTTATGAAAACTATGATGAAATATCGAGTGTGTTTAAATGCATGGTTTTAAAATATTGTTTGCAAATTGAGTGTTCGAATTAATACTATTATTTAAAAATGTTATAATGTATACAATTATTGTTCAAAATATAGAAACAGAAAAATTTAAAACACAAGTGGAAAAAAATTTGAAAGTTAGGAAAGAAAATAAAAAAGAAAAAAAGAGGACAGCTAAATAATATTAGTAAAATAGAATGAAAATAAATTTTAAAAACAGAAATGAGTTAAACTTTGAATTAAAAAAACTATAAAATTAGGAAAGGAAATAAAAAATGAAAGAAAGGTGGAAAATAAATAATAGTCTCAAAAATAATAAAATTGTTCTCTTAAGAAAATTAGAATGAAAACAGAAGTAATGTTGAATTGAAAAAAATATAAAAATAAAAGAAATTAGATAAAGTGTTTGAATCGATACTGTTTTTTTAGTTTTAAAAAGAGTTGTATTGTAAAAAATGAAAAATCAGAAAAGAATTAAACTTGAATTGAAAAAAATCTATGAAAACTACAAAAGTAAATAAAAAACTAAAAAATAAAATTTTTACATAATATTAGCAAAACAAATTAGAAGATTTTTTTTAAAGAACGTCGACCTGGAGCCAAGCGAGGCTTAGTAATTCGATCCGGATCAAGCCGCGGAAGGGACCGCTTTTCGGCCCTACAAGGCTGACGGGCCCAACCAGGCGGCGTAGAGAAAGTAGGCGGTCTATTAATTTTTCTTCTGATCACGGCGGTGTACGGTGGGGCGCGCTAGTTAGAGCTCGCCTGTCACGGCGCTGCACGTGGACCGCTAAGGTGGGCCGAATTTTGTGGGCCGCTGTAAGGCACGCGTGCGAGCGGCCTCTCGCGGCGCTGCGCGTAGACAGGCAAGGTGGGCCGATTTTAGTAGGCCTAGTGGGCCGCTGGAAGGTGCTTGTGCGAGCGGTCGAGGGCGCAGAGGCGGGGGCGGTACGATGGATGGTTTTGTTTAGTCCCACCTCGCCCGCCGAAGGACGCCCAGACCGGCTTAAATAGGCGGATTCATGCACCCTGGTAGATAAGACAGGTAGTAATAATGTGATTTGACTTTGCACTGCCTAGGCAGCTCTGTCGCAGCTTCCCTGACATTGTAATATCAGATCACATTATTATTATCTATCTTATTTTTGATACTTTTGATAGTTCAGCACTTTACACAAAGTTTGTTTTATTAATACCTAAATTTTTGTAATATTTTTGTCCGGTCAGCGTTTGACATGTTTCAAATTCATAAAATGGCAAGAAGGCACGAAACTTGTCATGCATCCTAGTCATGATGGTAGAACACTATGGAAAAAATTTGGGTTCATTTGAAGGATGTGGAAAAAAACCCGTTTTCAGACAGGGGCTTTGTTTAAAACTACGGAGAAGGAGGTCAATTTTTTGACATCTTCAGAATGGCCTGAAATTTTGCATGTCAGTCAGTATGCCCTCTCCCACACGGAACCCAATAAGTGATCGTATTTTGAAACCAAGAGCACGTTGTGTCACGTCCGGTCAGTGTTTTCGGTTTTTGGACCGAGAAAATTATATAAAATTCATAAAATGACAAAAAGCCATGAAACTTGTCATGCATCCTAGTCATGATGGTAAAACACTATGGAAAAAATTTGGGTTCATTTGAAGGATGTCGAAAAAAAACTCGTTTTTGGACAGGGCCTTTGCTACTACCAGAACGGTATACGGAGAAGGAGGTCAATTTTTTGACATCTTCAGCATGATCTGAAATTTTGCATGTGAGTCATTATGCCCACTCCCACACGGAATCCAAAAAGTGATCGTATTTTGAAACCAAGAACACGTTGCGTCATGTCCGGTCAGTGTTTTCGGTTTTTGGACCGCAAAAATTATAGAAAATTCATAAAATGGCAAAAAGCCACGAAACTTGCCATGCATCCTAGTCATGATGGTAGAACACTATGGAAAAAATTTGGGTTCATTTGAAGGATGTCGAAAAAACTCGTTTTTGGACAGGGGGGCTTTGCTCCTACCCGAACGGTGTACGGAGAAGGAGGTCGATTTTTTGACATCTTCAGAATGGCCTGAAATTTTGCATGTGAGTCAATATGCCCACTCCCACACGGAATGCAATAAGTGAGCGTATTTTGAAACAAAGAGCACGTTGCGTCACGTCCGGTCAGTTTTTTCGGTTTTTGAACCTAAAAAATTATAGAAAATTCAGAAAGTGGCAAAAGGCCACGAAACTTGTCATGCATCCTAGTCATGATGATACAACGTTATAAAAAAAAATTGGGCTCATTTGAAGGATGTCGAAAACAAACTCGTTTTTGAACGGGGTTTATTTGAAGGATGTCAAAAAAAACGCCCAACCATTCCCTGCAGGCCGGTACAGAGCGTAATCGGACCGGCTCGATCAAGCCAAAGGCGAAAGGGCCGGCCTTTCGGCCGTAGTATGGCCTGCAGGGCGGTCACAGGGGGCAGAGGCGGCACATGGCGGGATTCTTAGGCGTTCGAAAGGGGCGTGGGAAGCGGATATATAAGGCGGTCGCGGCGCTATTCGGCGGGCGAGGTGGGACTAAACTCTAGACGCCAGCCCCACCGAACCTGCCCCGCTCCGCCGAACAGCTAATGGGTCGGCCCACGCGCGCCGTCGCGCACAGTTATTGGGCCGCTGACTGCCCGCTGTCGCCGGTTTGTTATTATTATTAGTTTAAAATTAGTACTAGATTAATAATATTTATCTAATTTTATTATTTATTTTATAAGTAAGAATAATAAGTTGTATATTATAAATTATAAGTAAAAATAATAAATTATTTGAAAATAATTGATTATGACTTTTTCGTTACTGCCTAACATTTTTGAGTTTATTAAAAAATAATAATGAGCTAGTTGCTATATTAAAAGAACTACTTATGGTAAAATGTATTTATAATTTATTAAGTAGATGCATTAAAAACGCTACTTAATATATACTCCCTCCGTTCCCAAATATTTATCTTTCTAGAGATTTCAACAAATGACTACATACGGAACAAAATGGATGAATCTATACTTTAAAATATGTCTACATACATCCGTATGTTGTGCTCATTTGAAATGCCTAGAAAGACAAATATTTGGAAACGGAGGGAGTAATTTATTAAGTAGTTATATTAAAAACACTACTTAATATGTAAAACCCCCGCGCCTTTTTGGCCACTGTAGGCCAACTTTTTGGCTACGTATTAACTTTTTGGCCATTATAGCCGAACTTTTGTGTGCGCGTGTGAGTCACCCCCACCGGCTCGCACGCCTATTTTCGACGAAATCGGGGTACGAACGGAAGTTGCGTCACGTCGGGAGACCTTTTCTGGGTATTTCCACGGAGAAAAACATAGAAAATGCATCGAGTGTCGAAACGCACCCTAATTTTGCAGGCGTGCTTCCGTGGCATCATGTTGCGTGTCAAAAAACATGGCGGCATTTCATGGCATTGTGAGAGGGAACACCTACTTCACGCATGTAACCCCAGACCGACACCTCAGGTTTGTATTGTGACTATGTGCCAACATGGACGAAACGCACCCTACTTTTGCGTGTGCGTGTGAGTGACCCCCACCGGCTCGCACGCCTATTTTCGACCGAATCGAAGTACGAACGGAAGTTGCGTCACGTCAGGAGACCTTTTCTGGGTATTTCCACGGAGAAAAACGTAGAAAATGCATCGGGTGTCGAAACGCACCCCAATTTTGCAGGTGTGCTTCCGTGGCATCATGTTGCGTGTCAAAAAAACATGGCGGCTTTTCATGGCTTTGCGAGAGGGAACACCTACTTCGCGCATGTAACCCCAGACCGACATCTCAGGTTTGTACTGTGACTATGTGCCTACATGGACGAAACACACCCAACTTTTGCGTGCGCGTGTGAGTGACCTCCACCGGCTCGCACGCCTATCTTCGACGGAATCGGAGTACGAACGGAAGTTGTGTCACGTCGGGAGACCTTTTCTGGGTATTTCCACGAAGAAAAACGTAGAAAATGCATCGAGTGTCGAAACGCACCCCAATTTTGTAGGCGTGCTTCCGTGGCATCATGTTGCATGTCAAAAAAAACATGGCGGCGTTTCATGGCTTTGCGAGAGGGAACACCTATTTCACGGATGTAACCCAGACCGACACCTCAGGTTTGTACTGTGGCTATGTGCCAACATGGACGAAATGCACCCAACTTTTGCGTGCGCGTGTGAGTGACCCCCACCGGCTCGCACGCCTATTTTCGACGGAATCGGAGTACGAACGGAAGTTGCGTCATGTCAGGAGACCTTTTCTAGGTATTTCCACGGAGAAAAACGTAGAAAATGCATCGAGTGTTGAAACGCACCCCAATTTTGCAGGTGTGCTTTCGTGGCATCATGTTGCGTGTTAAAAAAACATGGCGGCGTTTCATGGCTTTGCGAGAGGGAACACCTACTTCACGCATGTAACTCCAGACCGACACCTCAGGTTTGTACTGTGACTATGTGCCAACATGGACAAAGCGCACACAATTTTTGCGTGCGCGTGTGAGTGACCCCCACCGGCTCGCACGCCTATTTTCGACGGAATCGGAGTACGAACGGAAGTTGCGTTACGTCGGGAGACCTTTTCTGGGTATTTCCACGGAGAAAAACGTAGACAATGCATCGAGTGTCGAAACGCACCCCAATTTTGCAGGCGTGCTTCCGTGGCATCATATTGCGTGTCAAAAAAACATGGCGGTGTTTCATGGCTTTGCGAGAGGGAACACCTACTTCACGCATGTAACCCCAGACCGACACCTCAGGTTTGTACTGTGACTATGTGCCAACATGGACGAAACGCACCCAACTTTTGCGTGCGCGTGTGAGTGACCCCCACCGGCTCGCACGCCTATTTTCGACGGAATCGGAGTACGAACGGAAGTTGCGTTACATCGGGAGACCTTTTCGGGGTATTTCCACGGAGAAAAACGTAGAAAATGCATCGAGTGTCGAAACGCACCCCAATTTTGCAGGCGTGCTTCTGTGGCATCATGTTGCGTGTCAAAAAAACATGGCGGCGTTTCATGGCTTTGCGAGAGGGAACACCTACTTCACGCATGTAACCCCAGACCGACACCTCAGGTTTGTACTGTGACTATGTGCCAACATGGACGAAACGCACCCAACTTTTGCGTGCGCGTGTGAGTGACCCCCACCGGCTCGCACGCCTATTTTTGACGGAATCGGAGTACGAACGGAAGTTGCGTCAGGTCGGGAGACCTTTTCTGGGTATTTCCATGGAGAAAAACGTAGAAAATGCATCGAGTGTCGAAATGCACCCCAATTTTGCAGGCGTGCTTCCGTGGCATCATGTTGCGTGTAAAAAAAACACGGCGGCGTTTCATGAAAAAAAAAACAAAAAAAAGTCATATATTGCGGACGGATTTACTTAAGAAGACTAATGTGAATTTTTGCTGTGACACTCCATGATTATGGAGTGCCAGAGCATAATTTACGTTAACCTCCTTAAGTAATACCGCCACACTAGAGGACTTGACATTGCAAGCAGAGTACGGTATTTAAACAGGTGAATTAGCATGACAAGAAGCAATGTGGGACTAAACATTAGCATGTTCGGCGGTGGCCGCCGTCGCTATTGGTTGGGCGCTATCGGGCCTGGGCCCAGTCGGCGAATGAATTATTTTTTACTTTTACATCACCGTATACCGCCACGCACGGCGGAACCCTATCCACACCACTCGCCCCCGTACGCCACCCCGTGACCAGTTTCGCCCTCTACGCCGCCCCGTGCCCCCCAAGTCTCCCTACCACGATCGCCCCCAGGCGCACAACTACTTCACCACACGTGCAACGCCGTCCATCACCGCCGACCGTCAACGGCGCTCGTTGGCACAGACTGCCCCACGCCCGAAGGCGCAGATCACCGACGCTCGGCTGCCTGCTTTCGACTCCGCCACAACCGTTGTTCGGCGGCTGTCGCCCGGATCAAGGTCACGTTTTCCGCCTATTACAATTTATGTCGATGCTATTGCGTAATCATATGTATTAATAGGAAAAAATTAACGTGCAATATGGACATCGATGGTGTGATTCCATGTTCCATACAGAAGTGGATAAGTCTCGTTGAAAAATTGACCACCGCTCAGCGATTTAGGTTCTACGAAACAAGCTTGGAAGAGATGATGATCATTCCGTCAGTACAAATGAGAGACTTTTTGCTGCATTTTATGATGTTAGGTTATAACCCAAACAGCAAAAAATTCATGATACAAGAAGATAGTGGCAGTAAAGGCCTTATTTCACTTAGACCGGACGATGTGTTTTCAATATTTGGGTTTAAGAATGAAGGTGAGGATGTTTTGGGCATTCTTGCGACGGAAGGAAAACAGTTAATAAAGAAAATTCCTATTCAGTACGTTCACAAAAAAAAATGGTCACATAATGATACATGACTTGATTCAAAAAATTGTGAAGAATAAATCCGCCGACGATGAATTTCTTCGGATGGATGTTCTTGTTTTGCTGGGGACCATTATTGCACCCATGTCGGCTGTCTCCATACAAAAGGAGTACTACGCGTTGGTGCATGACGTGAAGCGGATAAGTACGTTGAATTTTAACATGTTCACTTTGCGAACTTGTTTGACGGAGATTGGTAAACTCAAGCAGGACGGCCATGTGAGGCAATGGCCATGTGGCAACCTAGCCCTACTCCAGGTATGCGATTAATTAATGCTATTTCATATTCCTTCAATTTATGCGTTCGTAGTTTATTTTTTCATTTGTTTTGTAGTACTTATATTGGGAGAAGGTGCAGCCAACCACCGGCCCGAAAAATGACCCGTTGTCGTTGCAAGTTCCCCTAATGAAAAATTGGACTGAATCTAAAGCGGAGAAACGAGACAAGTACGACCTGGAAAATGATCGTGGCCATGGATTGGTAATATTATAATGCTTATTTACTAGTACATTGATTATGCATTGAGAATGTTATGTACTCATGTTTTCATTGCATACTCACTTTGCGGATTGATGACTGCATTACGAAGGAGTATAGAATGAAAAAACTTGCAGATGAACAAGCTGAAAGCAGTAAGAAACATAGTAGCCGAAAGTCATCCATTACGGGAAAGAAAAAAGTGGACAATGTGTCCGAGGTCCCTGCTAACCTAAAGCCTTTTATGGACCGGGTTATGAATGATATGAAGGAAATTCGTAAGGAATTGTTTCGTATGCCGGAGTTATGCGCACAGGTAAAAATGTAACAATTCTGGTATGCACTTTATTAAACTCGATCAATTGATAAAAAGATATAACATGTGACTGAGCTTACTTTTACAGATATTGTTAGAGAAAATGAATAAAACAGGTATACGGTACAAACCGGGCACAATGGCAGAGGAGGAAGAAAATCTGTATGGACAGAATAGTGAGTCCAGGTATGAAAACAAGTATCCTAAAAAAGAATTTCAGTATGATGACAAACACACACC
Source organism: Aegilops bicornis (assembly GCA_021605145.1). NCBI lineage: Eukaryota > Viridiplantae > Streptophyta > Magnoliopsida > Poales > Poaceae > Aegilops > Aegilops bicornis. Next base: position 65,445,756 of record CM038675.1, on the reverse strand, counting down.
TAATGGCCAAAATGGCAGTGGGCATTATGATTTGGATTCTCAAGAAGGGGATTCGTTCAAATTCAGTACTGTTCACTTGAGTAGCTTGAAAGGTGAGAAGGAGGATCCTATAGATGTCCCGGAGCAGTCAGAAAAAAAAGAAGCATCATTTCTAAAAACCGATGAAATAGTGCAACAAAATGAGCAAGAAGTGTCACAGGCCGTGTCAGATGGTAATAGAGAGGTAGAAGAGAAGAAGGAGGTGATTCCAGGGAAGCGAAAGCAAAAAGGCCAAAGTACATGAAATCTCCTTATGTTAAAAAGACTCCAAGAAAACGTGCGAAACGTTCCGCGAAAACGAGTAAGTTAAACATGCTATGAATATATTTTTGAAAATTATATAGTACAAATTTGTACTTTAACTTTATTGACTTGTGTTGTAGAACTGTTTAATGAAACAACCCCTCAATTTGATCATTCTGTGGATGATATGGTGCGTGCCGCTGTGCAGTACGTGAAAGCGTACGAGCACTCACCAAAACATAAGAACCATGAAATATTCAACAACGGTAAAGATGATGGACTTTCTGCGGCAAGAGTTTGCCAGATACGTAACCATGCATGGTTATCCGGTGATGTATGTATTTTTATTGTCATGCTTATGTCATGCGTTAAGTATGTTGCATCCATGTTAAATTTAGTCATTTATTTCAGGTAATGGACACTTATGCGACGTACATATCAGATTCAAGTATCGTCAAAGACAGGTATCTTGTACCCACACATAGGTCTTACTGGTAACTGAACACTCGGTCAAAGTCAGTAAGATGAGGGAAGTCGGTAGACGATCCAGAAGGTTTAGCACATGCAAATGAACCTCTCAACGGATGCATGACAGAATATTTTGCAAAACCGAAGGTTCCGTTTGTATTGCAGAATTGTATTTTCATTACTATCTTATGTGAAAGCCGAGCTTACTAACAATATTTAAGTTGTGAAATAGGCTTATTTTGCTTTAAATAAGGATAAAAACCATTGGATTACATGTGTTATGCACACTAGAAAGAAAGAGTTCCAAATTCTTGATTCTTTGAGGGGGGAAGAAAATATCTCTGAAGCTACCAGGAAATTCGTTGAAATTTTTGTAAGTTTCATATTCATGTGTGTACAATTAACCATATAATTTGTTTACCGTATGTAGTCAACGTGTTCATATTTTTTTGTCAGAGAGAGCAACTTGCAGGAGATATTCAAGATGCAAATGACAGTGCTATTATGTCGTTCCCGGATGTGTCCGCATGGCCTATAGTCACCTACGACATGCCTCAACAAGAAGATGAGTGAGTTACATGTAGCATGTGCTTTTAAAATACATTAATTGATCAAGTGCTATCTTATTTAACATGCTTTGAAAATTGCACTTATGTTTTTTTAACACATGAACTCATGTGGGCTGTTCGTCATTCGCTGTTTTCAATACTGGGACGGAGAAAAATTTATTACTACATTTTTAGTATGAAAAATTAGTACATTATATCATATATAACTGATGAAAGTAAAATTATTTTTATTACTTTTCAGGAATCTATTGATAGTTCGAGAGAAAGAATGATAGCTGAAATTTTTATGTCCCCCGAAAATAAGCTTACAGAAGTGAAGAACAAAGTAATTCGACTTGCGAAGAGGAAAAAAAATAAAAATATCATACGAGAATTCTACGTGATTTTTGAAATATTGTATGTTCATGAGTGAGGATTGTGTGTGGATTTTTTATGTGAGTTTCAAATATTTTTAGCATGTCAAGTTTATGTACCCTGACAAATTTATTAAAAATACATTTTAATCATTTCTTATTTTATTATTTAATTTATATTTTATGTTCAATGAGTGTTCTCGCGAATGTACGATTTGGGGTTTTAAAATACCCAGATGATATATGATGATGATATCTCAGAGGCGAGCGCCACGCACGCCGGACGAGGCGAGCGTCGCCCGCGCCGCACGTTCGCCGCTACATGGCGCACGTGGGCCGCGTCATCTGACCAGCGGGCCCGCGCCGCGGGTCGCTCTAGGGTTGGCCATTGCCGGCCCCGAGGTTGATTCTACATCGGCCCGCGTGCACCCCTCTGCGCCCGAGGGCGGCGTCAGCCTCGGGATCGCCCTCTGCGGCGGCTACTGAATCCTCCTCGTACGTACCGCCTCTTTGCGCCCGCTGGCGCCACTCGCGGGCTAGCGCCTGTTAACGTTATTTTTTTAAATTAAAGCAATCGGCGGCTGTGCAGCGCCTCTGATTGCCCAACATGCATGATTTATACACAAATACATATATTTGTACGAAAGAAATGTATACATTACATATTATATTAAAAACAATGGGTATGGCGCCAAGAAATATATATTATAGCGTAAAATTTGTATGTCGCATATCATATTAAGAACAACGAGTATAGTGCTAACAAATATGACATAAGTAAACACCGATTACAAGTCTCCCCTATCAATGTAACGAAACAAATATGTAAGTACTATTCTTTAATACAACCAAATAAATTGTCAACTGTAATCAGAAGTTGTTCTTTTTATTCAAACAATTCTTTGCTATGATCATCATGCCATGATCCTGCATAGAAAGATTGTAATATACGTCAAAATTTTGTAATGTATTAACTAAACAAGAAAAGAACGTTAATGAAATGGTGTGCACATATTTTGGATTCTGAGGACAATTGTTTTTGAAATGACCTTTCCCTCTGCATAAACCGCATAGACGTACGGGAGGTTTCTCATCAAAACCTTTGGGTCTATCATTTGTAGTCACGCCAGGTTCCTTACCACGGCATTTGTTATTCTGCCCTTTCGGTGCTCCTTTCGTATTAATTTTTTCTGGATCACCAACAAAAACATGATTTTGATCCGGCACAAAAGCATCATCATGTGCAACTCTATGCTGTCTCACATAATCTTCCTCCTCAACATCCTTGTTTGCTATCACATCCTCCAGAGCAGCCTTCAGTTTATCAAATAGAAATGGTTTATGACATGCCGCATGATTTGCTTGCACAGACAAAATAGTCAACTCACTGTACTTAGTTCTCTCCTCAGTACCTGCCCATCCCCATGCGAAGAGATCGCTAGTGCGTTTCACGAGCAGTCCACATCTAGCATTCTTGTTGAATCTTCGCAGCACTAAGCACCCAGGTAAGTCCTGCACGTTCAACCTGGCTAAAACATAAAGAACATGCTTGCATGGAAGACCTTCACGTTTCATACTATCACAACTGCACTTCACTGTTTCTTCTGAATTACTAGGTGTATAGTCCACTTTGAATCTCAGTTGCCTGTTATTTTTCCATGCCACTATGAATCTCCTACTGACGGCTCCACTGAGTCTATCTATGATCTCAAGATCCGCTGCCTTCTTCATTTCTTTCTGCAAGAGGTAAACGTTCATCGCAGTGAAGTCACGGGCAGCGGCTTTTTCAATGCATTTGAACTCGTCGACTACTGCTACAGGGAGTGTCTGTGTGGACATGCAGTCGTCGTGTGACTCGTTCTCACGGAGCCGAACAATGCAGTTCTCATAATGCACAACCATATCAACAATTGTCATGCTAGAGTCAAGATGCATATGAAGGCAAGAGTTCAAACTCTCGCTCCTCTGGTTACACCGCATACCAAGGAAGAACCCACCGGTGAGATATGACGCAGCCCAAAGCCTTTTCTTCCGGTACATCCTATGCAACCATGTTTCAGTTTTCTCCGACTCCCATTTAGATCTAAAAGCCGCCCATCTCGTCTCAAACTCATCATGTGTAGTGGCACAATAAATAAGAGACCTGAACTCCTTAAGGGACTTGTGGTGGAGGTGTTTCTGCATGTTTTTCTCAATATGCCACGAACAAAGTTGATGCCACACGTCAGTAAGGACCTTCCTGACGGCCCTTATCATGGCTGCGTCTCCGTCAGTAATTACAGACCTCGCCTTCTTCTGACAATGAGCTCTTAAGAAGGTATGCAACTCCCAAACATATGTATCCTCCGTCTCATCTGACACAACAGCACAACCAAACACAGTGGTGCAACGATGATTGTTTAGACCAACAAAAGATATGAATGGCATTCCGTACCTATTCATCTTGTAAGTGTTGTCGAAGACGATTACATCACCAAAGTCAAGGTAATCCCGACGTGACTGAGAATCACACCAGAACATGTTCTTCAGCTTTCCTTCTGCGTCAACAGTGTGCTCAAAGAAAAAGTCTGGATCCCTTGTCTTTCTCGTCATCATGATACCAATCGCAGTGTCCGCATCACCCTTTGCTAGCAACTTCATTTTCTCCCTATAACACATGTTATAAAGCTTCCTCCTCCCGAAACCAGCCCGTGCATATGATCCATACCTACTAACAAAGTTGTCATAAATCCAATGGTTTTTGACCCCAGCACCTGCCATTGCTAAGATCTCGAGCTTCTAGTATTCCTTTATCTGATTATGAGATCGAAGATATATAACTTCATCTGCCTAGCAAGAGTGTGACTATGATCATCGCTGAAACTGCTGACATACCAAATGGAGCGCTCTCTGTCAAGCTTCACAGTTAGATGGGCCTCGCAATAGCACCGAGTCTCCGCTCTCAGCCTGCGCTTCTTCCCTTCCATGGTACAAAACTTGGCCTGTCGTTTCCCAGACCTTGAACAGAGAAACCTCCTCAACCGCCGACGTGCGTCTATACCCTTACTATATTTCAAGTTGTCCTTCCTAATGCTGAAGCCACGCTTTTTCGCATAGTCGTTATAGAAATCATATGCCTCCTCGTCTGTCCTGAACGTCGTGGACATCACCGTCCAATGCCTGTCCTGTGATTCTTGCGGGTATTCATCTTACCCAGTGTCAAAACTGCACTCATCACCACCGGCATCATCATCGTTTTCGCACGCGTCACCATCCTCTTCCTAAAAAAAAAGTACAAACAACCGTATATGTCAGTAAGTAGTTGTATAAGGACTATCATATGTATTCACTTTCCACTACTTACTTTGCTCGAGCTGTCATTATAAGATGCATTGATATCGTTTTCGTCATTGGCATCATCGAAAAAATTCCACTGATAGTACCCTTCCACTTCCATCTGCGCAAATTATAAATATGATATGTAAGACTTGATGCGTATTAGTTTCACTTTAAAATAACCTACATAAATCTAAACCTACATGGCTTCCGCTTTCAGCATATGAATCATCTACATCCATATCCTCATTGTCATCATCCCCTCCTATCTGTGCACAGTCAAACATGTTATTGTCATCGCGGATGCTTGTATTTAATATGACTGAGAACATGCAGACCACTTACATTGCCACTGTAAGGCTCATCCAAACTCATATAATTTTCACCGTCATGTTCGTCTTCATCCAATGACAATGATACGTCCTCGCTACCGCCATCATCACCGTCATATCCTATTTCAGCCTCAATTTATACACGTTCATATATAACCAAATATCCATTCAAACATCACGTAACATCTTCGCAATTAAAATCTATTCTTAAATTACTATGCCAGCGCCTCGCGTACCTCGTTGCCTTCGTCAGACATGAGGCAGTTGCCGCTGGATACGAGCTGACGGCGGCCGAGGCGTCTGCCCGACTGAGGCGGTTGTCGGCGTAGCGCACAACGCGTACGTTTTTTTCTCGGCCAGGTACTGCCGGAGATGGCGGCGGCGCGAGAGGAGGCGGGTGAGGCGTCTTGAAGATAGGGTTCGCCGATCGTTTTTTTAATCACTCGGACGTCCGCAGCGGACGCGAGCGGGCGTGCATGCGGACGTGGGCGCCTACAGGCGGCCGTGCATGTGGACGTGGGCGTGTACGGGCGGCCGTACGCGACAGCGCCGTACGGCGATGCAGGGGCGCCTACGGCGGGCCGATATTATTATTCTACCGAAGACCATCTCCGATTGACTAGGTGTTGGGTAGTGATACGTGGACGGAGCGTAGAGGCATGTACAAACGGTACGAAGCCACGAGGCGGGGAGGGGTCCCGATGATGCCATGCACGTCGTCGCCGACGGAGTTCAACGGGGGAGGCGCTAGCTGACTCTGCCGATGCGGTGATTGGTGGTTCGTTAGGGCATTTCTAACCGATCCTAAAAGGCCTTCTCTTATAGCTGACCTAGTCGATCCCTTAAAACAGTTAAGGGAGTAAAAATTTTACACCCACTCACTATTTTCCCACAATTTTCCCTAAATCTAGTCCAACTTTGCTCGGCCGAGTAAACCGAGTTTCTCCCTCCCACGCCGCACTGCCCCCGCCCCCGTCGCCGCTGGCCTCTGCTGCCGCCACCGATGACCTTCGAGCTGGCCGGAATGGATAGCCAACACCCCCCGCTCACCCCGCCTACCTTTGGCGGCAGCGAATCGCCGCAGCAATCCACCAACGCGCCACCGCCGGTGGCGAAAAAAAGTTTGTGGATGACAAAGAACAACCACGTCCAAGCGCCGGCTCCAACCGCGCCAATGATGTCCGGCGTGGCCACCGCATCTCCGGCAACGGAAGGCCGCCTTCCCGCCGCACCTACTCGAGGCACACATGTCTCAAAGCCGAAGCTGGCAGCGTCGGCGCTCGCCGAGGCGGCCGCCAAGAAGAAGACCACGGCGCCGGTTCGTGAAAGGCCGACGACTCAAGCGGAAACTCCGGCTACCCTTATGACGACTGCTCAAACGCGAGCGGCGGCCGCGGCCGGCAACAAAAAATGAGGCCGCCAAGTGCATGAAATGTTAACAATGTAAAAAAAAAAAACTCGTGTACCATTGGAGTTCGATAGTGATTGTTCGTGATCGGTAGTGAGGTTTTACAGTGCTTGCTTTGGCATTGTAGAGCGGAAATGACCACGGCCAAATTCCTCGCATCGTTGGAGTCCTCGGCCATCGTAGGCCTTGATGATCTCAACTATGGTGACTTGTTTTTCGATCATGCGGCTACCCAAGAAACGGAGGAGGCCGAGGAGGAGCCCGAGGAGGAAGTGGTGGAGGTGACCGAATCAAGCATCAAGGCTGCAAGGACCCGCACCTAAAACTACAACCAAAAGGAGGGCCTTGCACTTTGCGATGCTTTCTGTGCCATGTCCATGGATGCAACGATCGGAACGGATCAAATCAATACCATGTTTTGGGAGGGGATCACAGACTTCTAGAACTCCTCCGTTGACGTGCAATCAACCCGTACGCAAGGTTCGCTTGGGCATCGTTGGAGCACCATCCATCATCAATGCAACCGATGGTCCGGCTGCATCGACCAAGTGAACCATGCTCCACCGAGTGGTGTGCAAGTGGCGGAGTATGGCCCCTACATACAAGAGCTATTAAGGCATTGAAACACCAAGTTCGGCCACAAGTCCTTCACTTTGCATCATTGTTACAAAGAGCTATGCAAGAATGAGAAGTGGAGACCACTCCGAAGAGGTCGAGGTTGAGCATACCCATTGAGAACGATGACGTGGTTGATGAAGATGCCAACAATAGAGCGGAAGGAAACAAGATTACAAAAGAAAGAAAGAAGAGGAATGCATTCTGAAGGAAATATGCCCTAGAGGCAATATTAAAGTTATTATTTATTTCCTTATTTGATGATAAATGTTTATTATTCATGCTAGAATTGTATTAACCGGAAACATGATACATGTGTGAATACATAGACAAACATATAGTCACTAGTATGCCTCTACTTGACTAGCTCATTAATCAAAGATGGTTATGTTTCCTAACCATAGACATGTGTTGTTATTTGATTAATGGGATCACATCATTAGGAGAATGATGTGATTGACATGACCCATTCCGTTAGCCTAGCACTTGATCGTTTAGTATATTGCTATTGCTTTCTTCATGACTTATACATGTTCCTATAACTATGATATTATGCAACTCCCGTTTACCGGAGGAACACTTTGGGTGCTACCAAACGTCACAACGTAACTGGGTGATTATAAAGGAGTACTACAGGTGTCTCTAAAGGTACATGTTGGGTTGGCGTATTTCGAGATTAGGTTTTGTCACTCCGATTGTCGGAGAGGTATCTCTGGGCCCTCTCGGTAATGCACATCACTATAAGCCTTGCAAGCAATGTAGCTATTGAGTTAGTTACGGAATGATGCATTACGTAACGAGTAAAGAGACTTGCGAGTAACGAGATTGAACTAGGTATTGGATACCGACGATCAAATCTCGGGCAAGTAACATACCGATGACAAAGGGAACAACGTATGTTGTTATGCGGTTTGACCGATAAAGATCTTCGTAGAATATGTAGGAGCCAATATGGGCATCCAGGTTTCGCTATTGGTTATTGACAGAGAATAGTTCTAGGTCATGTCTACATAGTTCTCGAACCCGTAGGGTCCGCACGCTTAACGTTACGATGACAGTTTTATTATGAGTTTATGAGTTTTGATGTACCGAAGGAGTTCGGAGTCCCGGATGAGATCGGGGACATGACGAGGAGTCTCGAAATGGTCGAGACGTAAAGATCGATATATTGGACGACTATATTCGGAGTTCGGAAAGGTTCCGAGTGATTCGGGTATTTTTGGGAGTACCGAAGAGTTACGGGAATTCACGGGAAAGGAGAGAAAGGGCCAAAAGAGTGGCCACACCCCTCCCCTTGGACTAGTCTGAATTGGACTAGGGAAGGGGGGCGCACCCTTCCTTCCTTCTCCTTCTCTCTTCCCTTTCCTTCTCTCCTACTCCTACTACATGGAAGGGTTCCTAGTTGGACTAGGAAAGGGGGAATCCTACTCCCGGTGGGAGTAGGACTCCCCTAGGACGCGCCATAGAGAGGGCCGGCCCTCCCCTCCTTCACTCCTTTATATACGGGGGCAGGGGGGACCCCATGGACACAAGTTGATCTTCGTGATCGTTCCTTAGCCGTGTGCGGTGCCCCCCTCCACCATATTCCACCTCGGTCATATCGTCGCGGAGTTAGGCGAAGCCCTGCGCCGGTAGAACATCATCATCGTCACCACGCCGTCGTGCTGACGGAACTCATCCCCGACACTTTGCTGGATCGGAGTCCGGGGATCGTCATCGAGCTGAACGTGTGCTGAACTCGGAGGTGCCGTATGTTCGGTATTTGGATCGGTCGGATCGTGAAGACGTACGATTACATCAACCGCGTTGTCATAACGCTTCCGCTTACGATCTACGAGGGTACGTGGACAATACTCTCCCCTCTCGTTGCTATGCATCACCATGATCCTTGCGCAATGCGTAGGAAATTTTTTGAAATTACTACGTTCCCCAACAGTGGCATCCGAGCCAGGTTTTATGCTTAGATGTCATATGCACGAGTAGAACACAAGTAAGTTGTGGGCGATACAAGTCATACTGCTTACCAGCATGTCATACTTTGGTTCGGCGGTATTGTGAGATGAAGCGGCCCGGACCGACATTACGCATACGCTGACGCGAGACTGGTTTCACCGCTGCGAGCACTTTCGTTGCTTAAAGGTGACTGGCGGGTGTCTGTCTCTCTCACTTTAGTTGAACCGAGTGTGGCTACGCCCGGTCCTTGCGAAGGTTAAAACAGCACCAACTTGACAAACTATCGTTGTGGTTTTGATGCGTAGGTAAGAACGGTTCTTGCTCAGCCCGTAGCAGCCACGTAAAAATTTGCAACAACAAAGTAGAGGACGTCTAACTTGTTTTTGCAGGGCATGTTGTGATGTGATATGGTCAAGACGTGATGAGATATAAGTTGTTGTATGAGATGATCATGTTTTGTTGAAGTTATCGGCACTGGCAGAAGCCTTATGGTTGTCTCTTTATTGCATAAGATGCAAGCGCCAAATAGTTGCTTTACTTTATCGCTATGCGATAGCAATAGTTGCAAGAGCAATAGTTGGCTAGACGACCATGTGACGACATTGATATAGATCAAGATGATGGAGATCATGGTGGCATGCCGGTGACGATGGAAATCATGACGATGCTTTGGAGATGGAGATCAAAGGCACAAGATGATGATGGCCATATCATGTCACATATTTTAATTGCATATGATGTTTATCTTTTATACATCTTATTCTGTTTGGCTTGACGGTAGCATTATAAGATGATCTCTCACTAATTATCAAGAAGTGTTCTCCCTGGGTATGCACCGTTGCGAAAATTCTTCGTGCTGAGACACCACGTGATGATCGGGTGTGATAGGCTCTACGTTCAAATACAACGGATGCAAAACAGTTGCGCACGCGGAATACTCAGGTTAAACTTGACGAGCCTAGCATATAACAGATATGGCCTCGGAACACGGAGACCGAAAGGTCGAGCGTGAATCATATAGTAGATATGATCAACATATTGATGTTCACTGCTGAAACTAGTCCATCTCACGTGACGATCGGACATGGTGTAGTTGATATGGATCACGTAATCACTTAGAGGATTAGAGGGATGTCTATCTAAGTGGGAGTGCTTAAGTAATATGATTAATTAAACTTTAATTTATCATGAACTTAGTCCTGGTAGTATTTTGTAAATTATGTTGTAGATCAATAGCTCGCGTTGTTGCTTCCCTATGTTTTTATATGTGTTCCTAGAGAAAAATTGTATTGAAAGATGTTAGTAGCAATGATGCGGATTGGATCCGTGATCTGAGGTTTATCCTCATTGCTGCACAGAAGAATTATGTCCTTAATGCACCGCTAGGTGACAGACCTATTGCAGGAGCAGATGCAGGCGTTATGAACGTTTGGCTAGCTCAATATGATGACTACTTGATAGTTTTGTGCACCATGCTTAACGGCTTAGAATCGGGACTTCAAAGACGTTTTGAACGTCATGGACCATATGAGATGTTCCAGGAATTGAAGTTAATATTTCAAGCAAATACCGAGTTGAGAGATATGAAGTCTCCAACAAGTTCTATAGCTAAAAGATGGAGGAGAATCGCTCAACTAGTGAGCATGTGCTCAGATTGTCTGGGTACTACAATCGCTTGAATCAAGTGGGAGTTAATCTTCCAGATAAAATAGTGATTGACAGAATTCTCTAGTCACCATCACCAAGTTAGTAGAACTTCGTGATGAACTATAATATGCAAGGGATGACGAAAGTGATTCCTAAGCTCTTCGTGATGCTGAAATCAACGAAGGTAGAAATCAAGAAAAACATCAAGTGTTGATAGTTAACAAGACCACTAGTTTCAAGAAAAGGGCAAAGGGAAGAAGGGGAACTTCAATAAGAACGGCAAGCAAGTTGCTGCTCAAGTGATGAAGCCCAAGTCTGGACCTAAGCCTGAAACTGAGTGCTTCTACTGCAAAGGAAATGGTCACTGGAAGTGGAACTACTCCAAATATTTGGTGGATAAGAAGGATGGCAAAGTGAACAAGGGTATATTTGATATACAGGTTATTGATGTGTGCTTTACTAGTGTTTATAGTAGCCCCGAGTATTTGATACTTGTTCGGTTGCTAAGATTAGTAACTCGAACCAGGAGTTAGAATCAAACAAAGACTAGTTGAAGGGAAGTGACAATGAGTGTTGGAAGTAGTTCCAAGATTGATATGATCATCATCGCACACTCCCTATACTTTCGGGATTAGTGTTAAACCTAAATAAATATTATTTGGCGTTTTGCGTTGAGCATGAATATGATTTGATCATGTTTATTGCAATACAGTTATTCATTTAAAATCAGAGAATAATTGTTGTTCTGTTTAAATGAATAAAACCTTCAATGGTCATACACCCAATGAAAATAGTTTGTTGGATCTCGATTGTAGTGATACACATATTCATAATATTGATGCCAAAAGATGCAAATTTAATAATGATAGTGCAACTTATTTGTGGCACTGCCGTTTGGGTCATATCGGTGTAAAGCGCATGAAGAAACTCCATGCTGATGGGTTTTTGGAATCACTTGATTATGAATCATTTGATGCTTGCGAACCGTGCCTTTTTGGCAAGATGACTGAAACTTCGTTGTTCGGAACAATGAAACGAGCTACTGACTTGTTGGAAATAATACATACCAATGTATGCGATCCAATGAGTGTTGATGCCCGTGGCAAGTATCATTATTTTCTGACCTTCACAGATGATTTGAGCAGATATGCGTATATCTTCTTGATGAAACATAAGTCTGAAATAGTTGAAAAGTTCAAAGAATTTCAGAGTGAAGTGGAAAATCATCGTAACAAGAAAATAAAGTTTCTGCGATCTGATCATGGAGATGAATATTTGAGTTACGAGTTTGGTCTTCAATTAACACAAAGTGGAATAGTTTCACAGCTCACGCCACCTGCAACACCACAATGTTATGGTGTGTCCGAACGTCATAACCGCACTTTATTGGATATGGTGCGATCTATGATGTCTCTTATCGGTTTACCACTATCGTTTTGGGGTTATGCATTAGAGACAGCTGCATTCACGTTTAATAGGGCACCATCTAAATCCGTTGAGACGACACCATATGAACTATGGTTTAACAGTAAACCTAAGTTGTCGTTTCTTAAAAGTTTGGGGTTGTGATGCTTATGTGAAAAAGTTTTCACCTGATAAGCTCGAACCCAATTCGGAGAAGTGCGTCTTCATAGAATACCCAGAGGTAACTATTGGGTACACCTTCTATCACAGATCCGAAGGCAAGTTTTTCGTTGCTAAGATGGATCCTTTCTAGAGAAGAAGTTTCTCTCGAAAGAAGTGAGTGGGAGGAAAGTAGAACTTGATGAGGTAATTGTACCTTCTCCCTTATTGGAAAGTAGTTCATCACAGAAATCAGTTCCTGTGATTCTTACACCAATCAGTGAGGAAGCTAATGATGATGATCATGAAGCTTCAGATCAAGTTGCTACCAAACCTCGTAGGTCTTCCAGAGTAAGATCCGCACCAGAGTGGTACGGTAATCATGTTCTGGAAGTCATGTTACTAGACCATGATGAACCTACGAACTATGAGGAAGCGATGATGAGCCCAGATTCCGCGAAATGGCTTGAGGCCATGAAATCTGAGATAGGATCCATGTATGAGAACAAAGTATGGACTTTGATTGACTTGCTCGATGATCAGCAAGCCATGTTAAATAAATGGATCTTCAAGAGGAAGACGGACGTTGATAGTAGTGTTACTATCTACAAAGCTCGACTTGTTGCAAAAGGTTTTCGACAAGTTCAAGGTGTTGAATACGATGAGATTTTTTCACTCGTAATGATGCTTAAGTTTGTCTGAATCATGTTAGCAATTGCAACATTTTATGAAATCTGGCAAATGGATGTCAAAACTGCATTCCTTAATGGATTTATTAAAGACGAGTTGCATATGATGCAACCAGAAGGTTTTGTCAATCCTAAAGATGCTATCAAAATGTGCAAGCTCCAGCGATCCATCTATGGACTGGTGCAAGCATCTCAGAGTTGGAACATATGCTTGATGATTTGATCAAAGCATATGGTTTTATACAGACTTTTGGAGAAGCCTGTATTTACAAGAAAGTGAGTGGGAGCACTAAAACATTTCTGATAAGTATATGTGAATGACATATTGTTGATCAGAAATGATGTAGAATTTTTCTGGAAAGCATAAAGGAGTATTTGAAAGGAGTTCTTTAAAAGAAAGACCTCAGTAAAGCTACTTACATATTGAGCATCAAGATCTATTGATATAGATCAAGACGCTTGATAAGTTTTTTCAATAAGTACATACCTTGTCAAGATTTTGAAGTAATTCAAAATGGAACAGTCAAAGAAAAGTTCTTGCCTGTGTTGCAAAGGTGTGAAATTGAGTAAGACTCAAATCCCGACCACAGCAGAAAATAGAAAAGAGAATGAAAGTCATTCCCTATGCCTCAGTCCATAGGTTCTATAAAGTATGCTATGCTATGTACCAGACCTATTGTATACCTTGCTCTGAATTTGGTAAGGAGTACAATAGTGATCTAGGAGTAGATCCTTTGGACATTGGTCAAGAACATCCTTAGTGAGGACTAAGGAAATATTTCTCGATTATGGAGGTGATAAAAGAGCTCGTCGTAAAGAGTTACATCGATGCAAGCTTTTTACACTGATCCAGATGACTCTAAGTCTCAATCTGGATACATACTGAAAGTGGGAGCAATTAGCTAGAGTAGCTCCGTGCAGAGCATTGTAGACATAAAATATTTGCAAAATACATACGGCTCTGAATGTGACAGACCCGTTGACTAAGCTTGTCTCACGAGCAAAACATGATCATACCTTAGTACTCTTTGGGTGTTAATCACATAGCGATGTGAACTAGATTATTGACTCTAGTAAACCCTTTGGATGTTGGTCACATGACGATGTGAACTAGATTATTGACTCTAGTAAACCCTTTGGATGTTGGTCACATGACGATGTGAACTATGGGTGTTAATCACATACAGATGTGAATGTTAGTGTTGAATCACATGATGATGTGAACTAGATTATTGACTCTAGTGCAAGTGAGAGACTGAAGGAAATATGCCCTAGAGGCAATAATAAAGTTATTATTTATTTTCTTATTTCATGATAAATGTTTATTATTCATGCTAGAATTGTATTAACCGGAAACATGATACATGTGTGAATACATAGACAAACATATAGTCACTAGTATGCCTCTACTTGACTAGCTCATTAATCAAAGATGGTTATGTTTCCTAACCATAGACATGTGTTGTTATTTGATTAATGGGATCACATCATTAGGAGAATGATGTGATTGACATGACCCATTCCGTTAGCCTAGCACTTGATCGCTTAGTATATTGCTATTGCTTTCTTCATGACTTATACATGTTCCTATAACTATGATATTATGCAACTCCGTTTACGGAGGAACACTTTGGTGCTACCAAACGCGTCACAACGTAACTGGGTGATTATAAAGGAGTACTACAGGTGTCTCCAAAGGTACATGTTGGGTTGGCGTATTTCGAGATTAGGTTTTGTCACTCCGATTGTCGGAGAGGTATCTCTGGGCCCTCTCGGTAATGCACATCACTATAAGCCTTGCAAGCAATGTAGCTAATGAGTTAGTTACGGAATGATGCATTACGTAACGAGTAAAGAGACTTGCCAGTAACGAGATTGAAGTAGGTATTGGATACCGACGATCAAATCTCGGGCAAGTAACATACCGATGACAAAGGGAACAACGTATGTTGTTATGCGGTTTGACCGATAAAGATCTTCGTAGAATATGTAGGAGCCAATATGGGCATCTAGGTTCCGCTATTGGTTATTGACCGAGAATAGTTCTAGGTCATGTCTACATAGTTCTCGAACCCGTAGGGTCCGCACGCTTAACGTTACGATGACAGTTTTATTATGAGTTTATGAGTTTTGATGTACCGAAGGAGTTCGGAGTCCCGGATGAGATCGGGGACATGACGAGGAGTCTCGAAATGGTCGAGACGTAAAGATCGATATATTGGACGACTATATTCGGAGTTCGGAAAGGTTCCGAGTGATTCGGGTATTTTTGGGAGTACCGGAGAGTTACGGGAATTCACGGGAAAGGAGAGAAAGGGCCAAAAGAGTGGCCGCACCCCTCCCCTTGGACTAGTCCGAATTGGACTAGGGAAGGGGGGCGCACCCTTCCTTCCTTCTCCTTCTCTCTTCCCTTTCCTTCTCTCCTACTCCTACTACATGAAAGGGTTCCTAGTTGGACTAGGAAAGGGGGAATCCTACTCCCGGTGGGAGTAGGACTCCCCTAGGACGCGCCATAAAGAGGGCCGGCCCTCCCCTCCTCCACTCCTTTATATACGGGGGCAGGGGGCACCCCATGGACACAAGTTGATCTTCGTGATCGTTCCTTAGCCGTGTGCGATGCCCCCTTCCATCATATTCCACTTCGGTCATATCGTCGCGGAGTTTAGGCGAAGCCCTGCGCCGGTAGAACATCATCATCGTCACCACGCCGTCGTGCTGACGGAACTCATCCCCGACACTTTGCTGGATCGGAGTTCGGGGATCGTCATCGAGCTGAACGTGTGCTGAACTCGGAGGTGCCGTACGTTCGGTACTTGGATCGGTCGGATCGTGAAGACGTACGACTACATCAACCGCGTTGTCATAACGCTTCCGCTTACGGTCTACGAGGGTACGTGGACAATACTCTCCCCTCTCGTTGCTATGCATCACCATGATCCTTGCGTGTGCGTAGGAAATTTTTTGAAATTACTACGTTCCCCAACAAATTCGGTGACACTTGCAAGGATGAACTTGTGGCAACGATCGAGACGAAGAAGGTGTTGGTGGCCGAACGCAAACAAGAACCTTGGTTTATTGTGTTTGTTCTTACATGAACAATCTCGGTTAGGCTGGCCAGAGCAACAATATTCAGCCAAAAATGCAATCCGCTTCACGACCTTGGTGAAGGCCATTATAATACGATAAGATGGAATCCCGAAGGGCGATGTATCCTTGCAATAATTTGATCAGACAGTTGTGATATTTTCTCTGGTCTGAGTGGGTGTAGATATATATGCACACCCTTCTTTTATAGTTCGGTTATTAGCATAGCAATATGCGTCTAACAAATTGTTAATGTTTTGTTATTGATTGCTTTCGTGTAAGGAAAAAAAATCATGTTTAGCTTGATGATATCCTTGACCCAAGTTTCTCCACCAATTATTGTTATAGTTGGACCTGGTAATTTTCCTAGTGATATTGTCACTAAAATTTGTACTCCCTCCGTCCGAAAATACTTGTCATCAAAATGGACAAAAAGGGATGTATCTAGAACTAAAATACATCTAGATGCATCCCCTTTTATTCAGTTTGATGACAAGTATTTCCGGACGGAGGGAGTATTTGACAATAGCCTTAACATTTACAATGAGTAAACATTCTGATTGGGAAAGCCTTGTCTGGTTTAAGAGAGCTTATGAGATACTACAAAAGCAAAAAAGGGCATGCTTTTTTATTTCTTTATGTGATTGCCACATAGCTCACAGTTTTTTATTGTCCACCTTTCTGGGACTATTCAGAAAATAAATTAGTAGGGAAAACAAAGGCTAAATGGCATGTCGGATGGTCGCCATTTTATGATAGACACTACAACTCCAAGGCTTCGAATAGATAATGAGTACGTTTCCTACCTCTTTAGCATGATAATGGAAATGGTGTGGATCCTTACATGATTATCTTCATATTTCAGATCTTTGAAAAACTGTATCAGGTTTGTCGACAGCATGACAGGTTTCTCTGTAATCTGTATCCCTCGTTCGTACTAAACAATTAGTAACATGTCGAAGAAATAAATATACAAGCCCTCACATTGCCCTCATGATTGTTGATTCTTAGTTGTACATGTTGAATAGAAGCCAGAATATCCTGAAAGACTTGGTGACATTGCTGACCTCACAATATCTTTCTATAGCATAAAAAATGAAGAAGCAAAGAAGCAATGTTCCAGTATATTTGCAGAGGTGAAATATTAACACCAGTTCGAGCGCACAGGACTCGATGGCAAGAGACCGCTACCATCAGGTTTGCTTCCTCTTTGCTTGTCAAGTTGCTAGGTTAGTGGTTTATCTTTCTTTTTCATACCAACCTACATCTTTCTATACCAAGAATTTTTTGTTTCCGAATCAACATCTTAGTTGTCTACACCGGTTTCCGATCAACATTTTAGTTGTTTCTGAATCAGCATCTTAGTTGTCTACATCTATCTACACCGAGAGCTTGTTTCTGTATCAATCAACAACTTAGTTTTCTACATCTATCTACACCGGGAGCTTGTTTCTGTATCAACATCTTACTGATACATCGGTTAAAGATAGAAATTATTTTTGCTTTGATTTCTGAATCAAAATCTTAGTTGTTTACACCGTGAGCTTGTTTCCTTTCATTGCAGGGATGGTGTTAGCGAAGTATGATTTTGCCAGGTCTTGCTCTATCAAATGGATGCAGAGTAGCTGAATGGAACCCACAAATCTCACTTTCAGTTAGAAGAGGTATATCTTCCACGCAAAGAAATTCTAATAAATTTACTGCAATAACTGTGCCCTGTCCGATCCCCTTGCTTCATAAGGTATCATGTTTTTTCATGATCTTTAGTACTTGTGACTAACTGAGATTGCAGATTGGTTTGCTTATTGTACTATTTCTTTTGAGTAATACCAACTTGACTTGGTTTACGATGTTACTGGTGGTCAGAAGCTTTTATAGAAGCATTTGTGTGGTCTCAAGCATAGGAGTAAGGAGTTCAAGGAGCAGTGGTAGAATTTTGTGATCTGCCATGGTGTTACACCCTTACGGATCTGCTGCTGAAAAATGGTCCTTAACTTCATTATCTATCTTTATTGATGCATGTCTTTTTGTGAGGGTGGGTTTGAAGATTGCATCGACTTCTATTTGTATTTGCTTTTGTCTTTGGAGTTCTGAATCGGATTTCAGTAAATGCACTGAGTTTGGAGCTTAGAATTTTCTGAACGTTCACATAATGTATATCCATTTTCTCAGTTGAGCTGGGGCTGCGGATGGTCAGTACATAAATTATAGTTGGCAAGTCTGTTTATTTGGCAAGTTTGATATGCTGTTCTGCCTAGAGACAACTCACTGTCCATAAGCTTTGAGAAGGTCTGTGCATAAATTATATTCTCACTCTCCATGAAACACACTCTGACTAACATAGTATTTTCATTATCAGATCCTTGCATCACAACATGCCAGACATTCAGACAAAGCTATTTATCTATGGTCTACTCTATAATCTACTACTGTCACCTTATGCTGCGGAATAATCATATGAATCAGTTATCCTCGACTACTGCTGTGACTTGCTTTTGGTATATCATGCTACCTTTGAACTAGGCGAAGCAAACCTTTCATCGTGTGTACTCCCACTTGCTGCTACATTTTCTATGAGATGCACTCGGGAGAAAATAGAATACAAAATAGTATCTCCTTCAAAATTTGCCAACTGAGGTGTCTCATTGCTTATGGATATAAAAGCTTTCTTACATCACCCAAGATGTCCTTCTCCTGGTCCAGGCAATCACACATGATGAAACCACTCATTTTAGGTTGGTCCGTGGCATCTGTGTCTATTTCCTTTTGATGGTTCTCCTGTGTGATGGTTAAAAAAATAAGGTTTGCCATGTGATATTGCTTTCTTCGGTGTAGTGGTATACCATACTGTGAGCAATCAGGAACAAAAATAGGAGGGTTAATTTTCACAAATCGGTACTACATATTTTTAAGAAGTACATCCACCTTCTGCTCAATGCCCTTGCATTTGTTTTCTTATCAAATAAGTTTCTTTCATAGAATTTGTTCGGTTCTTGTCTCACTCACACCTCAAAATGCAAGTTTGGTAGCGCGGTGCTGGTATAACTGATATCACTTTGATCTTCGTTAATTTTTGCAGGATATGCATTGTGATTGAACATGAGAAATCCTTTACCTCCCTGCATTATATTTATATGTTATAAAAATGTTACACATGGTTTGGTCCTCCAAAACATTATTAACCCATAATGGAAATAACTCTGATGTATGATGATTTTTAGTGAGATATCCTTTTATCTCCAGGAATTTCTTTCATGTAGTGGATATACAAAATAAATTGTAGGAGCAACTATTGCTTGTGTAGTTGTTGCAACTGTTCTTGATGGTCGAGCGAACGAATCTGAAAAAGTTTTGTGCTTTCTCATTTTTTTTCTTTCGACAACAAAATAACTTCTCATTTCGACACACTTAGTATGTGATCATGGCCTTTCTTAAGGGTGTACTGGCATTTTTTTCCTTCTGTAAATTAGTGGTCTTCTATTCGTGTTGCGAACCCCAATATGGCATCTCGCCATTCCCCATGATCCACATGTTAACTTTGGATTTATTTAATGATAATCTGATATCAACTGCCTTTTCTTCAGGACAATCTGACGCCTAATAAGGATCAGGAGAACAGCAGAGATGCTAAGAGGCAACCTTTTGGGGTTAAGGATATAAACAACAACAGGGCTTATTAGGCGAAGAGAGCTCAAGTGGTGTCTTTTGGTTCTTGAAGGCCTGCACTTTCCTTGTGGAGTGGCAGCAAAATAATTCAGAGGCCTTAAAGCTACTTAACTTCAGGTAGTTAGGATCAATTCTTTGTTTCGGTTTGAAATACCCCCCAGTTCCTCCTATTTTATTGATTCATCCGATGGCAAATAAACAGAAGGCATATGGATTGTTACGAGTGAAGCCATCCATACAAGTCGATATATTAATAATCCCATACGTGGAATTCAAGATATAGAGAAATGTTATTGTTCTTCTGCCAATTAGTTGCTTGACCATATGTACTGTAAATGATGTTATTATTGTTCAAGATATAGAGAAATATTATTGTTCTTCATTGTAGTGGATGATATCCATCCCAATTATTGCTATGATGTTATTACTATTAGGAGTTTTGTCTCTGACCGAATGAAGTTGTCGAGGAAGAAGGGATGAATAAGTGCCGAGGGATGAATAAGTCGCTCGATTCATGGGCCGGACTGGCTGTGATACGATTGCTTTCAAATATACATGTGTCTAAGTGGCACATAAATACTCTCTTTTTTCAAACATACAAAAACGAAGTTGATAGAAACACTACTCTTTCTAAAATAGCATAAGGCCTCCTTAACTGGTTTTATACATGGTGTTAAGTATACATATGTTCTTAGGCAAAACGATATGTACTTCTTTTATATATAGAAGGGTCTAAATTCTGCATACTTGCTCAAACAGAAGATTATTGAAAAATATATATTTTTTCAACTCGACGTGGTTTTGGATGAGACTCCATGCTATCAAAGTAAAATGTGCATGTACATCATATTGCAGACAACAAATCTGTATTATTTTTATTAGAAGGGGTTAAATTTGTTAAATATGATAGACATATTAGTCTCGCTAGTGTTGATATTTGCAAACAAAGATTCCACATCACCTCCCTAGGGTATGAAATCCCTACTTATCCTAATTTTCCTTTAGTTTTCCATTAGTCACCCCCTAAACCATTTTTCCCTACTATACGCCCTCTCATTCCCTTCTCCTATTTTCTTCTAATCCACTCTCTCTACGCACCCGATTAGCAAGTGTAGATTCATAATTGCTTGCAAGGAAGAAAATTGACATATTAAAAAGATCATCCAATGGAAAAATAGAAGAAAAGTAGCAAAAGGTTAAGGAAAATCTGCCCGAATCCAAGGAGGGCGCATGCTTTGGTCTAAACTTGACCAAATTTATGCGGGGCACTTGGTGTCGAACACATCTCACGCTCGATCTATTGGTGGGGGACTGCAACTACGTTGACTAGGTAGTCGATATCGCAAATACAATAACGACGTGAATTTTGCATAGTTAAACTCTAGAAGGAAAATGCAAAGAGATGAAAAAGATGGAGGATTGTGTTTCCTTAGTACGTAGGTTCATTCGTTTTAAAGAGATTAAATTATACTCCCTCCGTTCCTTGATATAAGGTGTATAGATTTTTTAGAAAAATTCCGAAATATAAGGTGTATTGCGCTGCACCACTCATTTGGATAATTTTTTGAGGGATTTGTTTACATTTCCTTATATCACGCAAGCTCCTCTATTTTCTCATGTCAATTAGTCATGTGTAATGTCGCCCAAAACTTGTGAAATTTTCCCTCCATGTGTGTTCTTTAATTTCCGTGCCAAAAACTATACACCCTATATTTAGGAATGGAGGGAGTATCTTCAAAGATCTCACAGTGCTCTAAACCGCAGAAGATGGAACGGTAGCCTCCGTTGTTAGAAAACGAAGTGGCATCGTAGCAACATACAATGTGTTACACTGCTTCCGCTTGCTTGAAAGCCTTTCTTTTCGGATGTCTCCTATTCTCAAGCTGATCTCTATCTTTGTTTTCTTGAATTCTTGCTAACATTTGATGTCGTACGAAAGGTAGGTGCTGATCAAAATGTTTCGTCATGGATAGAACACATTCAATGTATGGTCGGTGGTATATAAATTGTGTGCCAAGCATGTTGCTGCTAGAACTTCTATCTTGGATCAATTCGTTAGAATATCTAACAAACAGATAGTGGAGAAACTAAATAACAATAAGTACTATAGGATGCAAGATATGGATGGTCCTTGCTTGTATCACAATTAATGCCAATTAGGTCAGTGTATACATATTAGATTAACAAAAAACAATATAACAATTAATTAATATTTGTGGCTGCATGACTTGCTTTATTTGTGCAACACACATAATCTACTGTCTTTATTCAAGCCACACGACTAGAAAAACAATCTTTGTTAATCAATTGCTATGGACAGAGGAAAAACCGAAAATGATATTATTTAGCTAGGCACCCAGGTGCCCATCAGCGGCGTCATCATAGAATGGACCATTTTCAGCAAGAATGGACACCACTGTCAAGCCATAATTACGCACATTATTACTAATGACAGTACATTTGCACTAACATGCTCTATATATAGCACGCCTTTCTTGGTAAAATACACGACACCAACAGGTCTCATATTAGGCCTGCTTGTCCCAAGGATTCCACTTCACCCCCTAGTAGCGTGTAAAAACCGTTACTTACCCTAATTATCACAAGTTTCCCTTAGTCTCTGCCACCCCCTTTTTTCCATCAACGCACCCTCTCAACACCTTTTTCCATTCTCTTCCTATCCACTTTTTCTATGCAGCTGATTCGCAAGGGTAGATCTCACAACCGTTTGCAAGGATGAGAAGTGACATCTTGGGATAGATCACCTGGTGAATAAGCAGAAAAAAATTAAAAAACAAATCAAGGAAATCTATACGAGTCAAAAGTGGGTGTTTGCTTTAATCTAAACTTGTCTTTCAAAATTATGCAGAAGCCTTTAGTTCAGCCGAGAAGACACACATGAAGTGAGCACCAACACATCCCCCGTCCACATCGATACTTGTTTGTATGAATCCTACATAATCTGACTGAAATTACACATGCTCGTGTGTACGCGAGCACTAGGATTTGGACACCTACACAAACTCACTGAGCACAATGATTTGGACTCGTATACAAATTCACGCTCTCTAGTGGAAAATTCATTTCGCACAGATTCATTTGGTGTGGTTTTCGATTGTTTGTTGACAATGAAACAATCCATCTGGACCATATGTGGGTACTAGTTTGACGAGCCATCTGGACCGTCCATAGGCTCATCAAGAACCACGTATTGTCCCTCTCTCCCCTCGCAACCGATCCCATAGCTCACACAGTCCCGTCAAGTCGAGCCGTAGCCGAACCCATAGCCGAACCGTAGCCGGCGGCGACCACTTCCCACCCCCCCCCCCCCCTCCGTAGTTAAACCAAACAGCTGCCTCTGTCCACTTCCATATCAGGGCCACGGTGTGCATGAAGCCTTGTTTGTTAGAGGGGTATTTCCAGCCCCAAAGGGGGTGGGGATTCCAAGGGATTTGGTGAATCCCTCTCTTCCACCCAATCCCCTCAAATCGTCTTGGATCCCCAATCCCCCCCCCCCCCCTATCCAATATCCTCCTTGTATAGAAGTTTTGTTTGGTAGGCAGGGTTTGCATATTGATATAAGATGGTGCCAAACATGCAAAAATCCAATCTTTAAAAGCAAAACAGTATTATAGCATAAAAAACTTGCTACGAGTAGAATCGACACACAAAACTAATCATGTTGCTACAGAACTATAGCAGCACTGTGATGATCATCAAGCTCATCATCGTGGGAGCACTTTATCCTTGCCGACGAGACAATATCGTCCACTGCAAGGTAGCAGACAAAGCCTCTGTCTTGCTTGCAAGTCAGGCACTATCTGTGGGGGAGCTCGGCAAGGCTTGTGCCACTAGCTAAATGTCTGCCATTTCACTGCACAAAGTCAAGATCATATCAATAGGTTAGTATTAATGCTCCCTTTCTCAAGTGAATGGAAAAAATAATCGTCTGAATATTTGCCTAGAAGACAGGAGGCGGCTACTTATCAAATCTTAATGGAGGATGCAACCTGAAAAAACAAACTAACAAGGGGGAATCCACGAAAATAATCACTATGACCTTTATAAACCAGAAAACACATACAACCACAACATGAAGGATCACCTAGTAGCAGCAACAGAATCGTATTAGAACTACAATCTTATCGGTAAACGGTTAGAAATCTCCACAATAAGCTAGTAGTAATGTGTCTTCCTAACAACAACGGCTGATAAAATCCCCAAAAAGTTTACAAAACCATGACAAACTGCTAAAAAAAGATGACCAGAAGACTGAATCTTCATGTCTTCTCCAACAAAGTTATACAAGCCAACTTAGAATAGGATACAAAACCAGAAACAAAATGTGTAAGATCTTACCCGTGAACTGATTAAGATTCAGGCAAAGGAAAACTCAGAACAGGCATGTAAGATGACACATAACCATTCAGACTAGAAACAAACATCCACCTAATCAGTCGATTGACAGACAGGCTATGCAAGGTATAAAGAATGTTTATAAGCACGATTCATCCAGCCAAACATGTGCAATTGAACGACCATCTGATCCTAGGTATAAACTGAAATGAATGCAAATAGAAATGAATATACACCAAGCTCGGGGTAATATATTTATTCTAAGCTTGGCAGAATATTGCCAATACAATATCTACAGATTTTTGACGCTGCTGCTACAGCCTAGGGTCGGCTAGCTCTCTATACATTCGTGTCCACAACTCCACATACAACCTAACCTATCTATCATCGCTACAATCAATTTGCTTGCTTCAGAATTCCAATTTTAAAAACCGATCCCACGGTGCTCATGTTTGCTACTAGAGAACTCATCACAAGTCTATCGAGTTTCATACCAATAGTTTCTTTGCATGTTATATATGCAACGATCATCCAGGTTTATCTGAAACTCAGATCATCTTCAAAAAAAAAACATGCCCGCATACAAAAAAGTTCAGTGTGTTGTAGGATGGTGGAGCACCGGAATCGGATTATTTTATGCAACTGAAGTTAAATATGCCAACCTACGTTCTAGTACTGCAGTTCGCTCAATCAATTACCACATACTAATATACACGGATGCTGATTCTAAAGAAAATTATACACAGATGCACCAACATCTTCATGGTTCACAACAATAGTATGTCCACACCCCCAAAAATTTACCAAGTTTCAACTGCCAACAAACCAGTAGTGCCAGAAGCAACTCGTGCTACTATATGATAGAGCATCTAAACTAGCACTTCTGAGAGAACATGATGGATTCTCATTTAGAAAATAATCATACTCTTGAGATCTCAATTCAAGGGCATAACCATGTATGTCATTCTAACATTTTTAAGAAGCTATATGCAGAGTTGCAGACTGATAGAAAGATACAGTACAAACTATGAAAATACTTAGATCAGGAGATGCCACGGTGGATATGGGGCGTCTAGGAGGATGGAAGACTCAAGCAAGATCGGAGAATACGGGCCATATGGAGCAATGGGTAGGAGATGGCGCGCTTGGCAAACTCGCTAGGGAGGACGGGGCGAACAGAGGTCTGGACCATGGTGGGTGAAGGTGAGAAACCCTAGGCTAGGGGAATATAGGGGAAGGGGCGGAGGAGACGTACCTGTGGCGAGAAGGACCGGTTTGTCTGCCGGAGAAGGGACATAGGCGTCATGGAGGGGCCGGCTGCGTGCGGCCTCCTCCTATCCTCTTTTTCTGTCCGTCTCCTCTTTTCCCCTTCATTCCACGAGGCCCCCGTCGGGGATCACAGGGAGTGCCCTCTTCCATACCCCGACTACCGAATGATGACTCAAGAATTCACGATGTTTCTAAGTGTCGCGAGGATAATCCCATGTAACCCTCCTCAAAACCCTTCAATCAAACGAGGCTTGAAGGACTACCTCAAACGGTACCAGTCGGGCCTCGCCGCTGTCGTCGACCAGAAGAAGAACAAGAACCCCAAGACCTCCTCCGAGGGGTGCTAATCATCGACGAGGGCCGTGTGTGGCAGAAGTCTGATTCGTGAGGATTTCGCCAGATTCGCGGTTAGGGTTTGACTAGAATCGGGCGTGCGGTGGGTTGTCGCACGGGACGAGAAGCCCCAGGTGGACGAGGACATCGAGGAGAAGCGGATGCGCGCATGGAGGCGATCCATGCAGCCTGGCCATACAACTCCATCGCTCGCAATGGTAGCGATTGGACCACTCTACCTGTCCCGGAGCCTACATGCAGTGACTCGCCCCGCCGCGGAGGAATGACACCCCGTGTCATCGGAGAGGAAAGGCGGCGCCTGGAGAATGGAGGACCACTCTCCCCCGCGGTGAAGACAGTGGCACGACACGCCATCTCCTAAGCATGTAGGTGCTGCAGGGAGTGACATTTCACCGCCGAGGCAGAGGAAAAGACAGCATGACACACCCTCGTCGGAGGGCAATGGTACATGAGATGAAGGCGATCTATCACCACGAATGAAGTCTAGGTAGCAAGACGATCCCTCTCCTCCAAGGAGACGAGCTCGCCATGATTCCAAGGAATCCCAGGACATCTCGCCACCACGGAGGCGCGTGAGGCATGACTCCGAGGAGCCTTAGAACCACCGAACCGCTCGAAGGCGCATGAGGCATGACTCGGAGGAGCCTCAGAACTGCTTCCCCCCATGGTGTCAGACCTGCCATGACTCGGAGGAACCCCAAGACATCTCTCCCCCACGACGACGGAAGCGCTAGGACTTGGCACAGCTGAACGACCTGTCACTTGCAAGAAAAAAAAATGGGACAGAACTGGGGGGATGGGGATATCTCTCCACCAAGGGTCGGAAGTCTGCATGAGATGATTTATCTCCACCTAGTAAGGAGAGAGACACTTCTCCACCAAGGAAGTTTAGAAAGGAAGGAGCTCCGAAAGAGACAAGGAGGGCCGGGTTGCTGTCAGCAGAGGAAGTTAAAGAGGACATCGGAAAGATTAAGGAGGATGAGAAGCTCAAGTGACTGATATTTCACGTCTTGCAAAGCACATGCTTATTCCTTTTGCTAATATTTGTGATATGATGTAGTATGATGGTATGGTGTTGGCGAGGGTGGATTAGAGTTCGTGGTGCACATAACTAGGGCTTGGTCAATCACAAATGGCAAACACAAAACACACGGTATGAATAAAGCACATCCATGTTAGATAAGTAAGCCACGGCGGTGGTGGAGTCCAGTGTGTGTGCGTACTGGGTGTGCCGAGCTGTGCCGTGCGTGCGTGTGTGTGTCGCGATGGCGCGTGAGCCAGGCTCATGTTCGAGTACACCATGTAGGTTAGGTTATTGGCATCAGAGCGGTTCGTTCCTGGAGGCCTGCGACGGTGCAGCAGCGTGCCGCGGCGTGGTGCAGCGTGCACACGGCGGCATGGAGGTGTTGCGCGACGGCGGCGGCTGTGGCGGACCTGCGTGGTGGTGCAGAGGCTGCGGTGGCGCGGCGTGGCTCGGCGGAGAGAAGACCGAGCTCCTGGGCGCGCCGGGCTGGCCGCGTTGATCGTGTCGAAGCGCGATCATGGCGCGAGCTGGGGCGTGCGGAGCGCGGGGACGATCGCAGAGGTAGTCGTGGAGGCACGGCACTTGCGAGCGGCGGCCATGGAGGGCAGTCGCGCGTTGAGGTACGCGGTGGCGTCAGGGGCGTCGGGCGCGTCGGGTGCGCGCGCGGGACGTGCGGGACGCAGAGGCCGCAGCGTATGTCGCCGGTGGAGAAGTAGCTCGGCGTATGTCGCCGGAGACGAAGAAGCGGGCATGGTGGTGATCGGCGTCAGTGCGCCAGGTCGAGTCCGCGGCCGTGACGACGAC
The DNA here is from genome assembly GCA_021605145.1 of Aegilops bicornis. Classification (NCBI taxonomy): domain Eukaryota; kingdom Viridiplantae; phylum Streptophyta; class Magnoliopsida; order Poales; family Poaceae; genus Aegilops; species Aegilops bicornis. The sequence goes on along the minus strand of CM038675.1, from coordinate 65,418,005 downwards.
AACGACTGAAGCTGCAACAACTCCGGCGACGGCGAGGTCGTGTCTTAGGGGGAGTTTGTTAGATAAGTAAGACACGGTGGCGGTGGAGTCCAGTGTGTGCGCCTACTGGGCGTGCCGAGCCGTGGCGTGTGTGCGTGGTGTGTGTGTGTCGCGATGGCGCGTGAGCCAGGCTCATGTTCGTGTCCACCGTGTAGGTTAGGTTGTTGGCGAGAGTAGCGGGGTGCTCATGCTCAGTCCGTTGGGAGGCAGCCGCGTCGTGCGTATGTGCGCGTCGTGCGCGCGGCCGGAGCGTGCGGATCGAGCGGCGGAGCGAGCTGGGCAGCGTACGTGCGCGAGCAAGGTGGGGTACGTGCCTACACCTGTGCTATGCCCATGTATAAAACCGTGTACTGATCGTTGATGTAAAAGTGTGGGTTGAGAGTGATGTAGCCCGGAGCGTATGTGCTCTCGAGAGTTTCCCTGTATGTGTCCAAGCCCAGTGAATAAAAGGCCAAGATACAGGCATTCGTCGCCGCCCCGTTCATCACTGGAAAACTGTTGTGCTTCTTCTACCTGAGAGAGCAAGGTAGGCTTCGGTTACAACAATCCAATGGCCAATATGTTGGTTAAGAATTGGTTGACTATCAGTCGACTGAGATTTAGACATACCCATGTTGGCCTCGGGTACGTCTCTCTTCTTTCAAGACAACTTGTTTCTCTTTGCCAATTTCTGTACGGGTATCCGACACCAGCCTGATGTGATCTCGCACTGAAGAGTTGGTCGATTGTTCCCCACTTGCTCTGAAGTTAGCTATCAGAGAGGAACCAAACTAGTGATGTGGATTTCTATATTTTGGTCCCACTGAATAGTGAGTCTTTTCTTGATGTCTTTGGTACCTTAATGTAGCGTTCCACGAAACTTGTTAAGAGAATGGTATCGCGTCTATGTGGATACACAAGACTGAACCCAATCCAGTGCACTCTATTATTTCATGACTTGAGTAATTTCTAGTTTAATTTCCAATTCAATTCAAAGCCCATTCATCTGTTCACTAATTAACCGGGCGTTGATATACATATCATGGATGAATGTACCTGGTCCTTGTTTTCTCATGCTTCTGCCGGTCGGATGTGCTCCCGGACGGACCTATTGTATCTGAATCATGCCCCATCCCACCACCATGTGTCAACAAGAGGCTGCGTAGCAGCGAAAGACCATGCGAGGAGCAGTAGCCCAGAAATAAAAAGCACCAAACAACCCCATCAATCTTTGCCCTTAGGCAACTCCTTCGCTAGATTCTACACTCACACGGATGTTGATATTCAAGGCTGCAGGCTGAAGACTGGCAACATTCCCTATGAGTTACCTTATTGTTTCTCAACCATGACCTAGAGCACAGCCTAGCAATGTCCAGGATTAATATGTGAGGGGCCAAGAGAGCCCATATTGAAGAAATGAGTGTCCTCACAGCTTGATATGGTGGATGTTGTACAGATAAATGGTTGTGTATTTCCCGGGGTCTCCTATTTCCGGATTGCAATACCATGGTTTTTTGTTCTTCTTCTACCATGTATCCCCTAAGCTAGCCTCTATGATTTTCATTGCATGTTACCTACTCTTTCTTGTGTCAGCAAGCGAAGTTTTTGCCAACTCGTGGCTTGTGGATCTTGCATCTCCTTCAATGGAGATTGAGCAACATATATGTGCCTGAAATTTTTTGTAGCTTGAAAGGTGGTTGAGTATGTACTATTTTACATTGATTTTATGGCGATAAGTAGTACATTTATTAGTATGTCAGTGACCTTTTACTTGTTATAAAAGATTTTTATTGGTTCGGATTGATTGGCGGAAAATCATGCACACGTTTTGCAAGAGAATTATTGTGTCTCACAAATAAAATAATGGTTCCTTTTAGAGATTGGTACTTGGCCTCATAGTTAACCCACACTTTCTTGAAAATTTGTGCAGATCATCATCAGTGTTATTTGCCAAGACCAAACCCGATGGTCTGCTGGTTTCAGTTTTCCAAAATAGGTAATTATGTCATATACAATTAGCATAAATGTGGTGATCTTTTATGATAATATTGCAGACGAATAAAATACATAAACTAATCATTTTCACTATATAGCGGAATATTATTCCAAGAATACCCACCGATGTAGAACACTAGTACCAATCATGTCTATTGATACCCACACATCGAAGGGCAAACAACATGTGTGAAAGAATTGCCTTGTATTCAACCAAACATTGCCTTTTGACAGAAACAATGTACTCCCTCCTCAATATGGCAATGGGGCCCCGAAACCCGCATCCCCGCGGATTTTTACCCTATTAGGGGATGGGGATTGGCGTCTTTTCATCCCCGTGGGGCTGTTGTTGGGCACATTATACAACCCGACACGTTTCGTGGGTTTGCACCTGTTTCGGTAGTCCCCAAACCCGAAACCCGGCAAACCCGGCAAAATACATTTTTTACCAAGCACTGATCCGGCTTGGAGGCTTGGAGATGTGAAAGATGCCATGAAGATTTGGAGGTGTCCTTTTGGAGGCTTGGAGATGTGAAAGATGACATGATGATTCCATCTTTAAATTGATTTGTGAACTATCAATTCTATTTTAGAACTTATGTATTGGACCATTTTGTCTCGTTTGTGCTCGTGATTTGTGAACCAAGAATTCTATTTTAGAACTTATGTAATATCACATCTTGTTGAACCATGTATGACTGAAATCTGATCATCTTTGTTGCTGAAATGTGGTATCATGCTGCTGAAATACACTTTATATAGTTGTAGAACCATCTACTATTGTTTTTTGTTGAAATTTGCTCAAGTTATGTTGCTGAAATGTGCTTGTTTTGCTGCTGAAATGTTATTAATTCTTTGTCGCCACTATGTTTGTTTAAATATTTTGATTTTCTCGTGGGTTTCCCGTGGGTTCCCCGAGACCCGATGGGTTTAGGGGACGGGCGAAAAACTAGCCCCGCGCACGGTGATGGGCACGGGGACGGGTTTACGATTTTCTCGTGGGGATGGGTTTGAGAAGGTAAAACCCGATGGGTTTCGTCCCCGTTGCCATCTTGACTCCCTCCATATCGGTGCATTAGTCACATTACGAAAACCAAATAATCCCAAAACACTTAGGCGCGATGAATTAACAGCCCACCTCGTTTCTTGTTTCTTGTGAGGAAAAAAGAAAAGGACCAATAGGAGATGTGGAACATGTGTGCCTTCAATGAATCGAGACTACCGAGCATGACATGCAATGGTTAGTTCTATGCATGTCATGGCATTAATTAGCTAATAAACATCAATTTTCTAGTTTTTCTTTCCTTCTTCATCGCAGTGCACCATCTAAGATGCCTAGGGCCTCTTTCAATGCACTGATACTTAGGTGAGGTGCTAAATGCATTAAAAACCTTAGCAACTAATATCCATAATGCATTGGTGCTTAGCTTTTGTAGCTAAGCTAAGCTTATTGAATTTTCTAACAATTAAACTACTTCATGCATTGGTTGGTAGATATTCCACATAGGTCGACACGCTTATCATCATTTGTTCATGGGGTCACCATAAATGCTTTCTCTTCTTTAATTGCTTTGTCACATCATTTTATTTGCCTATGTGGCATCCTTAGCACCAGTACACCTTGGAATATTCGGAATGGCCTAATGCACCGGTACGGAGGCAGTATTTATTTGTGGATGTTTTATCTAGTGTTCCACAAAATATTGTGTTTTGATGCAAAATATTTATTACATGTGGTTATTCTAGTGTGCCACAGATTGCCTTTCAACAAACGTTGATTGTGATAGGTGGGTGACTTATCTTCGCTTAGTGGGATGTCTTAATGGTAGTCAACCTCACACATGACCTAGTTGTTGGGCTTAACTAATACCACGAATTGATGTAATATCAATGATGACTGGTTAGCCATCGAACTTCAATTTAGTGCACTGATGTACTATCATAGACAAAGGACTAGCCAACTAACATGTAGATGGCAAGATGGTTGACGTGCAATCTGAGCTCAAAATTCCATGAACACAGTTCCTAACAACACGTGTCTAAATATTATACAAAATGTGGTAGTTACATCAATGTATTGGTGTGATACGATTCTAGTATATATATCGTACATACTTTCAAAAAATATATTCATTTCAGTTCTTATACCCTTACATAGCTAGCAAGAACATTGAGTCAATGGAACACTAGCTCCTCCTTATTGCCTCGACCAGCATATTGCGATTCTATGGCTTGCATTCTTTGCACAAGTTTAATTCCCTAAGATTTGATGTTGATCTGGAAAAGGAGCAATTTTAGCTCTTTCCTGGTGCCTTCTATTCCTTGAAGTTCTTCATATTTCCATTATTTGTAATTTCCTCTCGGTAGGACACTAGATCTGTGGGTTTTTTTGTTTCCAACATTCTCGATGATATATATTTGGATAAGATGGATAATATTTAGATTCGCATGATTGTTTGTAGAAATGATTGAAGGTTGTTGGGCTAGCTGTTTTAGTTATTGTGTTGGTTTCAAGAGAGGATCTTGGGCACATGGGTGCGAGAGAACACACTTTTCTGGGGCGTTGTGGGCCACAGGATTGCCTGGCGGCTCGGAAACTTGTTTGATGGTTGCATGTGTTTTATACCTTAATTACTTTAGATTGGATCCATGGACGCATTTTGGTATAGACGGCATGCTCCATACACCCAATCTCCGATGCCTTTTTTTTATCACTTTCAGAATTTGAATATATATTATATCTTTGAAACTGGAAGTCCAACTTATGTTTCATTTGCATAATTGTGTTCCTCGCGACGAGGGCTATGAAACAAGGCCACTCTTGAATATGTTTTGACAAGTTGTAAAAACTTAGCAAGTTTCCGCAACTAAAACATGATAAAAAAAACAAAGGATAGACTCACCAAGTTTCAAATACTAAACCCTAAACCCTTAAAGAAAATGAAAGTTGGTCAAAACTTAATATTACACCGACCAACTTTTATTATTTGACCTCGCAAAAAATTGAAAAAAAATCAAAATGAATTCAAGTTTGGTCTTTTTTTGAAATTTCATGCCACAGGGAACACAAATATGCAAACAAAACTTAAAACAAACTTTCAGTTCAAAAGATATAATAGATTCTTATTTGGAGATGAAATGAGAATGCATGGGAGGTGGGATCCATGGAGCATGCAGCTCTGCGAAAAGCACGCATGCATGGAACCCCCCCCCCCTATTGGCACCAACCAAGTTTACGAATCTTGGTTGGACGTCATCTTCTTCTAGATAGATCACTGGTGGAAAAAAGGCCTTTGGTCGCGGTTCGCAACTGCCATTAGTCGCGGTTGGGCAACCGCGACCAAATAAGCGCGACTAATGCCCCCCACCTTTAGTCGCGGCTGCTTAAGAACCGCGACTAACGGCCCGTCCACGTATGCCAGCGTGTCGTCAAGCGGAGGACCTTTAGTCGCGTTCTTCTGGCCAACCGCGACTAAAAGGCCGCCACAGGTTTAGGGTTTTAGCCCCCCCTAAACCTGTTTTCTGTTTAATTTGTATTGTTTTATTTCTTTTGTGCTTTATTTTAATTTTGAAGGAGTTTCATATATTCTACGGTACTACATACATGCATATGAATGTACAATTTCAAATAAATTTGAAATTAGAACCAAAAAGAATTCAAGAGGAATATACAATATATATTCAATATCATCGGATGACCATATACAATTTTGAACAAGTTTCCATACATGATTTAATGCATATAAAGTTCTACGTCCTCGTAATAGTGTTCTCCTTTAGGATGGAGGACTTCCCTGCTGAACCATCCAGCTAGTTCCTTTTGAAGTGGTCGGAATCGAGCTTACGGACTAAGCATCATCCGGAGGTTATTCCTCACGAGCATTGGTATCACTCGGAACCCGCTTCAGAGGTGTATCTCGGATCATCTCACTGAACATAGTATCCACATAGATTGGTCTCCGGTGGCTGAATATCCCTAGCATTCTTAGGCTTTGACATTTTGAATTCTAGCTCTTTTTTGAATTCACCGACCTTTGTATCTACGAACCGTCTCCAAACCCTACGAGGCAAAGAAAATTAAATGAACAAGAGAGTTATTAGTTACTTGATATTAGGAAATGAACGAAATAGGCCGATCGATATAGAGCGCAAATGAATGAAAATAATTACTTCTGCAGCATTCTTCTCATGCCGCCCCAAAGCTTTGGATCCATATTCAGAGAGTCGTGGACGAGACATTCTGAGGTGTTAACTTTAATTACTAGCAAAATCCAGTGGAACCTGCGGACACGATACATGCACAGTACGTCATGCATAACTCATCGATTAGCCGGCCACATACCATGCATGGAGTAAACAAAAGAGAATGTGCTCAAGACAGAAACACTCACCCAAAATGGTAAGGAAATAGAATATCACTTTTGAGTTCCTGCTTTGTAAGAAACTGCCACAGGTCTGCCTCCACGTCGGCGGGTGACGCTCCAACACATGTCCATTAACGATGTGTGGGTCAATGAACCCAACATCATGGATGTTCCTTACTCTGCATTCCTTAATCTTCATTCTGCATGTATAATAGCGGACACAACAATATAGTTAGGACATATATATAGTGCAGGCAATATGAACGAGATGGGGTAGAAATTAATAAATCACTTACATAACGTAGCAACTGATGATAGATTTGTCGAGCTCGCGCAGATTGAAAAGCTGGAACAATTCACTCAGTTCAATTTGTACATAGTAATGTTTGAAGTGATGCTCATGTCTAACTTCCGCATAAATATATTCTTTGGCGTTTTTATTTTTTATGTAACCCTTGTACCATTTCAGCAGACCTTTCATTTGTGGAGGTAGATCATTTTCCTGCGCAGGCTCGACGAGAGGCCCATTCTTGACATATGTAATTACTACGTCGTCGGCTATTTTGCATGAAAGTCCCTTCGTTTCTGAGAATTCAACCCACAGTCCTACTTTAAGTGTGTTCCTGATGAGATAATGTTTTATTTTTATAGAAAACCCCCTGCCACCACTGCCACTTATCCATTGCCGCCATCATCGCCACTTATCCATTGCCGCCTCCACCGCCGGGCACGCGCCGCTTGCCACGGCGTGCACGCTGGAGAAGCCAAGGAAGGGTGATGCGTCATGGCGGGCGTCAAGGCGTGAGCCCAAGAATGGGTCGAGGCGTTGGAGAGCGCGGCATGTGAAGTAGCCGGAGGTGGCCTTGGCGGATGCACTACCAGGTTGCGTCGAGGGCGGGCGAGCGAGGCGGCGCGCTGCTGTGGGCGAGGAGGCCGGTCGGCGGCGTTGAGGGCGGGCGAAGCGAGGCGGCAGTACCGAGGCCGGCCGGTGGCGCTGGCTGTAAAGCGACGGGCGGGCGGCCGAGGGCGAGGGCGACGGGCGGCGCCGAGGGCGTCGGCAGAGAATAACGGCGAGAATCGGAATCGGAGAAGACGAGAATCGGAGCCTTGTATTTATAGCCCCCCTTTAGTCGCGGTTGGCGATTTAGACCATGATTAAAGGTACCCTTTAGTCGCGGGCGCCTGCCCAACCGCGACTAAAGGGTTTTTATGGCGAGTTTTTTATGCGTTCCGCGCCGCTTCTTTAGTCGCGGTTGGCGGCGAGACCATGATTAAAGGTACCCTTTTAGTCGCTGGTCGCCTGCCCAACCGCGACTAAAGGGTTTTTATGGCGGGTTTTTATGCTCTCATTCACCTTTTAGTCGCGGTTGGTCTGGCCAACCGCGACTAAAGGCCGCTGCAGTTTAGGGTTTTAGCCCCCCCAAACCTGATTTCTGTTTAATTTGTATTGTTTTCTTTTTAATTTGTATTGTTTTCTGTTTAATTTGTATTGTTTTATTTCTTTTGTGCTTTATTTTAATTTTGAAGGAGTTTCACATATTCTACGGTACTACATACATGCATATGAATGTACAATTTCAAACAAATTTGAAATTAGAACCAAAAGAATTCAAGAGGAATATACAATATATATTCAATATCATCGGATGACCATATACAATTTTGAACAAGTTTCCATACATAATTTAATGCATATAAAGTTCTACGTCCTTTGTATCTACGAACCGTCTCCAAACCCTACGAGGCAAATACAAATAATATGTCAAAAATAAAACTAATTCAATTCAATATGTTAAAAATACAAATAATATATCAAAAATTCAGAAAAATAGAACTAATTCATTTCAAAATTCTAAAAATACAAATAATATATCAAAAATTCAGAGAAGTTCTTCCGGCCGCCTCTGTCTTCCCACAAGTTCTTCCCGCCAGTCTTCCCTTGGTTCTTTCCGCCTATGTCTTCCGCCATTTCTTCACGCCTCTATCTTCACAGATCGATGCTCCTTTTATAGGCACGGGCGCCGCTTCGCTTTGTCTTGTTCCTCCGACAGGCGTCAGGCGCTACCCACGCGTCTGTCTAACCTTTAGTCCCGGTTGCACCAACCAGCCGGGACTAAAGGTTAGATGACCAACTCTGATTCCTCTTCTTCCCGCCATTTCTTCCCTGTCTTCCCGCCTCTTTCTTCCCGCCACTTTCTTCCCGCCTCCTGTCTTCCCGCTCCCATTTTTCCCGCCATTTCTCACTACATATATGTAGCCCGCTTGGCCAGCATTATCACATCTCTACAATCTCTCATCACTCTCTCATGGCTTCCACCGCACCCACTCTAACCTACCAGCAGGTGGAGGAGCTTTGTGCCTCGAACTACCCTTGTCCACCGGCTACAGCGTCCCCACCGGCTGGAGCCTAAGCGCCCGTGGCGTGCAGTCCCTCCCGTCCCTCGTGGTATCGCGCACGGGCGGCCATCACGAACCACTACTACCTCGACCTCACGCCGGAGCAGCGGATGAATCCCGCTGGCATCCCGATAACCAGCATACTTGGGACGCCTTCTTCATCAATCGGGCGTGAGAGGGCGCCGCCGGTATGAGGAGGACGGTGCGCCTCGGGAACTTCCACGAGGCCGGCCGTCGGCTATGGTGGTATGGCGGACTCTGCAGAGCGTCATGGACTACATCACGGCGGCGATATCCCCGCCTGCGCTACCCTCGATTCGAGCCACAGCGCCGCCCGACGACAATGACGGCAGCGACGACAGCAGCGGCATTTACGGCGGCGGCAACTTAGAAGGCGGCGACTACCAGATAACGACGACGGCGGCTATGAAGACTACGAGTATGCATATTATACGCCTAGGCAGGAGTATGACTAAATCACTCCAAATTTCATGTATCATCAGTGGTATCTCGAATCATTCGAAAATGGACACCAAACACATCATGGGTAATATAATTCACATGATCCATTCAACAAAGTTTGGTACAATAAATTATTACACATCATTTCTTCCCTTGTGTCCCTGCTTTCTTACGATTGTGCCGTATCCATGGAGCATCCTCATCATTTAACATAATGCTTGGGTCGGTGTTCACTTTGAAGGGCGGAATTTCAGCAAACATATTATAATCTTCTGACATGTCTGTCTTGTCCTCCACTCCCACGATGTTTCTTTTCCCTGAAAGAACAATGTGGCGCTTTGAATCATCGCATGATGTACTCGATCGCTTTTCTTATCTTTCCGTTTCCTCGGTTTGCTACTCATGTCCTTCACATAGAAAACCTGAGCGACATCTTTCGCTAGGACGAATGGTTCGTCAAGGTAACCAAGATTGTTGAAATCCACCATTGTCATTCCGTATTGCTGGTCCACCTTTACCCCACCTCCTGTTAGCTTGAACCATTTGCACCGGAACAAAGGGACCTTAAAGGAGGGTCCATAGTCAAGTTCCCATATCTCCTCTATGTAACCATAATATGTGACCTCTTGCCCATTCTCGGTTGCTGCATCAAAGCGGACACCACTGTTTTGGTTGGTGCTCTTTTTATCTTGGGCGATCGTGTAAAATGTATTCCCATTTATCTCGTACTTTAGAAAGTCGTTATAGTCGAAGATGGTGTCTTGGCCAACATGTACAGCTGATCTACAACATCATTGTCATTCATTAAATGTTTTCTCAACCAACTGCCGAAAGTCTCCATGTGGGCCTTCCTAATCCAGGATTCAGGCTTCCCGGGTTGTCGAACGTAAAATATTCTTGTGTTTCTCAAAGTACGGAGCCACCAAGCTGGAATTGGTCAAGACAAAGGTGGTGTGCTTGATCAGAGAATGGCCGTCCATACATATCGTTGATTTCATTCCGATCGTGTTTTTCCACTTAGTCTCCCTCGTGCCGCGATCGAGGAAGACCAATCGGCTTAAGGTCAGGAACAAAGTCAACACAAAACTCAATTACCTCCTCATTTCCATAGCCCTTGGCGATGCTTCCTTCCGCCTAGCACGGTTACGAACATATTTCTTTAATACTCCCATGAACCTCTCGAAGGGGAACATATTGTGTAGAAATACAGGACCGAGAACGAAAATCTCTTCGACTAGGTGAACCAGGAGGTGCGTCATAATATTGAAGAAGGATGGCGGGAACACCAACTCGAAACTGACAAGACATTGGATCACATCGCTCAGTAACCGTGGTAGAACTTCTGGATTGATTACCTTCCGAGAGATTGCATTGAGGAATGCACATAGCTTCACAATGGCTACTCGAACATTTTCCGCAGGAGCCCCTCAAAGCAATCGGAAGCAATTGCGTCATAATCATGTGGCAGTCGTGAGACTTCAGGTTTTGGAACTTTTCTCCGCCATGTTTATTATTCCCTTTATATTGGACGAGAATCCAGACGGGACCTTCATACTGCTCGGGCATTCAAAAAGATGACCTTCTCTTCTTTGGTCGAGCGTAGCTGGCACGACCTTGAAACCATTCGGATGCCGGTCATCGTGGTCTTTCAAACGTTGCTGGTCCTGCAGTTGCTTCCTTTGTATCATTTGTCTTCCCATACACGCCCAAGAAGCTTAGGAGGTTCACGCAAATATTCTTCAGAACGTGCATCACGTCGATTGCAGAGCGGACATCTAGGACTTTCCAATATTCTAGCTCCCGAATACAGATTTCTTCTTCCACATGGCTGCGTGCCCGTCGGCTCCCTTCGAACTGATTGTCCGCCAGACCCTTTCCAAAGATGACTTTCAAATCCTTGACCATATCAAATACCTCAGCACCGGTCGTTCCGCAGGCTTCGCCGGTGATCTGCCTTGCCGTTGTAATGCTTGCCTTTCTTTCTTCTTGGATGAATTTTCGGAAGAAATCGGCGATGCCCAAGGTACACGTTCTTCTTACAATTTGGCAAATGTACACTTTCAGTCTCATGTAAGCAGTGCGTGCATGCATTGTATCCCTTATTTGACAGTCCCGAAGGTTACTAAGAGCAGGCCAATCGTTGATGGTTACGAAAAGCAACGCTCAGAGCTCAAATTCCTCTTGTTTGTGCTCATCCCACACACGGACACCACCCCACACCGTAAAAGTTCATCAACTAATGGCCTTAGGTACACATCGATGTCGTTGCCGGGTTGCTTCGGACCTTGGATGAGCACCGGCATCATAATGAACTTCCGCTTCATGCACAACCAAGGAGGAAGGTTGTAGATGCATAGAGTCACGGGCCAGTGCTATGGCTGGAGCTCGCCGCCAAAAGGATTCATGCCATCCGCATTTAGAGCAAATCTTATGTTCCTTGCGTCAGCTGCAAAATCTTTGAACCATCTGTCGATCTTTCTCCATTGCGTTCCATCTGCGGTGTGTCTCAACTCCCCGTCCGACTTACGGTCCTCTTTGTGCCATCGCAACAACTTGGCATGCTCTTTGTTCCTGAGCAGACGTTTCAACCGTGGTATTATAGGAGCATACCACATCACCTTGGCGGAACCCTCTTCACGGGTTTCGGCCCTCAACATCGTCACCATGGTCATCGCCTATGATCTTATAACGCAATGCAGTCATACCGGCATTCATTCAAATTCTCGTATTCATCATGGTAGAGGATGCGATCGTTGATGCATGCATGTATCTTCGTAACCTCTAAACCTAGAGGGCAGACAACCTTCTTTGCTTCAGACGCATCAAGGGCAACTCGTTATCCTTTGGAAACATATTCTTCAACATTTTCAGCAAGTTTTCAAATGCCGAGTCAGCTACACCTGCCTCTGCCTTCCATTTCAGCAAATCCGATTGTGCAGCCCAGCTTTTTCAGACCATCATCGCATCCGGGGTACAGCGCCTTTACGTGATCCTCTAACATGCGATCCAAATTCTCCCTCTCCTTTTCAGTTTCGCGGCGTCTCCGTGCATCAGCAATGGTCCGACCAAGATCATCAACGGGATCATCACGTGCCTCTTCTTCACCTTCCCCTTCACCTTCAGCAGATCCTCCATGAAAGTATCACCGAAATGAGCAAGATAGCTTTCATCGATGAAATCATCCCCTTCTTCATCTTCTTCCATTATAACCCCTCTTTCTCCATGCTTGGTCCAACAATTATAGCTTGGCATGAAACTGCGTCAAGCAGATGCATGTGAACATCTCTTGAGGAAGAGTAACCCTTCTGATTCTTACAGATAACACATGGACAGATAACAAAACCCCCCCGCTTGTTCGCATTAGCCACTACGAGGAAATCATTCAAACCCGTAGTGAACTCGCCGGAGAGTCGGTTACCAGACATCCATTGCCGATTCATCTGCATTATTATAATATAAAATATATAATTAACCATCATGCATTTGTTAAACTAACTAGCTACAAACAATATAAATTAAACAATGAACTACACACATGCATATTTTATCAATGACACATCAAAGGTTCATCAAGTTGCTAACCGCGATCGAGGAGTGTGGCTCCAACACTTCATGTCATGTTTGTTTCATGCTCTTGGGGCATTTCATCAAACACCTTATGTGCATAAGAGGAACCAAAAGCAAACCTACACCCACTTGTGAAGAGAATGGCTCCAAATGGCTAAGTGTTGGCTGCTGGATGGGTATATATAGGGAGGGCTTTAGTTGCGGTTGGCCTGGCAAACCGTGACTAAAAGGTGCCGAAGGCCTTTAGTCGCGGTTGTCCCGGCAAACCGCGACTAAAGACCCTCACGGCGCCACCTGGCCACCGAGCGCCCTGGGCCCAGGCCTTTGGTCGCGGTTCACCTCCAGAACCGCGACTAAAGGTCTCATTAGTCGCGGTTCCTACACCTTCGCGACTTATGGGGCTGGACGGAAGCCTGTTTTTCCACCAGTGGATGCCAGATTGGTCATAGTCTAGATCTTCATTCTTGGCTAGTTATTCCTTTCTCTGTTCTTTTGGCCCTTTGTACAAAAGGTTTCTCACTTCTTGAACCTTTGCACGGCCTCCCTTCTGGCTCATCACCATGTGTTGTCCCTTTGATGTCAGCATCCTTTTCGTCCTCACCGTGACTTGTCCACCTTGTGTAACCAGACATGAAATCCTATTTCAAAAAGTGCATCGTCACACGACCAGTAGATCGGTCAATCAAAACTTTGTTTTTGCACTTTTTAAATGGGCATAATAACTCCATCTCACCCTTGCGATTCATATCTTCCAATGCCACCTTGAAGAACCCATTTATAGTTTTACACATATATGTATAAATCGTTCACCTAATCCATTACCTAGCAAAGAAGGGTCAAAAAATATTCAGCATAATTACCTTTTGCTAAAAAATTAAAGCAAAAGTTAGGCATTACCTAGATTAGATAGTCGTCGATAGTCAACCGATCTATAGAGAGACACGATTGACATGAGAAGAGAAAATGTTGAGAGCTTGGCTAGCCACAATTATATTTAAGCTGCAAATACTTATGGTGTGCCACCTTTTGGAACGTCATTACAACATTTGTGAATTGAGGAGGGACCCCACATCGTTTACCGGTGACAGAAGGTCACAAGTTGACATATTTCTTGTAGTGTATGCCCGAGGTTCACGATTTTGGGCCGCCTCCTGTCAAGACAGGGCTGGTTCTTGCAGGTTCATTGGGGGGGGGGGGGTTGCACATTATGGCGTGGGTGAAGGTCCATGGCGGTGGTCGTCGGGATGGCGCTCGCTCCCAGTTGGGTCGGTGCTAAAGGGTGGATGTGCCGTCGTTTGAGCTGATGGCTCCAAGGTGCCCGTCGCTAGCCACTGGGTCATATCGCCCTCTGTGCACCAGGATTGGAAGGGATTCCAGGTGTGGGTGCCCATACGGTGATGGCGCTGACCAGTGACGGGCTTTTCCAGCTGCTGCATGTGCGCAGTGAACTGCATGGTAGGCGTTGTCTCGTGGCATGGATGTTGGGGCGGTGGCCCTGGAAGGCAGTCCTCATGGTTGTTTTATCCATTGGAGGGGTGCACATTATGGCGTGGGTGAAGGTCCATGGCGGTGGCCGTCGGGACGGCGCTCGCTCCCAATTGGGTCGGTGCTAAAGGGCGGACGTACACTAGTGCAGAACCGGGCTATAGCACCGGTTCGTAAGGGCCTTTAGTTCCGGTTCTGTAACCGAAACTAAAGGGTGGGGATTAATGGTCCCCCCCTTTAGTACCGGTTCTGCACGAACCGGGGCCAAAGGCACACCACGTGGCACGAGCCCGCGCGATGGTCTGGAGGACCTTTAGTACCGGTTGGTAACACCAACCGGTACTAAAGGATAACTTTTTTGAATATTTTTGAATTTATTTCGATTTTTTTTGAATTTTTTACCGATTTTGAAATTTATGAATTATTTGACGATTTTGTCTCTAATCACCGCTCATCATTGCTCTAATCACCCCTCATCATTCCAAATCGTCTAACTTCCTGGCCGGTCACCCATCCTCTCACTACTCCAGCCTTAGCACGCTTGACTTCCGAGTTCTATTCCTCCTAGTTTCCAAGTCTGCACGTGTGGTTTACCTGACAATAGTAAGCTGTCAATCCTATTAACCCTTAGGAATTTAGCTTGAGCATGAAGTCACATGTTTCACCGTTTTCGTTTGAAACTATTATTCTAAAAAATAATTATTATTTAGTAACCAAAATATTTCTTGAATAAGTTGTTTGACCATAGTTTGACCACAGTTTGACCAGATTTGACCATAGTTTGATCACAGTTTGACCATAGTTTGATCACAATTTGACCAAAAGTCAAAAAAACTAAAATAATTATTTATTAACACTAATATTTCTTAAATAATTAGTTTCACCATAGTTTGACCAGATTTAACAAAAATTAAAAAAACTGAAATTTGAGCATAATTTTTTTTCATTTTAGAATCTGAGGATTCTAAAAAATTGCAAACAGGCCGTAGGCGGTCAAAATAGGATGCGGATTTTTGTGCTGATTTTTTTGATATATTATGCTTTTTTTCGACATCGTATGCAAAAGATATGGCCGTTTTACATTTTCATAACACTTTTTTGCAAAATATGTCCAAATTGAAGTTTTTAAATTTTCCTAACTAGTAGATGTAGTAATATGAGTACATCTCAAAACATTTTAATTTTTGAAGTTTTTATGATTTTCTGTTGCTTTTTACAAAACCAAAAAGGCGATCCACATGGGGGGGGGGGTAGAGTTTGAAAATAGGTCAGACCCTTTTATTCCCGGTTCGTGGCACATACCGGTACTAAAGGTTTGCCCTGTAGTACCGGTTTATGCCACGAACCAGGACTAAAAGGGCTCGTGGGGCCCCGGCCTGACGCCAGCCTGCCACCACCCCTTTAGTACCGGTTCGTGGCACGAACTCGTTCTAAAGGTTTAACATGAACCGACATTAATGCATAGCCGTTCGAACCGGGACTAATGGTACCATTAGTACCGGGCGAAAATTGAACCGAGACTAATGTGTCTCACATTAGGTCATTTTTGTACTAGTGGTGGCGTCGTTTGAACTAATGGCTCCGGGGTGGCCATCGCCAGCCACTGGGTCATATCGCCCTCTATGCACCAGGATTGGAAGGGATTCCAGGTGTGGGTGCCCATACGGTGATGGCGCTGACCGGTGACGGGCTTTTCCAGCTGCGGCATGTGCATAGTGAACTGCGTGGTTGGCGTTGTCTCGTGGCATGGATGCTGGGGCGGTGGCCCTGGAAGGCGGTCCGCATGGTTGTTTTCTCGAGAGGGCACCCTAGCGGCAGTGGCTACTGTATCTCTTGGTTGTGTGCATGACAAGAGGCATAACACAAGTGGCTTGGGTGCGCTAGTTGTCTGTGACAGTACCAGCGCCCCGATCTGGTTATGGGGTTCTAGACTCATCGCGCTTCTCCTCAAGACATCGTAATGACATGCTTGAGCTACCATACTAAAGCCTTATGCTTTGCTGTCGACGATGTTGAAGCCCGCGGATGCCGATCTCTTCTTGAAGATGTCATCATATGTTGATCCTCTATTTCTAGGCTCCGGGTAAAGATCTTTGTTCGTTGTGGACTCAGCAATGGCGACACTCTGCGCCGTTCTCCCTCTTGAGGGCGTTTTTTTGTAGTTTAGGTGTAGTAGGGGTTGGGCGTAGTGTGGCGTTGTTCTCAGATCTTCGTGTTTTTTCTTTTCTTTCGGTAGCATTGTTGTGCATGATCCGTCTATCTGAGGATCGTCTTTGTATCATTCGGCCGTGTACTCTGTTAAGTTGGTGCTTTATATCTCGCAGCAAACGTTGGTTGCAATAGTGTTGAAATTTAGTTTGATTGCATGCTCTCGGTGGAAGCAATGCAATCAATGGATCACTATCTTGGAGCTGATGTGGCTGTGGTTCTAGAGTGTAAGCAGATGGGTATGGATTTCACAAAAATTTGCTATAAACATTGTTTCCATGAAACAAAGCAAATTGCTGATAGTTTAGCTAGATTTCATTAGAACGATCTTCTGGACTGTGGATTTTATTTCTCTTCTTCTTGTAAATGATATGACCATTCTATGAGAAATAAAGTATTTTACCCATAAAAAAACTTCTTGCAGGATTGGAATCAGCATATGTACAAACTCCCTCTATTTGAAATCTCTAAAAAGACTTATATTTGGAAATGGAGGGAGTACATTATTATGCTGTTATATTGCTTACACTGCTAGGCTGGGTTCACGTTGTGCGTTGTTCTGCATAAAACTATGCTTCTTCCACCGAACCCCGTGAATCACCGTGCACACGTCGGAGTGCACACGTAGCAGGTAGAACGCTTTGCCGGAGGCACGAGCTGGGATTTCACATCCCACCGCCATTTGTCGACAATAAGTCTTGTGTTGACAAGAGACAAAGAAATTGTGATACCCCAAAAATTTTAACCTTGTTTTTTTAATTAAAATCTTGCCAGGAAATTTAACTTTCCTTTTTCTTGGTTTTTCTTGATTTCAGAACCATTCTTTTCTTGGTTATCTTGGAGTTGTTCCCTAAGATGAAAACCTTTCACTTATGATATTGGACTTGTTTACCCTCTCAAGAAAATCTTTTATTTTATCAGAAGAATTAATTATATAATATTCTTCCTGATCTTTATTTTCTTGAAAAAAATGGTTTCCCATAGTTTTATGGTCCCATTTGTACTACAACCCTTTTATAAATTCATTTAAAAATCCCACCAAAATTTGGAGATGTCATATGGAGTATTTGAACCACTTTTATGCAAAAATATCTTCCGCCCATTGAATATTTTGAGCTCTACATCATATTTTCAAATCTGGTCCAGAGAGCATTTTTACACTACAACCTATTCAAATATTTCTTTAAAACTTCTACCAAAATTTTGGGAGGTTAGTAGCAGCCTATGATTCAACTTTATGCAAAAACCCAGTGATGTTATTTAAATTTTTTGAGTGAATCATCCTCTTTTCCATTATGGTCCAACTTGAGGTTTTGTACATCAACCACCTTTTTAGTTGCTTCTTGATCCATGATTCCTTTTTCTACTAGTAGTCCTCCTTGCCAAACCCTTATGTCCAGGAGAGTGGACCCATTGGATGATTCTAAGTGCTTGCAACAATGCCATTTGCTTTCTGTCCAGAACTGAAGTTTTTCAAAACTTGCACTAGCAAGTTTGTCACTACTAGGAAAAGGACTACTAATGGCGCACCAGTTTTGCCTACTAATGGCGCATCACTGGTGCGCCATTAGTATCACGCCACTAGAATTTTTTTCTAATGGCGCACCACTGGTATACTAATGGCGCACCAGGCAGTGCGCCATTAGTTTTGCCCACGGTGCGCCACTAGTGTCTGCTATACTAATGGCGCACCACATTGTGATGCGCCATTAGTAACAATTTTTTTAATTTTTTTCTTAATCTCAGGTCACTATTTCACCTATGAGATATCCAACACATATATATACAACAAGCATCCATATAACAATCATAGCCAACACACAAGTTCCATCATATATACATACATAGCCAACACACAAGTTCAATCATATATACATACATAGCCAACACACAAGTTCCATCGTTACATATTACAAAAGTTTCACATTGTTCATCCAACACCGTTATCTATCAATTCACAAAAGTTTCACATTGATACAAAATAAAAACACAAATGGAAAAGAAGCACTCCATCCATGCAAGCTTCCGAGAATTAAATCAAATCTGCAAAATGATAAACAAGAAGTTAGAAGAAGAAAAAGAAGAATACTAGAAGAATACTAGAAGAAGAAGAACACTAGAAGAAGAATAAGAAGAATTTTGGAAAAGAAATAAGAAGAAGACTATAAGCTTATTATGTAAACTTGATCATTTTGTGCTAACATAAGTTATTTTGGAGCTAACCTATAGGAAACTAAGCATATAAGCTCTAAGTTAGTATATTAGAGCCAACTTAGGTAAAATGAAGCTAACCTATGTCATTTTGGAATAGAAGAAAAATAAGAAAAAGATTATAAGCTTATTATGTAAACTTGATCATTTTGTGCTAACATAAGTTATTTGGAGCTAACCTATAGGAAACTAAGCATATAAGCTCTAAGTTAGCATATTAGAGCCAACTTAGGTAAAATGAAGCTAACCTATAGGAAACTAAGCATATTAGAGATAACATAGGTAACTAAGTATATATATATATATATATATATATATCATTTTGGAGATCTGACATACCTGACAAAGTTCAGTTCTCATGCATTGTTCTTCTCCTTCTCCTTCCTCAGTCTGATGCGCCAAGAGCGGCGAGGCGGTGGAGGCGGTGGAGGCAGTGGGATGTAGTCTTCTACCTCAATTGGCGTGGTCATGTCGCCCAGCTGTGGGATCGCCGGCGCCACCACCGGTGCGTGGTCATTGTCAGGCACCACCACCATCGCGAGGCCACCTTCATGCACGACCATCACTAGGTCATCCTCAGCCACCTCCATCTCTTGCCCATGGTCAGCCACCACCATCTCTTGCCCATGGTCAGCCACCACCATCTCTTGCCCTTGGTCAGCCACCACCAGCGCTTAGGTCATCCTCAGCCTTTATGCCCATCGTCATCCTGCAGCTCCTCATCCCCACTCTGCTCCTCTTCTCCGCACTCCAGTCCGGATCATCCTTCTTGTTGTCTATGCTGCTTTGCCAGAATCGCTGCTGCTTCGCTTTGACCAAAATCGCTGCTTGCTTTCGCTTCTGACCATGGTCGCTGCTGCTTCGCTACGAGCCATGGTCGCTGCTTCGCTTCTGACCATGGTCGCTGCTTCTTTGGATGTAGCCATTATCGCTGCTGCTGCTCGCATTACCTGTCCAAATGCAACAATGACCGTTAACAATCGATGTGAGACAAAGTCATTTGTAGATGTATAAGAAGAGGCAGAACGCACCGGCATCATAATCTTCAGCGTAGCGCATGCGACACATACACGCGTTGAACACCTTCACGATGAGCATGGTGGCGTCGTGCTGTCAGACGTGAAGAGAAGGAAGTACCCCAACCGCAGGTCGTGAGGCACGGTAGAACTTCTCCCACCCACGAGACAAGTACATGTGGCCCTCCTTGATCACCAACTCCACATCCCACAGCCTGCGAAACCCGCTGCCCGACTGTCGCACCTTCACATTATTTGGCGGATCTTCACCCATCAGCATGTTCTTAAACTGTCAGGCAGCCTCTGCAGTTTGGGACAATGAGTGATGTAGGCAAACAACAGATATCATAATGAGATGGGTGAAGCTAGGGGAGATCTCTCATTTTATATACCTGCGTCATGGATGATACCGAAGTCCCAAGTATCATAGTGAAGAACTCGGAAGCATCCAACTCAGATCAAGGGTGTCGCAGAGCGGCGGTGGCTGCTTCCGCCATCTCCGATAATTAAGCAGCAGAAGAGACCAATTAGTACCCCTACAACAGATCATAAAACATGCATGATAACAGGCATTAGTCGCAAGTACCCCATATGTCCTATTTTTAGCAAAGTAATGCTAAAATTCACGGAACATTTCAGCATTACCTTTGCTGAAAATAGGACATATGGAGTACCCGAATTTGCCGGAACGGAAGTTAATCGACATTCCGCAAACTCAAGGGCCTCTCGGGTACCTACAACATCATCACAAGTACAAAGCAGCAAAGAAGTGAATACAGGCATAACAGCAGCAAAACTATATATTTTTATGCAGTAAACAAACAAACTCTAAGAGTAGAATGTTCTTGCAACAAACATTATTGTGTGACATCGAAAGTCATCACTCTGCTTAAAGGGAAGGATGACTTAAGTGGCAGATGTATATGATTGCACCACTTGACCTGCACTTCTCTATATTATATGATGTCTTGAAGAACTTTAGCAAAAAAGATAAATAGGAACATATTTCTCACCTTGGAGGTGTTCTGCTGCACCGTCTCGAACTTCACTTCCTTTACCTACTCGGAAACCTGAAATATGCAGATGTTAGAAAGGTACAGATGCCCTAATGGAAGTAATAACAACATGACAGCAAACAACCAACAAACATGATGGGCTTAAGATTAATGAACCAACATCGAAAAAAGGTAGGCCAAATGTTCATGTCACTTCCATTAGGGCATCATCTTCCTACAACTACTCATCTTCAGCAGACATGATACTACTACTGTATCTAATACAACAACATGACACTTGTTACTGTATCTAATGTTCCTACAACTACAACTACTACAACAACATAAAACTACTATGCATCATCTTCCTACTATAATTGCTACTCATCTTTAGAACCAAACACCAGCAAAAACAGAACCAAACTACTATAATTTCTACTTAATTTCACTATAATTTATAGTTCCCAAGCTATGCATGCAAATCAAAATACTAACATATCCAAACCCGATGAGCATCTAGTAATGCTTATCTTAGTAACAGCAGTACCAATGAGCGATGCAAAAGCTTGTATGATCCCACAGGCAATACACGATTGAGAAAACTACATAAACTAGAAGGAAGCACAGTTGGAGACTGAAAGTCAGATTGTGTCCTCAAATTAACAACCCATTAACTTTCTAGAGACGCACATTGGTCATTGCTGGCCTTCATTATATGCGTGTGTAGTGTAACTGCTTGTAAGACCTGGATGGTGTGCTGGAGTGTTATGCTATTTACTGATGTACTACTATTAATATTGTACAAGGTAGTATTATACAACACTGCAGAATAAAATGCATGTGGTCCATGGTATTTATATGTTCCATGCTATTCTTTGTTGTTCTACAAATAGACAAACTTAGACTATAAAGAGGTAGCAAGGAAAATGATTTTAGCCCACCTCCGATGCAAACAATACTAAATAGAAAAGTTTTACACAGGTACGGTTGAGCTAAATATGGCGTCTTTATACCATGACACAGTTTTACACAGTATATATTCACCATATAAGAAAATAGCATCATCATCTTAGCTTCACAACACAGTTTTACCTGGCTGTTTACTGCTGCTGCTGCGCTGTAGGGGCGGAGGAAGGGGCGCCGCCGGTGGAGAGGGCGAGGCCGAGGACGGCGTGGGGCTTGAGGGCCTGCGGCCTGGTGAGGCCGACGAGGTGGTCGTCCCCGACGCCGGCGGAGCTAGGGTTAGGGGAGACGGCGGGCGGCGCTGAGGGGACGGGCGGTGGAGAGGGGTAGGGGGAGGTCATGGGAGAATAGAGGAGGAGGCGGACGGGCGCAGCTGGTGGCTGGAGGGGCTGTCCGGAGGCGGGCAGCGTGAGGGTTCGGCCGGCTGGCCACCAGCGGCGGGCCCGCATGGCGTGTGGCGGGCGGGGGGCTGGGGGCGGGTCGGCGGCGCCAGGGACGGAGGGGCGTGGGGGCGCAGGGCGAACGGCGTTGGGGCGGGGCGAAGGCGCGACGACGGTTGGAGTGGGGAGGAACGGAGGGAGGGAATAAGTTTTTTTGCCAAAAAGAAAAAAAAAATTACTGGCGCACTCTGTCTCCAGTGCGCCATTAGTAGTTAGAACTACTAATGGCGCACTTTGCCCGGATGCGCCATTAGAATGTTTGAAAAAATGAAAAAAAAATTGTTTTACTAGTGGCGCACCTTCTGCCTGGTGCGCCATTAGTGTATTCCACACTAATGGCGTATCTCTACCAGGTGCGCCATTAGTATATAGTAGTGGCGCACCACTTCTCTGGTGCGCCATTAGTGTCAATCCAATCTTTAGCCCTTTTCCTAGTAGTGTGTGCTTTGGACAAACTAACCTTACCACCCTCTTTTTCATCTAAAGAGACCCCACTCTGGAAGTTTTGGCCACTCCAAGAAATGCCTAGGTGCCCTTGGCATTTTGTCAAACACCTTATGGGCATGATCTGTTTTGGCATGAGTTTTAGTTTACACAATGATCTTGCCTCCCTGGCCTAACCAACATGTCCAGTAGACTTCTAGCTTCTCCTAACCTAGGTCTGCTGATTGCCAGCCTCACCCGAGAACTCTAGCACGCCATGGCATTCCGTCGAGCACGTCCCGTGCGTGCTCTGGGCGCGAGCAGAGCACGCGTTTTGCACGTGCCGCGCCCGAGCCGACACGTCGCGCCCCTGGTTTGCCACCGCCCTGCGGAGCCACGCCACTCACTAACCTTCTCCCCGCAACGCGCCAAGCCGCCCTGGCAGCCTACAGCACCGCCGTCAGAGCCCTTGGCGGCACGCCGGCGTCATGATGCGTCTCGGCCAGGTCGGAGCCGCTTAAGCCGCCAAAGACTTCGCCACCGCCTCCTGGAGCAAAGGCGAAGCTCATCCTCAAGCGTGTCCACTAGCGCTCGTCGCCGCCACGTCGCCCAAGCTACAGAAAGACGGTCGCCGGGGACCTTATCCGCGGCCGCCGCTGAACCGCCTCGACTCGCCTATTTAAGGAGGCCCCGAGCCCGTCCCCGCACGGAGGCAACCTCAGGCTACCCCAATGGCGCTTCCCTAGCTCGCAATCGACCAGGGGAGGTCTTCTTCTCCATCTCCGGCAACTCCTGCCGCCGCCACTGCCTCGGCCATTTCGGCGCCATCGGGACCTCCCCCTCTCCACTCTCTCCACCAGAAGCTCTATCTTCCTCCCGTGAACCCTTCCCCCTGCTCGATTTTGATCGGAAACCACCGCAGCCCCAAAACCACTTTGCCCGACGGCCACCGCTCGCCGCTGGCTTCGCCGGCAGCTCCGTCCACCCCTGAGGCCAAAGCGACCACCGGAGTGACCGTCTTGATCCCCTGAGCCCGCAGATGGCCTCCGTTTTCCGAACGATGCCGTCATTCGCCGGCGAGCCTCGCCGGAGCTCCGCCTCCGTTTCGGCCGAAGGAGGCGACGTGCGCGTGGACTGGTCAAACCTGACCAGTGGGCCAGGCGGGTCCACTTTCAGTGACCCAGTAATGATCCACGCTGGATAAGTGGAAGCGTACTTCCCTAATACGCTTTCGACGTAATGCGTGTTTATTCAATCGCTTTTCTTTTCGCTTTTAATTTAAATAACAGATTTTGATCAAAACTTTGAATGACTGTAACTTTTTAAATACAGCTCCAAATGAGTTGATTCTTTTTCCTACCTCCCTCAAATTTAATCTAGTTTATTTTAAGATTTATTCGAAAAAATTTCAGACAACTTTTTTGTGCTGTTTTTAAAGTATGTGTTGTTTGAATATTTTTGAAAATAGGATTCTGGAGGAGAGGAGAAAACTTTCAAAAGTTTTGGAGTGCACCCTGCCTTTCCACACCTTGAAGGCAAGCATTCTGAACCCCGGCATAATACTTTTGGTGTGTTAGCCGACACGTTTATAACACCACCTCATTTCGAAGAGCTCGTTATTTCATGTGATATGATCATTTGGATGAGTGCATATTAGTGATCTCCTTGTTGTTGGAAATGAGTATACTTGTGATGGTAATCCATTCTCATGTGCCTTGCATGCATGCCGGAAAGGAATCCGGGAAAGCCTCTGCCTTGGGTAGGCGTGAGCTTGTCGCCGGTGCTCGTCGGGACGGTTATGTCCGGTATGGCATGGTAAGGTATAGTGAGTGGTAACTTTGTTGGTTGAAATATATTTGTCATATATGTTATGCAGGGAATTTATAAACCTCCTGAGCCGACCGTAGATCGAGTCTTGTTCCAGTAAACCCCATACTTGTCTCGTACAACCACTTGTCCCTACCGCAAGTAGGGTACGGTTCAGTCAGTCGTCAACCCCTTTCTAGCACACACCGTACAGAGAGGCCATGGTGGAAGATATCGGTTGAAGCGGTAGGCATGCCACCTGGTCCGGGGCATGGGTGTTTCGGTTGAGACCGAGAGGGGAGGCCACCCCTTAGAGCGCGCGTTATAAATTTGATCCCATGCTACGCGAGGTTGTAGCCTCCCCACTTAGAGTTTTGCTTGACAGGTGTCATGGGTGATTCCAGACACGGGTAAGTTAAGCTGGTGTGTGCAAGTTAGGTGTGTTTTCAACAAAAAGTCCGTAGACGGAATTAGTCCCGATGGACTAAAGGAATCCGTTACTCGTGGATAAAGAGTACACCCTCTACAGAGATTAACCTATTCGAACAGCCGTGTCCTCGGTTAAGGATTTCAGTCTGGGATGGGTTAGGTGTCGGTCTTAGTGTCGGTCTTCGGAGGAGAAACTGTTAAACCCGAACAATGAACCGTGACTTGTGACTTATGATGTTTATGATTATTATTTCTGTTATGGACTAACCCCCATAATCATTATTTCTGTTATGGACTAACCCGTTATATTATTTGAACTATTGAGTATCCCTAGGATGGTTCTACCTCCTGGATATCCACTTTGTTTATTTATAAGCCATTTATGTGGTGTCGCTGAGACGCACGACTGTGGCATTGCTTGTTATTTATTTCATTTATAAGCCCATTATGTGGTGTCGCTGAGACGCCCGACTGTGGCATTGCTTGTTATTTATTTCATTTATAAGCCCTTTATGTGGTGTCATTTGAGACGCCTAACCGTGGCATTGCTAGTTATTTATTTCATTTATAAGCCATTTATGTGGTGTCGCTGAGACGCCCGACTGTGGCATTGCTTGTTATTCATTTCATTTATAAGCCCTTTATGTGGTGTCGCTGAGACGCCCGACTGTGGCATTGCTTGTTATTTATTTCATTTGTAAGCCCTTTATGTGGTGTCGCTGAGACGCCCGACTGTGGCATTGCTTGTTATTTATTTCATTTATAAGCCCTTTATGTGGTGTCGCTGAGACAGCCGACTGTAGCATTGCTTGTTATTTATTTCATTTATAAGCCCTTTATGCGGTGTCGCTGAGACGCCCGACTGTGGCATTGCTTGTTATTCATTTCATTTATAAGCCCTTTATGTGGTGTCGCTCAGACGCCCGACTGAGGCATGTTTGTTATTTACCATCAATTCGACGTCGCTTCAGACATCCTAATGGTGCATTTTATTCCTGCTCCGTCATTACATATTCATTGTTACATTTTAATAACCTGCTTGCATGCATCAGAGATTTTACTTTATGACTGACGATGTGATCATAGAGCATTTCAGTGCGTGTTTGTCACCTATATTATACCTGTTTTCATAATGTTTGCGAGTACATTCAAAGTACTAACTGGCTTGTCCCTGGCTATTGTCTTGGCCAGATTTCCTGCTTGGAGAGGAGCGTTGCGACGACAGCCCCGGAAACTAAGCAACAGTGATAACAGCCTCGCGAAGATAGGAGTTAACCTGGTCAGCTGTTCCCGTGGGAAATGGAGTCCCATAGACGCTGATGAATCCCCAAAACCGCTTCCGCCGTCAACCACTAGAAACCATTTGTTGTACTCACAGACCATATGGTCTTGTGCTACATATTTTGTATTTTGCTTGGAATTTCTGTATCAAGTTGGTGCCTCATCACCTAACAGTAATCCTGGGGCTGGTGAGCACGACGGCCATTTTCTGGAATGTAATACCCGGAAAACCGGTCGCCACAGAACTGGTGCTCGAAGCGATAGCGAGACATGGGCCTTTGACCATAAGCAAGTCCCCCACAAGGTTCTACACCCAAGGATGTTTTTCCTTCTTGCTGCGTGCACAAGCCTGACTGAATTCCTTGCAAAGTAACCAGCGGATTCTTGAGCAGCGATCTAGAGCACTCCATGGCTTAGCCTAGGACCAATGTGTGAGTATCGGTCGAAGGGGGCAAGAGATCCCATGCCGAAGAAATGAGCGTCCTTGCAGCTTGACATAATGGTAGCTCTACAGAGAAATGGTAGTCTCTTTCCTAACGTCTCCTATTCCCTTTTGGTAACTTAAGTCTGTTAGAGTTAAGCATGAATCCAAGATTGCACGGCACGTGCATGCATGTCCTAGTTTGGTTAGTATTGCAAACCGAGTAGGATTAGCACTACTACACCGAGTAGGATTAGCAGTAGGCTATGCTTATATATATTAGTAGTAGGCTATATGCCGGTCTATTATGCTAATATTAGCAGAATAACTATTTTGATAACACTTCTGCACTGCACGCTCAACAGAAGTGAACTGCATCTTCTTTACGTTGGGCACTGCATTGCTTCATGGGAGAACTGCTTCATTTTCTGGTGTTCCGCCCGCGTTTTCTGTGTGGAATCGGGTGTTGTCGGATGATTCAGTTTGTGTCTGCATCTCAATTTAGCTTTATTCTTTCTAATTTACAGGAAAATCTACTAGAGTGCTTGCAAATCAAGGGATTTGGCGGACGAGCTTTCTCTGTTCGTTAGGTGTTCGCGTCGAATCACGATTTTTGGTGCTCGGATGTTATTTTTTAGTAGGAATTCTTTGGTTGCGTTCGTTTTAATCGGTCCGTTCACTCTATAATTTGTTAATTTTTAGGAGTTAGTTTTCAATTCTTGTTATTTTGATTGTGTGGGTGGGTGAGCTTAGTCCGCTCCTCTGTTCTTGTCGATTTTTTTGATTTTGCCCGTCCTTGCGTGTTTGAATACTGTAATTACTGTTGTTATAGGTTTGAATTCATTGTATTGCGGGTATGATTGTCATTTTTTGAATCGCATTTTTGAAATGAAAGCTGATGTTGTTTGTCCCATTGCCGTGTCTTCCATGTAAATTTTTGCGGGGGTATTTTTCGATAGTTTAGTGGCTGTACAATTTTTAGGCGAGTTATGGAAGTGCAAGTGAAATTGACACCTCTGTTAGTCTATCACATGTATGTAGTTTTACTTCTTTAATTTTATTTGTTGTAGTGCACTGCATTTTTTTTGGTAATGTACTTCGTTGTAGCTGCATTACAGTGGTTATGGCTGCTTATGAGATTTCTCCTTTTCTTAAACTGCATTCTGTGTTCTAGATGACTGCATAATATGCATTTTCGTACTGCATTAGCAGTGTTGTTAATGTTGTATTCTGCTATTAGAATGGATGGTCCATTATACGCTTTTGTTAGCTGAATAGTTATTATAAGAATTTTTTTGAACTGCATACTATGAGAATTGTTTTTGAACATGATATGTTAACTGCAAAGTTTCGACCAATTGCATTTCCTTGTTAATATTCAGAGGGCTGATTTTTTTATTATTAGTACCACACTATGTGTTTGAGAGAACTGCATTACTGCCAACATCAACTTTGTCGAAAAATGATGATAAAATGACGCAGTTGAGGTTGCATACTTTAAATAGGCATCGTTCAAATTGTCTGATGGACATAATTTTAAAAGCATATAGCATAAGCAAAGCATTAGAAATATTGGTTGCTTCATATTAGACAGCCTAGAGTACAAATATTGTAAACTTGATGTAGTCTTGTTCTTTGTAGAAAAACACCATGGCCACTTCTCCGACCTTAAAGCCATTCTGGGAGACAAAATCTTTCCAACCAGTAGTTATGTTGATGCAGTCTTCAAAGTCGATGTGGTATTCAGCTTGCATGTCTGCATACCAATTCTTGTGTTCTGTCTCCAAAGTAACCTTCCCTGAACTCGGAGCAGGAAATTTTATTGTGGATGGCAGTTTCTGCATATTGGAATGGGTGGGAAAAGAATTTTATAAGTAAACAGCAAATGTTTTTCTTTTATACTTAATATGATCTGTTTATGTTGACTTAAATAGTTACATATATATGACTGCTATTTTCTAAAGTAGTTGCAATGTATGAACAAACTTATATACGCAATTGACCCCTAGTTTTACTAGGGTATATATTATACTGCAACATGCTTGCACTGCAATGTCAGTAATAGTGTACTTTGCTAGCATGTTAAGATAACTGCAACGGTTATCTACTGACCCTTTTTTTTGTTCGTGTGTTGGGATTCTGATCTAACTAGTGTCGATACCTGGTGTGGTACTGAAGAAAGATAGGTGGAAGCATCTAGTCTTAATAGCTAACAAATCTTAACAACAATACAAATTTTGGTTTGTATTTTTGTTGGCACTACTGAACAAATTGATTGAACTATATATTCAGATGTGGATATGCAGGCTAGATTATGTCCAAAATTATGAGGGGAAAAACATACCCAACTTTCCTGCAGATCTGCGGTTGTGAGGCGATGAAGAAATGGCGCGCGAAACCCCCTGTTGGGTATCATCAGGCACCCGAGCATGCTGTGCCACTCGGTGTTAGTGAGCTCTAGACCTTTTGCGTACACGCATGTGTCCGCTACCGGCGCCATCCTTGCCAAACAATATGAGTTGAAGCAAAGAAAGAAGAAGTTGAGGTTTAAAATTGAGTCAAAAGAGTTTGCGGAGAAGGAGAAGCAGAGGAGAGCTGTAGATGGTGCCAAGGGTGCCAAATTTGACAAGGTGAAGCAGCCTTCTTTGCAGAAGAAGAGGCTGAGTATTGTTGCTGAGGAAGGTGGTACACCTCGGCGGAGTCCACGTGTTGTTGGAATGAAGAAAAATCTTGGCAAGAGAACTGCTAAAGCTGGTGGAAATGATGATCCTTAGTGCAGGCGACTACATGTCACTAAAGGTCCCAACTCTGATGATGACGACTTTGTGCTTGCTGATTATGTGAAGGGTGTTCATCGTTGTAGATGCAAAGACTGTGGTTCATCTAAGAGTCTACCCAAGCGTGCCCGTGATGATGTCGATGAAGATGTTGGTGGTGACTCTGGCAAGAAAGTGGATGCTGCTCCAAAGGTTTGTTGAAGTGCACTGCATTTGTTTCCTTCATTGTTATTCTATCTGTGTTTTCTATGTCTCTTTTTTTATGGCTAGTCTTCTAATGTGGACTGCATTTCCCTTTACACAGAGGAAGAAGTCAAGTAAGAGCAATGCAACTGAAGATGAGGCTGAGGGAGATGAATCTCGATTTAACAAGACCGTACGGTTGTCGTTTCCCACTGTTTGCAAGGCTGCTTCTTTGTTGAAAGAGGCACATTGTAGTCGTGTTAGGGATGCTGGATTTGGTGTTGTCTTTGATCTGACAGTAAAGAAAAATGTGCCGTGACCCTGCCACCATGGTAATGGACTTTGGGGATGGCAGGGTTCTTCGAATCAATCATGATGCAGTTCATCAAATTTTTGATTTACCTATGGGACGTGACACTACACCCATGCATGCTTCCAATGGCCATGATGAATCGTTGACTGCCCTCAAGGATGAGCTTGGCTTTGACCGTTCAAAAAGTATAGGTGTTAAGGACTTGCTTGAGAAGTTGAAGGTGTTGGTGGAGGAAGATGATTATGTGACGGTTGACCTTGCTGTGAAGGTGTTCTTACTGATACTTTACCAGAATTTGCTGTGCCCCGGGCCTGCAGTTCGTTTGGGTAGAGTTGCTGCAATGGTAGAGAACATGGATTATGCTGCTACGGCTCAGATGGACTTTTGCCAGCTTGTTGTTGATAAGTTGCAGGCAGCTGTGGTGAGGTGGCAAATGTAAGGCAAAGACAAGTAGAATTGTGCAGAGGGTTGTGCCATTGTCCCCCTGATTATGTATCTTGACTGCTTGAAGCTTTGCAAATTTTCAGTCATGCACACGTTGACGCCACGTGCGTCATACCTAACGACCAAGGACCTGATGAAGTTGTACAATGAGGATGTGCTTGTGAAAGGAAAGATTTACTTGCAAAGTTACAAATTTTGGAAGCTGCTGGTTAGTGCATCAGATTTGAAAAAAATGTGCAGCCATTATAAATGTGAACGTTTCTAGTACTCACATGTGTACTTCTCTTTGCATGTTGTCTTTTTTTGAAGTGGAAGGCGTCAGGTGATATTGTGTACAACCGTCCTGTTGTAGTTGTACACGGCAGCTTTGATGCGGGGCCTAGCACTCATGCTAGGTTTTATGGGCCTATTTGTAGCCAGCTTCCTACCTATGATGATGAGGTGCCGCATACTCATGGTTTCATGGATTGACAGATGTTTGATAATAGAAGCTCTTCTAAACAGACATTTGTTGGCGACAAAAAACATGAGGAGATTGATGAGCTTCTTCTGAAGATTTTGAAGTTGACTGAAGATTTCCCAACCTCACGGTGACAGTGAGGGGCGATTCTTGGTTTTTTCCCTATTGGCCATGGCCCACGAGATGAATATATTTTTGCTGCTCACAATTTTGATTGTGGCGTGATTGAAAGCCTGAAGATTGCAGTGACGAATGTTCGGTCTTTGTATGCTCAATTGAGACATTGACAGGAGGAAAAATGTGGTCAGTATGAGAAGGATGTTGGGCATATTTTGGACGAAATGAACCGTCAGTACGCTGGCGTTGGCGCTGACAATGTATGTTCTAGGTTTTTTGTGGCTTTGAACCTGTTTTTGTGTATTATGTTGACTGCTCCTCACTATTTTCGTTTTTTGTTATAGGCTGGAGTGGAATCTTCTGGTGTCGATGGAACTAGGGACGATGGAGTTGGTCAGGTACAAGTACTTCTGCCATGTCTGTTCTGCCATGCGTCCCTTTTCTTGAACTTGCATTTGTTTACTTCCCATTTTATTGTTATTTTTGTGTACTTCTCTGTTGTAAAGTGTGTACTGCTTGTGCATAGTTGAAGTTTTTTCTTTTTTGGTCGGTACCATCTTATTTCTCGTTTTTGGTTTGTTCTATGCCTGTAGACTGGTGTTGCTGCTTGTGATGTGCACAAAGAGTCCTACGATGGCTCTGGAAAGGATGAGGTCTTGGCTGATGCATCGTCCCCTCTGGATGTTGTAGCTAATGAGGTATAGTTGTATTACTTGTTCTGTTAGTGGGTTGTAATCTAATTTTTTGTTGTTTGTTACAAACTTGATGTACGCTGTTATGTTCACTCATATGCATTTTCATTTACATATGTTAGCTGCAATAGTTCTACATGTGTGAACTTCATTCTTTGACAAAAGTGAACTGCAGTTCTTTTCGCATGCGCGGTCCATATTGTTTTACATATGTGAGCTTCAGTATTTAACATAACTGAACTGCAGCATTTGACAAAGTGAACTGTAGTTCTTTTTTACGTATATGTGGGTTGCAGTTGTAGTTGTTTTGACACACGTGTGTTGCAGTTGTTTTGCATAGGTGGACTGCAGTTGTTCTGTGTGTGTTGTCAGCAGTCTTTGACATAAGTGTGTTGTGTGTTGTTGTGTTAATTATCCCCACGCTCATATTTGTGTTATTGTGTGTTTTTTAAACTTTCCATAGCTTGGAGAAGAAAACGTGGAAGTTCACGTTGATCTAAATCAGGGCAGTTGTGCTGTTGATGGTGGTGGCAGTGTTGATGCTTATGCATCGGTTGCCGTTGACTGTGTAGATCCTTCTGTAGCTCAAGGATCCCATGATGCTGTTCCCTCTAGTCGGCATGAAGATTCTGATGTTGGCATTGAAAAGCCACTGGAGAATGCCGGACCTGTTGTTAGTGTTGTTGCTTCCCCTGTTTGTCTGGCGTCCAACGATGTTCCAGAAGTATCGAGAGCGGAGCCTCATGTAGCTGAAGTATCTACGGACTTTGCCGTTGACCAGACTGTTGTAAATCAAGAGAATGCTGATGTTGTTGCAGAAGGGCAGTCCTGTGTGGTTATGGTGGATTCGTCGCAACCTATCCAAGAAAATATTTTGGTCAGCTCTGAAGAACAACAGCCTGAAGACTCTAACACTGAAGGCAAGAGTTTTGTTTCGAACAGTGCAGTTGAAGTTTTTCTGATTCATTTTGTTTAATTACTATGGTATCTGTATTAGATGTTTAATGATAAGTGAAACTTGATCTTTTGTCTATGATTTTCAAAATAGCTAGCAGAATTTCCTTATCTTAATATTTAAACTTCATTCTTTGGATAAGTGAACTTCATCTTTTTTATTACAGATGACGAACTTCCTGTTGTGACACCGTCGAGCATTGATCCAGATCTTCTGAAAAGATACAATGAGTTGTATGCTGCTGTTTCGAGGGCTCGGAAGGACAAGAAGAAGAAGTATGGTTTTTTAGAAATTGTTTTGTTCATATGTATTTTCTAATTTTGGTATTTACCCCTTTTTCTTTGTTGTTATTTTTTTAGTATCTTATGTTTCAGTTTTTCATCAATAATTCAGGGGCGTGATTGCTTTTAAAACTGAGATGGCTGATATTACCATTGGCGAAGTTGGTCAATCCTTTTAGGATAAAGGGATGCTCAATACAAGCCTTGTAGATCTTGGGTTTCTTTGCTGGTAGATAAGTTTAAGGGATCTCCGACAATGGTTGCCCCGTACCATATATGTGTAAGAATGCAGAAATTTTTGTTTTATTTTTTGATTTTCTTTTCTGATTTCGTGTGACGACCTGTTTGCTTGAGCACTATTTGATTTTTGGTTTTGTTTCAGCAGACAAATATTTGGAATGGTGGTACTGTAGGCAGGAGTGTTAAAATAATGTTCTCTTCAAAAGTCGAGGAGCGTGTTGATAAAAAGGATATGGTGAGTAATGTTTTTATGTGTTGAAAACTATATTTTGTGTGTTTGTTTTTATAGTGTTATGTTTCTTCTTCTTATAATAATTTTATTTATTTTTTCGTACTTCCAAGAGGTCCTTTTTGCAACTTTTGATCCGCCAGATACGAGGGATGGCTTTGGTCATTATTGTGTAGTTCCCTTAAATGTGAAAGAAAGGCGGTTTGAATTTCTTGACTCGCTCAATAAACCTGGCAGCCTGATGCGATCAGGGTTTTTAGGAGGATGGTTAAAAATATCAAGCGTGCATGGAAAGAAGGAAGCTCAAGTTCTGATGAGCCGCTAAATCCTCCTACACTTGATGGATTTGTGTTGAAACATGTCATTGTCCTAATGCAGCCAACTGGGTGTGTTCTGTACAGCCCTTCTCCAGCATACTGGTCAATTTTTTTTTACTTCATTTTGTGAAACTGATGTTTTTTATTCTTTTATTGCAGGCATGATTGTGGATTCTATATGTTTCAATTCTTGCAGACCTGGGATGGTGTTGGAGTTGCTAAGTTTGGGGTGGAGCACATTGGCTACATCAGAAAGGCCATGCTCTATAGCTGGCTCACATCGAGGAAGTGTTGCCTTGATTTAACATTACTAATAATTTTTGCAGATAAAGCTTGTTTTAGTGAACTTCTTTATCCTCCCTTTATTTATTTTTTGTCTACTGCTTGGTTCTGCTTCTTATGGTCAAGTGAGCTGCATTTTTCTTTATATGTGGGCTTCTTTGTTATTTATATGTGGGTTGCATTGTTGTATACAAGTGGGTTGTATTGTTGTAGAGAATTGTGGGTTGCATTGCTGTAGACAAGTGTGCTGCATTTAATGTAGACTAGTGTGCTGCATTGCTGTAGACTAGTGGGATGCATTGCTGTATACAAATGGACTGCATTGATGTAGAGAAATGGTCTGCAATGCTATAGACAAGTGGGCTGCATTGTTGTATACAAGTGGACTACATTGAAGTAGAGAAATGGGCTGCAATGCTGTAGACAAGTGGGCTGCATTGCTGTATACAGGTGGACTGTATTCTATTTTTCTGTATACATGTTTTTTTGGTTTTGTATTTTGTGTTGAGTGTTTCCATGTTTTTTCTACACGTTTTTAGGTTTTGATGGGGGGTTTCATGAAGGTTGTACGTCACTGTTTGAGTCCCAGGGTTCTGAGGTGGTTATGGAGGATTGTGTCATTGAAATCTCTCCAGATAATTTTGGTTCTTTGGCTGGAGATGGTTTGAACACAAATGTGGCGTCTGGACCTGATGGTGGAAGTGTCTCTCGACCAAGCTCTCCACACGATGTATATGATGTTGATGATGATGATTTTGTTACGCCATGTCCACAGGTCACTAGGATTAGGAGCGCAGTAATTAATCGTTCTCCTGTGGATGAGGTTGAAGTATTTTTGAACAAGAGGGCAGGCGAGAGGGCTTTTAGGTTGAGATGCTCTATAGAGAAATTGAAGCCTCCGAGGTTCAAATATATTGATGAGGCGAGGAAAATAAAGGATCTTGTTCTCAGCAAAGATTTTGTAACCAAATACCACGAGTAAGTTTTACGTGTGTGCCCTTCATCCTTTTTGTGTGTTTTGTTTTTAATTTTAATATTATTGATCCCATCTGTGTATGTTTACTGCAGGAACGCGTTCTTTATGGTGAGTAGTCCTTTTGGTGATGTCGATACTTACACTGTCGACTATATCTATGATACATTTTGCATATGAGCTTTAATGGATTCGTATCTCATGGATTTTTTCATCAAGTACTGGAAGCAAGACCCTGAATTGGGTTTAGCTTATCATTCCAGTGAACGTGTGCTACTTTCACCTTTATTTATCACAGTAAATATTTGCTGTCATTTTTTCCTATTGTACTCGCTTTTTCATGTCCATGCCTACTTGCATTGTTTATTCTTTTTTTCATGTCCTTTTTTGTTCTTTTTTCTATGCAGTATGTTCTTCAAATGGAAACCTTTGCGGGAAGAGATAATGACGGAAGCCCTGTATTGCCAGTTGTCCATAGCTCGTTTGTTTTAGAAGATGCAGTTAAGCAGTTCAAGGTTTTTGTGAGCGACAACACAAACCTGTTGGATGTAAAACTAGTAAGTTCATTGTTTTTTGTCATTTATTTTCCTGGTTTGTTGCATTTCTATTTGTATTTATTTTTGGAACAATGGTCCTGGTGCTACGTGTCGAAAAAACTTTTCATTTCATTTTTGTTTTTTTGATGTGAACAGATTATGATGCCGCGCTCCAAGGATGGTCATTATTCCTTATACACGATGAACCAGCATCGCCAGACGCTTGTTATCCATGACAGTAGGAAGTACACTGGCCATCCTGATGTCACGACATACTGGTGCAGGACTGACTACCACGCAGATTGCACTGAAGTGGTATGTCATTTTTTCTTGCCGGGCGCAAAGCTTTTTTGTGTTTCTCCTACTACATTTTTTATAAACTGCACGTGCAATGTTAGCACACATAGAAACTCATTTATTTATGTAGTGCACTGCAACATATGCGTGACAGAACTGCATTTTCTCACAACCCCCATAATCTGAGTAAAAAATGGTAATAGGAAATGACCTCGCGTGCACTTAAAAGAGGGACTGTCTAGATGTTTGAGAACAACTTTTGTATTTTTTTGGTTCGTATGAATAGCAACTTGATATGTGATGTGTGTTATTTTTACCTTGTGCTTGCTTTTTTTTGCCAGTCAGGAGGATGACTCAGGTGCTGAAGGCGATTTATGGTGAAAAATGTATAAATTGAAGAACCACCCTGACTGTCTTAAATTGGTAGAGAAGCCCTCTTACCCGATCGTGCCAGCGCAGGGAGCAAATGAGTGCGGAATCTATGTTCTAAGGATGACGCAGTTGTATGACGGCCAAGGTCTAGTTGAGAGAATTTTGAAATCCGACGTAACACCTTCTCTGTTTTCCTCTTTTTCTTGTTACTTTTTTTATTATTTTGATTTTTTTCACTTTTTTGTTCTTTATGACAACTTTTTTTTAGTCACTGGTCTGCATTTTTTATTTTCTTTTTTCAGCCTGCTGTTGAAGATTGGAAGGCGGAGTACATGTTCCAGCTGCTGTTCAATCCTTCGAACATGTTGTGTCAAGAAGACATGCCGCTTGAGCTAGGTGATCTGATTGCGGACCTCGGGCTCACTTCCCTGTCGCAATCGCAGACGCATTCGGAGACGCAGTAACAGTCATTTGGGCACTGTTTCTACTGGGGTAAAAGCATGTGCGTGGACAAGAACTAGGCTTGATGTTGTGTATTGTGTGCTGACTAAGGTAGATAATGTATGAAAAAGACTTTTTTTCTGTCGTTGTGTCTTTTCTTGTTCTTTTTGCAGCAGTGTATGTAGACGAATTTGTATGTGTACGTGTATTTTATATAAATAACTCATACAGTATATATAAGTGTATATTTTTATTTTGTCGACGACCATGTTCTGGGTGAACTGAAATTTGTCACGCTTATATGTATTGTATGTGTTCCATAAACTGTATCGCATTTGATGCCGAACTTCTTTGTCCAACAAAAAGCACTGCATTTTTGTCTACAAGTTCAGCGTTGCACCTGTGTGTATCCCGAAACTGCATTCGCTTTATGATACTGCACAGCTTTTTTGCCCAAACAAATGCACTGCTTTTGCCTAAAGTTGCATTCTGCAGTTGGTTTTTTTATTGTTTGTATGGTAACGTAAATGGATGGGGGGGGGGGGGGTTGGGGCACGCCCCCAATTTTTTTAGTTGTCCATAGATTTGTATTGCTCCTGTACGCATTGCTTGCGTTAGCGCGAGGCCGAGCAGGGTGTTGGGAGGGGGGGTCATGACCCCCCTCCCCAACCCCCTGCGAGGCCGAGCCTGGAACGAGCCGGAGCAGGAGGCGTGCCGCGGCGCCGCATGCGTAGGCGAGTCCGTCACACCCCGTCGCCTTCCTGTCTATCTAAGGGGTGTGGCTCTGGGGTGCGTGCGTCCCATTTGTTGGACAAACAGAATGTACGCACTGCTCCTGTCAACCAAGCGCACTTCATGCGTTAGCGCGAGGCCGAGCAAGTGCTTGGCCGAGCCTGGAACAAGCCAGAGCAGGCGGCGACGCGGCGTGCCGCGGCGCCGCATGCGTAGGCGAGTCCGTCACACACCGTCGCCTCCTTGTCTATCTTAGGGGTGTGGCTCTGGGGTAGCGTGCGTCCCATTTGTTGGAAAAACAGAATGTCCGCACTGCACCTGTCAAACAAGCGCACTGCATGCGTTAGCGCGAGGCCGAGTAGGGGTTGGGCAGGGGGGTCGTGACCCCCCTCCCCAACCTCCTGCGAGGCCGAGCGTGGAACGAGCCGGATCAGCGGCGACGCGGCATGCCGCGGTGCCGCATGCGTAGGAGAGTCCGTCACACCCCGTCGCCTCCCTGTCTATCTTAGGGGTGTAGCTCTGGGTGGCCTGCGTGCTATTTGTTGGAAAAACAGAATGTCCGCACTGCGCCTGTCAACCAAGCGCACTGCGTGCGTTAGCGCGAGGCCGAGCTGGGGGTGGGGAGGGGGGTCGTGACCCCCCTCCTCAACCCCCTGCGAGGACGAGCCTGAACGAAGCCGAGGCAGCGGCGACCCGGCGTGCCGTGGGCGCCACATGCGTAGGGCGAAGTCCGTCTACACCCGCCGCCTCCTGTCTATCTTAGGGGTGTGGCTCTAGGGTTGCGTGCTTCCTATTTGTTGGAAAAATAGAATGTCCGCATTGCGCCTATCAACCAAGCGCACTGCGTGCATTAGCGCGAGGCCGAGCAGGGGGTGGGGACGGAGGGTCGAGACCCTCCTCCCCAACCGCGTGCGAGGCCGAGCCTGGAACGAGCCAGAGCAGGCGGCGACGTGGCGTGCCGCGGCGGCGCATGCGTAGGCGAGTCCGTCACACACCGTCGCCTCCCTGTCTATCTTAGGGGTGTGGCTCTGGGGTAGCGTGTGTCCCATTTGTTGGAAAAACCGAATGTCTGCAGACTGCGTTAACCGAGCATCACAGTGCGTTAAGCGAGGTCGAGTGGGGGAGGGGGTCGTGACCCCCTCCCCAAACCCTACGAGGCCGACCCTAGAACGAAGCCGGAGCAGCGGCGACGCTGCGCAGGCGGTGCCGCATGCGTAGGCGAGTCCGTCACACCCCGTCGCCTCCCTGTCTATCTTAGGGGTGTGGCTCTGGGGTTGCGTGCGTCCTATTTGTTGGAAAAACAGAATGTCCGCACTGCGCCTGTCAACCAAGCGCACTGCGTGCATTAGCGCGAGGCCGAGCAGGGGGTGGGGAGGGGGGGTCGTGACCCCCCTCCCCAACCCCCTGCGAGGCCGAGCCTGGAACGAGCCGGAGCAGGCGGCGACGCAACGTACCGCAGCGCCGCATGCGTAGGCGAGTCCGTCACACCCCGTCGCCTCCCTGTCTATCTTAGGGGTGTGGCTCTGGGGTTGCGTGCGTCCTATTTGTTGGAAAAACAGAATGTCCGCACTACGCCTATCAACCAAGCGCACTTCGTGCGTTAGCGTGAGGCCGAGCAGGGGGTGGGGAGGGGGTCGTGACCCCCCTCCCCAACCCCCTGCGAGGCCAAGCCTGGAACGAGACGGAGCAGACGGCGACGCGGCGTGCCGCGGGGCCGCATGCGTAGGCGAGTCCTTCACACCCCGTCGCCTCCCAGTCTATCTTAGGGTTGTGGCTCTCGGGTTGCGTGTGTCCTATTTGTTGGAAAAACAGAATGTCCGCTGCTTTGTCAAACAAGCGCCTTTGCTTGCGTTAAGCCTTGAGCGGCGGGGGTGGGGCGGGGGGCCGTGACCCCCCACCTCAACCCCCTGCGAGGACGAGCCTGGAACGAGCCGGAGCAGGCGGCGACGCGGCGTGCCGCAGCGCCACATGCGTAGGCGAGTCCGTCACACCCCGTCGCCTCCATGTCTATCTTAGGGGTGTGGCTCTGGGGTTGCGTGCGTCCCATTTGTTGGAAAAACAGAATGTCTACACTACGCCTATCAACCAAGCGCACTGCATGCGTTAGCGCGAGGCCGAGCAGGGGGTGGGGAGGGGGGTCGTGACCCCCCTCCCCAACCGCCTGCGAGGCCGAGCCTGGAATGAGCCAAAGCAGGCAACGATGCGGCGTGCCGCGGCGCCGCATCCGTAGGCGAGTCCGTCACACACCGTTGCCTCCCTGTCTATCATAGGGGTGTGGCTCTGGGGTAGCGTGCGTCCCATTTGTTGGAAAAACAGAATGTCCGCACTACGCCTGTCAACCAAGCGCACTACGTGCGTTAGCGTGAGGCCGAGCAGGGGGTGGGGAGAGGGGTCGTGAACCAACTCCTCAACCCCCTGCGAGGACGAGCCTGGAACGAGCCGGAGCAGGCGGTGACGCGGCGCGCCGCAGCGCCACATGCGTAGGCGAGTCCGTCACACCCCGTCGCCTATCTGTCCATCTTAGGGGTGTGGCTCCGGGGTTGCATGCGTCCCATTTGTTGGAAAAACAGAATTTCTGCACTGCGCCTATCAACCAAGCTGCATCAAGGCGTGCGTTAAGCGCAAGGTCAGCAGGGGTGGGAGGGGGTCGTGACCCTCCCCAACCGCTCATGAGGCCGAGCCTGGAACGAGCCAGAGCAGGCGGCGATGCGGAATGCCGTGGCGCCGCATGCGTAGGCGAGTACGCCACACACCGCCGCCTCCCTGTCTATCTTAGGGGTGTGGCTCTGGGGTAGTGTGCGTCCCATTTGTTGTAAAAACAGAATGTTCACACTACGTCTGTCAACCAAGCGCACTACACGCGTTAGCGTGAGGCCGGGCAGGGGGTGGGGAGGGGGGTCGTGACCCCCTCCCCAAACCCTACGAGGCCGACCCTAGAACGAGCCGGAGCAGGCGGCGAGGCGGCGTGCCGTGGCGCCACATGCATAGGCGAGTCCGTCACACCCCGTCGCCTCCCTGTCTATCTTAGGGGTGTGGCTCTAGGGTTGCGTGCTTCCTATTTGTTGGAAAAATAGAATGTCCGCATTGCGCCTATCAACCAAGCGCATCAAGGCATTAGCGCGAGGCCGAGCAGGGGGTGGGGACGGAGGGTCGAGACCCTCCTCCCCAACCGCGTGCGAGGCCGAGCCTGGAACGAGCCAGAGCAGGCGGCGACGTGGCGTGCCGCGGCGGCGCATGCGTAGGCGAGTCCGTCACACATCGTCGCCTCCCTGTCTATCTTAGGGGTGTGGCTCTGGGGTAGCATGTGTCCCATTTGTTGGAAAAACATAATGTCTGCACTGCGTCTGTCAACCGAGCGCACTACGTGCGTTAGCGTGAGGCCGAGCAGGGGGTGGGGAGGGGGTCGTGACCCCCTCCCCAACCCCCTGCGAGGCCAAGCCTGGAACGAGACGGAGCAGACGGCGACGCGGCGTGCAAGGGCCGCGCATGCGTGGCGAGTCCTTCACACCCCTGCCGCCTCCCGGTCTATCTTAGGGTTGTGGCTCTGGGGTTGCGTGCGTCCTATTTGTTGGAAAACAGAATGTCCGCCTGCGCTTTGTCAACCAAGCGCCTGCGTGCGTTAAGCTGAGGGTCGGCAGGGGTGGGAGGGGGTCGTGACCCCCCTCCTCAACCCCCTGCGAGGATGAGCATGGAACGAGCCGGAGCAGTCGCCGATGCGGCGTGCCGCAGCGCCACATGCGTAGGCGAGTCCGTCACACCCCGTCGCCTCCCTGTCTGTCTTAGGGTTGTGGCTCTCGGGTTGCGTGCGTCCCATTTGTTGCAAGAACAGAATGTCTACACTACGCCTATCAACCAAGCGCACTGCATGCGTTAGCGCGAGGCCGAGCAGGGGGTGGGGAGGGGGGTCGTGACCCCCCACCCCAACCGCCTGCGAGGCCGAGCCTGGAATGAGCCAAAGCAGGCAACGATGCGGCGTGCCGCGGCGCCGCATGCGTAGGCGAGTCCGTCACACACCGTCGCCTCCCTGTCTATCTTAGGGGTGTGGCTCTGGGGTAGCGTGCATCCCATTTGTTGGAAAAACAGAATGTCTGCACTACGCCTGTCAACCAAGCGCACTACGTGCGTTAGCGTGAGGCCGAGCAGGGGGTGGGGAGAG
Source organism: Aegilops bicornis (assembly GCA_021605145.1). Taxonomy (NCBI): domain Eukaryota; kingdom Viridiplantae; phylum Streptophyta; class Magnoliopsida; order Poales; family Poaceae; genus Aegilops; species Aegilops bicornis. The sequence goes on along the minus strand of CM038675.1, from coordinate 65,376,727 downwards.
GGGTCGTGAACCCCCTCCTCAACCCCCTGCGAGGCCGAGCCTGGAACGAGCCGGAGCAGGCGGCGACGCGGCGTGCCGCGGCGCCGCATGCGTAGGCGAGTCCGTCACACCCCGTCGCCCCCTGTCTATCTTAGGGGTGTGGCTCTGGGGTTGCGTGCGTCCCATTTGATGGAAAAACAGAATGTCTGCACTGCGCCTGTCAACCAAGCGCACTGCGTGCGTTAGCGCGAGGCCGAGCAGGGGGTGGGGAGGGGGGGTCGTGACCCCCCTCCCCAACCGCCTGCGAGGCCGAGCCTGGAACGAGCCAGAGCAGGCGGCGATGCGGAATGCCGTGGCGCCGCATGCGTAGGCGAGTCCGCCACACACCGCCGCCTCCCTGTTTATCTTAGGGGTGTGGCTCTGGGGTAGCGTGCGTCCCATTTGTTGTAAAAACAGAATGTTCGCACTGCGTCTGTCAACCAAGCGCACTACATGCGTTAGCGTGAGGCCGAGCAGGGGGTGGGGAGGGGGGTCGTGACCCCCTCCCCAAACCCTACGAGGCCGACCCTAGAACGAGCCAGAGCAGGCGGCGACGCGGCGTGCCGTGGCGCCACATGCGTAGGCGAGTCCGTCACACCCCGTCGCCTCCCTGTCTATCTTAGGGGTGTGGCTCTGGGGTTGCGTGCGTCCTATTTGTTGGAAAAACAGAATGTCTGGGGCCTGGTTGCAGCTGGGTGATCATTTTTTTCCTTATCTGAAGCATTTTTTCTTTATGGAGGATATATATTTTCGTGGTAGTACAAATGATGTCATTTGTACTGCTTGCACCAACGTTGAGTACTGCACTGCGTGTAGCAAGTTTGTGTGTTGGGCACCGCATGAAAGTTGTTGCGGCCATTGTCGTTCAACAGTTATGCATGTACTGCACTTCATGTATACACTTTGTGAACTGCCTTATATTTGTTCTGTAAATTGTATCACGTTTGTTTAGAATGGTCTACGGATAATATTTTTTTAGAAATATTAATATTAATGTTCTTTTTCTATAATTACTATTTTGTGGACTGCATGTGGACACATGTGTATTCCTTTTTTTACCATTGTGAACTGCATTAATCTTTTCTTTTTTATGTATGAGTTTGTTGTCAGATTACCTATTTTTTTTGTTTAATGTTGTTTTTGAATATGTTTTGTATGTGAATAGTATGTTTTGGTATCACACATTAAATTTTTCGAAGTTGTCTAGATACTTGTTCTAATACAAACTAAGTTCTACGAAAGCAATTGATCACAAGCAAACTGACATTGTTTTTACAAAAGAAATGTTCGATATGAAGCAACGGACATCATTGAAAGCTTGCATACATGAAAAAAAGAACAACACAACGACTAAAGTAAAGTGAAACTAAACATAGCCCTGATTTTTTCTAGTTGCTGTATTGGATTACAGCCTTGTTCTTCTGCTTCTTTGCTTCTTTGTCTCTTTTTGCCCTTTCCAGTCGCATTATGACATCATAGATCATTCTCCATTACTCATATGTTGCGAATGCATCTATTGCTGCATACTTGATAAGATTTTCTGGCAGCGGGCAAAATTCCCACAGAGTATGGTCCTCCTTGTGGTTAATTTTTTTCTTCATGTCATGGTAGTGAATGTCTATCATCCTGCCGGCAACATTAGCCAAAGAGTCAAACTTATTTTTATTGTATGGGTCTCTCCATTCCACATGAATATCAATGTTCGGAGTTGATCTCCAAAGCAGATACCTTCATCTTGTTGTTATCTCCTTCAATAGCGAATCCGACGAAGGTGTACTCACCATTCATGAGGAATTTGTCTAGTTCCATTGGCCTGCAATATGTTTTATAGAGTGAATATAGTTTATTTCTTAGAACTACCAATGTTTTTTTGTTTTTTCTGAAACTGAACTGCAATATGAATATCTGAATCTGTTGCATTGAGTAGTTGCTAATACTTTGTTCAACATAACTAGTAAATCTGATAATAGATTGCATAAACAATGCATGTTTTGTGTATGCTTGTATTCTTGAACTGAATTGCATACATGTTTTGTATGGTAATGTTGCAATTTTCTATTGTTCAGCCAAATAATTTGTATTTGGTAAAACAAAATTAAACCGCGTGTATTGCTACATCATATAATTCAAGAATTGAACGCATGAGTGACATACAGGGAGCCAGATGAAAACTGTCAACGAATTCATATGCCATGCTTTTCAAAAATGAGAACCAATGTTTAAATATTTGGCAATTGCAGTGAAGAAAATTTAAAATCAATATTGATAAGCAATAGTACAGATTGATAGTTATTCTGACATGTCTTTAGCTGCAGAGATGTGGTAGACAAGGCATTCTTTTTCTACGCATAGCTGGAGCACTGCTGCCCGCTGTGGCTTCACATAGTGCGTGTACTCGACATCAACACCGACTAGTTTGACGGGCATTCCGCCGAGCTTCCTCCTGAACGTGGACATCATCTTGTCCACGTCTTTACCCTTGCTTGTGCAAACGACGTGGAGCTTGTGGTTGCCGCGGAGGTGGACGTTGTGGAGCTCCCTGGTGTACGTGCGGCGCTGCATGTATAGAGGTGCATCCGCCATGACTCTCCGCTTCTCTCGTGTTTGTTCTGGAGAGAGAGGTTAGTGAAAGGAAGTGTGGAGAAGAAGATGGAATGAGGTTTTTGGGGGGGACGAAGCAGTTGTGTTTTCTCCTCTGCTCTCCTTGACAGGACGTGGGAGAGGTGGAGCGGGGTGGTAGCATGGTGTGGCTCTGTTTTAAGTTACGTGGCAACTGCAGAGAGGTTTTGCTATGAGGAGGCTCTGTTAGTGTGTTGGAAATCCGGAATGTCGTCGCCTCTTTTTTCGTGACTAGTTCAATGTATTGACGCAACTGTGAGAAAATGTGATAATTGTGTTTTCGGTGAATTTTCCAAGTCAGTGCACTTCTTTGCTATCACAACAGAACTGCGTTTGCCCACATAGTGTACTGCATTGATGTGAAATTTATTCTTCGTACACTGAATAATATCGGATTAGGATTCAAACAGATGTACGCACATTTAGTTTTTTTATGGAGTTCTTTCTTTTCTTCTCTTTTTTTGTGGTAATACAGCTTTTGTGTGGATGGAGGGTAGTTTGGGTAGGGGTGTCGGGCTGCTTTGCTTAAGTAACAGGGCTGCATTCTTCATTTTAGCTGTACTACATTGCGGAGTGAAGGACAACTGCAATTTAGAAAAAAAGAATACTTCGTGCTTCCACGTGGAGAACTGCATTGTTGTACGTCGCGGACTGCATTTGTATGTTGACTTCGGGCTTCCTGCGTTTTATTTATTAATAGTTTCTGGCAGTGCCGACATTTTTTTGTTTGTTGTTATTCACTAAAAAATGTTTCTAATTTTTATTTTTAATGTTTTATTTTTGAACTTATTGTTTTTTCTTAGTGGGCCTTGTTGGCCGTGTGTTTGGATAGTGAAGACGCATTTGGGCCCAAGTCGGCCTGTGAGCACGACTAGTTCCAGGTGCGTTGTGTGCGGCCTAATGTTTAGTCCCACCTCGCCTGCGGAAGGCGCGCCCGACATGTTTATAAGCGATGGCGAGGCCGTTGTATCGAACTCCTCTTGTTACGTATTTGGGCGCTTATACACGGCGCTCGCTGCTCTATGCTCTCTGACCTGTGGGCCCAAGTGTGGCCGGCCGCATGCATTGTGACTCAGAACGACTCACCTTCTATGGGCGCAGACCTATTACGAGACTGGCAGGGGCCGGTAGCACCTGGGTGGTCAATTTTTTTCTTTGTATTTTTCTGTCTTAAGTATTTTTTTCAATGTCGGGGCGTGCACTGCATTGATCAGGGTTCTGTACTGCATGTGCACGCATTCCGTACTGCATGTACAGTTCTCATTTTTTATTTCCGTGTTTTTGCTATTATATAATGTTTTTTTCCAATGTGTGGGAGTGCACTGCTTAGTAAATCATACTTGTACTGCATTGATTATGTTTCTGTTGTGCACGTTCATATACTTCTGCACTGCATTGATTATTTACGTGTTGGCATTTTTCTTTTTGTGTTTTTGCTCTTATGTATTCTTTTTTCAAATTTAGGTTCGTGCACTGCCTTGTTGGGTGTGTTAAAACTTCATTCGACAGAGTCTGTACTGCATTCGTACACAATTTGCACTACATGCGTCCTGTTTGCACACTGCATCTTTTTTTCGTTTTGTGCACTGCTCAAATCTAATGATACATGAGGAAACAACAGAAAACAAATTATCACAAGCATTCTGTACAACAAGTTCATCATCAGCAAACTAAGTTGAACAGAAAGCAATCTAACATAATCAAATTTCATCATTACAAGCGATTCTGCATGGCAAGCAAACTAAGTTCGGCACACAAGCAAACTAATGATATATAAGCAAACAACATAAAGCAAATTTGATGATAATTCTAAAAGGACGCTGGCATTGTTGGCTCTTGGCCGACACCATCTTCTTCTTCACCAGTTAGGCCCTTCCCATCCCCAGCTTCTCCTGGCGCGATTCTTGGGGGGCTCCTCCTTCTCCAGCTTTGCACGGCGAAGCCCGTCCTGGGTAAGGGTGATGCGGTTCCATATCTCGTATGTTGCGTAGGCGTCCTTTGTCGCGTTCTCGATGTGCCTCATGGACAGAGGCAGGGTGGCCCAGCGCCTGTGCTTGTTGTCGTTGATCTTCTTCTTCATATTGTTGTAGTAGTCGTCGATGAGCATGCCGGAGACGTCTCCAAGGGAGTCCAACTCCTTGGTTGCCTCGGGCACCCTCCACCCCTTCTGGATGTCGACGAAGTTGGCTACCTCCAGATTGATGCGCTCTAGCCTGGTTTTGTCGCAGTCGATGGAGAAGCATGCAAAGGTGTACCTGGGGTCGGCAAGGAAGTTGTCGAAGACGGTGCACCTTTCAGCGGCACTCATTTGGAAGAGCAGCACCGGGTGATTCTTGCCGATGGAGAGCTGGCAGAGGGCGGGTTTCTGCATCGCTTCAGGCTCGTTGTTGTACTCGAGATCAATGCCGACGATCTTGTGGCGCTGGAGGCTGAGGTGGCGCTCGTACTGCGCGAGGGAGATCGCCATCTGCTTCTTGTCGTTGGTGTGGATGACGTGCAACTTGGTGTTGCCGTGGGCCTCCACGGCCTTGTCACCTTTGTCCTCGTCGGTGAACGCTATTGCCGGTAGCAGGGCTTGGTGCTTTTGCATGGATATGGAGCGATTTGGTGGCAGCGCAATGGATACTTATGTGGTTCTGGATGATATTGGTGTTGCATCGTCGCGTCGGATGGTGCGGGGTCTGAATTTAAGGGGAGGGTGCGGGGTGGGATGGCCGCGACGGATGAACTGCACGATCTCGCTGATGATGCGTTGTGCAGATCGTGGGTTGGTGTTGCATCCATGATCGTGGGCTTGTGGCGATGGAACCGCTCCGATTGGGTGGTTGTATGCGAACGTGGTTTTTTATTAAGGTGGTTTTATTTTATTTTTGATCAGTAAATTTTTTTGAACCACCACTTTCTGTGCGAACGGGCATTTTGTCACGTTTTATATATGTATACTGCGGGATAACAGAACTGCATTGCTTACAGTTATGCACTGCATCGTCTACAATACAGAATTGCACTTTGTCTACAGGTGCGTACTTCACCGTTTTTTGCGTGTCCTTGCTGCAGCCCCTGAGAAAAGTACAAGGTATTCCGCTATTTTACGAGTTTTTCGCTGTGTTCTATGTCGTGTATTTATTCATGTAGGTAATCCAGAACTGGATTGCTATACCGTACTGCATCGCGTAACGGAATGCACTGCATTTTTCTACTGCCCCGTACTAGTATGGGAGGGGTAGGGGAAGGGGGGGTCCCCCCACCCCCAATTTTTTTGAACTTATGGTTTTTTCTTAGTCGGCCTGTGAGCACGACTATTTCCCGGTGCGCTGTGTGTGCGTCCTAATGTTTAGTCCCACCTCGCCCGCGGAAGGCGCGCCCGACCTGTTTATAAGCGCTGGCGAAGCTATCGTATCGAACTCCTCTGGTTAATTATTTGGGCGCTTACACACGGCGCTTGCTGCTCTATGCTCTCTGACCTGTGGGCCCATGTGCAGCCGTCCCCATTCATTGTGACTCAAAACGACTCGCCTTCTATGGGCGTAGACCTACTATGTGACTGGCTGGGGCCGGTTGCACCTGTGTGGTCAATTTTTTTTGTATTTTTTTCAATGGTGGGGCGTGCACTGCTTTTAGTAATCAGCTGTGCACTGCATTGATCAGGGTTCTGTACTGCATGTGCACGCCATTCCTTACTACATGTGTTTTGCGCTACATTTTTGTGCACTACATGGGTGGCATTTTATTTATTGTTTTTCCTCTTACGTATCCTTCTTTCTTAGTGTACGGGTGTGCACTGCTTTGGTGCGTCTATGCACACTGCATTCGTCACAGTCCTGTTCTGCAGGTTGCTACCTCTTAAGAACTGCGTTGGATTTCCCCGAAGAGTAGAGGATGATGCAGCAAAGTAGCATAATTATTTCCCTCAGTTTTTGAGAACCAAGGTATCAATCCAGTAGGAGGCCACGTACAAGTCCCTCGTACCTGCACAAAACGATAGCTACTCGCAACCAACGCGATTAGGGGTTGTCAATCCCTTCACGTTCACTTATGAGAATGATATCTGATAGAGATGATAAATAACATTTTTTGGTATTTTTGATATAGAGATGCAATGTCAAAAGTAAAAGGCAAATTAAAAAAACAAAACAAGTATTAAAGTGATGGAGATTGATATGATGAAAATAGACCCGGGGGCCATAGGTTTCACTAGTGGCTTCTCTCAAGAGCATTTCTACTGGTGGTGATCAAATTACTGTTGATCAATTGATAGAAATGAGCATAGTTATGAGGATATCTAGGTATGATCATGTATATAGGCATCACGTCCGAGACAAGTAAACCGAAACGATTCTGCATTTACTACTATTACTCCACTCATTGACCGCTATCCAACATGCATCTAGAGTATTAAGTTAAAAACAGAGCAACGCATTAAGCAAGATGACATGATGTAGAGGGATAAATTCATGCAATATGATAAAAATCCCATCTTGTTATCCTCGATGGAAACAATACAATACGTGCCTTGCTACCCCTTCTGTCACTGGGAAAGGACACCGCAAGATTGAACCCAAAGCTAAGCACGTCTCCCATTGCAAAAACTACAAATCAAGTTGGCCAAACCAAACGGATAATTCGAATAGACTTGCAAAGATAACTCAATCACACATAAAAGAATTCAGAGAAGATTCACATATTATTCATAGATAAGCTGCATCATAAACCCACAATTCATCGGTCTCAAAAAACACACCGCAAAAACAAGATTACATCGAATAGATATCCACAAGAGAGGGGAAGAACAATGTATTGAGATCCAAAAAGAGAGAAGAAGCCATCTAGCTACTAACTATGGACCCGAAGGTCTGAGGTAAACTACTCACACTTCATCGGAGGAGCTATGATGATGTGGAAGCCCTCCGTGATGACGGCCCTCTCTGGCGGAGCTCCGGAACAGGCCCCAAGATGGGATCTCGTGGATACAGAAAGTTGCGGCGGTGGAATTAGGGTTTTGGCTCCGTCTTCGATCTGTCGGGGGTACGTAGGTATATATAGGAGGAAGAAGTACGTCGGTGGAGCAACAGGGGGCCCACGAGGTAGGGGGGCGCGCCCCCCTCCCACCCTCGTGACCGCCTCTTTTGTTCCTTAGAGTAGGGTCCAAGTCTCCTGGATCACGTTCCGTGAGAAAATCACGTTCCCGAAGGTTTTATTCTGTCTGGACTCCGTTTGATATTCCGTTTCTTCGGAACACTGAAATAGGCAAAAAAACAGCAATTCTGGGCTGGGCCTCCGGTTAATAGGTTAGTCCCAAAGATAATATAAAAGTGGAAAATAAAGCCCAATATAGTCCTAAACAGTAGATAAAGTAGCATGGATCAATCAAAAATTATAGATACGTTGGAGACGTATCAGGCATCCCCAAGCTTAATTCCTGCTCGTCCTCGAGTAGGTAAATGATAAAAAAGAATTTTTGATGCGGAGTGATACTTTGGCATAATTTCAATGTAAATCCTCTTAATTGTGGTATGAATATTCAGATCCGAAAGATTCAAGACAAAAGTTTATATTGACATAAAAAAAATAATACTTCAAGCATACTAACTAAGCAATTATGTCTTCTCAAAATAACATGGCCAAAGAAAGTTATCCCTACAAAATCATATAGTCTGGCTCTACTCCATCTTCACCACACAAAGTATTTAAATCATGCAACCCCGATGACAAGCCAAGCAATAGTTTCATACTTCAACATTTTCAAAACTTTATCAATCTTCACGCAATACATGAGATAGAGCCATGGATATAGCACTATATGTGGAATAGAATGGTGGTTGTGGAGAAGACAAAAATATGGGAAGATAGTCCCACATCAACTAGGTGTATGAACGGGCTATGGAGTTGCCCATCAATAGATATCAATGTGAGTGAGTAGGGATTGCCATGCAACGGATGCACTAGAGCTATAAGTATATGAAAGGTCAACAAAATAAACTGAGTGGGTGTGCATCCAACTCGCTTGCTCACGAAGACCTAGGGCATTTGAGGAAGCCCATCATTGGAATATACAAGCCAAGCTCTATAATTAAAAATTCCCACTAGTATATGGAAGTGACAAAATTGAGAGACTCTCTATCATGAAGATCTTGGTGCTACTTTGAAGCACAAGTGTGGTAAAAGGATAGTAGCATTGTCCCTTATCTCTTTTTCTCTCATTTTTTATTTGGGCCTTTCTCTTTTTTTATGGCCTCTTTTTTTCTTTTCTCTTTTTTTGTCCGGAGTCTCATCCCGACTTGTGGGGGAATCATAGTCTCCATCATCCTTTCCTCACTTGGGACAATGCTCTAAAAATGATTATCATCACACTTTTATTCTTCTTACAACTCAACAATTACAACTCGATTCTTAGAACAAAATATGACTCTATATGAATGCCTTCAAGGTACCGGGATATGCAATGAATCAAGAGTGACATGTATGAAAGAATTATGAACGGTGGCTTTGCCACAAATACGATGTCAACTAGATGATCATGCTAGCAATATGACAATGATGGAGCGTGTCATAATAAACGGAACGGTGGAAAGTTGCATGGCAATATATCTCGGAATGGCTATCAAAATGCCATGATAGGTAGGTATGGTGGCTTTTTTGAGGAAGATATATGGTGGGTGTATGATACCGGCGAGAAGTGTGCGGTATTAGAGAGGCTAGCAATGGTGGAAGGATGGGAAAAAGTGTGTATAATCCATGGACTCAAATTAGTCATAAAGAACTCATATACTTATTATGAAAATCTAGAAGTTATCAATGCAAAGTATTACGCGCATGCTCCTAGGGGGATAGATTGGTAGGAAAATACCATCACTCGTCCCCGACCGCCACTCATAAGGAAGACAACCAATAAATAAATCATGCTCCGAGTTCATCACATAACGGTTCACCATACGTGCATGCTACGGGAATCACAAACTTCAACACAAGTATTCTTTAAATTCACAAATACTCAACTAGCATGACTCTAATATCACCATCTTCATATCTCAAAACAATTATGAAGCATCAAACTTTTCTTAGTATTCAACGCACTCAAAAGAAAGTTTTACATATCTTGAATACCAAGTATATTGACATTAAGCAAATTACCATGCTATTAACGACTCTCAAAATAATTTAAGATAAGCATGAGAGAACAATAGTTTCTTTAAAACGAATCCACCACCGTGCTCTAAAAGATCTAAGTGAAGCATTAGAGCAAAAATTATCACGCTCAAAAGATATAAGTGAAGCACTGTGAGCAAAACTATCAAGCTCAAAAGATATAAGTGAAGCACATAGAGTATTCTATCAAATTCCAATTTATGTATGGCTCTCTAAAAAGGTGTGTACAGCAAGGATTATTGTGGTAAACTAACAAACAAATATGCAAATAATACAAGACGCTCCAAGCAAAACACATATCATGTGGTGAATAAAAATATAGCTCCAACTAAATTACCGATGGAAGTAGATTTAAAGAGGGATGCCTTCCGGGCATCCCCAAGCTTTGACTTTTTGTGTCCTTGGATTATCTTGGGGTGCCATGGGCATCCCCAAGCTTAGGCTCTTGCCACTCCTTGTTCCATAATCCATCAAAAGAATTCACCCAAAACTTGAAAACTTCACAACACAAAACTCAACAGAAATCTCGTGAGCTCCGTTAGAGAAAGAAAACAAAAGACTACTTTAAGGTACTGTAATGAACTCATTCTTTATTTATATTGGTGTTAAACCTACTGTATTCCAACTTCTCTATGGATTATAAACTATTTTACTAGCCATAGATTCATCAAAATAAGCAAACAACACACGAAAAATAGAATCTGTCAAAAACAGAACAGTCTGTAGTAATCTGTAACTAACTTAAACTTCTGGAACTCCGTAAAATCTACAAAAATTGTAAGACCTAGAAAATTTGTTTATTGATCAGCAGCAATTGGAATCAGTATTTTATCGCGTTCTAGTGATTTTTAATAATTCGGGCACTGAGCGCAAAGTTTCTGGAAATTACAGCAAGATCAAGTAACTATCATCCAAGAAGATCCAATAGGTCTAACTTGGTACAAACACTAATTAAAACATAAAACCACATCTAACCAGAGGCTAGATTGATTATTTATTCCTAAACAGAAGCAAAAGCAAAGAAAACTAAAAATAAAATTGGGTTGCCTCCCAACAAGCGCTATCGTTTAACGCCCCTAGCTAGGCATTGAGATTTCAATGATGCTCACAAGAAAGACAAGAATTGAGGGACAAAGAGAGCATCATGAAACACGTGACAAACACATCTAAGTCTAACATACTTCCTATGCATAGGCATCTTATAGGCAAACAAATTATCATAGCAACCAAAAACTAGCATATGCAAGGAAGTGGAAAGAAACAATAGCAATCTCAACATAACTAGAGGTAATTTATTATCTTAACAATTTCTACAACCATATTTTCCTCTCTCATAATAATTACATGTGGTATCATAAGCAAATTCAAAAAAATAGCTATCACAATAAATATTTTCAACACGATCCACATGCATGCAAAGTTGACACTCTTCCAAAATAGTGGGATTAACATTAACTAAAGTCATGATCTCTCCAAACCCACTTTTATCAAAAATTTCATCAGATTGAATATTTTCAAAATATGTGGGATCTAAAGTTGACACTCTTCCGAACCCACTTTCAATATTATTGCAAACACTATTATCAATCTCATATTCATCATGGGGATTAAATAAATTTTCAAGATCATAAGAAGAATCACCCCAATCATGATCATTGCAACAAGTAGTAGACATAGCAAAACAAGCATCCCCATCCTTAGGGTTTTGCATATTATTAGCACAATTGACATCAAGAGAATTTGTAGAAAAATCATGGCGATCATGCTTTTCATCGAAGGAACTATCAAGTATGGGTGTAATAGCAACGATCTCATGTTTAACATAAGGAACTATAGCAAATTCATCTTCATAAATATTGGCATCATGGCCACAAGAATAACAAGCATCATGTTCATCAAGGGATATTTCAACCAAATCATCGGAATCATCATTATCTATAGATTCATGCATATGATTATTTTCTTCCAAAGCTACGGTTATTCTTTCAATAAATTCTTGAACATAGACATTATGAGCAAGGTTTTCATTGCAATATTTAAGTATCACGGATTTTTCAGATTTGTTGAGAGTAAAATCATACTTTTCGTTCAAAGAAGCAACTTCATGAGCACCCTTAAAAACGACAAATTCTTCAATTTGTTCGATATCATAGTAACTATAAACACCCTTTGCATAAGAAGACAAGATTTCATTATCATTGAACTCGCATAGGTAGGGAAGGTGTTTTTTAGGGTTCTTAGAGGAACAAGTAAAATCACACATTTCACAAAGATTCAAAGCATGGCATAGCAAACTATTTATATGATACCATAAGAGCTTCCCTTTTTCAGACAAACGATGACACACAAAATGAGCATACTCATCTAAAGATTTCCCATCAACTAGGCTAGTTGGGGTTTCAGCACGAGCGCATAAGGATCGAAGATTATCCAAATAGAACATTTTTAGTGGATCCATATCAATAGATTTTCAGCATGCGAAGATTCAAGCATATAGAAGGCACAAGGAAACACAAACAAAGATACATACGGGAAGAAGGCGAACGAAGAAGAGAGGGGGAGCTTGGGAAAGAGAAGGCGAATAAAACGGCAAGGCTGAAGTGGGGGAGAGGAAAACAAGAGGCAAAAGGCAAATAATGTAATGCGAGAGATATGGATTGTGATGGGTACTTGGTATGTAGACTTTAACGGCGCCAGAAGTGGCTTGGTGTTAGGAGTCCAAGTCTTGACTTGATCTTGCGTGAGCCTCCCCGGCAACGGCGCGAGAAATTATTCTTGCTACCTCTTAAGCACTGCGTTGGATTTCCCCGAAGAGGAGAGGATGATGCAGCAAAGTAGCGTAAGTATTTCCCTCAGTTTTTGAGAACCAAGGTATCAATCCAAAGAGGAGGCCACGCACAAGTCCCTCGTACCTGCATTAAAAGCGATAGCTACTGCAACCAATGCGATTAGGGGTTGTCAATCCCTTCACGGTCACTTACGAGAGTGAGATCTGATAGAGATGATAAATAATATTTTTTTGGTATTTTTGATATAGAGATGCAAAGTGAAAAGTAAAAGGCAAAGTAAAAATAAAACAAGTATTAAAGTGATGGAGATTGATATGATGAAAATAGACCCGGGGCCATAGGTTTCACTAGTGGCTTCTCTCAAGAGCATAAGTATTCTACGGCGGGTGAACAAATTACTATTGAGCAATTGATAGAACTGAGCATAGTTATGAGGATATCTAGGTATGATCATGTATATAGGCATCACGTCCGAGTCAAGTAAACCGAAACGATTCTGCATTTACTACTATTACTCCACTCATCGACCGCTATCCAGCATGCATCTAGATTATTAATTTAAAAACAGAGTAACGCCTTAAGCAAGATGACATGATGTAGAGGGATAAATTCATGCAATATGATAAAAACCCCATCTTGTTATCCTCGATGGCAACAATACAATACGTGCCTTGCTGCCCCTTCTGTCACTCGGAAAGGACACCGCAAGATTGAACCCAAAGCTAAGCACTTCTCCCATTGCAAAAACTATCAATCTAGTTGGCCAAACCAAATGGATAATTTTAAGAGACTTGCAAAGATAACTCAATCATACATAAAAGAATTCAGAGAAGATTCAAATATTATTCATAGATAAGCTGGATCATAAACCCACAATTCATCGGTCTCAACAAACACACCGCAAAAAAGAAGATTACATCGAATAGATCTCCACAAGAGAGGGGGAGAACATTGTATTGAGATCCAAAAAGAGAGAACAAGCCATCTAGCTACTAACTATGGACCCGAAGGTCTGAGATAAACTACTCACACTTCATTGGAGGGGCTATGATGATGTAGAAGCCCTCCGTGATGCCGGTCCTCTCCGGCGGAGCTCCGGAACAGGCCCCAAGATGGGATCTCGTGGATACAGAAAGTTGCGGCGGTGGAATTAGGTTTTTGGCTCCGTCTTCGATCTGCTTGGGGTACGAGGTATATATAGGAGGAAGGAGTACGTTGGTGGAGCAACAGGGGACCACGAGGTTGGGGGCGCGCCTGTGGGGGCGCCCCACCCTTGTGATCAAGGCCTTATGTTCCTTGGAGTAGGGTCCAAGTCTCCTGGATCACGTTCGGTGAGAAAATCACGTTCCCGAAGGTTTTATTCCGTTTGGACTCAGTTTGATATTTCGTTTCTTTGAAACACTGAAATAGGCAAAAAACAACTATTCTGGGCTGGGCCTCTGGTTAATAGGTTAGTCCCAAAAATAATATAAAAGTGGAAAATAAAGCCCAATATAGTCCTAAATAGTAGATAAAGTAGCATGGAGCAATCAAAAATTATAGATACGCTGGAGACGTATCACAGGTGTACACATTTTGCACTGCGTCATCCTTCTTTGTGCCAAAGTTGTGACTGGTTATGCCAACGCAGCGGACTGCATGACTTATATTTAAGGACTACATCAGGTGTTGTAATTTCTGCTTTGTGCACTGCGCGAAAGTGCTTCTCGTTTGCTTCATTTTGAGCATGTACTGCACTTCCTGCACACATATAGTGAACTTCCTGGTAGGAGTTTGGAGAACTGCACACATAAAATGGTCTGTGGATTATAATTTTTTAGAGAATTATTATATAATGATCTGTGGTTTGTTCGTGGGAATTGTTGCAGTCAAAGTACACCTTCTTTTTTGGTTCCTTTTTCTTTGGTAACATAAGCCTTTATTGATTGTCCTTTATTCTTGGGAACATAATTTGTATTAACTCCCCTTTAATTTCCAGTTTTGACCTTTTTGCATTCCTCTTCTATAAATGTAGGCTAACTTCTACCCTTCCTTTGCAGTTCATTTCTCCTCTAGCCGCAAGTTCTCTCCTTTCTCCACCCTGTATTTTTTTCCTTTTCTAGTTTTTTGTTGCGATGGCTCCAGGCCCCTGCGCGAATCTCTTCTGCTGCGGCCATGGTTGTGGTGTGCCGACGCACTGCGATTGTTCAGCTTGCTCGCCGGCCCGTCGTGCTCGTCGTGGTGGGAAGGTATTGTGCCGAACTGGGCGAGTGGAGCAGCTTGCATATGGTACAGTATTCACGGAAGGATTGGATATGGGCCAGATCAACGTTTCTGTGTTCTATTCTGCCCTGCTTCGTCGTGGCCTTGGCCACACAAGTCCTTTTGTCCATCAACTTACACCAACAGATGTGGAGACTAACTAAAAAGATGGTATGTTTCGTTAGATATGAATTTTTCTTTGTGTTTTTTTTGTATAATTCCATTCTATTCTTAACTTTTAGTATTTTAGGAACGCACTTTTTTTTGTTTTTTGAAGTGTACTGCACTGTGTTCTTATTTGTTGTTTTTATTTTTTTTTGCTTGTGTGCATGCAGATTGTGTTTTAGTTTGCATGGTTACAATATGTGAACTGCTTATATATTTGCAGAGCACTAAGTGTTTCCACATTTTTCCCAATTTGTATGGTGTGTAGTACATGTAGCTAGTCTCGAGTACTGCATGATAGTTCGATGCGTACTGCATATTTGCAAGTTCCGTACGGCATATTAAATTGTGTTCTGTACTGCTTGTTGGACTATTGTGCACTTCATCTAGCTCGTGTCTGTAGTTTGTGTAGGTTTTTACCGCTCTATGCACAGTATGAGAATTGTACTGCTAGTATCGTTTTCAATCAGTTTTATTATTTTTTGCAAAAAATTCCTCAACGAGCTGTTAGGTATCTCCGGCTCAAGCAGATGGGAATTCTTCAAGTACTTCTTGGTAATGGATACCTTAAACCAGCCAAGTACAGTGTAGGCGTTGACGGGCGGCCATGTCTGCAGAAAGGGTGGAAGGAATTTGTCATCGATAGTGGCCTGAAGTCTGAGCAAGTTGTTGTCCTCAACTTCTTTGAACTCGAGGATCGTATGGTTAGAATCACGGTTGACGTGGTTGGTTAAGGTTATGAGGTTGATTTGTAATAAGTACTTTGCGTGTCGAACGCTTCATCTTTTTGATGTGTTTTGTAATAAGCACTTTTGTGATCTGAACCGCTTCAATTATTATTCTGAACTTCATGCTGCCAGTGAGCTAACAACATTTTTTACATGGTTTTTGAATCAAAATGTGTCAATGTTTTACTCTAGACTGCTATATATATATGGTATACTCTATATACCATTTTTTCTTTACATGGTTTAGTTGAATACCTCATAGTCAACAGGAAATTTGTGTTTACACAAAATTTAAACCGATACATAAATCATAGAGATAAGCAAACTGCTATGCATATGATTAATTTATTGAAGTTCATCTATTTGGTCGTTAACCTGCTGCTTCTGCGCGGTGACAGGAGCGTGTCTAATGTCGCACTTTCTTTTGTTTTCCATGGAGGTGTTGCTGGTTCTTGTCTCTGCACCGTTGTGTTTCTAGCCCATCGTGTGCTGGTTGATGGCTGCTTTGGTTTTTCAGCGCTGCGAACTGCATCCTTCTTTGCTCCCCACGTGCTAGTTGATGGCTGCTTTGGTTTTTCAGCGCTACAAACTGCATCCTTCTTTGCTCCCCGGTGTGCTGATTGTTGGCTCCTTTCGTTTTCCAGTGCTGAGAACTGCATCCTTCTTTGCTCCCCGCGTGTTGGTTGATGGTGGCTCTCATTTTCCAGCGCTGAGAAATGCATCCTTTTTTGCTCCTACCTTGTTTTTTGAAAGTGGTGTCGTTCTCGGTTTTTTCTGTACAGCAGCATTCCCTTGTGGTGGTCTTTTTGGCATTGTTTCTTCATGTTCTTCGTCCTCTTCACTCTCTTCACTCTCTTCTTCCTCTTCCTCATCTTCATCATATGTTTCTTCATAAGCCACTATTTTTTCAGTTTCTTCACGTTCTTCGTCCTCTTCACTCTCTTCTTCTTCCTCCTCTTCTCCATCTGCTTCTTCATAAGCCATTTCTTCTTCACTTGTGTCACCATCTTCTTCTTTGATCTCATCTTCTTCGTCTTCCTCATTTTCTAATCTTGTTCTTTTGGGGCAGGTTCTTGAATTGTGTCTCTTCCTCTTTTTGCAGATGCTACAACGTCTCGGTTTCGTCCATTTCTTAGTGTTGTGAGTGGAATTTATGTTTTGTTGTGCACTGCCATGTCCTTGTTTTTCTTTTTCATTTCTTTGTGTACATGTCCTGGAATTGTGGCCGCTGATTTCATTACATGTTTTGCACCTTCTTATTTCTAGTGGGTGACCATCACTGTCCAGCTAAGGCTGTGGCTTACTGTTTTTGTCATCATTTTTCTCCTTGCATGCAACCTTTTTCTGGGTTGCGTCACCCCCTTTCTTCCTTCCTCTTGTGTTTGAAACAGGAGGTGGAAGAATAGTTTCTTTTTTATAGAACCAGATCCGTTGTGTTCAGTATTTTCTACTTGCTCGGCATTATTGTCATGTTGGGATTTCTCTGCTTTCTTTAGTTTTGCTGCTTCTTCTTCTTCTTCGTTGAGTACGTCAACTTCCTTGATCAGTGCCCTCATACCAGACAACGCTCTATGTCACCCAGTGTCGGACCTTGTCGCTCTGTTTGTAAGGTCCATTGTTGTTTCTGTCAGCAATTTTCTACGGCAAAAAAGCTAGGTTCCATCTGGTGCTGTTTGTTCGTAGTCTCTTCTGTCAAATGTTGCATCTGATCTTGCGTTACGGGTGTATCATTTCATGATGTACACCTCAGGAATCTTGAGTACTCTCAAATGAGAAAGCATGCATAACACATGGACACAAAAGAGCCCTGCAAACAAACACATGATTTTTTTTGTAATTGAACTGCATGAAATTAATAAACACATATTTTTTTGTTATTTTTTCATTTTTAAAGAAATGAACTTCATTTGGTTTTGTGAATTACTCATGCATGTGGACTTTTAAAGTTCAGTAAGTGAGCTTTCATGCATGACTATCAGAAACTAGATTTTTTTTTGCTAGGCGTCTCACCTCTGTGTGTCCAGAGTTTGCACTCACATTCGTAGACACCTTTCTCTTCATCAGCGACCACTTGGAAATTATGCCTTGCCCAGTCAAATATATCCGATCTGTTGTAGTGGTGTATGAGATACTTTGTCGGGTTCTCAGGGCACCGTTCTACTCTGAATGCAGTGCTACGGTAGAGTGTTTCTTTGAAATCTGCAAACACTGCCCTTGTATCCACTTTTGATAGCTGAACTTCGAACCCAAACTTGGTTGTTGTTTTTACCTCTGACTGCATGATCACAAATACACTGCTACGAAGCAGAGAAATGAAAAAATTGCTTGTTTTTGTAGTCATATTTTAGCACTTTTTGATTGACATTTTCTTTACCTCATTTGCTACTGTCTCTGAGTGCTCGACGGCCTTCCTAGTCTGAATGCACTTATACACCTGCTAAGCAAACAGATGGAGATCATGCTTATCCTTGACAAAAAATTTCTTCAGTATGCGGTTCATGTTCTCGCTTCTTTGTGTGGAAGTCATCCGAGCATAGAAAATTTCCTTGTAGTAAGCCGAGATCCACTCATGCCTGTCATCCCACAACGAATTCATCACTTCGTCGTCTTGCAAGTTATATCTCTGAATGAGGTTCTTCCCTGCTTGTTCAAATTCTGACAGCATTAGTGGGTGGTTCAGCACCGCATGGAGTTCATCCTTGAGTTTCTCGTGCGCCTTATACAGCAAGGCGAGGTGGTCTTTGTACTTCTTCATGATATGCCACCGACAAAGCTTATGCAGAGTATGTGGGAGGATAGTTTTTAATGCTGCCTTCATCGAAGAACACTGATCTGAGAAGTCACAAACAGTGTTTTTTATTAAGTTGTTTGTGTGTGTGCAAGATAGATGGAAGAAATATAAGTGCACCAAACAAACGTAAGTATGCAGGTCAGCAGGTGTTGTTTTTTTGTACCTGTGAGCATGCATATTGGCGGCTTGTTGTTCATACACCTCAGAAAGGTTTTGAAAACCCACTCGAATGATGGTATTGTTTCATCTCGCACGAGGGCAACAACAAATATGGTGCTTTGTAGATGATGGTTCACTCCCACGAAGACTCCCAGCGGCATGTCGAATTTGTTAGTTTTATACGTCGTGTCAAATGTAACGCAGTCTCCAAAATCTTCATACGATCCTTTGCAACTTGCGTTCGCCCAAAAGACGTTTCTTACACGGTTATCTGCATCAACGTCATAATCATAGAAGAACTCTGGGTTTATCTTCTGCATTTTCTCAAAGAAATCCAAAAGTTTCTTGACATCATCCTCGGACTCTTCTCTGGAAAACTTCTGTTTCCTGCATTTTCAGACACAATGCAAACTCATCTCATCAAACAGGGAATAATTACTGACAGAATGCTCAAGAGATATGCTCTGTTACGTGCTTACTCGTTTACCTAGTCGCGGCTAGTATGTCCCATGTACTGCAGACCACCAGACATACGCGACAGCGTCGACATCATCTGAGCATGTGTGTGGTTGCCCAGTTGCATGTCTTTCACTAACTGGTCTATCAAAGGATCATCTTTTTTGTGCAATCGCATGTGCAAAAGCATCTCGGGGCTTTCCAGCATCTTGTGATTGTGGTTGAGTTGAACCATTTCTATCACAAATTTGCCATCCTTCCTCTTTTTGACTCTAATATTTGCCTTGCAGCCAATCCTTTTGATGTCTTCTGATGTACCGGTGATAATCTGACACAGTCTGCTTGTGTGTCCGTTCTCTTGAGCAGACAATGTAGGCATTTGTCCCGTGCTTTTCCCTCTTGCGTATGCCAAACCCTGCACATCTTGCATAATTTTTTATAAAAGTCCCATGCCTTGTCATACGTGGTGAACTTCATTCCAGCAGCAGGTACGAGGTTCAGCGGCATGTTTTTATCCTGCATTAATTGCAATGATCTATGATACAATTTGTTCTGTTCTATTTTTAAATGCGAGGAGTTCATACGAGTTTAATAAAGCATTGCAATGTTCCTAAGTTTTTAGAAGAATCCAATGTATTAGATGCTAGGTCAAACCTCACAAGAAATATCAGTGTGCACTGCAATGTTATCTGAATGGACTGAAACAATTTTTTTTTCAGAACATAAACCTACATGTGTGTAGAGCCGTTCACCCGATGGTGTTTGCAGCTCGCTCGGTTGTATTGGACATGGCGGGGTTATAGCAGATCTGTGTAGTTGAGGATCTCGCGGCGGCAATAGTGAGGAGGATTTGTACCTGCTGTTTACTTTTGACCGAGGCACCGTTGGTGGTCGCAGCGTCGAAGTTGATGCAGCAGGTCTGCTTGGAGCTCTGTTTTTCGGTGCAGCAGGTGGACGCTGAGCTCTGTTTTGGGGTGCATCAGGTGGACGTGGTGGTAATCCAGTGTTGTGACGATTTCTCGGTGGATTGGTTTTAAAATTTTGGAGCAGTGGCTCATCATCATAGTCATAATCATCATCTGCTGCAACATCGTGGTCAACTGCGTCATCATTGTCTGTTCGGACATGCTGGCCAAACGTAGTGAACTCGTGCTTATACTCTGGGTTGAGAACTGTTATTGGCTCATCTTCATCGTCATCATCTTCATCATCCCGTTGGTGAGTGCCTTCCCAGACGAATGTGACATCATCGTCATCTTTGACTACATCTTCTTCCTGGAAAAAATCTTCTTTCGGAGAGTAGTGCACCCTGTTTGTTGTCGTGAAGAATCCTCGAGGAATCTCAGGGGTAACCCAGCCAGTATCTCTTTCAGAAGAAGCTCCACTCTTCTGAAAGTTGTTGTTCTCAGTGCAGTCAATTATGCGCGACATTTTGTATCTGTTGAATGTCATTTCCTGTACACAAAATGATCGAGCTGCATTGTCAGGTTAAATGAACTGAATCATGCAAACTGCAATGTGTTCGAAATGGTACTGCCGAAGTATTGCATGTTGACTGCATCACCTGCAAGGTGAACTGAATCAACCGCACTGCATCGTTATCCGTAATGACCCTATACAAGTGTCCTGCATAACCGAGCAAGTGCACTGTATTTTCCCCCACAACGAACCGAAGCAACCGCACTGCATAGTTTTTGTAGGCGTATTGTACTGCTTGTACTGCTTTGTCTAGGATAACTACACTGAGATGGTTGAGGAAGTGTATTGCTTACCTCGTGTTGCAGTGATTTCTTGCGTTTGCAGGAGGGTGTTCCCTTCTCGTCCGTCTGCACAACTTTCACGTTCGCCTGTGCAGTCCACTTGCCCTTCAGAAGTTCATGAGCGGTCTGGACGTTGCTCAAGGTGAACGGGGATGGAGGATTTGCTCTAAAGGTCGTTGCAGACTTATTCCAAGAAGCTGCCATGGATGAAGCAACCTTGCGCACAGTCCTGCTTGCTCGAATTGGTTTGATGTCGAGGCAGCACCAATCCACATCTGATGAAGTACAGCTAATTGCAGGCCCGGAGGAGTTCGGTGGCGGCGCTACCGAGCTGCTGCCATGGAAGAAGGCCGATATGCTGGTTGGGGGGTGTTTCTCGGTGCCTGCCGCGGAAGAAGGCCGAGAGGCGACGGGCGGCGTCGCTGCCTAGCCGCTGCTGCGGAAGAAGGCAGGGAGGGGAGGGGCGGCTTCGTTGCCGGCCGCCACCGCAGAAGAAGGCCGGGAGGGGAGGGGCGGCGGCGCTCGAGCCGCCAAGGAGAAAGCGGGAGGGGCGGCATCGCTCCCAGGCCGCCGCCGCGGAAGAAGGCCAGGAGGGGAGGGGCGACGGCGCTCCCAGGCCGCTGCCGCGGAAGAAGGCCGGGAGGGGAGGGGCGGCGGCGCTCCCAGGCCGCTGCCGCGGTAGAAGGCCGGGAGGGGAGGGGCGGCGGCGCTCCCAGGCCGCTGCCGCGGTAGAAAGTCGGGAGGGGAGGGACGGCGGCGAACTGTTGGTGGTGTGCAGAATAAGGCTGGTGTTATTAGAATAAGGGCTTAAGGGGTGTTATTAGAATAGACCCACCCTATATATATTGAACAAACACTAGGTGGAGGCGTGTAGCTCGTCCCCCGCGCGGCGTGCAGCTCTAATCTGCCTCGATGGAACTGTGCCTCCACCTAGTGTTTGTTCAGTTTTGTTTCCACCTGATGGCCACAAGTGCAGGTTCTCTTGGTTGCAGCGCGGTTGGGTCGTCGATGGAGTATGGAGGCACTTGAGAAGTATAGAACCATTAGCAACCATAGAATCTTCAGTTTTGAAGTGAAGTCTGTATTGTAGTGCAGTTAACTACTGGGGAACAACACCGGCAAGGCACGCAAAAAAATAGGACGACAGGCAGCGACGTAGCCGTGCATCTCGCTGGTCATGGTGTGCGATTCTGCCTGTGCCGACAAGCAGTACATGGCCACGCCTGGTCCTAGTGGTGCAATCATGTGTCCGCGGAACATGCAGCTCTCTAGCTTATTGCACGTGGTTCCAGTGGCGCGGGAAAGCAGTACAAGGCCACGCCCGTGTCTGAGTGGTGCAGCTCGGTGCTCTTGTCCGTGCAGTTTATTGTTGTATTCGACAAACAATGGCAACAGAAGCTTGGTCCCCGGTGAGCTCCTTGGACATCTCCCTGTTTTGTTTCTTGCCTGAGTTATCATCTTCAGTTTTTTCAGGTTTGATGCTCACATACTCTGTTAATGCCATCCATCATTTTTATGCCTATGTTTTCTGCAGCTAGACTAGGAACATATGGAACCGATTGCGTCTTACTGATGGAAAAGAGGTAATAATACAAGGAGTTCTTCAGACTGGGTAGTGTTGTCACCTGAGAAGGGGATGGGAGTTCAGACTGAACATGACACGATAGGTAGTTGCTCAGTTTCAGCTATTGTATTCAGTTACAACCACATCAATGATTCAAATAAAATCTCACAAAAGATGTGGAACCCAAGCCTGTATAAAGGTTACGTGCATCCATTGCTAGGCTGCTAGCCCCTTGGACTTGTGGAGCCATGGGCAGGGCATGTGAAGCATTGGCCAACTTGTTCGTGGCTAAACTGTACTCTTTTGTTTTGTTTAGACTAAGCACACTCTTCTTAGATAATCTGTATTATCAGCCCCACGTCAAGCGCACATACTCTTTTGTTTTCTATTACTATTATTTTGTTTGTGCAATTCTTGGAAGGGAAGGCATCAAACAGGGGCGTTCAACGGCGAGCTGCTCCCGGCCGACTGCAAGGACAAGGGTCGTGTGCCCGCGCGGGTGTAATTTGCTCCCTTCTCGATGGGGTTCGCTTTCCCTGGTGCTGCAGTGCGCCTGGAGGTTTTCTTCTCCTCGGGTACGTGAAGGTTTGGCCGTCGTGCGGGCGTGGGCATGCAATTCACCGGGGACCTACGGAAGAAAGA
The DNA here is from genome assembly GCA_021605145.1 of Aegilops bicornis. NCBI lineage: Eukaryota > Viridiplantae > Streptophyta > Magnoliopsida > Poales > Poaceae > Aegilops > Aegilops bicornis. The sequence goes on along the minus strand of CM038675.1, from coordinate 65,353,649 downwards.
AAAAATGGTTATGCATTATGCAGTGCAGTTAATTACTGGGGTACTCAAGTGCCATTTTTCTAGTTGATGAGTGCATTATGCAGTGCAGTTAACATCTCAAAGAAGCTCGCTTCCTATTATATGCAGTTAACTTGCTCAGTCTCTGCGTACATGTGCAAAAAATAATAAGTATGCAAAACGACAAAAAGAACTATGTGGTTCACATCTCGATAGTTTCGGAGTTCACTTACGTCCGACTTGAAGCATGGATCACTTCCCTGCCTTCAAAAATTTACGTTCGACAAACAAAATTCATGAAGTTCACATGTCCATCTGCTACAGTGTGGTTTTTAGTTTGAAAGAAGTTCGGTTTTCTGTCTGATGAAGTACACACGTCGATTTTAGTGTCGCGAAAAACATAGTGTTCGTTTTTCGATAAAATCAAAACTGCTCTTAAACCGTAAGGAATCAGAGAGAGTGTTCTACATGAAAAAGTTGCACCTCGTCGATATCTTTCCGATGGCATATAATTCGAATCATTTTGACCAGCGGTTTGTAAAAATTTCACGAAAAAGGCCGCTGCCTCCCGTCCTCAGCCGCACGATTTTCAAAATTAACTAAAAACCGTAAGGAATCTAAAAAATATTCCAACATATGAAAGTTGCGCCTTGTCCGTAGCTTTCCAACGGCGTATTATAGACCGTGTTTCGACAAACGGTCCAAAAACTGAAGCTAAAACAGTACCGAAAATTGAAAAAAATTCAAAAAAACGTAGTTCCGCGATTTAGTAAATTTGAAACTGCTCTTAAACCGTCACGAATTTGAGAAAATAATAGATGTGAAAAAGATGTGCCTCGATGATATATTTCCAACGGTGTATCATTTGCTTTATTCCGAATAGCAGTTTAGAAAAAATCATGAAAATACGCTCGCTACCACTCGTCATCCGCCGCATCATTTTTGAAACTACTCTTAGACCACGAGGAATCTCGTAAAATGTTTAACATGGCGAAGTTGCGCATAATCCATAGCTTTCCAACGGTATATGATACGCCTCATTCCGACAAACGGTTAAAAAATTAGAGCGAAAACAATACCAGAAAAACATTGCGTGCAGTTTTTTCCCACACGAAGTTCTCTAGTCTGTATTGCAGTGCTCTTGCAACTGAAAGTGCAGTCACGAGCGACACACCCCTGTAGCTATCACCAAAATCAGTTTTTCGTGTTGTTTCGTTCGCTGCTATGTGTGTCTCGCCGAGTCGATCGAATAAATCGAGCCCTAGCTTGCTCATGTACGGAAGCTACCTATACGTATGCAAGTCGCCGGCTAGGCGTTCATCTAGCAAGCTTTGCACTACATGTGTGAGAACATGGGTGATTTGATCTAGGGATCAAAAACCAACAATTGTTATCAGAGCCTCGACGATTTACGATTACTGACAGCGACGATGAGTCGGTCAAGTCCGTTGACGGAGATTCCAAGGCGAACAAGTCCGGCAACGGTGGTTCCAAGGCGAACAAGAACGGCGACAAGGTGAAGAAGGGCGGCAAGTTAGCAACAAGTGGTGGCGGAAAGGGCGGCGCCAACGTACTCACGCATCGCAACATCCCCATCCAGTACCTGGTGCTCACCGATGCCAACTACAGCGTGTGGGCGGTGAAGATGAAGATTATTCTCCGAACCCTTCAAGTGTGGCAGGTCATCACGGACGATGACGTTGACGAGGAGTGCGACGAAGATACCATGGCCGCCATAGCCCGGTCTGTGCCAGATTCCATGCTGATGACATTGGCGGAGTTCGAGACAGCAAGAGAGGCGTGGAACACACTCAAAGAGATGAGGATCGGAGAAGATTGCGTCACCAAGGCTCGGGCACAAGTGCTGAAGCGCTAATTTCACAAGTTACTGATGGAGGAAACTGAATCGATGAACGACTATGCCATCCGTCTGACTACTTTGGTGGAAGAGATCCGCGCGCTTGGTGCAAAGCTCGATGAAACCGAGATTGTGGAGAAGTTTTTCAGTTTAGTGACTGATAAATTCACGTACATCATCGGCATGCTCGAGCAGCTTTACGACATCGACGACATGACCATAACGGAGGCGATCAGACGCTTGCGGATGTGCGAAGAGAATGCTCGTGGTTGTCAGAAAGGCAAAGGAGGAGGTGATGACCAACTCATGTAATCGCGCGCAAATTGGGAGTCCTCAAGTAGCAAAGGAAGGTGCAACGTTGGTGAAGGCTCAAGCAACGCGAAGCGTGGCGGACAAACCGAAGAAGGCAAAGAAAAAGGCAAGCCACAAGGTCGTGGTAAGGCGGACCGATCTAAAGAGCGGAAGCCACGAAACTTGGATATGTCCGAGGTCAAGTTCTATAACTCCAATGAGATGGGTCACTTTGCGAAGGATTGTCCAGAGCCTAACAAGAGGGGCATCAAGGCAAATTTGGCGAAGCAGTAAGACGGACGTCCAGGTCTTCTGATGTCCGAAGTTTGTGATCTCGTGGAGCCTAACAAGCGTGAGATCAAGGAAAATTTGGCGAAGCAAGAAGACGAACGTCCAGGTCTTCTGATGGCCGAAGTTTGTGAACTCGTCCAGATGGTGGTTGTGAAACCAAGCTGGAAGCTGTTACTTCTGTTGGGGAACGTAGTAATTTCAAAATTTTCCTACGCACACGCAAGATCATGGTGATGCATAGCAACGAGTTGGGAGAGTGAGTCCATGTACCCTCATAGACCAAAAGCGGAAGCGTTAGCACAACGCGGTTGATGTAGTTGTACGTCTTCATGATCCGACCGATCCAAGTACCAAACGTACGACACCTCCGAGTTCAGCACACGTTCAGCTCGATGACGTCCCGCGAACTCCGATCCAGCAGAGCTTCACGGGAGAGTTCCGTCAGCACGATGGCGTGATGATGGTGATGATGTTGCTACCGACGCAGGGCTTCGCCTAAGCACCGCTACGATATGACCGAGGTGGAATATAGTGGAGGGAGGCATCGCACACGGCTGGGAGAGATCAACATATCAACTTGTGTGTCTAGAGGTGCCCCCTGCCCCCGTATATAAAGGAGCAAGGGGGGAGGCGGCCGGCCAGGAGGAGGGCACACCAAGGGGGGAGTCCTACTCCCACCCGGAGTAGGACTCCTCCTTTCCTTGTAGGAGTAGGAGAAGGGAAGGAAGGGAGAGAGGAGGAGAAGGAAAAAGGGGGGCGCCCCCCACCCCCCCTCCTTGTCCAATTCGGACTAGAGGGGGAGGGGGCACGCGGCTGCCCTGGCCGCCCCTCCTCTTCTCCCACTAAGGCCAATTAGGACCAATATTCTCCCTGGGGGGTTGCGGTAACCCACCGGTACTCCGGTAAATGTCTGAAACCGTCCGAAACACTTTCGGTGTCTGAACATAGTTGTCCAATATATCGATCTTTACATCTCGGCCATTTCAAGACTCCTCGTCATGTCCGGGATAATATCCCAGACTCCGAACTACCTTCGGTACATCAAAACACAAAAACTCATAATACCGACCGTCACCGAACTTTAAGCGTGCGGACCCTACGGGGTTGATAACTATGTAGACATGACTGAGACACGTCTCCGGTCAATAACCAATAGGGGAACCTGGATGCTCATATCGGTTCCCACATATTCAACGAAGATCTTTATCGGTCAAACTGCATAACAACATACGTTGTTCTCTTTATCATCGGTATGTTACTTGCCCGAGATTCGATCGTCGGTATCTCAATACCTAGTTCAATCTCGTTACCGGCAAGTCTCTTTACTCATTATGTAATGCATCATCGCGCAACTAACTCGTTAGTCACATTGCTTGCAAGGCTTATAGTGATGTGCATTACCGAGAGGGCCCAGAGATACCTCTCCAACAATCGGAGCGACAAATCCTAATCTCGAAATACGCCAACTCAACAAGTACCTTTGGAGACACGTGTAGAGCACCTTTATAATCACCCAGTTACGTTGTGACGTTTGGTAGCACACAAAGTGTTCCTCCGATAAACGGGAGTTGCATAATCTCATAGTCATAGGAACATGTATAAGTCATGAAGAAAGCAATAGCAACATACTAAACGATCAAGTGCTAAGCTAACGGAATGGGTCAAGTCAATCACATCATTCTTCTAATGATGTGATCCCGTTAATCAAATGAAAACTCATGTCTATGGTTAGGAAACTTAACCATCTTTGATTAACGAGCTAGTCAAGTAGAGGCATACTAGTGACACTATGTTTGTCTATGTATTCACACATGTATTATGTTTCCGGTTAATATAATTCTAGCATGAATAATAAACATTTATCATGATATGAGGAAATAAATAATAACTTTATTATTGCCTCTAGGGCATATTTCCTTCAGTCTCCCACTTGCACTAGAGTCAATAATTTAGATTACACAGTAATGATTCTAACACCCATGGAGTCTTGGTGTGGATCATGTTTTGCTCGTGGAAGAGGCTTAGTCAACGGGTCTGCAACATTCAGATCCGTATGTATCTTGTAAATCTCTATGTCTCCCACCTGGACTTGATCCCGGATGGAATTGAAGCGTCTCTTGATGTGCTTGGTTCTCTTGTGAAATCTGAATTCCTTTGCCAAGGCTATTGCACCAGTATTGTCACAAAAGATTTTCATTGGACCTGATGCACTAGGTATGACACCTAGATCGGATATGAACTCCTTCATCCAGACTCCTTCATTTGCTGCTTCCGAATCAGCTATGTACTCCGCTTCACACGTAGATCCCGCCACGGTTTCATGTTAGGCAGCATTCCACATCAAAAATTCTGTGGTTATCATTTACCTACTCGAGGACGCAGGAATTAAGCTTGGGGATGTTGATACGTATCCAACGTATCTATAATTTTTTATTGTTCCATGCTCTTATATTATCATTCTTCGATGTTTTACAATCATTTTGTATAATTTTTTGGGACTAACCTATTGACATAGTTGTAAGTGCATCTAGTGCCACCCCTAATTGGTTTTGGAGTATTGACGACAAACCTGGTTCAGGGACTAATGTGTTTGTGAGAATTGCAGGATAACACAAGTAGTAGTCCCTCATTGATTCGGTTTACCTACCGGAGATGACCCCTAAAAATTTGTAAATACATTGAAGAAAATGGTGGTCTGTGAAGCCATTCACGTTGAAGACTATGACACGAGAAGACATTGAGTAAAGACTATGGAGCGCGAAGACTTAGTTGTTTCGTTGTTTCATTTTCTTCTTTGTTGAGTCATAGGAACCACCGCACTGTTAAGTGGGGTCCAAGTGAACAAAGTCAGAATGACTGAAGTGATGCTCAACCAAATCGTATGTCTTCGAGCAAATACAATGAGAGCAAATCTTATCCAGAGTCGGATGAGTCAGCTTACTTGTAGCCCAAGTCAAGCTGTCGCGTGTGTTTGAAATCTGACCGTTGCGACACGTGTCAGTTGCTTAGTGACCCAGGGTCATTTCGGACAAATCAGGTCGGGTTGCCCAATGGCTATAAATAGCCCACCCCCTACACCATAAACTGGTGGCTGCTCAGAGTTAGTACACGGCTTTTGTCGTTTGAGAGCAACCCACCGCCGAAGCTTTCGAGAGAGAATCCTTGCGAGGACAAAGCCCAAACCACCCAGAGCCTAAAGAGCGTTTGGCATCACTGAAGTCTTTTTGTCCGCATGATCTGAAGACTTGTTACACTTGAGGACTGTGAATTCTCCAGCCAGTTAGACGCCGCGTTCTGAGCATCCAAGAGCCATTGTGGATTGCCGGTGAAAGAAGTCTGTGAAGGTTCGGAAGTCTACCTTGAAGACTTACCAGAGTGATTGGGCAGGGACTAGGTGTCCTTAGCTCAAGGGGAATAAGGTGAAGACGCGATCTTCTGAGTTGAATCTCAGCCTCCCTAACCAGATGTACAGTTGTCACAGCAATTGGAACTGGTCGAACAAATCCCTGTCCTTCTGAAGCCACTAGTTCTATCTCTTACTTCTCTTTACTTACAGTCTATCTTCGTGAAGTCATTGCCTGCTTGGAATATCTATTTGACTTCAGTGTGTGACTACCTGTTCTGATTGGCTTCATACTATCTTCCATCCTGATATTTACTACCTAGCTGCTATTAGTCTTCGTGCTTTCACTTCATTGAATAGTTGACTATGGCTTGTCTAGTGTAGTCTACCTTCCGCTGCATTTGAATAGTGTTGTTTCTATTGTTTGTCTTTGAAACTCCCACGTTTTGAAGACTTCCATAAAAATAGCCTATTCACCCCCCCTCTAGTCGATAACTAGCCTTTCAATTGGTATCAGAGCAAGGTACTCCCTTGTTCTGTGTGATTCGGTTTAACCACCTGGAGTTTTAGCTATGTCGACTGCAGGGATAATCAAAGTCTCCGTTGCGTGCCCCATCTTCGATGGCACTGAATATCCCTACTGGAAGAACATGATGCGCATGCATCTTGAAGCCATTGATGTCGATCTATGGTATGTCGTCAAGAACGGCATTCCCAAGACTGGTGAAGGTGTCACCCCTGCTGATGTCAAGAAGTTTGTTCAACTGGATTCTACCACCAAGAACATCATCTGTGGTCACCTTACCAAAGGACAGTATGGCCGTGTGAGTTCTCTGGAAACATCGAAGCTAGTTTGGGACTGGTTGTCCAAGGTCAATGAAGGCGTCTCAACTCAGCGAGATCAACGTATCAATACTCTCCGCAACCTCTTCAACCGCTTCAAGAGACACGACAATGAGAATGTCCAACTCACGTTTGATAGCCTCACTGATATCACAAATGAGCTCCAAGCACTCGGCGCCACTGAGATCATGAAGCATGAGATAGTGAAGACACTACTGAGATCTCTTGACAGCTCATTTGACAACTTAGCCCTGATGATACAAGAATGCCCTGATTACAAGTCTCTTGATCCGTCTGACATACTTGAGAGGCTCAACACACATGAGTACCAGCTATCTAAGAAACAAGATATCTATGGCCCCAACTATGGCAGAACTCACGCATTGAAGGCAAAGGCTGCTGCTTCCTCATCTGAAGAAGAATCTGACTGCAGTTCTGGTGATCCTGAAGACATTGGAAAGGAGCTTGCCATGCTTGTGAAGAAGTTATAGAAATTCACCAAGAAGAAAGGCTTCATAAAGTCTTCACGATCCAGGTCAAGGAATGATGAAGCTTCTGCTTATGACCACAAGAAGAGAACCTGTCACAAGTGCAATAAACCTGGTCACTACATCTCTGAGTGTCCCAAGTGGGACAATGAGAAGAAGAAGAAGAAGAGCAAAGAATATGATTCTAATGACAAGAAGAAGAAGAAATCCTCAAAGTCTTCTTCCAAGTCTTCATCACACAAGAAGAGCTCATCTGGCAAGGCCCGTGTGTTTGTTGGCAAGGAAATAGATTCAGAGGAGGAGTCTGCTTCTGAGGAGGCGGAGGTGGAGTCTGAGGAGGAGTCTGACTCTGGAGTCGCAAGTCTGGCTCTAGCTACAGCCTACGTCACCAAGTCCATCTTCAACACTGAAGACAATGGCTCCGTCACCAACACTGATGATAACGACAAGGACGACTCGCCTCCCAACTACTGCTTCATGGCACGTGGTGCCAAGGTAAAATCAGGCGATGCTTACTTTCAAACATCAAGTGAAGATGACTCTGATGGTGAATCCAAACCTAGTTAAAAAACACTTGCTAAAATTGCAACTGAACAACAGAAAGCTATGGCCTGTTGGACGCGGAAATGACCAAGTCTCAGTCCTTAATTGAAGACATAAAAAATCTTCATGTTAATTACCAGGAACTTGAAGGTCGACATGAATCGCTCACAACTTCTCATGAAAAGCTTTCCTATGATTATCTTCAAAGGAAGAAGGAACTTGAGAAATAGAGATCGGATCATGAAGATCTTCAAAAGGAGAATGAGTCACTTCGCGCTCAACAGATCAGTCCCGCTCTGGAAGGATTTGAACCACCATGCCTAAAGTGCATTGAGCATGATAACGCTGCTTCTGTTGCTGAATGTTCTACTGCTGCTACTATTGCAATATCTTCAACTGCTGTTGTGGTAACTAACCCCTCTGCTGAGGATACCACTACTATTGCTAATGAGAATGCCAGGTTGAAGACACTGCTTGAGACAGGGATGTACAAAAGTCTCAAAGGGCATCCGACATTATGTGATGTCCTCAAAAAGCATATTCTGACCGAAACCCTAGAAAAGAGGGTGTTGTGTTTGAGAGGAAAATGAATGTTGATGGGTCGTACTGGAAGCTTGAGCAGTACCCCAAAACCACATGGGTTGCTGCAAAGGAACCTTCAGTAGATCCATCCACCTTGTCTGGTTTCACTTGTGCTAACCCCATTATCATTGATGAATCCTTTGATGCAAATTTCAAAATGTTTACGAATCAGAATTGTGAAGTGTTTGCCAGGTATATTGGTACTAACTTCAGGAATGGGCCACCTATGAAGAAGATATGGGTTCCCAAAAATTGTCTTGAGAATCTTCCAGTGAATGTCATCATGACACCACCTGTGAAGAAGACAAATCCCATACCAAAGGCTTCATATGGTCCAAAAGCTCCATACAGACCGAGGACTCATCTGAGTCACCCTAACGTCAATGTTTTGCAGGGAAATCATACTCAGACTCATGGATATGAGCGTGTTTCCTCAAATCGCTATGTTCATAGAACAAAGAACTTTTATGCTTACTCCTATGAATATTATTCACCTCCTGCAAGGCTATTTACTAGTGCTCCAAAGCCGAAATTCTCAGATGCTGCACTTAGACTCATTTCTTCTAAGCCACCCCTAAAAATGTGGGTGGTTAAGAAAATTAACTCTCTTTTGCAGGGAAAGGTCTCCAGCCGGAAATCAAAGGCGTCCAAAACTAATGCTGGGGACCTTAAACATCTTGTGGGGCGCAAGATAAAATGCCCAAATGGTCTTACTATGTACTTCGTTCCAGGATTCCTTGACACTCATCCTATCTATCCTAACCAAGATCTGAATTTTCATGATCCACTTGTTCGTCAAATGTTTATGCTTCACAACTCGCTTGGTGAAGCCTATCCTCCAAACTGCACTGTAGGCTATTACACCCCGTACTTCATAATGGATTATGGACAGTGGATGCACTAACCACATGACTGGCGATCAAAGTCTTCTGATGGATTCAACACTACGTCCATCAGACAAAAGTCACATCACATTTGCTGACACTGGTAAAAGCAAGGTATTGGGTCTAGGTAGAGTTGCAATATCAAGGGATCAGCACATGGATAAAGTGATGCTTGTTGAATCCCTTGGTTTCAACTTAATGTCTGTCTCAATGCTTTGTGACTTAAACATGATTGTGCTATTTGGAAAATATCGATGCCTTGTACTAATGGAATCTGACAAGTCTCTAGTCTTTGAAAGGTATCGGAAAGATGATCTATATATGGTAGATTTCTCAGCAGGACCACAGATGGTCGTATGTCTTCTAGCAAAGGCTTCAGAATGCTGGCTTTGGCATCGAAGGCTAGGACATGCAGGCATGAAGAACTTGCACACTCTCGCGAAGAAGAAGCATGTCATGGGCATAGAAGGTGTCAAGTTCAAGAAGGACCATCTGTGTGGCGCCTGCAAAGCTGGAAAGATGACCAGGGCCAAGCATCCCTCGAAGACAATCATGACTACATGTCAACCCTTCGAGCTGCTTCATATGGACTTATTTGGCCCTACTCACTACTCTACTCTCACAGCCACTTCCTCTATGGCTTCGTCATTGTTGATGATTACTCTAGATATACTTGGGTGCATATAATCCTCTACAAGACTGAAGTGCGGGATGTCTTCAGACGCTTTGCCAATCGTGCCATGACGAACTATGGTGTCAAGATCAAGCACATCAGAAGCAACAACGGCACTGAATTCAAGAACACCAGCCTCGACCTCTATCTGGATACACTGGGTATCACTCATGAGTTCTCTGCTCCTTATACACCTCAGCAGAATGGCATCGCGGAGTGCAAGAACCGAACTTTCATTGAGATGGCCCGAACGATGCTTGATGAGTACAAGACTCCACGGAAGTTCTGGCCTGAAGCCATTGATACTGCATCCCACATCATCAACCGTGTTTATCTTCACAAGCTTCTGAAGAAAACTTCCTATGAACTCCTAACTGGTAAGAAGCGAAATGTAAGCTACTTTAGAGTATTTGGTGCTAGGTGCTGGATCAAGGATCTAAATCACACTTCAAAATTTGCACCGAAAGCACATGAAAGTTTTATGCTTGGTTATGGAAAGGATTCGCACTTCTACCACTACTAGGGAAAACCCTATACAGAGAATCTTAGCAGCAGCGCGACTCAAAAAGGAGCGCTGCTGCTAATTAGCAGTAGCGCGAGTGTGCAAAACCCGTTACTGACAAGTGCTTAGTAGTAGCGCGCTCGGTGTAACCCGCGCTGCTACAAATATCGACCGACAGTGCCCCCCCCCCAACTCCATTTAGCAGCAGCGCGGTGCCGCGAGCCGTGCTACTGCTAAAGCTGTAGTAGTAGCATGGTTTTTTCTGAGGTCGCTGCTGCTAATTTCCAAATTGCACACACTTTTTGTCCCGGTTAGCGATGGCGCTTACGCGGCGCGCTGCTACTTTCTTATCGCCAGCTGCTTTACGTCAGCTGCCATCGCTAATCTGCACCAACCCACCCCCCGTGCCCCACCCGTCCCCCCCTCCCCCTCCTCTCTTCCCTTTCCCCTACCTCCCACATCCTTCCACTCTCACTCTTCTTCTTCCTCAAGACTTCTCCCCCGTTACTCTCCCTCTTCTACCTACCTTTCTCTCTCTTCATTACTCCTACCTAACTACACCACCTCCATTAATGCACTCCTTTCTCTTTTCCTTCCCCTCCACTAGTTGAAGTTGTCTCCTCCCAAATTAGGTAGCTAGGTAGATGTAGCATTTAGTTAAGTGACCTATTTGCCCCTAACTAGATCTATCTTTGTCAAGAAGAGCTTTGTGCACTTTTGATCTCCCTACATCATCATATCCACCGTGTGCTCGATCTCGAGATAGAGGTGATTAAAATTTCATGCTTTTGCAAAATGGAAATATGTTTATGTGTGTGATATGTTTATGGAAATTGTGTGTGTGGCATGATTTGACGCCCAATTGTGCTTTTGAGTTGCCTATGTTTTGCCGAAATGTCGATTTATTTCCGTTTTGGCGAATTCCGGGCGAACTCTAGATCTATATATGTCCTATTTTTAAGGAAGGTCATGCCGAATTTTTGTATGACTTTGATGCATATATGCACGCATTTTTATAATCAATTTGTTGATTATTACCGTGCAGAGTTGACGATGGTCAGTGGAACGATGGTGGACAGGTGGTTGCGGTCGGCGGTGCAGGACATGAAAGAAAATAACCGCATGCAGGTTTTATGTCCGTGTCAAAAATGCAAAGGAATAGTTTGGCTCGACCCCCATGACGATGGTTGTGTCGAAGCGCACCTGATCATGACTGGTTTCATCGATGGCTATACTCTGTGGATAATTCAAGATGAGAATGACGATGTTGAGGATGCCGACGGGGCAGGCAATGATGACACGGGGCAAGACGAAGAGATGATCGATAATGGCGGCGGGGAAGAGGCCGGACATGGCGGCGGAGAAGGGGCCGGACATGGCGGAGGAGAAGGGCCGGACATGGCAGCGGAGAGAACGACATGGACTCCACACAGCAGAGTTCATCGGTACTAAGTTCTTTCGTGCGGGACCCTCATGTTCAAGCATTGCTTCACAAGGAGACGAGTACTGAGAGAGCTTCTTCTAGAGAGCAGGCTAAGCTGGAGCAATTGGTGGTACACTCGAACACTCCATTGTATGATGGTTGCAATCCTGAGGTGACCTGCTTGAATTTCATGCTCCAACTCCTGAAGACGAAGGCTAAAAACAAATGGACAGACACTAGCCTCGATGAGCATCTCAAGTACCTAAAGGATGTTCTTCCCACAGGTAATCTATGTCCTAGTAGTGTTGATGAGGCCAACATGATCGTGTGCCCTCTTGATCTGCCACACGCTAGATACCATGCATGCATCAACGATTGCATAATTTATCGGAAGGATCACGCGGAAAAAACAAGCTGTCCGGTGTGCAATGCTTCTCGATACAAGAAGGCCGGCAAGAAATGTCCCCATAAAGTTGTATGGTACTTACCGATCACTCCCCGTCCCCAAAGGTATTTTGTAGATCCCAAGGAAGCAAAGCTAATGCGCTGGCACGCGGAGAGGAAGAAGCCCGACGATGGACATGATCCGGAGCTGAGACAGGTCAAGGATGGAAGCCAGTGGAGTGCGTTGAACAGCTTCTATCGATATTTTGAATGTGATGCAAGGAACATCGTGCTCGGTGCGTGTACCGATGGCATGAATCCGTTTGGCAACCAGAACACCAACCATAGCACATGGCCCGTGTTTGTATGGATGTACAACCTCCCCCCTGGTTGTGCATGAAATCGAAGTACATTCACATGAGCATGCTTATTCAAGGGCCGAAACAACCAGGAAATAATATTGTATCTAGGGCTACTTCAAGAGGAGTTAGACACTTTATGGAAAACACCGGCCAAGACATGGGACGCCTTGACAAAGCGTAGTATTTCAACATGAGAGTCGCGCTGATCACGACAGTGCAGGACTATCTCGGTTACGGATATGTGGCAGGCCATGTGTGCCATGGATATTGCGGATGCACGCAGTTCATGGATGATACGACGTCTCAGCAGATAACGTCAGAGAAAGATATGGCGGGTCTGGGAAAGTCATGTACATGGGGCATCGAAGATGGCTCGAACAGGACGACCCGTGGAGAAACCGTGGAGATCTATTCAATGGTCACATTGAGCATCGAGGACCTCCACGTAAGCGGAGCGGTGCCGAAATCGATGAGCTGTTGAAAACTGGAAGGAGTGCCTGCGCCGGAAAGACGATGAGAAAGGCGCCGGAGCCGCTGCCGAAGGTATGGAAGACGAGGTCTGCGTTCTGGGACTTGGAGTATTGGCACAAACTCGATACACCTCATTGCCTTGATCAAATGCATATCTGTAAGAATGTCCTTGAGATCTTGCTCGCAACACTGATGAACATGCCGGATAAGACCAAGGATGGGCCAAAGGCAAGAAAGACTTGCAAGATTTGAAAACCAGGGAAGATCTGCACATGCCGCCCCGTAAAATGTCAGACGAGACAGAGACGGAGACAGAGGAACGGGATAAGAAGGGCAAGAAAGTAAAGAAAGAGGATTATTGCCCCCCTTCTTGCTTCACCTTAAGTCAGGCTGAGATCGATCAATTCTTTAAGTGCCTTACCGGAGTCAAAGTTAGTTCTAGTTACTGTGGCAAGATAAGCAGATATCTAGACACGGACAAGAAAAGGTTCAGCGGGATGAAGTCCCATGACTGTCATGTGATGATGACGCAGATACTACCTGTTTCCCTTAGAGGGATAATGGACAAGCACGTCCGTGACACGCTTATTGGTCTCTGCAACTTTTTCAACGTCATCTCTCGAAAGTCGATCAGCGTGAAGCAGCTCCGAAGGCTACAGGAAGAGATCGTTGTGATATTGAATGAGCTTGAGATGTACTTCCCGCCCGCGTTCTTTGACGTGATGGTGCATCTATGTGTCCATATTGTGGATGACATAATAGACCTGGGGCCGTCATTCCTACACAACATGATGCCGTTTGAGAGGATGAATAGGATCATCAAAGGATTCGTTCGTAACATGTCCCGTCCGGATGGAAGCATCGTCCAGGGCTATGTGACACAAGAGTGCATCTCTTCGTGAGAATTTTCTATATGGCGCAGACCAGCCGCTTTGGTGTTAGTGTTGTTTTGCCCGTTAACAAGCACGATGGGAGGCTCGAAGGAGAAGGTCACTGCAACGGTCGCGAGGAACTGCACGTGGCATACTCAGATCGATGCAGCGACTTTGACAGAGCAAACTTGGTAGTGCTACAACACCTAGACGAGGTAGATCCTTTCGTGGCACTTCACAAAGAAATTATCGCAAAGAAGTATCATGACTGGGGGGTATGCAGGACGGACCCCAAAGTTACTAAAGAGCACAACTCCACTTTCCTGCATTGGTTCAAAGAGCATATTATTGCTAATCCCCCGGAGGAGGGCTCTAAGGACGGATTGCTCATATACGCCTTAGCACATGGCCCCTCGCCCAACCTCGTAACCTATCAGGCATATGATATCAACGGATACACGTTCTACACGGAGGCCAAAGATATGGACAGTGATGATCAGAACTCAGGGGTGATGATGGAATGCATGACCGGCAGCGACAACGGCGCAACTGAACGATTTTATGGAAGGGTCGAGGAGATCTGGGAGCTTGACTACTCTGGACTGCAGAACACGGCGATGTTCCGTGTCAGATGGGCTAAGAATGTCGAAAGAGAAAACCAGATTTTCACTACCATGACTATACCCGACGCCAAGAGCGCTACCGTGAATGCTATCGCAAAAAACGAGCCATGGGTACAAGCTAAGCACGTGACACAATGCTTCTTCATAACCGACCCATGCAATCCCAGTCGTGTTGTCGTGAGGAGAGGCAAAAGGAACATCATTGGAATGGATGGATTCGCCAACGAGGAAGACTATGATCAGTACGGCAACCTAATGAGGGAAGATGACGATGATGATGAAGTATACGTCAAAAGAAGAATCAATACTACATTACCTAAGAAAAATCGTACTCCATGGAAAAGGCAAAGTCACAATGGGGGGTTCAATTATTCTTCGACGAACAAGAAGGGAAAGAAGCTGACTAAAAAACGAAAACGTCAATGCTATATATATATATATATATATATATATATATATATATATATATATATATATATATATATATATATATATATATATGTGTGTTCCTATTTTGTATACACACTTAGCCATTATTATGCATGGGTCCAATGATGTAACATATATGTTCCTATTATGTATACATATTTAACCGTCAAATGATGCAATATATATCGCCTTCCCTTCGTTCACAGCTCTCGGGAAATAAAAGTGGGAGAAAATAAGTGGGAGAAAATAAAGGAAAAGAAAAAGGAAAACTGGTTATACTAGTAGCAGTTTACTGAAAAGAGCTACAGTCAAGCTAGCAGTAGCGATTTCCTTAGAAAACCGCTACAGCTAGTTAAGGTAGTAGCAGCGCGTTTGGTCCAAACCGCTACAGCTAGTGAAGCTAGTAGCAGCGTGTTTTGTCTAAACGCGCTACTTCTACGTCCACTTAACCCAAAATTCTCTCTTCCTGCTTCATCCCGCCTCTTTTCCCCCAAATCCCCACTCTCTCTTCCCCCGTCGCCACGCCCAGCCTTCGCCCCGACCAGCGCTCACCCCGACCCGGCCCAGCTCGCCCCGACCCGGCCCTCGCCCCCAACCTCGGCGCTCGCCCGGCCCGGCACTCACCCGACCCGGCCCTCGCCCCGACCCGGCCCTCGCCCCCGACCCGTCGGCCCTCGCCTCCCGCCTCTCCTTCCTCCCCTCCTCGCCCCTGCACCCTCTGGAAACCCCTCCCCCCTCCCCTCCCTCTGCTAGCTAGGGTTCTTCGGTTAATTTACTTAGCTTTTAGTTAGGGCAGTAGGTTAATTATTTAGTTATGAATTTAGCTAGGTTTTTAAATAGGGCAAAAATTTAGGGTTAAGAAATTGTAGTTAAAAGAAAAGGCAGCATTTAAGCAATTGTCCAAATCAACATCCCTTGTTAAAGCAAATTTAGGTAGGCTGAATTTATATGCAAATTTGAACTGGAAATGTGATATGTGGATATGTCATGTTTTGGACAAGTCATGTTTGGAATTTGATCATGTCATTTGGATATGTAATGCTTTGGTTCAATTTTGGTAAATGATCCAAGTGGCCTATGTTACGCCGGAATGTTGATTCATTTCCGTTCCGGTGAATTTCAGGCGCTCGATATGTCCATTTTTTAGCAAAGGTCATGCCGAAATTTGCCGTGAATTTTGGCATGATTTGTGCTAGATAGTTGGCATATCGAGTGCTGGCACATAGATTTGTTTTTTATGTCATTTCTCATTTTTTTCATACTGTTAGAAATAAACGAGGACACTTAATCATAGGAAACATGTCGAACAATGAAGAAACTGGGCCTTCTGACCAAGATGCAGATGAGATGGATTATGAGGGTGAACAAGAGTACCTCGACTATTTGACTGCTAAGCAAGGTTTGCAGGTCGGCCTCGATGATGGTACTGACGCCGACATCGACACCGACGGCGCCGGCACCGATGGCGGCACCGAGACCGGCGGGGAAGGTACCGGCGGGGAAGATACCGGCGGGGAAGGTACCGGCGCCGATGCCGCTACCGAAAAGAGGAAGCATAAGAAGCAAAGGATACGAAAACCTAACAAACTAGGGATTGGACGACTTGTGATCACAAAGATGGCGCTTGGCAAGTTTGAGCCATTAGAGCCGGAAGAACCTCGCAAGTGCTATGGGAACCAAGTAGGATGCATCCTACTGGAATGCGCGAGCATCAACGACGATGACTTATGGAATAAAGAACATTTGACGCACTTGCTCCTAACGAAGTTGCACAAGAGATTCAAGTTTCCTGACCGGGGTGATAACATAGAACAACCGTGGGACGATCCGAAGATGAAAAAGATTAACAATCACGCCATGGGCATGTTCAGCAATGATTTGTCCTCCTGGAAAGGGAGGGTGAAACGAGCTACTGAGGCTGAGGAACCCCTGTCCAAGATTCTGGAGGAAAATCCGACACTTACGGAAGAGGAGTTCAAAAAGTTCAAGGACACTTGCGCTACCGAGGCAGCCAAGGTTAAGGCTATGAAATTCAAGAGCCTTCAGCAAAGGAACACGGGGAAGCATTGCCTCGGAAGCCGTGGCTACCTCGGTAAAAGGCCCACATGGGATAAGGAGGACGCGGAACGTGAAGCCGCGGGTCTCCCAGACCCCTTCGGGAAGTTCACCAACCCCTTGGAGCGTGACTTCATCAGGGCCCGCTACAAGTGGGACAAGGAGAAAAAGTTTTTTTACACGGACCAGATCACGAGGAAATTGATTAGACTACTGGAGAAGCATCACCAGCTTGCAGCCGAAAGCCCTACTTCTCCGACGACGAGGCCCAAGTTGGACACCCCTCTCAACCGGGCCTTGAATGAACTTAAGGGACTCCCTTTGGGCCAGCGGCCGCAATATGGTCGTGTGCACGGTGCTGGAGACGGCGCCACGTGGAAGGTGTTTTACAATGAGGGCCCGGAGGCCAAGAAGCAGAAAAAGAAGTTTAGTCAGGCGGACATCGACGCGAAGGTGAAGCTTGCGGTCGAGAAAAAAGCAGCTGAGGACGCGAAAAAAACAGCCGAGGAGAAAAATGAGTTGCTACAGCAGGCAGTCAATGCAGCTGTAACTGCCTGCAGAAATGATTTTGCTACTAACTTGGTTCCAGCTATCATCAACTGTACGAAGGAATATCCAGACAAGACGGTACATGATTTCCCGATGCACCATCACTTGCTCACGCAACCGGGCCTCCTCTCACGGTCGCTCCCGCTCATAGCAGCCTGTACTCAGACTCTGGCGCGCTAGGTGGGCCTTCGTCTTTGGCTGAGCTCGACGTCGTCACGGTAATTACATGTCGCACCAACATATATATATATATATATATATATATATATATATATATATATCTATATATATTATTCCATTTTCGTTGCCTTTCAGATGTTTTACGCCACATACATCTGTGTTTGCTGGGCGAAGAAACCCCGTGCACCATACTCTACTTGATAAAAGGCCAGAAGGTCGACGTGGGAAAGGCGATGATATTGAACCCCTTGAAAGCCACGTTCCACAACCAGCCGATCCCCGCTGGGCACTTCAGGGTTAGCTTGTCTAGTGTAAAATCGGAGCACGAGGCGTTGCCTCCTCCAGTACAACATGTGGGAGAGGACGACGAGATCACGCCGCAGATTGGAAGCTGCAAGGGTTGGGTGCTGCTATGGCCGAAGAATCTTATTCATCTGGAGCTGGCCGAGAGCACACCAAGAACCACACATCAACAAGCATATGCGGAGACCACCACCCCGCCTACGGAATTACCAGCTCCTGTAGTGTCGAGTGAGAGCGGCGGACGACGTGATGAAGGGGGTGCAATAGTGTTGGCTGATATAATCAGTCCTGTAGAACAGAGAATGGATGATGAGACGGAGGTCGACCCTATGGGTTTCCTCAATACAAACGCGTATGACTGTGACATAGATATGATGAGTCAACCATATGACGAATCGGGCTATCAGCATGCTAATGAGGATATGGATGATATGCCCGGGCAGGAAGGTCATTGGAAGGATTGCAAAAAGTCTCTCTTCATGAATTGCTCACAGGACACGCCTGAAGATGTCGCCTCAACACAGGCTCAACTAGCCCGGGGTCATACAGTACTTAGCCCGGGAACCCTGGGGCAGGGGTTAAGGAAGGGTCTGGAAGGTGTGCCCAAGAACAAGGAGAGGAAGAGATCGGGAAGATAGCGCCTCCAAACAAGCGAGCACAAAGCAGCCAGACGATGCATTCTGAAGAGCGTGTACCCGTGAAAGGTGCGGCCATGTTCCATCTCACGGGCGAGCCGATGCTACCGCCGAAACCGCTGGAGGCACTATCAGGGGATCTCAGGAGACTGCACGACCATGTGCTGTCGACTAAGAAAAGCCTACTAGCCTCAAAGGATCCGGGATATCCGACATACGCGGCTCATCTGCCTGAGGGGAAGTGCTACGTTGAGACACGGCCCGCGGCGGTGTTCTTCCTGCGTTTTGACCATATCTTTGAGATGTTTCTGACAAGGTGGCTCGATTTTACAATCGTCCGCCTTTTTGCGCTCCATATGAGCTCCGTCATGAAGAGTGAAGAAGTCTCGCAAATCTGTGTGGCGGATCTGTACTACATGCACGAGTCGTTCTTGAGTCTCGGCGACTTTGAGCGTGAAACTGCTAGGGAGTACCTCCAAAACTTCATGGTACAGAATAAGGACCGGGAAATTGTCCTCGTGCCTTATCATCCAAAGTAAGTCAGTTCCGGACAACCCTTTCATACATTTCAATCATTCCTTCTCTCTCATATGGGGAATAATTTGAGGTGTCTTTTCCCTGCAACAGCGGGCGCCGTCCTTATTGTTCTTTACCCGCAAGTCTCCCACGCCGTGTATTTTGACCCTTACAGAGACTACGAGAAAAAAGACTACACCCACATAATGAATATTCTAGATGATGCTCTCCAAGGCTTCAGCATTCGAGGTGGCCACATGCAGATCATGAAACAAAGGAACAAGAAGATGGGTTTCGCGCATAAAACTAACTTCTCCTGCATCCATGTCCCAAAACCAAGCAAGAAGGATGAATTCTACATCATCCATCTCATGATTCAGTTCAACACGGATCACCAAAAGCTTCGCATGAGAAGCAGAAATGATGATCATATCCACAAGTGGCTAGAATCTCATGGAGAAGCGGATTATAAACTTAGAGATGACTTCTTTTGCATCCAAAGGGTCATTACGACGATCATCATGAAAGAAGTCGTCGATGAGAAGGGGATGTTCCACCACGGCCCTATATCGCGAGCTGACGTCCGAACTCGCATAGTCATGCAACGTCTAGACCTCACGCCGTTCAAGAAGCTAGGGTCCATCCTCGATGATATGGAAGGATGGAACTTCTAGTGATTTATGATGCCGATGATGATGATATGTGTCGGTTGAACTTGTATACTTTTTGTAGCGATGAAACTTTGTGATGTCCACGGTCCCTGCCGAACTTGCGTAACGCTACTTTGTTAGTTTGCGTACGATGACATGCGTACCACTAGTTAATTAGTTTGCGTACTGTATGTTGCATCTAGTTGCTAACCCTTTATTTTTCGGTGTTGCTCTAGTATATTTTGTTACATATATATGATTGTACATCCTCTTCATGAACATGCATCTCTAACAGGTACCTAGTTTCTTGATGGCGAGATGGAAGTGCTATGTCGTGTACAAAGGGAAGGTTCCGGGGGTGTACAACGAGTGACATGAGTGTCGTGCAAGTGAATGGGTTCTCGGGCGCGGACATAAAAGGCTTCAAAAGCAGACAAGAAGGAGAAGCTAGTTACTTGAGGTTCACGCTAGCACGAGAGAGGACTCGTAACCGCCACCTCATGTACTGCATAGTTCCGCTCTCACTCATAGTGATAGCTCTTCTCGCGTATACCTTTGTTTAGATGGATGACGTTGTAGTTGCAAGTATTCGGGACTTGCATGTATCGCTCTTTTCGAGATGATGACAAGATACCACTTTGTGTTGGATGATAATTATGATGAGACTATTTGTATGTATATGCTATGATTACATTTGTGGTCTCGCAGGCATTTGTATGTATATCATGATGACATCTGTATGTGCTAAAGATTCTTCTATGAAGCCTGTTCAAATACAAAACAAATATGCCAAAAAAACTACTAAAATTAGCAGTAGCGAGTGGAGAAAAGTTAGCAGCAGCGCGGTAGTAGCAAGAGCACGCAGGTGAAAAGCGGCGCTATAGCTATTAGCGATAGCGAGCTCCTGTAAGAACGCTGCTACACTTGTATATCAAGATGGCCTTGATGGCACGCGCTGCTACTCTGAGTTAGTATGGCGCCTTATTAGTAGCGCCAGCACCTGCGCTACTGATACACCTAGAACCCGCGCTGGTGCTAGGCTTTTCCCTAGTAGTGTACAGAGTCTTCAACCTCTTTCACTATAAAGTGGTTGAAACTGTGGATGTGCGGTTCGATGAGACTAACGGCTCGCAAAGAGAGCACCTGCCAAATGTGCTAGATGAAGTACCTCCAAGTGAATCTACCAAGCAGATGGGAATTGGAGATATCATACCTTCTGAGAATCAAACTAAAGAGGAGCTTGTCATTTTTGCACCTAATCAACCTGAAGACAATGCTCAGCCTGAAGACAATCCCCCAAATAATGACATTGATCAGCAAGAGCAAAATCTTCGTCCTTCTCATCCTCGTGTTGCAAATGAAGTTCAGATTGAGAAGATAATCGACAGCTTGAATGCACCAGGTCCACTCACTCGTTCAAAAGCAACTCAAAGATCAACACAGCTAACCAACTTCTGTGGGCATTCTGCATTCGTCTCATTCTCTGAACCCAAGAAAGTTGATGAAGCCTTCACGGAACCTGAATGGATTCAAGCTATGCAAGAAGAGCTTCAACAGTTCGAGCTGAACAATGTATGGGAATTGGTCAAGCGTCCTGATCCTCGGAAGCACAATATCATTGGCACAAAATGGATATATCGCAACAAGAAAGATGAGCATGGTCAAGTGGTCAGAAACAAGGCTCGTCTCGTTGCACAAGGTTACACTCAAGTGGAAGGAATTGACTTCGATGAAACATTTGCTCCGGTGGCAAGGCTTGAAGCCATTCGCATACTGCTAGCCTAAAATCATCACAACATCCTTCTGTATCAAATGGATGTGAACAGTGCTTTTCTCAATGGAAAGATAGAATAAGAAGTATATGTCGCACAACCTCCTGGCTTTGAAGATCCAAAACATCCTGATATGGTATACAAGCTCATACACTTCCTGAAGAGCAAAGGCTTCAAACCTGGTTCACTAGATCCTACACTCTTCACGAAGACATATGATGGTGAACTGTTTGTGTGCCAAATATATGTGGATGACATTATCTTCGGCTGCACCAACAAGAAATACAGTGATGAGTTTGGTCACATGATGCAAGAGCAATATCAGATGTCCATGATGGGCGAGCTGAAGTTCTTTCTGTGTCTCCAAATCCGTCAGCAACGCAACGACATCTTCATATCTCAAGAAAAATACCTCAAAGATTGCCTGAAGAAGTTTGGAATGCAAGACTGCAAAGGATACACGACACCAATGCCAACCAAAAGTCATCTGGGTCCCAACGACAATGCTAAAGAGTCCGATCAAAAGGTATACCGTTCCATGATTGGTTCTTTGCTTTATTTATGTGCATCTAGGCCAGATATAATGCTTAGTGTTTGCATGTGTGCCCAGTTCCAAGCGGCACCAAAGGAATCGCATCACTTAGCTGTGAAGCGAATTCTTCGATATTTGGCTTACACCCCAACATTAGGATTATGGTATCCAAAGGGCTCAGAGTTTGATCTAGTTGGTTTCTCGGATGCTGATTATGTTGGTGACAAGGTTGATCGCAAGTCAACATCAGGCACATGTCACTTTCTGGGACGATCTCTTGTCTGTTGGTCTTCAAAGAAGCATAATTGTGTATCTCTCTCCACTGCTGAATCCGAATACATTGCTGCTGGATCTTGCTGTGCTCAGCTTCTCTGGATGAAGCAAACTCTCAAGGACTATGGTATCCATCTAAAGAATGTGCCTCTCTACTGCGACAATGAGAGTGCCATCAAGATTGCAAACAACCCAATTCAGCACTCGAAGACAAAGCACATTGAAATTCGTCATCACTTTCTCAGAGATCATGTTATGAAGGAAGATATTGATATCATTCACGTCAAGACAGAAGAGCAGTTGGTTGATTTCTTCACAAAACCCTTGGATGAGAAAAAGTTTTGCAAGTTACGGTGTGAGCTAAATATCTTGGAATCCTCAAATGTCCTGTGATTAGGCACACATCCTAACACTCATGCATTTTGATGACTTAGATGTGCAACACACGAAGTAATATATCTTCAATCAATGAAGACATACACTCTAAGTGTGAATACATTAATGTGGAATTTGATTTCGGAGCGCCACGATAATTGTGCGCTGGTCTGGGTCTAATACTTCCTATACGGTGGGTAACGCCACCACCAAACTTTTGTTTGAAGTGTTTCTCTTGGCGTCATGTTTGCAAAGTTTTCATATTTGATTTATCTTCATCCCTGGCTTATATTCAAGTTTATCTTCATTCAGTTGATTTGGCCTTATACTAGTTATATACATAATTGTGTTCTGTCCTCTACAGCATTCACTTATAGCTATGGCATCGTGTTGAATCTTTTGAACTAAGTGAATGTGATCGGACCCTAACCTATCTATGCTTCTACCTCAACTCTATCTGTCCCAATCATATGCATTCTATTGAAAACTGTTGATTGTCTTCACTGAGACCTTATCAGCTGAAGTCAATCTGACAAACATTTATATCTGTTTTTAATGCTATATCCTTTTTGCCTGAAAGCCGGAGAATTCAGAACGACCACTCCGACAATCCAGGCGTGCGTGCGAACATGGAACACCTCCAGATGTGAACCGCCAGGGGCACCTGCGTAATTGCGTTGTGCCGTCTCTTTCCTTATAAATACCCGTCACATCTCGGTCAAAAATTCTTCTTCCACCTCGCCACCTATCGCAAACCCTAGCGCCTCCGCTAGCTCTCGACGACGCCGGCGACGAAGCGCTTAGCTGCCGCGACTTCTCCGACGCCGTCCTCACGCCGGCCGCGGACCTCGTCCTCTCCGCCGTCGCCGTAGGTGTCCTCCGTCGCCAAGTTAGGGCACGGAAGATCGAACTGCTCGGCCTCCAACTTCGCTCCGTCTAGCAGTTCTTCGTGTGGTAATTAAAATTCACTTTTTACCGTCTCTTCGATCTGATAGATTCATCCTTCTTTACCAAAAGTGGTTTCTAGATCTCCAAAGTTGAATCTATCTCATTATGCATCTCATACTCTGCCTAGTCTATTCACTTATGCTTCTTTACAAGTTAGATTCCTCACTTGTACTTATTCTTGGATTCGTACAAATCTGGAACCAACTAACATCAAATAAGTGAATATCTTCGCGTTATGAGGTCAATGTCTTCAAACTGATTTATCTTCAAAATCTTCTGAGAATGCATATGACCTCTTCCCCTTCCCTCGCACCTATAATGCTGTCACAGGTACATGTCCGTGGGAGAATCCTTTGGTTCTCATAGTCTGCATTCGTTTGCAGAATTCTTACAAAGTCACATCAATTCTCCTGAAGCCAGTTCTTGTCTGACCAGCCGTCTGAAGCCCTTGAAAGTTCTTTGAAGCCTTTCAGATTAAGCTTCATGGCCACTGAGAAGTCAGCAAGAAAGGGAGGCAGACAACGCCATGGGAACACTTCCAAGGATTTGCCTCCAGATTTGCACGAGCTGTACAAAACAGACCGGGAGGAAACCTATACAGGATGCAAGAATCGAATCCAATGGATTCGAAGATATTAGGCAGAGGAATGGTTCAAGTACCGTTTCGTCACAGAAGAGTATGCAGAGAAGAATGCCATCAAGGGCCCCTCGGGAGATATTGTATACAAAAATCTTCAACCCTAGTCCCTTTCTGAAGCCATTCAACGAGAATTCTATCCGTGCATGGTTCGCGGACCGCAGCCAGAGAACGCTGACCCTTCTTCTCTGCTGTGGTGCCGTGAAGACCATCTGTTCAAGCGCAACTACCAGTTCACCAAAGACTCTGTTGTGAATAGCAAGAAGGCACTAGGACTTGACTTCAACCCTGGTCCTTCTTCACCTCGGGAAGATGGCACCCGTGAAGCCAATGAGTACAGGATCGGCCCCTTCTACAACCATGCAGGCCTCATCACACACTTTGCTGTCCAAGGTGCAAAAGTGGATCATTCTGATGATGGTGCTGACACTGATGATGCTCCAGCTCCTACTCCTAAGCCGCAGAAGCACAAGAAAGCTAAGGCTTCAAAATCATCTGCTGCTCCAAAAGCTTCACCAGTGAAGCCATTGGCAACTGCCCCTCTTGCCCCCAGTAACACCTTTGAAGATCTCTCTCGCATCTCCAAGTAGCGCGAGAAGCCACAAAAGAAAAATGTTCAAAGATCCAGTCAAGCACTGACACCAGATGCCGTTCTGAGGAACGAATCTGAAGCCATTGATCTGTCTTCAGATGAAGAGTTTGGTAACGATGCTCTTGAGCAGCTGATAAAGAGCAAGCAAGAGGCGGAGATCTTCAATGATCTGCCCCTCTTCGATGTGAACATCTTGGACAATTTCATTCACTACAAGGATCTGGGTCTATTGCAACAAAAGCGTTCGTCGCAATAAGTTCCCAATTGTCGCAATAAGTACCTATTGCCACAACATGGTGTTCGTTGCGGCCGTTCTTGTTGGACACATGGTAATAGGTTATCGCAACAAAAAAATAATTGTGGCAAGAAAGTGTGTTATTGCAACAACCATGTGACAAGTTGCCACATTTGTTCCTGTGGCATCACGCACTTGATGCCACAATTTGGTTTGCGGCAATAGCTTAATGCAACAGGTAGCAAACCGGGCGAATTTGCTGTTTGTGGCGATAGGCATTTGTTGCAATAACCTATACCAACAACTCTTTTTCGTGGCGCTTGCTCTTCCGTGGCAATAGTTAACCGTGGCAATACCCTATGGCATCAACTCTTGTTTTTATGGGTATAGTCCTTTCACCACGAACCCTATGTTCGTGGCAGTAATGTATGGCAACGACTCTCTAGCCGTTGTAATACTAAAATTGCAACATACTCATTTTGGTGGTGATAAATAGCTATCACAACGGACAGAATGTTTGCGGCGATAAGTTATTGCGACAATATGAAGTATTCTGTCGCAACAACCTGGTGCAACGAAACAAGTGGTTGTGGCGACTACATTTGACGCAACGCTACATTTTTCGTGGTGCCAACATGTTGCAACCAAAAGTAGGTTGCGGTAATAGCCCACTGCAGCCGTAAAAAAAATACAGGCACTCAATTACATGAGTCAAATAATGCATATATGATGTAGAATTGTAGATGCATAAAATATCAAAGTTTACATGGCCAATATCCATTAAATGAAACTGAAATATAATTTAGCACGCATTCAACATACTGAATGTGCCATACTAATTAAAAGCGAAGACTATATTGTCCATGGTCTAGAGTCCATTCCAGTTATTTTGATCCTGCAACAAAGAAATCAAAATTTATTTAGCTCAAGTTACATGAAAATTGAAAATACTTAGTCAGGAAAATAAAGAAACAACACAATGACTAATTAGCAGTGTACTCACATAAACATCATGCTACTCTTTGTTAGTCCATGTTCCACTTCGTGTGGGTTAGTTCCCAAAGAGCAATACAATCTGGCTCTTCTCTGGTTTCGAAGTCTATGCAAATAGTATAACAATGAGATGCTTCAAACATGGAAGGATAGTTAGCATCAAAGCATACATATTGAGTTAGACTTGTAGCTTCTCAAAACTTATTTGTGAGTATGATTGTGATCCAATTCTATGTTTCGTCTTCTGTTTTTTACGGTTATCGAAGTTCTGTTGGCTGATTTTCTATCCATTCATTCAAACAAAATACAACCAGTCAGACAAGCCATTTCATCATAGTACACAGTTCATAAACAGTGAGCTTAGAGATAACCTGAAAGTTTGAATCAATGTCGAAGTACTCAATCATCCATTCCCACTCTTCTGGTTGTAAATTTTCCAGCACATTGTCCAATCTACTCGCATCGGTTTTTTATGCCTTGTAAGTGGAGCTTAGAGTTGATCGCCAGCCTCTATATCACTCTTTCGCAATTTTGAGAATTGTTTCTTCTGTTTCTGGTGTATCGTCCAAAACCCAACTGTCCTGTAATGCGTACAACAAATGGATAGAATTTAGTAGTCATCATCGATGGAAAAATGAGATTACACATGCGAAAAAAGTTGTACACACCATCATATCTACAACAATGAGTAGATGGATGGTAGGGTGAATGTCCGATCACCTCCTCACTCCAATGAGTGGTGACTTTCTTTTCATCATGACTACCACGTCATCCTTGAATGAACGATAGTTCATTCCTACTGTACCACCCAAATTTTCAGAGAATGCAATATTAGCTTTGCAAATCCATTGGCAAAACGCTTCTTGCTTGATTTAAAACCTTTAGAACACCTCGCCCTTTCTTCTTCTGTCCATCACTTTCTACAACCCAAACCGTACAAGAATTATTGCAATAATCAGTATTGCATTGTAAGAAACGAGGATGCAAATATAAACAAAAAAGTACCATTCTGCAGTTGTGCATGGCTGCGGCCAGCATGGGACGGCCATTCGTCCGGTGCACACATGTCATTAGCAGACACGTGAGTGTCAGATTGTTCTTGAGTTCCTGTATAAGGTTTAACAGTTCTGAAGATTAAGAATTCCAGGATTTTCTTAATTATACCAAATATTAGAGATAGCTTAAATTACCTTTGCTGCTATGGCATAAATTGAAGTGAACATAAATATTATTACCAAGTTGTCGTTGTATTGTACTTGGTCGCCTACCAGCAGGATCTTGTGTTGAATTCATCATTGTGCCCTTCTGTAGGTAATATCATAATTTGAGTCAATTTCAGAAGAAACACAATACTTAAAGCAGGCATAACAAAGTGACTAGAATTTTTTTTACTCAAGTCTATACTGAAGCTGTTGTAAGAAAAAAGAAGCTAGGCATAAAAAAGTGACTAGAAAAATATCTACTCAAGTCTATACTGAAGTTGTTGTAAGCAAAAAGGAGCTAGGCTTAAAAGATTAAATCAAATCAAATTGTGTTATAGCATGCAGAACAGAAGTCTTTTAGCATAGCATACGTCTATAATTTTGATTTATAATTAAAAGCTAGGCTTTCTGTAATCTAAACCTATACTGAAGCTATGAAGCGTACACATGACACATCAATTAGAGCTCACCCTGATAAGGAAATCCCAGTACATACACATGCAGTAATCGAGCCTGAATGTGGTAAGCAAACTACTACCAAGGTTAAATAAGCTGAATGTGGCAATATGCTTCAGTATAGGCAGACAGTGGTTCTGGTATTAACTTGGTACTATTTTACATAGTCAATGTTAGCTTAAAACTGATTATAGTCAAACAATTGTCTAAACCTGCCTGTCTCTCTCTTTCACCTAAGCTGCACTAGTACTCTGTTCTTTTTCCTCTGCTTTGTTTGTGCCTGATAGAAACTGAACAAGTTCCTATGCATCTGCGTCCGATGCCGGGGAACAAAACGAGGGTCAGCGGCCATCAGTGAAAGGAAAACTTGGGACTATTTACACAAAACGTTGGACACTCCAAAATACAAAAATACAGGAGTCCTGATCGTGGTCGCGGCCGCCGTGATCGTGTGGGCCGAGGCCGTGGACGGCACCGACGACAGCAGGTCGACCGTCTCCCAAAGACGGCGAGAGTGAGGAGTGCTGCACGGCGGCCGTCGGCGTGGTAGTTCTACGATGGAAAGGGGGCGCTACCATGGCCATCCGTCCACCGCCTCCTGCTGCCCCTCCTCCTCGTGTCCGCATGGCAGCCCCACCACCTCCGCCTCCGCGTCCTCCTGACCGCCGCCGCCACCACCAATTTCTCTAGCCTCGCGCGCATCCGCCTCCAACGGAACCCCCTCCCGGTCTCCTTGCGGAAGTAGAAGAACTGCGATGGAAAGGGGGGCCGGGACGAGCGGTACGGGTTCGAGATGGAAGTGCGGAAGCTGCCGGGGAAGAAGAACTGCGGCCGCAACTCTAGGTGCTGCGCTACACATCTATGCGGAGGAGATTTGGGAGAAAGGAATAACCTGAGACGGTGTCGTTCGATGGACTCGGTGTGATCCATGATGTCGCGCCGCCGTCCACGACGCCACGAGGACGGAGTAACGAGCGAGATCTCAGATCCAATCTCGACGATTTGATTAAGAGAAATAATCGGGAGTATTTGTGAGGGGTGTTTAGCGGGGAGGTTAAGAAGTTGTGGCGCAGACACTACCAAATTATTTGTTGAAAAATACAAAAAATGGGAGGGAGAATCAAGGCTTTAGCGGGAAGGTAAAAAATTACATCCATAAAACAGAGTACACGCTTAATTATTTGTTTAGAAAGTGCTTTTTTTAGGAACATTTAGAATAATGAAATAAATTGAAAAAATATTTCGAATCAATATGAAATATATCTGCTGCTGAAAGTAATATTACTAAAATTTGTTTGTAAAAGGTTATTTTGCTGAGTGACCGAGATAGATGCCCTCCTTGTTGGCAATCGTACATGACATTTATGATGACGGGGAGAGTATGCAGTCGACACAACAACAACAACCGAGGCTCCGAGGCGGCAATGATAATGGAGGTGGTGTGCCCTACACTCATTGACAGAAACATCATATCATCCTCGCTTTAAAACTATTATATGTTATACTCTTGCTTTGAAACATATGTAGATATGTGATGATGAGATGGTCGATCTATGTCGGTCCCGATCTCACGGTTCGATCTTAAGATGGGGTGATAAGACGGAGATGACGAAGAACACGAAGGACATAGCGGAAAACCGTCCTTCTTATCGGTTGGTCCGTCGATCCGAATGGAATCCAAAGAAGTCCTGATGGCCGCAGCTGCAAATACATACACCAAGAACATATGTAGATCATCATATTAATCATACAACCAAAATCAAATGCCACCACATATATTCGACATTTTTCATCTAGCAAACCCTAGCTAACCATAACCGGCGCTCTTAGGCTACCAACTCACCGGGGCTTCTAGTGCAAGGATGACGCCGATCCAATATAATCCAATCCAAGGAAGACCCAACAGCATGGACTTGGATGGAGATCCATTTATAGAGCGGTAATGCTACATCAACGAATTTTTTTAGGGGGTTTCACGGACTGGTTGACGTGGACCACTAGTATTAAGGATTGGGGAAGGAAGGGCCCACACCCCCTGAAAATCAAGGGGCAGAGAGGTTAGCTAGAAGGATGCCCTGTAAAACGCCTGTAATCGTCTATGCGTCTAGCATTTTCCTTTATAGAGAAAGAGGCCATGTACATCTAGTTCGTCTACATAAATCATTCTTGAATTGAATTTCCGCACTCATCAGAAGGTCATGATAGAGAATACACTCCAGTCCTGCAAACAGTTTGGGAAACGGTCAGAATTCTATAAACTCGGAACTCATCACCGGGCCTTTGAATACTAGGCTGAATATACTACCACTCTAAATTAGCCCATAAGCAAATCTAGCCATACTTTTGCTTTCCAGTTCGACCATGCGTCTGCCAACCTCCATTGCGATCTCGCCGAATCGCTAGGTCTGGGCGGATTCTATTTGACGCAGCTCATCAAGAAGCCGCGACATCGCTCAAGGCGTCCAGTCCCGACACCCTGTTTGGGCCAACACACGGTTGAGCTTCACTATTTCTACCTTTTTTCTATTTCAGTTTATTTTTTTTATTTTTTATTTTCTATTTATGTTTATTTGCATTTTTTCCTTTTTTCCTTTTCCTTTTTCCATATTTCTGTTTTATGGTATGATAAAAAAGTTCAATGTGTAAAAAAATGTCAATTGTGTATTACAAATATGTTCATCTTATATTAAGAAAATGTTCATGGTATATCGAAAAAAGCTCAACATGTATTATAAGAATCTTCATTGTATATTAAGAACTTCTTCAACGAAATACTACAAATGTTAATTATGTATTTGATTTTGATTCACCATATCTTACACAAAATGTTAAATGTGTATTTGCGAATTGGTCAACGTATATCACAAAAAAATTCGATACATATTAGAAAATTATTCAACATTATTGGAATCGGTCGAACAAGCTGGAATCCGTACCCAATACTACATATACGTTTCCTTCCTTATCTAATCATAAATGTTTTTTTAGGTGAACTCATCATTAACTGCTACATAAGGGTATTACCTCCAGCCGAAACTGTCAAGCAAACATGAAAAAAAGAGTTTTGATAAGTCACGTCTCACATGGATGATGGCTTTCAAAATCGATGAACTTTTTTCCAAAACCGATGAACTTTTTTTCAAATTTGATGGACTTTTTAAGAATTGATGTTTTTTTTTCAAATCAATAAACTTTTGTCAAACATGTGAGTTTTTTTTCAAACTCGATGAAATTTTTTCAAATACGATGAACTTTTTCAAAACCGATGATTTTTTTTCAAAATCGATGAACTTTTTTTCAAATTTGATGAACTTTTTCAAAAAATGACGAACTTTTTTCAAATATGATGAACTCTGTCAAAACCAATGGACTTTTTCAAAATCGATGAAGTTTTTTTTCAAATTTGATGAACTTTTCCCAAAATTGATGAACTTTTTATCAAGCAATATGATTTTTTTCCAGTTTTGTGAACATTTCTTTGAAAATCCATGAATTGTTTTACAAAATGGATGAACTTTTAAAAAGTGGATTCCTTTTCAAATTTACGTTTTCTTTATTTAAAAAATGTCATGCGACAGAAATAATTGTCATAGAGTCTGTTTTCGGAATAAACAGACCAAAGTCATGGAGGTGCAGTGGTACTGTGCGCAAGTTCCTCACGGTGGCATGTGTGTTCGATTCCCAGTTCTTGCTTGTTTTTCTTTATGCTCTGTTTTTTTAGAATAGATGTGTGCAACGCTGGGCCGGCCAACTGTAGCTCACCTTCGGGCGTGTAACCTCGTCGCTTTCACTTGGGCAGGCCCATGATTCGGCTTCGCTCTGTTTTCTTCATTGCGGGACCCCTGTTTGGGGAACTTTCTGGAAAGTTCCTAGTCGGTTTTAGAAACATTCTAGAAGGTTCCATGAGTTTGTTTGTTCTGTTTTCTTTTCTAATCGGGGTTTATTCTTTTCTTGATTTCTTTCTTCTTTCTCTTTTTCTTATTCTTTTTTTCTGCTTATTTCTTTCTATTTATTTTTTATTTTCTTTTCTTTTTTGCGGTTTCTTTTCTTTCTTCTCCTTTTTTGCCATTTCTTTTCTCTATTTTCCTTTTTTTAGTACATAAAAAGGCCACCGTGTAAAAATATGGTCACCGTATATTAAGAAAATAATCACCTGATATTATGAAAAAGTTTGCCATGCATTATAAAAATATCCATCGTGTATTACAAAAACATTCATCGTAAAAATTGTTTACCTTGTATTTGAAACTTGTTTTTCGTATATTAAGAAATTGTTCAACATATACAGCAACATATTCATTGTGTATTTCGAAAAATTGTTCAGCCTATATCACGAAAATGTTCAATATGTTTTGAAAAATATTTCGGCGTATACTACAAAAATTTTCAATGTATATTTAAAAATTGTTCATCCTATATAAATAGTTGTTCATGTTTTTCAATTTTTAAAATATATGCTATTACGACCAATACATTTTTTGTTGCAATAGGTAGCCAATATTTTGCAACAATATTTGTATCTAACGCCACGTCTCACAGACGCCGTAATATCTTTCCAAATATTACCACGAATAGATATTTTTGTTGAAATACCTTGTCTCTATTACAACAAGATGACTGTCTCAAGAACGTAATTTGTTTGTTGCAATATCGCTACCATGTTGCAACGACTTTGTAGTTTGTTGCAATACGACGCCTCTATTTCAACAAAATGAGTATTTATCGCGACTAGGCTCAGTTGTGGCAATACGTGCATCCTATTACCACAACTAGAGAATATGTGGTAATATTGTGTTCTATTGCAACAAAAGATAGTTGTAGCAATAAATTTTATTGCAATAGACCGGAGTCCTTGTAGTGATTGATGAGTGGTTCGACAATCAAGATCTCAGTTTTGATGATCTTGAACTCCCCATTGGCATCAGCGTCGCCTTCCAAGGCGCAATTGCTCCTGAGCTGGCTCTGGCTCAGCGAATTGTTGAATTGAAGAACAAGATTGACTTTGAGAAAGAGCAGTTCAAGAAGCATGTGGCCAAGCTTAGTGTGGCTGATGTTAAGAAATTCAAGCTGATGCTGAATGACCTCAAGGAGGCGTTTCGTAAGAAACGCGAAGAAGCCAAAGGTTCAAGAGAGCGCATGAAAAATCTTGCTGCCAAGTGTGATCAAGCTTATAACGAAGCTGAGAAGCACAAGGCTCTTGGGCGTCCTGGCATTGTCCCCAAGATGGCTGCCAAAAAGAAGAATAAGTCTACTGTGGCCCCAACTGAACCTCCAAGGCGGGAAGAACCTCACATTGTCTTCCCAGCCAGCATGACAGGCTCGAAGCCTAAGGTCCCCACAATGGCTTCAGAACAGAAGAAAACCAAGGCAGCCGAAGCAGAAGCCAGGAAGAGAAAAATCAAGAGCACCGCTGATGATGCACCACCCCCCAAGAAGAGAAAAACCAAGAAGAGAGATCGGGCTGCTCCCATAGAGCCCCTTGTTGTCGAACCCATTGCTTTTGCTCAACCTGGCCCTGAAAATCAAGAGCGTCAGTTGAAAGTTCATGAGTCTGCTTCCACAGAGGCTCCTGAAGCTCAAGAAGTTCCATTCGTTGACCCCATCGCGACTGAAGACATTGGTCCTCACGACAATGTAGAAGATGATGAAGTCCTTCCTCAGATTGAGCGCCCCAACGGTATTGTCGGTGTCAAAACCGGCGGGTCTCGGGTAGGGGGTCCCGAACTGTGCGTCTAGGCGGATGGTAACAGGAGACAAGGGACACGATGTTTTTACCCAGGTTCGGGCCCTCTCGATGGAGGTAATACCCTACTCCTGCTTGATTAATATTGATGATATGGGTAGTACAATAGTAGATCTACCATGAGATCAAGGAGGCTAAACCCTAGAAGATAGCCTATGGTATGATTGTTGTTCGTCCTACGGACTAAAACCCTCCGGTTTATATAGACACCGGATAGGTTAGGGTTACACAGAGTCGGTTACAATGGTATGAGATCTACACGTCCGTATCGCGAAGCTTGCCCTCCACGCCAAGGAAAGTCCCATCCGGACACGGGACGAAGTCTTAAATCTTGTATCTTCATGGTCCAGGAGTCCGGCCAAAGGTGATAGTTCAGCTATCCGGACACCCCTAATCCGGGACTCCTCGGTAGCCCCCGAACCAGGCTTCAATGACGATGAGTCCAACGCGTTGATTGTCTTCGGCATTGCGAGGCGGGTTCTTCTCCAAATTCCATATACTTGTCGAATAG
This sequence comes from Aegilops bicornis, assembly GCA_021605145.1. NCBI lineage: Eukaryota > Viridiplantae > Streptophyta > Magnoliopsida > Poales > Poaceae > Aegilops > Aegilops bicornis. The sequence goes on along the minus strand of CM038675.1, from coordinate 65,319,633 downwards.
TGTCCGGCTTCTGATAAATGCTGCGCTCCTTGGCTTCTACGCCCAATAATGGCCATCTTCCACCTGTTTGAATGAATGCGTAAAGCCAGGGTATTTATACAATTACCCCCCTAGCCGTGCAAATGAGCCGCCTATAAAAGGGGCAAGTATCTAGATCTGAGTCACACCATCCCCCCCTTGCGAGCTTTCATCGGAGCGCCTCTGACCAAAGCCCATTCCATCATGGACAGTCGACGCGGCTCCTCCTCTCGCGCTCCCAGCCCTCAGCCAGGAAATTGGGAGAGATGCTCAGTCCCACATAGCGAGCTAGTTATACTCCAAGCCAAGGGATTTCTTCCCCCGGCCTTCATGGTCCCGGTTCGAGCCGGACTTGCCACCTACAAGGGCGGAAAGCAAGCGGAGAGCGTCCCCGATCCCTCTAAAGGAGAGCGGGTATGCTTCATCTCTTACCTAGTAAGAGGACTCGGATTTCCAATCCATCCGCTTTCTCCGGGCTCTGGAGTTCTACGACCTCCAGTTGCACCATCTTACTCCTGCATCCATCACGCACATCGCGGGCTTCGTGGGCCCTTTGCGAACTATTCTTGGGCGTCGAGGCTCATTTCGGACTGTGGAAGAGAATATTCTGCCTAGTACCCCGTTCTCATGAGGGGTCAATATATCAAGTGGGCGGAGCCGAGCTATGGCGCATCGCTGGGACCGGATATCTATCCGAAACACCAAAGAAGGCGTCCGAAGACTGGCCTTCGGAATGGTTTTACCTGGAGGACGTCCCGCTGCCGGATCCTGCTCGGATCGGCCTTCCGGAGTTCAGAAATGCCCCTCTGAACAAGCGCCTAAGCTGGCGCCCTCGGAGCCCCCGGAGAGAAGATGACCGGGATGTCCTTTATTTGATGAGCCGAATAAGGTTACTGGCTCATGCCGGATTGACCATGATAGGAGTCATGGCAATCTGCATTATGAGGGGAGTGCAGCCGCTCCAATACAGGGGCCACCCCATGTGGGACTTCAACGGGGAGGACGATGCCACCCGCCATGGCCGCAAAGGGCCAGGATCGGTCACCGAACTAGTGAAGATCTTGTCTGCGATGTATAAAGGGGAGGAGGAGGATTTCCTCCGTGTCAACCCACTGAAGGAGTTTTCTTCGAATAATCCTCGAAGCTGGGTAAGCAAACATCTTTGTGACCTGTCTGATCCATGTTCCCATGGTTAGATATCTCATTTCGTGGTTTCTACACAGGAACTGTGCCGGACTGTGGAGAAGATACACAGCCCGCCCCCACAACCCGAGGATCTGAAACGGTCCCTCGATCCGACCTCCGAAGAGGATCCGGATATAAAGGTGGAGTTGATCGATGGGGTATTCCACCAACTTAGCATCGACAATGCTTTGGTTGCCATTACGGCCGATTACCCGGAATACTTCCACCGCAGCGATTAATCGAGATCGAGATCCCAAAACCACGATAATGACCCATCCATGCTTATTTTTATCACCGTATACCAATGGTGCTTCGCAGGGGTACCTTCGAGGCAGAAGCCGAGCTCGCGGCTGGCCAACAAAGGGCGGCGGCCCCAAGAAGTTGAAAAGAAGTGCGGTCCGGATCGAAACTCCGCCGCAACGGTATGGTGTGCCACCATACTCCCAGGATTGATTCCTGGAAGGCGTACTGACGCTAGTGCTCTTTTCAGGAAAAAGAGCGCTCGCCGGACTGAGTCCGGAGAGGTTGCCAATCGAACCTTCACCGGCCAGGCTTCAAAGCCGGGTCCGGAGAATGAGGCGAGCACGAGGACGTGCGTCGGATGCTCCTCCGACAAAGGATGCCGACCGGTTGTCCGCCACCAACTCCGAGGTGGAGAGCGCCTTGAATCACAGGAGCCGCCGGACAGTTCTTCGTGACGCATGTTTCTCCCAGGAGGCCTTGAATGCCTTCGATTCGGGAGATGCGCACCTCCGTGCCGCTCAAGATGGTCTAGCCAGAGCCACGGAGCAGTATGTGAAGGACATACGGTAAGGAAATTTGATGATTATATATGCCAAGAGCCCCGAGACTTAAAATAGTTAGAATAACTGATTTAAGGATCATTTGTTATGCAGGATTTTACAGAGAAGAATACCCGATTGTCCCAGGAGCTTGAAGAGTGCAAGGCCCATCTTGAGGCCGCACTAGCCGCTACAGGGGGAGCCGCAGAGACCCCCACTGGTAATATACACTTTAAAAGATAAATAGTTTATGAAGTGCGGCGGGTGTATGACTCTGACAAAAATATTGCAGATGGCGCCGGACTGGATCCGGACAAGCAACAGCTCTTGCGCTAGCTAAAGGCTGGCGAGAGCGTGCTTACGAGGGTGCGGCAGGAGAAAAATAACCTCCAGGATGCCAACACCAAGCTGGGTGAGGAACTAAAAGATGTTCGTGCCCAGTTGTCCGACCAGAAAGGACAATCGCGGCTTCGTCATGGCATTTTCAGTAAGTGCTTGAGCGAAATTTGAAAGAGTTCGGCGAGGAAGGCGACTAACATAAACATGTAGGTAGGTTTGCTCACAGGTCGTCCTGAGGAGGAGATGCCCAGATCTTCGGGTGATCTTCTTCACGAACTGCGCTACCTGCATCGAACGAGTCCGGCGGTGATGAAAGGCATCGCCTGTGCCTTGTGGCCATCTATCTCCCTGCCCGAAAGCATTGGGGAGCTGGCAGAGCGGCTTCAAGGAGCACGGTGGCGCTTCCATCTATGGAAGATATCGGCCTGCCGTCAAGGCGCCAGGGAGGCCTGGGCCATGGTAAAGACGCGGTACACGAAGGCTGACCCAAACCACATGGTTGAGGTCGGACCTGTGGGGCGTGATGGGATGGAGATCCCTGTAAGCTTAGTGTACGGCCAAGAAGAATTGGCCGCCAAGTATTCCCAGCAAGATTGTAAATTAGATAGCCTATTAGATGACATTGAGGAGGAATACAATGAGTCGAGTTGACTATGTAAAAATATGACATGAAAGAATGTCTTCTAGTCTGATTGTAGATCATTTGTCATAGCGGACCTTTTCGCTTCGACCTCCGGACCCAATAGTCCGGAGTGTGTCCGAATACCTTCGTGGTTATATAAGAACCGTGGTATGCATGGAGACAAGGCGTAGGGGTCATTGTTGCTGTATCAGACAAGTGCCCAACTAGTTATGTTATATTACATGAATAGTTCCGTTAAGGGTTCCTTTCGCTGGGATGCATGCCCTAAAGTGCATGTCAAAGCTGCTATGAAAGCAGAAAATCATCTGGGGGCAGATGGGTAAATAGTTAAAAATCATCTTTCAGTTCACCGACCGAATATTCCCTTAAGAACGCTTAGCTTTCGGCTTCACCTACCGAGGTACACATCTGGCTGACCCGGCGAATAACGATGCAGAGGCGCTCCCTTTACCACCTAGCCGAACAATCGGGAACGTAGGGGTAAGCACAGGAGCCAGGCAACCTAGCTTGGCCAAAAATTAAGTCATATCGATGCATATAATGGTGAATAAAAGGTACATGCGGAAGTTTAACGCATGTGTTGGGCATGAAGCCCGTATAAACAAGCTTCTGTTAAAGAAGCCCCCAGGTATAATGAGCGCGGACAGCGCGTCAAGTGTGTGCGATAAAAGCGCAACCGAGCCTCTAGAGGGTCCGTTTAGCCAACCCTCCAGTACGGTTCCGTACCCTTTAGGGGTTTTTGGTTTTTTGGTATATAACCCAGGTGCTTGATAATGATGCACCCTTTTGTTTCAGACTAGGGATGTATTCGGGGCCGGATTATCCCAAAATTTACTTTCGGTTTTCCAGGCGCTCTCCATCGCACAGTACTTTTGTACTATGGTCACCAAGTCAGCAAAGCGTGTAATTTCGCGACGACTTATGGCGTTTAGGATTCCCTTGTCCGTGCAATTATTGCAGAAGATTGGGATTACGTCCTCCTATCGGCAGTCCTTTATCCTGTTCATAACCAGGAGGAATCGCCCAAGAATGATATCGCTTTCGGGCGGGCTCTTGCCGAATTCGAGAGAGATCGCTAATGTTTGGGTGGGCGGGTGGCACTAAATCCAGAACCCCGTCCAATTTAGGACTCAGGGGCCGAGAAGTTTCCGAACTCGGAAGTTTGGATTTTTGAGTGCTATCCAATGAGTCCGACCCGCCGCCTGACTTTAGGTTCAGGGCTTGATCGACATCCGTCCCTCCGCGGGAATCCGGCATGGAGGGATCACTAATCCGGACGTAGCTAGTCCTTAAGATAGAAGAAGAATCGCCGCATTTCTCCTCTATCACAGCAATATGATGGGTAGCCTGGGGAGAGTTGATCTTTCTCAGATCGGTTTTAGGCCCGATCCGGTCGTAGTCTGTGGCGACTCCCAGGGCGGCGATGCGATCCAAGAGCTCGTTTACGGAGGAGAGCTCAATCGGATCTAACTGTTCGGCAAGTTCTGAACTAACATGGAGATTGGTTTCGATGACCCGAGAGGTCATCGTCGGCGCGGTGGCCGGACGGGCGGTCATAAGAAAACCACCTAGCCGAAGAGTCTGGCCAGCAGCCAAGGCTCCTTTGGCGATAGTATCGTCTTCAAAGACGAGATGAGGCATCCTACCTGATGGCGACAACACAGAGGAACTCTCAATGAAAGCACCAATGTCGGTGTCAAAACAGGCGGATCTCGGGTAGGGGGTCCCGAACTGTCCGTCTAGGCGGATGGTAACAGGAGACAAGGGACACGATGTTTTTACCCAGGTTCGGGCCCTCTCGATGGAGGTAATACCCTACTCTGCTTGATTAATATTGATGATATGGGTAGTACAAGAGTAGATCTACCACGAGATCAAGGAGGCTAAACCCTAGAAGCTAGCCTATGGTATGATTGTTGTTCGTCCTACGAACTAAAACCCTCCGGTTTATATGGACACCGGATAGGTTAGGGTTACACAGAGTCGGTTACAATGGTAGGAGATCTACACGTCCGTATCGCCAAGCTTGCCTTCCATGCCAAGGAAAGTCCCATCCGGACACGGGACGAAGTCTTCAATCTTGTATCTTCATAATCCAGGAGTCCGGCCAATGGTAAGAGTTCGGCTATCCGGATACCCCCTAATCCGGGACTCCCTCAGGTATCATCGCCTGTTCTCACGAGCAGCGAGCTCATCAGTATTGGTCATCCTTTGACGCCAATTTCCCAGGATGCCTCATGGGCTGATCGCCCCCAACCAGCAACTCCTAGTCAAGATTCACCAAGTACACCCCGTCCTCCACCAGCGCTAGTCACCAGTCCGCTAGTGAATGATGATAGCTACATGGAGACCACACCCTCGCCAAAGGCGTCACCCGGGTTTTAACGGCTTCGCAAAGGTCTGAGGCCCTCTGTCTCCATGACTACCATCACAGAAGAAGACTCGAACCAGTCCAGCTCAATGGCACGTCAAGTGTTCCCTGAAGACAATCCTTCTATGATAGTTCCAGTGTCTGAAGCTAATGCTTCTGAAGACAATCCGGCTGCATCAGCTGATGAAAGACAAGAAGAACAAGAGCGTGTTGATACTCCCCCTACCACCCAAGAAGTTGTTCTCGCGGAGAACGTTTCTATGCCCGACCCTCCAGCTACTCAAGTGGAGGTTGAGAATCCTGAGGCGGCCACCAAGAACACTACTGAAGCTAATGATGTTGTCATGGCTGAAGACAATGTGGCGCCTGCTATAAACATTGTGCACAAAGCCAATGATGCACCTTCCACTAATGTGCAGCCTGACGCCATTGCCAATGCCTCTGCTCCTGTCCCGCCTCCAAGGCCTCATACCATTTAGCAAGCATTCTATCAAGGCGAGCTAGTCATAGTGAGATGGCCAATTCCGGTTCCTCCCCCTGCTCCTGGCCCTCAATTTGATTATCATGTGGAGCACCAGCCACAAGTTCACAAGCCAAAGCCCAGATTGTTACGGTTTCCAGGTACTGCATCAGCACTAGGCTCATTCAATGTTAATGGCTTCATTGCACACAACACCTTCTTCGATAACGCCAAGAACCCATATTCCAAGCCAAGAATATCATCAGATCATATTCCAAGCCAAGAATATCATCAGATCGGTTCTGGAGTTATCAGCAGCGCAGCTACTACTCCTGCGTCTTATACAATCAAGAGCGCATATTTCCTCATATGCGTCTGGATTCTGAAGACAGGGCTGGCCTGCCCTTCTTATAAGAAGCACTTGACTGTTTCCAAGATGCAGGCCTGCTCCAGTTTGTTACTGATAAGGAGCATTGGAATGAAGAGCTTCTGCTATAATTTTAAGCAACTCTCCACATTCGCGGCTACAACAGGGATCCAACGACATGGGTCCTTGAGTGGATGACAGGCAATGTCCATCATGAAGCCAATGCCTTTGATCTCATTGAGCTTACCGGCCTTTCCACTCCAGGCGAACTGTATGAACCTGGTTGTCAGCTTCACCGCGATGCATTGGAGAGCATCTTTCAGAAGCCAGAGCCTAACATGAGCCAAATGCTAAGTATGATGAAGCCACTGCCCCAGGATGCCGAATATCCCAAGGAATTCTTTGTTGAAGACCTAGAGTATCTACCCCGCATCATCTATCACATCATTAGGCGAACTCTATGGCCCATCAAAGGGCATTCCTCCTCAGCAAAGCTTGAAGGGGCAATGAAGACACTGGTCTTCTATATTCTCAATGGCAAAAGCTTCAATACTCAGGATTTCTTCATTCGCCAATTTGTCGCATCCGGATCGACATATTTGGTCTGAAGTTTTATGCTCCTTGGATTATGCGTCGATCAAGCTTCACTCGCCATTGACTATCAGCCCTCTGCGCGCAACCATCTCATATTTCTACCAGAGTTTGATATGTCCATTGAAGCCATTTACCCAGATCCTGCCAAGGAAGCACTATATCTTCACAATGCAGATCGAGAGAGCTTTTCCCAGCATGTTGAAGGTGTTCAGGTTGCTTCTAGTGTTTATCCTCTGGCCGGCAACACTCGTCGTGCACGCACTGAAGCCACAGAAAGCACTATTGCTCCAAGGCCTCGGAAGCGATCTCGTGTGCTCAATGACCGAGAGCTTCTCGTGGCCTTGCATCAGAAACATGACATGCATCACTACTGGATGAAGTGTCAAATGCAAAGTCTCTTGGTGGATGTCAATCGCATCCGCAATCTTGCCACCAAGAATGCCTTTGTCACTCATGAAACCCGTCGCAAGTCCTGGAAGAGTCTGACATTGCTAAGTGCTGAAGCTGATCTTCAAGACGATGGCTTCACTGAGAGATTCAAGTTTGACTCCACTCCCCCCAGGAATGTTGTCTTACGTCGAACCCCGTCTCTTGAAGATTCAGAGTACTCCACCTCCGCAAAGAATCGTTAATGCGAGTCTTGGATGACGCAGATGATGCTACCTCACCACCTCCAACCTCGGTGCGTCGACATCGCACCAAGTTCTTCTGCACCACCAAACCTCAACGACGACTTCGCCGCTTCACCTACTCCTCATGGGAACGAGTAGAGACTATGTCTTCAAACCTTCTTGGTCCTTACTGACAAAAGGGGGAGAAGCATATGTTGATAGTCTTCAAGCGGGTCCATATGGGTCGTTGATATACTTTTTGCCTAGTGCTTACAACTCTCGCTTTTGATACATTTGGTTCTTTGAGTTGTAACACTTAAACTTGATGGTTGTCTGCTTCTTTTTCTGCTATTCTATGATGCGATGATAAATTCCGCATATGCGATGATAAATCCCGCATGAAGTCATCTTGCAGACGTCCATTTTTCATTATGCATGTCATTATTCTTGTATATCTGTTCATGCATGATGTATTGTCTTCATATGGTAAAGAGGATCTCCACAAGTACAACCTGCCATGTGCATTTGCATTCCAACGCAAAACATTTATATGCACATCTTCAGGGGGTGCCTGTTTTCCACTTATGAAGACAATATCTTAATCCTTTACAATTTGACATACTTTTATCCCCGTCGAAAACTTCAACCAAATTGTCATCAATCACCAAAAAGGGGGAGATTGTAAGTGCATCTAGTGCCACCCCTAGTTGGTTTTTGGAGTATTGACGACAAACCTGGTTGAGGGACTAATGTGTTTGTGAGAATTCCAGGATAACACAGGTAGTAGTCCCTCATTGATTCGGTTTACCTACCGGAGATGACCCCTAAAAATGTGTGAAGACATTGAAGACAATGGTGTTCTGTGAAGCCATTCACGTTGAAGACTATGACACGAGAAGACATTGAGTTAAGACTATGGAGCGCGAAGACTTAGTTGTTTCGTTGTTTCCTTTTCTTCTTTGTTGAGTCATAGGAACCACCACACTATTAAGTGGGGTCCAAGTGAACAAAGTCAGAATGACTAGAGTGATGCTCAACCAAATCGTATGTCTTCGAGCGAAGACAATGAGAGCAAATCTTATCCAGAGTCGGATGAGCCAGCTTACTTGTAGCCCAAGTCAAGCTGCCGCGTGTGTTTGAAATCTGACTGTTGTGACACATGTCAGTTCCTTAGTGACCCATGGTCATTTCGGCCAAATCAGGTCAGGTTGCCCAATGGCTATAAATAGCCCACCCCATACACCATAAATTGGTGGCTGCTCAGAGTTAGTACATGGCTTTTGTCGTTTGAGAGCAACCCACCGCCAAAGCTTTCGAGAGAGAATCCTTGCGAGGACAAAGCCCAAACCACCCAGATCCCAAAGAGTGTCTGGCATCACTGAAGTCTTTCTGTCCGCATGATCTGGAGACTTGTTACACTTGAGGACTGTGAATCCTCCAGCCGGTTAGGCGTCGCGTTCTGAGCATCCAAGAGCCATTGTGGATTGCCGATGAGCGAAGTCTGTGAAGGTTCGGAAGTCTACCTTGAAGACTTACCAGAGTGATTGGGCGGGGACTAGGTGTCCTTAGCTCAAGGGGAATAAGGTGAAGACGCGATCTTCTAAGTTGAATCTTAGCCTCCCTAACCAGACGTACAGTTGTCACAGCAACTGGAACTGGTCGAAAATATCCCTGTCCTTCTGAAGCCACTGGTTCTATCTCTTACTTCTCTTTACTTACAGTCTGTCTTCGTGAAGTCATTGCCTGCTTGCAATATCTGTTTGACTTCACTGTGTGACTACCTGTTCTGATTGGCTTCATACTATCTTCCATCCTGATCTTTACTACCTAGCTTCTATTAGTCTTCGTGCTTTCACTTCATTGAATACTTGACTATGGCTTGTCTAGTGTAGTCTACCTTCCGCTGCATTCGAGTAGTGTTGTTTCTATTGTTTGTCTTCGAAACTCCCACGTTTTGAAGACTTCCATAAAAATCGCCTATTCACCCCCCTATAGTCGATAACTAGCCCTTTCAATAGTGCCAAGTGCTAGTTGCTGTTTTCTGCTTGTTTTTTACGTCGCAGAAAATCAATACCAAACGGAGTCCAAATGCAGCAAAACTTTTTGTGGATTTTTTTGGACCAGAAGACACCAAATGGGACGGAGAAGCACCTGGGTTGCCCGAGGGGGGCACAACCCACCAGGGCGCGCCTGGGCCCACAGGAGCGCCCAGGTGGGTTATGCCCACCTCGGTGGCCTCCCGCACCGCCTCTTTACTCTATAAATACCCTAATATTCCAGAAACCCTACGAGAGTCGACGAAAAACAATTCCAGCCACCGCAAGTTCCAGAACCACCAGATCCAATCTAGACACCATCACGAAGGGGTTCATCATCCTCATTGGTGCCTCTCTGATGATGCGTGAGTTGTTCATTATAGACCTACAGGTCCGTAGTTAGTATCTAGATCACTTCTTCTCTCTCTTTTAATTCTCAATACAATTGTCTCTTAGAGATCTATTTGATGTAACTATTTTTGCGGTGTGTTTGTTGGCATCCGATGAACTTTGAGTTTAAGATCAGATCTATCTTTTTATCCATCAAAATTATTCGAGTTCTTTGATCTCTTTTATGCATGATTACTTATAGCCTCATATTTCTTCTTCAAATCTTTGGTTTAGTTAGGCCAACTAGATCTATTTTTCTTGCCATGGGAAGAGGTGCTTTGTGATGGATTCGATCTTACGGTGCTTGATCCCAGTGATAGAAGGGGAAGCCACACGTATGTATCGTTGCCATTAAGGATAAAAAGATGGGGTCTATTTCTACATAAATAGATCTTGTCTACATCATGTCATCGTTCTTATTGCAATACTCCGTTTCTCCATGAACTTAATACACTAGATGCATGCTGGATAGCGGTCGATGTGTGGAGTAAGAGTAGTAGATGCAGGCAGGAGTCGGTCTACTAATCTTGAACATGATGCCTATATAATGATCATTGCCTCGATATCGTCATGAGTACTTGAAGTTCTATCAATTGCCCAACAGTAATTTGTTTACCCACCGTTGTTATTTTTCTCGAGAGAAGCGACTAGTGAAATCTACGGCCCTCGGGTCTCTTCTTTATTATATTTGCCTTCGTGATCTATTTTTTTTGATTTTTTTAGATCAATTAATCCTATTTTTCCACACTTGTGCTTCAAAGTAGCACCATGTTCTTCATATAGAGAGTCTCTTATGTTGTCACTTTCATATACTAGTGGGAATTTTTCATTATAGAACTTGGCTTGTATATTCCAACGATGGGCTTCCTCAAAATGCCCTATGTTTTCATGAGCAAGCAAGTTGGATGCACACCCACTTAGTTTCTTTTGTTGAGCTTTCATACACTTATAGCTCTAGTGCATCTGTTGCATGGCAATCCCTACTCCTCACATTGACATCAATTGATGGGCCGCGTTGATGAGAGACTTTCTCCTTTTTTTTGTCTTCTCCACATAACCCCCATCATCATATTCTATTCCACCTATAGTGCTATGTCCATGGTTTACGCTCATGTATTGCGTGAGGGTTGAAAAAGCTGAAGCGCGTTTAAAAGTATGAACAAATTGCTTGGCTTGTCATCAGTCTTGTGCATGATTTGAATGCTTTGTGTGGTGAAGATGGAGCATAGCCAGACTATATGATTTTGTAGGGATGAGCTTTCCTTGGCTATGTTATTTCGATAAGACATAATTGCTTGGTTGGTATGCTTGAAGTATTATTGTTTTTATGTCAAATGATAGACTATTGCTTTGAATCACTTGTGTCTTAATATTCATGCCATGATTAGATACATGATCAAGATTATGCTAGGTAGCATTCCACATCAAAAAATTATATTTTTTATCATTTACCTACTCGAGGACGAGCAGGAATTAAGCTCGGAGATGCTGATACGTCTCCGTAGTATCTATAATTTTTGATTGTTCCATGCCAATATTCTTCAACTTTCATATACTTTTGGCAACTTTTTATACTATTTTTGGGACTAACATATTGATCCAGTGCCCAGTGCCAGTTCCTGTCTGTTGCATGTTTTTTGTTTCGCAGAAACCCAATATCAAACGGAGTCCAAACGGGATAAAAACGGACGGAGAATTATTTTGGAATATTTGTGATTTTTGGGAGAAAGAATCAACGCGAAACGGTGTCCGGGGTGGCCACGAGACAGGGGGGCGCGCCCCTGGGAGGCAGGCGCGCCCTGGGCTCTCTTGGGCCACCCGTAAGGCGGTTGATGCTCTTCTTTTGCCGCAAGAAAGCTAATTTTATGAGAAAAATCTGAGCGAAAGATTCACCCCAATCGGAGTTATGGATCTCCGGATATTTAAGAAACGGTGAAGGGGTAGAATCTGAGAACGCAGAAACAGAGAGATAGATCCAATCTTGGAGGGGCTCTCGCCCCTCCCACGCCATGGGAGCCAAGGACCAGAGGGGAAACCCTTCTCCCATCTAGAGAGAAGGTCAAGGAAGAAGAAGAAGAAGAAGGGGGGCTCTCTCCCCCTTCCTTCCGGTGGCGCCGGAACGCCGCCGGGGGCCATCATCATCACCGCGATCTTCACCAACACCTCCATCATCTTCACCAACGTCTCCATCACCTTCCCCCATCTATATCCAGCGGTCCACTCTCCCGCAACCTGCTGTACCCTCTACTTAAACATGGTGCTTTATGCTTCATATTATTATCCAATGATGTGTTGCCATCCTATGATGTCTGAGTAGATTTTCGTTGTCCTATTGGTGGTTGATGAATTGCTATTATTGATTTAATTTGCTTGTGGTTATGTTGCTGTCCTATTGTGCCCTCTGTGTCGCGTAAGCGTGAGGGATTCCCGCTGTAGGGTGTTGCAATACGTTCATGATTCGCTTATAGCGGGTTGCTAGAGTGACAGAAGCTTAAACCCGAGTAAGTGGTTTATTGCGTACGGGATTGAAGGGGGACCAATATATCTTAATACTATGGTTGGGTTTTACCTTAATGAACGTTAGTAGTTGCGGACACTTGCTAACAGTTCCAATCATAAGTGCATAGAATTCCAAGTAAGGGATGATATGCTAGCAGTGGCCTCTCCCACATAATACTTGCTATCGGTCTAGTACCGTAGTCAATTGCTTAGGGACAATTCCACATCTCCTACCACCACTTTTCCACACTCGCTATATTTACTTTATTTCTTATTTATCTAATCAGCCCCTAGCTTTTATTTAAGCGTTCTTTATTATCTTGCAAACCTATCCTATCACACCTACAAAAGTACCTCTAGTTTCATACTTGTTCTAGGTAAATCGAACGTCTAGCATGCGTAGAGTCGTATCAGTGGCCGATAGGACTTGAGAGAGTATTTGTTCTACCTTTAGCTCCTCGTTGGGTTCGACACTCTTACTTATCGAAAGAGGCTACAACTATCCCATATACTTGCGGGTCATCACTACCTTGCTATATTTATTTATTCAGATTATAAAAATATATTTCTACCATACATATTACACTTTTATCACCATCTCTTCGCCGAACTAGTGCACCTATACAATTTGCCGTTGTATTGGGTGTGTTGGGGACACAAGAGATTTCTTGTATTTGGTTGCAGGGTTGCTTGAGAGAGACCATCTTCATCCTACACCTCCCATGGATTGATAGACCTTAGGTCATCCACTTGAGGGAAAATTGCTATTGTCCTACAAAACTCTACGCTTGGAGGCCCAACACGTGACTACAAGAATAAAGTTGCATAGTAGACATCATGAACACGTCTGAGGAGGAGGCTATGCGGACTCCGGTCCATGAGCCTTGGGTCGACGGGCCTTCGGCCCACGAGACTTGGCCCTATGAGACTCCATCCCTGGAAACGTCCGGATGGGGTACCTGGATGGGTCCGCCTGCGGGCCGAGTGGCCATGCTGATGGTGGCGGGGATCAGACTGATAGCGAGGGCGAGACGGTCGAAGGGGCCACCGTCTACCAGCATGGTTGTACACGGCTCCCGTCTGTGCCGGCGACCCGCGAGCAGAGTTGGTTGATTTACCATGATGTGGAGAGGTAAGTGCATATTTACTCTTTTTGTACCATTTGCCTTCATGTTTCTTCAAATATCTAATGCGTTGGCCTTATCATACTGTAGGGGATGGCACCATACGGATACTGTGCGCAGCCCCAACTCCGTCCTTGGTGGGCATTGCCGGCAAAACTTTCCGGATTTTGTCACGTTGCTAGGTGAGGGTCAGGTTCCGGAGCTAGGATTGACCTGGGAGCACTAGATGGTGTCTTGTTCCACACGATCGACATACATAAAGCAGCACCCGCTCGCCGGAGACGCACCCCCCCCCCCTCCCGCAGCGCCCCTCTCTCCCCATGCACAGCCGTCGCCGACGTTCTCTTTCCGCCGCCGCAGACGATGTGCGAGAGGTTCCCTGGCTATGGGGCGGCGACCAATGGCTTCGGTCGCCGCTCGCTGCACGAGTGGGAAGCCCACCTCCAGCACGAAGCGAACATCTCAGCGCCTCCCGACATGCGCGCGCCGGGGCGGTGGACGCTCAGCGCCGGGGGCATCCCCGTGGCCCCGCTGCCCGACGTCACGCGCCCCGACTACTTCAACACCGAGGTCGAGCGTGCGCGGGCGTCGCTGGCGGAGGAGCAGCGGGCCCGCCTAGAGTGGGCGGCCTACTTCGAGTGCCGGCAGGCGGAGCGGCTGGCCGCCACCAACAACGTACCGGTGGTGCAGGGACCAAGAACAGCGACGGCCGCCGACTATGGCGGGGCGCCCCCGGCCGCTCGCTCCACGCCGTCCTCGAGCACCTCGAGGGCGGCAACGAGCCGCCGTTCATGTACCCTGTCTCCCTGGGCCCCCGCCGGAGCGGCGGCCAATGGATGCCAACGAGGACCGGCTCCTCTTCCTCCTCCTCCCACTCCTCTAGCTCGCCGACGCTCTACAGTGTCAAGGCCGAGCGGCCGGCGCTCTACGGTGTCAAGGCCGAGCCCGCGGGGACGCCGCTCGGCCGGTGCACCCGCAGCGGTGGCACTGTCGGCAATGAGGCCGGGCGCGCCTCCTTCTCGGCTCCTCCCCGCCTCGTCAAGCCGAAGATAGAGCCGGGGCTCTCCGCCGTCAAGACGAAGCCAGGTCTCGCTGCCGTCAAGACGGAGCCAGGTCTCGCCAGGGTTCGACGACGCCGCGGCCATGAAGTGGGCGCGGGAGGACTTGGTGCGGCTGGAGCTGGACTGCCAGCGCCGCACCCTAGAGGAGATCGCCGCTCGGCACCGTGGCCGCGACGAGGGAGGCTTCGTCGTTCTTTACGACAGCGACGACGACGTGCCGCCACCTGTCCACCAGGGCGACTCCAGCCAGGGGTCCAGCAGGGGCGGCCGCGTGAAGGAGGAGAAGGACGACGAGGACAGCGGCGACGGCGGCGACTTCGCCGAGTTCAGCGACTTCTAACTGTAGTCGCGGCCTTTATATTTTTTAAAGTAAATTTTAAGTTCCCTATGTTAAAAACTGTTTAAGTCGCTCAAGTTTATGCCCGTTTGCCGAATTATAGCCGAATTTATTTTAATATATATATATATATATATATATATATATATATATATATATATATATATATATATATATATATATATAAACGCCTTCTGAGGCGACCTTGGGGCCAGCGGCTGGGAACCCGATTGGCCTCAAGCCGATTTTAGCGCCGGGTCGCCCCAGGTGGCGATTTTTCAAGCCCCCTGAGAGGCCAACGGCTGGAGATGCTCTAAGCACATGCATCCTAGATCACCTGCTTCTCAATTAATAATTTTTGATTAGTTGTATTGTGGTTAATTATCGAGAGCAGCGATATCGCTCATACCATCATATAGTAGCATTATCTGGACCGTTGGATAGGCCTAGGTAATAAGTGATATTAAATGAGGTGGAGTGCGAGCTGTGAAAAAAGAGGTATTCCCACGAGCGTCGTACATAGACGATTCAGGGGCGAGCTATATGCAACAGTGTTCCTTATGTCTGACAGTAGTTGGGCCCGCATGCAGGAAACGGACCTGACGGCCCATGGTCCAGATTTTTTTTCCTTTTGCCAGGATTTTGCTCGCGACAGATTGTAGTTCGATTCGGCATCGTCGCCGGAGCGGCGGGATGGAAGCTTGCGGGATCGACGAGTTCCCTGTGGATCCGGTGTGCAGGTTAGTTTCCGGGCGACCAGGCCCCAATCCGCGCGCCAACGCCCCTCCACCGGCCGTCCCCCGGATCTGCATTCCCTGTAGGTCGCAGTGCATGACTTCTTCTGCTTCGCCCCGTGCGGTTTACGGGCCCCAATTTTTTCAGGATTTTTTTGGTTACTGGTCTGGCTGACGGCATAATCATGTTATTAGGGGAAACCTTTGCGGGATGATACAAGATCATGCCTCTGCGAGTGTCTTGCACTTATAAGGTTGTCGAAGACCTCTGACAATGGGTGGTACATTACGAAGCACAGGGTTAAGCATAATCATGTGATGGCACCGAACTGCGGAGAGATGTTACACTGGCTGTCGCACAGACACATTGATGTGTACACAAGGCCCGGTGAGGAACCTTAGGAAGAAGAATATTAACATTAACAAGGGGTACAACATAATTGGGGGCTTCTTGGGAACAGTGGAGACTGTCCCTTTCACAAAGCGTGCGCTGAGGAATTTGTGTGGGCAAATAAGTCATGACCAAGGACCCTGAGTTTCTATTTCGAGTGCATGCTTACCGGACTTACCGGACAACATGAATCTAGGATGAAAAATCTAACGTGGAGAACAGGAGATAGCAGGATGAAGTATAAATTCTTCGGTGATGATGTGACATTTGACACGACTTACTGGACGAATTTGTACGACATGCCATTTGGCCTGTTTGTACAGGTGAATAATCATTTAGACAACTTAGAATGGGTTTTCATGGAATTTGTTAGGATGATGGGGTGTGCCACTGAAGACCATATTGATAGGTATGTCGGATTGCCAGTGTGTTTGATTTCTGTTGTAAACCTGAGCTGGCATTGATATGATATTTTCCTGTTTTCTACAAAAAAAAGTGATTAACCATATGCTGACAGTGGACGAGTGCGAATGCGGGTTGTTTGAGTACATGGGCATGCTGTGCTGCCATGTTTTTATGGTCTGTGTTTGACAGCCTCACACAAAACTTTATTTCTGCGGAGCAGTTCTCTGGATGTCGTTTCACTCTTTTGTGGTTGGCTTCATTTGTCAGGTGATGGATTTCTTGGGCTTCCAGAGCACCTACATCATTACCAGCGAGATCAGCTTTGTGCCATGCCCTTGACTTTTCGACATAATCGGATGTATGTGCAGGTGTCGGAGTTGGTCCAGCTGGGAGACGCCAGTGTCAAAACTTATGAAACACTGATGGGACTCTTCAATCAAGCAATGACGGTGATGGCTCTTTTCGACCAAGCAAGGGGGGGGGGGGGGGGGGTAGGACTGGAGGGTCGTGTCAGTGGTAAGAAGCAAGGCGATGGCGATGCACAAGAAAACATGGTTGGCGAAGAGGACGATGTCTTGCTGTCGGGGCCGAGCAATCCTTTGGTTAGCCCGGGAGCCCCATCGAAGAAGAGAAGAGCAAGGAAGCTGAAAAACGCAATATATCGGGCGCCTTGTGATGCCACTTCATTTATTCACGAACAAATTAAGTTACTCTTTGTAGAACACACATTGCTAGAAACACGAGCACTTGTAGCCAATTTTGTGGTAGTGGATGCTGTCTAGACTGTCACCACTCTTGGCGGTGTAGATGGAAAGGTTCACATTGGAAGGGTAGTGATCGTATCCTTGCTAATATGAGGCTTTATGGGATGAAGTTGATTCTAGCATTGTGATGAACAACAATGTCCTGTAGGACTGCCATCAAAACACGATGTTCCATAATGATATCGACCCATCCTCTCATTCTCGGTGCCTCTTATTCTACAGGGTTCTTCACACACTCTTATTTTGTCCTTCTCTTGTCTCTCCAACCTGGTAGCTAGCAGCCTAGCACCCACCCGTTCTCATCTGTGTACTGCTCAGATGATAGTACTCCTCCGATCAACATTATATAGAGGATGCGTCAATTAATTCGGATTGGAGGGAGTAGCAGAAATGGTTGTTTTGTGTACCACATTTATTGAGAGACTTTATGCCAAGCGTCCGTATACCCGAGTAAAGATTAAGCAGTAGAATTACATGGTTGTTGGGTGAGTACATAGGAGTAAAATTATGCATCGATTCCTATCCAACAAATGTTACTAGTTTATAAGATGCTAGAGTACCCTCCATTTGATAGCAATTGTGAGTGCTACCCTTTTTGTGTCGTCCGACTAATTGACAGTTTTGCGGTTTTGGTTGTTCGCGCTCGACCAGCTTTTAATTCATTTGACACATTCGGAGAAGGTTCACAAGTGAAAGGCAATTGGGGATCGTTAAGTATAGGTCCTTGAAACACTTGAAATGAGACGATTTTGCTTCGGTTTTACTGTGAACGACCCCAGCAGTAAAGTATAGCTACAAATCCCCTCCTGCCCTTGAGCCCCACACGTCGCCACCTTCTTTTCACTTCTCTCCTTCCCCTTCTCTTCTCGATCTCCATCGCCTGGTCACCACCGTCTTTCGTCCCACCTCACTTCGTCCTCCATGGTCGATCCCTTCCTAGCACCCCGACGAGACAGCGTGACCTCCCAACAGTACTAGCTTATGTTCAGTCTTTGGATGAAGATCCAATGGACAGAAAAAGAAATGACTGAAACCAGACAAAAGAAAAATCAGGCACCTGTAAGATAGGTGCTCTTTTTTTTCTAATCTATTACGAAGCATCATCGGTGTTGCGCTGGCATTGCAATTGCATATATTCAGCGCCATGTACATATCTCGAGCTCGTAGGACTATCGGACAACTACGTATATGTATCGTCCCTTGGCCGAACTGTACCTAACTCTACGTGCTGATCATACATGCGTCAAGTTCTGACTACTGAGTGATTCCGACCATTTTTACTGTTTTACAGAACTGCTTTCACTCTTTCAGACATCAAGACATGGCAGTGCTGAGTGAAGAAGCAGATGACGATCTGATCTCTGCGCCCCCCTGTTGGAGCAGAGGAAGAAGTTGCGAGAGCCCAGGTCCAGCACCTTGCTCTCCGGGTCCAGAGCTGCACGCACAGTATCTCATCGTCAGCGATCGATGCAGCTCCAAGTTGGACTCGAGAACCAATCAATCGAACAAGGAATACATTACTGACGGCTTGTTACGTATACGTACCATCAAGGGCGTACTTGGAGAGGTGCAGCTCGAACCGTGCGGCCGCGTCGGTGGCGCCATCATCGGCCGGGAGCGGCGGCCTGCGCCCCTCGGTGGCATAGGCGTCGACGGTGGCACGCGCCAGGTCGGCCACGGCGGCGTCGGCGTTGTATGAGATTATGATTGCACGACATATTGCTCTTCGTGCATAGACACGTATACATGATGTATAAAGGTGGGCCACGGACCTCAACTATACAAGGAACTAGGAGGCAGGCCCAATACACAATATGCACATAACACATATGCTCAACACCCCCCGCAGTCGAAGCGGCAACATGGCTGATGCAAAGACTGGACCGGAACTTCTCAAATGACGCCGTAGGCAAGCCGGCCCTTGGTCATGATATCGGCAAATTGTTGAGAAGTAGGGACGTGTAAAACACGAATATGGCCAAGGGCCACCTGTTCCCGAACAAAATGAATATCCAACTCAATATGCTTGGTCCGTCGATGATGCACCGGGTTAGCGGAGAGGTAGACCGCCGAGACGTTGTCGCAGTAGACCACTGTGGCATGGTCAACAGGACAAGAGAGCTCCTGAAGCAGCCGGCGAAGCCACGAACACTCGGCGACGGTGTTGGCCACTGCACGATACTCAGCCTCAGCACTGGAACGATAGACCGTAGGCTGCCGCCTGGACGACCACGAGATAAGTGAGGGTCCAAGGTAGACACAATAGCCCGAAGTGGAGCGACAATTGTCAGGGCAGCCCGTCCAGTCTGCATCGGAGTAGGCGGTGAGAGCGGTGTCGGCGGAGGCATGAAGCGTGATGCCAAGATCCATAGTGCCACAGATATAGCGGAGAATCCGCTTGACGGCAGCCCAGTGAACGTCTCGAGGAGCATTCATATGAAGACACACCTGCTGCACGGCATATTGGATCTCCGGTCGAGTCAGAGTGAGGTACAGGAGAGCACCAACAATAGACCGATAGAAAGCAGCATCCGAAGCAGGAGAACCATCCGTGGCAGAAAGCTTGGCCTTCGTATCAACAGGTGTAGCGGCGGGCTTGCAGTTAAGCATGCCGCACGCCCAGAGCTCGTGAGCGTACTTCCGCTGATGAAGGAAGAAGCCATCCGGACGGCGCACCACCTCGACACCGAGGAAGTAGTGCAAAGGACCCAAGTCCTTGATGGCGAACTCAGCGCGAAGACGAGCCGTGAGCTGGCTGAGGAGACCAATAGTACATGCCGTCAGGATGATGTCGTCGACATAGAGCAGCAAGTAGGTCGTGTCAGAGCCCTGATGGTAGACGAAGAGCGAGGCGTCCGAGCGGGTAGAGCGGAACCCGAGCTGATGGAGAAACGCCGCGATGCGCTGGTACCAAGCGCGCGGAGCCTGCTTATGTCCATACAAGGACCGCGAAAGCAGGCACACGTGGTCTGGAAGCGTCGGGTCAACAAACCCGGTGGGCTGCTGGCAGAAGACCTGCTCCTCGAGGTGACCATGGAGGAAGGCGTTGGAGACGTCCATCTGGTGCACCAGCCAAGCGCGAGAGACCGCAAGGTGGAGAACCGTGTGTATCGTGCCGGGCTTGACAACCTGAGCAAAGGTGTCGGTGAATTCGATGCCAGCACGCTGTCGGAAGCCATGAACGACCCAGTGCGCTTTGTAGCGATCAAGGGTACCATCAGGACGGAGCTTGCGTTTAAAGACCCACTTCCCGGTAATCACGTTGGCGTGCCGGGGACAGGGAACAAGCTGCCACGTCCGGTTGCGCAACAGGGCGTCAAACTCCTCTTGCATCGCAGCCATCCAGAGCGGGTCACGAAGAGCGGCTCGAACGGAGGACGGTAACGGCGACAGCTCAGAGGTGGACGCTGCATGGACGTAGTCATCCGAGGCATAGCGCGATCTCGGGCAAAAATGCCCGTACGAGCGTGGATGACCGAACCGCCACAGGCGCCGGGGGGCGCTGGGGGCCGGGGCACCGGGGCGCCGAGGGCACCGAGGAGGCCGGGCGCCGAGGGCACCGAGGAGGCCGGGGCGCCAGGGGTGCCGAGTGGGCATGGGGCGGGGCGGTCCGGGGCACTGGGGGCCACGTCGCCGAGGGGCCACGAGGCCGTGGGCGCCAACGTCGGGGGCGCCAGCGCCGCAGCTGTAGGAGGCGCCGCATGCGGGGGGCGCACCTCAAAGCCAGGGGGCGGGCCAAGAGAGGCGTGCGAGGGCCCTGGGAGAGGCGTCGAGGAGCCCGCGTCACCGATGGCGGGAGGAACAGCTGGGGGTACCTGCTGAAACGGAAACACATGCTCATCAAAGTAAACGTGCCGGGAGGTGAACACACGGTGGTAAACGAGATCATAGCACCGATATCCCTTGGAATTAGAGGGGTAGCCGATGAAGATGCAAGCGACGGATCGAGGTGCAAGCTTGTGAGAAGCAGTGTCGGCGATGCTGGGGTAGCAAAGGCACCCAAAAATACGCAAGTAGTCATAAGGCGGGGGCGTATCAAAGAGAAGATGGTGAGGTCCATAGTTCCACCGTGGGCGGCAGGGTATAAGGTTAAGAAGAAGTGATGCAGTGGCGAGTGCGTCCGGCCAGAAACGAGGCGGCACGTTGCCATGAAACAGGAGTGTGCGAACGCAGTCATTCAGAGTGCGAAGGACGCGTTCGGCTCGACCGTTCTGCTGTGAGGTGTACGGAGATGTGAGGCGGAAAACGGTGCCATGATGCGCCAAAAAAGTGCGGAAAGCGAGGTTGTTGAACTATTTTCGATTGTCCGTCTGAAGCGCAAGGATGGGACGCCCAAACTGCGTGCGGACATAGGAGTAAAAGGCCGTCAAGGTAGAGAGTGCATCCGACTTTCTGCGCAAAGGAAAAGTCCACACATAATGAGAATAATCATCAAGAATGACCAGATAATATAAATAGCCTGAGTTACTAGGAACTGGAGAGGTCCACATGAATCAACTGAAAAGGAAAAGAAGCAATGGTGGTGGAATTATTAAAGGACAGTCGAACGTGTTTGCCGACTCGACAGGCATGCCAAATGTGATCCTCGATCTTATTGCAAGTGAAACTGAAACTCCTAAGAATATGGCGAAGTGTGACGGGGTTGGGGTGACCCAAGCGAGAGAGCGACCGATGCGGTGGTGGTGGATGAGGGCGAATGCACCGGATAGAGCTCGTCGGGGCTGTCACATCGGTGAAGTACCATCCTGGTTCGAAAGGCCCTTGACACTAAAACCAAACTCGTCAAATTCAACAATGACAGGATTTTCACGAGTGAAATAACGAACGGAGATAAGATTCTTAATAAGATGAGGAGACACAAATATGTTAGACAAAGATAAAGGCGTAGAAGTAGAAGGAAAAGAAGTGTGCCCAATATGTGTGATAGGAAGTGTGAAACCGTCGCCGACAATGATCCGGCGATCGGTGGAGACAAGAGTGAAAGAGGCCAGGTTACTAGGATGAGCAAACATGTGAGCCGTAGCACCGGTGTCCATGTATCAATCACCATCTCCAGTGTAGTTGTTCGGCGTAGGAGCGGCATATGCAGCCCTGTGAGGAGCACCGGGTCGCAGGGCGCCGACGGCAGGGTCAGCGAGGAGGACAGAGACGCCATGGGGAAGCCGTAACCGCCGCTCAGCTGCGGTGGTGGGTACTCTCCATACGGTTGCGGAGCCGCGTAGTACGCATGAGGCGCAGGAGGGGCGGGAGGTCCGTACGGTATGGATAGCAGCCCCAACGGCAACTGCGGTGCCGGATAGGCCGGATAGTCCGCCGGAAAAACATGCTGGCCCGCTGACAGATACTGCAGGTGCTGGGCGCCGTCTGGCTGCTGCCAAGCGGGAGAGTGCTGGCCCGCCGATGACCCCACCAGTACCCGGGAGACCCGTACGCGGGCGGAGCCCCGTACGCCTCATACGTGGGAACGGGCGCGTGAGGGACCGCATCGGAGGGCACCGGCTGCGGGGCGACGACGGACTGGCCGAAGGGCGCCGGCGGCGGGACGGCAGAGGCGGCGGCGGACGGGCCGGTTGACGCCATCATTGGTCCGACGGCAACGGCTGGACTGTCACATAGCTGGATTTAAAACCCTGGACCAAATCCTCCCGTAGCTATGCACACCTATGTGCACTATCACGCAAGCAAGCTGACGGACTGGTTGATGGATGTGTTGGCTAGCTAACTTTGCTATGGATCGAAACAATCTTTGACCTTCGTTGGCTAGCTAGCTTTGCACGGGCTCCTGGTGATGCTTCGCTGGCAAGCGATGCGGGTTGGTGATGGACGAGCGGCTGGCAGGCGCTGAAGCGAAGCGGCTGGACGAGCGACTGGCAGGCGGGCAGCGATGCAGTTTGGCGAGCTGGCAACGATACGGTTTGACGGGCTGGCAATGATGCGGTTTGACGGGCTGGCGGGGCGAGCTAGCGGCGATGCGATTGTGCGGGCTCGGGCGCGCGGGAGTTGGCGAGGGCGAGCGGCGATGCGATCGTGCGGGCTCGTGGGAGGAGCGGCGGCTGGCGCGGGAGATCGCGCGGGCAGCGGTGGCGGCGGCGGGAAGCAAAAAAAAAACCTAGGAAACTGATACCGTGTATGAGATTATGATTGCACGAATATTGCTCTTCGTGCATAGGCACGTATATATGATGTATAAAAATGTGTCATGGATCTCAACTATACAAAGAATTAGAACGCGGACCCAATACACAACACGCACACAACACGTATACTCAACAGGCGCCCAGCAGCACATGCACCGGCCACAGGCTCCGCTCCACCGTTACGTTCACCAGCAGCCGCGACAGCCTCGGCGCTGGCCTCTCCGACAGTGCCGTCACTGGGTGGCCCAGCAGCGCCTCCACCGCGGCTGGCACGTGCACGGAGTTCCGCATGGCCGGCCGGGACGGAGAGAGTAATCAATCAAGGTGGATCGACGGTGCGTACGTACTCGTGGTTTCTAAAGGAGCGAGAGAGTGGACCGTTATCTGCCTGACTGTTGTTTGCACTGACACTGACAACTTATATATATATATATATGCATGTACAGGCTTTGTGTACGTGTCTACGCAGTGAGCAAATTCGATATGGTATTGGTGGCGGTCGCAGGGTGGAAGAGGACGACTGAATCGGTTCTGGGTAGTGATAGGTGGAGGGAGTGAAGAGGCACAACAACGGTGCCAGGCCACGAGGCGGGGGATGACGGCATGCACGACGGCGTTCAACCGGGGGAGGCGCTAGCTGACTCTGGCTATGGGGTGATTTGGTGGTTGTTCTGCGGCACGTGCTGGATGGCCGGGGGCACGGCGGCCTGGGCAATGAATATACGTCCACGTCTTCCCGAAGACTCGAGCTGATTCCACTAAATGATGGATGGCCTAACTGACAGAATGGGCAGGGCGGGCTAGCCTGTCCCGGACATTAAATGAGCTTAGTTCTAGGCGGGTTCTTTTCTTTCCCTTCGACATGTACTTTTGGTATCTTTGTAAGAATTCTGTTATTTTCATTAGAAAAATCAGTGGAAAAATGCAGATGCCCGGTTATAGAAGAACTTCACGGTTGGTTTAATTTCAACGTTGGTGCTATCTTTGTGCAGGGCTGGCTTTGATAACTTAGATTTAGACCATTTGTGAAGGAGTAATGGACCTCATACCTATGTTTTACACTCCTTCTTTATTAATGAGACGAGACAGATCTTTTGTCTCTATTTCTAGACAAAAGAACAAATTGATGCAATTACCACAAAACTCAATGCCCACATGGCTACCTTGACAAACTTGAACTCAATGGGCAGTTCTGCTGGGAGATAGCGCTTTGAAAGAATGACAATAAAAAGGCAAATATGTGGAGTGTCCGTGAGGTGTCCCACAAGACAAAGCACAAGAATTGACATGAACGAGTATACAATGGACAAAGCGAAACACCTCCTCATCCAGCAAAACCTGGAGATCCTTAGGAATACATTTTGGTTGGAGTGAATATTGATGTGTTAGAAACAATTAGATGGGAGATCAAAACCTTTTTTGTTACTAGATTTTTTTTTGAGAAATATTACTTGAGTAGCTAAAAACAAACAGAATAACTTAGTCATTGCGGTTACAACTGTATATGGCTCCACTTATGAAGAAAGAAAGCAACCTTTTATTTATCAATTACATAACATTTTTCTAAATACTCCCTTTGTACTGAAATAAGTATAGATATAAAATTTTAAGATAGATTATGAAGTGGAGTATAAAATGTATTGGAAATGTGCAAGCCACCATCTTTCTCCTATTTAATTATTCCACCCCCAATGAGCCAATTGCATGTAGAAATTTAGGAGTCTATGTGTTGAATGTTATTGGTCTTGAATCTTGATTCTGGTGTGATGAGAGACAAGCAATTTTTTCAACCTTAAAATGCATTGAGAAGATAGAAGTACACTTTTTTGTGGATGAAGTGCTAAACATACATTTATTTTAGAACGAAGGGAATAAGTCAGGGCCTCCTATTGTCGGTGACAGCAGAGGTCACTAATGAGCCGCCTCCTCAAGTAGGCAAGCAAGAGATCTTCCTAACTACTAGGTTCTACTGTTGCGGAGTTGGCACCATGGTACAAGCACGGCCGCGGGGCTGATCTCATCAGCCCACCTATTGAGATTTCCTTCGGCCAGGAGAGATTAATCTGAGCCGGTCTTTTTGGAAGTCATGAACACAACTACCAGTATATGCAAAGTTTCATGCACCTTAATTAATTACTTAAGTTCATTCTTGAGCATAGCACGTGGAGGAGTTTGTTCCTTTCAATTTCGCCTCCCGCACCTATCCGTAATGAAGCCTCACGTGTATTGTGTGTTTGGTATCAAATATGAAAGTGTCCCTAGTCCTAGGGATACATGAGAGACTTGTGAGGTGAACCAAGACCAGTGCTCTGATTCCCGGTGTCTCAAGTTCCCTACTATAGTAATCTACTAGATCAGCATCGCGCCTTGGCGCGAGGGTACCGGTTCCAACGATGTGGCCAAGAAATAATGGTCAAATTAGTAGAAAGCCAGGCTTATCGTACATATTCAACCAGAATAACAAAATAAAAGAAGAAACATTCATATGTAACAGGAACAAGACATCATCAAAGGATACTAAAACTGTAGTACCACACATCTCCATTGCCACCAGAAGGATATACAGGGTAAATTAAAGGATGCAATGTTCATACATGGTAGATATTAAGTACAAAAGGATGGATAGACGTGTCAAAGGGGACGTGTTCACAAAAGGAGAGGAGACCACACGGTAGTTTACACGGTACATCACAGGAGTTGGTGGCAGCATATATCATCGGGTACTTGCCAGAGCTGGAAGGTGATTACCATCCTAATCGTTGCCCACATTCCTCCTAACTAAGAATAACAACACACAAATGTTGAAATGGAGTGATTATCTCGGTAACAACTGCCAGCGCCCCGATCCTTTCCTTGTGTTGCTTCTTCCTATCATATAAACCATGCCCTTCCACTATATTAGACAATGTAAATTGAACTATAAAAAATCCATACAAGCTTCCAAAAAAGGACAGGACAAAGGAGATAATATGGAACTAAACAATACTAATTACATGCAACCTTACTAAAAAATAGCAATTCTGATCTAAATGCTAAATGGCTAAATGCACATTCAATTCTATTATAAATCCATCTTCCATTGTATGACAAAAACTCATGTATATTTGGGCATAAAGAGAAATCAGCCTGATTTTCCACTAACAATACAAGATTGCGCATGTAGTCCGTAGAAATAGAGCATTCGCACCTCAGAAGATCTTCACATAAATCTGGATAATCCTTCAGCTTGGCAACTGGAACAGAAGCATACTTCGAACCCAGCTTGTTGCAAAAAGAGCCTGACCATATATCTATAAGAACAGTCGAATACAACATCAGTAGGTTGAACAAAGATCCTTTAAGCAGTGCCTCAATACGTTATCAGTCCATAAACAAACATGAAAATTTAGTGTACTCACATAATCCAAAGGCATAAAGCTTCAGATTTTTTACTCTCATTATCTGCATGCTTTGTAACCCATCCCAACAAACTCAAAAAACGAAATAGAAAAAGTTAGCAGTGTAGGGATGCACTATTATGTCCTCGCTTAAACCATGTATTATACATGTCTGGGATCCCATGCCATAAGCACACAATGATTAGACCAAACATAAATCAGATTTAGACTATCGCCACATTCATCAATCTGACATCTCGACCTAGACACGAATTAGGATTTTCTCTGTAAAATCTAGTGTATTTTTTAAACAATACAACACAATCACCGGCTAAATCTACATGAGTTGGTTGATTAATACATTAAATCAGTATTGCCCAGGTAGATTTATGTGCAATTGGGCAAGCTTTATGGAAATATTCACTTGATACATCCCCTAAAATTTTTTATACTTCTCCTCACCATCATCAAATAGATTAGCATTTCCTCTTGTCCATCTAACAAATTACCAGACACCCATGACTGGTACATCACTACCATATGTCCGAAGACATCGAGGACGACTAAACATTTCACACCAAATGAGCACAGATCAATGACTGAATGAATTGCACAGAAAAATCATAGCAGATGGCATTGGAGAAGGGATGGCTCACCAGTGAACTCCCAGGTCCAAGCACCACCAAGAAGCATCAATAGCCCATGCCTGAACCACCGGCAATGAGCAGAGGAAGGGCACATGGTTCTTGAAGGGGAGAGGGGCGAAGCACAGCCGCACCTGCCTCAGATCTGGACGTATTAGTCGTCAATGTCAAGAAGCGCCGACAATCAATTACCAGAAACCGTAGCACGAAAAATGCGCCAGGCACAAGCAACCACCACCTGGCCTCGGACTTTGCCGAGCCCTGGAGCATGTTGGAGTCACCCAGGCCTCAACCGATGGCAACGGTGCGCACCGCCTGGGGCGTTCCGCTTGGCCTCCTCCCGTCTCTCCGCCTGGCCTCCTCCTGTCGATGCCACTAAGTAGGTTTGTTGTTTCAAACTTTTTATTTATGAAATAGAACAATATAAGTTTCATTGGCACATGAATAGTGTCTCTGATACTGTGTCCATATAACCATCACATTATGTAATACAACAAAGAAAAAGTAAAGCAGCCAGGCAAAATGCCAAACAGGTCTCCATCTGTGAAGGCTGAAAGCTATTATTTGATAATCCATCATAGCACAGGATTTAAAAACCTCCATTCTGACACATACTTATATGAAAGTAAATCCGACTTCACCAATTGATATATCAACCAATTCTTAATGCCATTTAAACAATGTATGCAACTATATAATAATATAGATAGGGAGTTTTCGTAGCTACAAAAGCAATTACGGATGTAAGCAACTGTCTAGCAAGATTTAATATAAAAATTTGCCACCATTGAGAGTGTCGGACTCTGTTCTGATTTCTATGACTCTGTTCACCCAGTAATGTGGTGCTAAGTTGATTTTTATGGCTCTGTTCACCTAGAATTTGGGGGGAAATGGCATGACAGATCGGAAGATACTAGTAACAAATATAATAACAGAATATGATACATGCAGCACTGCCTCAGTAACTATCTCTCCATAGTATAATTGTAGCCTTGCCTCCCCTTATCTTTATATCAGGGAGACCTCCTGTTTTCTTGTGTGCAGGCAAATACTAAACACTAAAGACTACCAAGAGAACCATAACAATTTCGCTTAACGACTATTTTCATTTTAGAAATATGTAAAAGCACACCTAGCAACAAGTGACTCATGGCTAGACCTGGGTATCAACCTTGTATCTGCAGCAAGCATTTCAAAAAGCAATCTATTTAGAAAGCATATATATAATAAAACTCTGAAAGCATGCGTCTCTTTCAATTAAGTAGATGTGGTACAATAGGAATAAGATTTTTGAGAGAATGTACCAAAAGTAAGCGGGCAATTGCAAACTAATTTAAGGCTACAACAGGAACAAAATGTTGCAAAGAAATGTACTGGAGGGATGATTTATTCCTTTTGGTGGCTCATCCTATAGACACTAACAATTACCATTGCTATATATCAGTCAAGGGCACCGATTTTGCTGGAAAGTGTGAAATAACCAGCAACCGACTGAAAAATCTAAAAAACTGAACCCTACTATATATCAGTCAAGGGCTCCAGTTTTAACTTGGTAAAGGCCGATTATGAGACATTCATACAGCTAGCTAAAGATGTGCCGACCACCTTTTCTACCGAAAGATGCTCAGCTATGACCTGTAATAAATACAAATTCTTTTCTCTTCAGCTCCAGCTCTGAAGAAGTGTCCAGCTGCTGATGTCGATTCAGGTACCTGCAGTCATGATCCATGTCGGAGATAAAAGGTTAACAAAGCCACAAAGCACACAATGCGCACGGTGTAATTCAGGATAGGGGTGCAGTTTAGAGCATGAACCTCAGATACCACCGTCAAATGCAGTCTGTTCGAGATTTCCGACACTTCATCCTTAACCAGTGCAAAGGGGTCTAGCATCTCCTCTTATGCAAAAAAAGAAGAGGTTTCTGTTAGGAGAACAGAGTTTTGTGCAAATACACATGAACTGCCTTCACAATAATGCTCATAGGATAAAAATCCTTCAACTTTCAAGCCAAGAGTTCATCTCTACCTTATCTGTTGACCCTGCTCCTCCATAAGTCTGATGCCTAGTGCTGTCAAAACAACACGAAAAATCCTTGACTGACTCTAATACCATATATTCTTCTATTGATTCGATTGATGGGGTGCACTTGACTGTAGGTAAATTAGATTAGATGATATGCCTAGCAAATAAATTAAAGGTTAAAAGAAAAATCGAAACCAGAGAGGCACTAAGCATAAATGTTGGTGGCAACAAACAAGGCTAGCAGCAGCTTCTGTTCTACACGCATCATGATCACGTAGGGAACCAAGCCTACCAAATCGAAACACATCAGGGATTGAGAGAGATAGAGAAGGAGAAGAAGAAGAATAGACCTTGATATGGTGCATCCATGGCTGCGGCGGTGTGGTCCGATGTCGATGGTCGTGTCCAGCTCGACGGCGGCACGGATCCAGAAGCCCCTGCCGTCGCCGTCGCCGTGGCAGATCAGGCCGCCGCCTAGGGAGAGGCCGACAGCGGGAGGAGGGAGAGGGCGCGGTGGTCGGCCCTGACCGTGGCAGATCTGGTTGCCGCCTAGGGAGAGGTCGGCGGCAGGAGGAGGGAGAGGGCGCGGTGGTTGGGCGCCGGACAGGAGGTGGAAGGAGGAGGAGGGCGCGGTGGCGTCAAGTGGCTGCAGGGCGCGGCGGCTAGGGCTTCGTGGGAGGGGACGAGAGCAGGCGGGAGGGGGAGGGCAACGACCGATGCTCGCTCTCCACGGTCTCACCCGGATCGCTATTGGGGACTTTTTCAACCGCGTGAAGTGACGAAAATGCCCTCGGCGGGCTCTGGGAATTACAGGCGGTGGCACCCCAGTTCTAATACTATTCATTGCAATAGTGTTTCAATCTGATCCGACGGATGAGGTGATTTCTGAGGAAGATCCAACGGCTCAGATCCGATCAAGACATCCGATCCGACGGCCAGGGATCCCGAGCGGTGAGGAGCCGGGAGGATTACTGGATCTCTTATTTCTCGATTGCATACTCTTCCCGTCTCATTTCATCTAGTTTTATACTACTACAATTGGCCTTTCCCATGCATGATTGCTTGATACGCATGATAGCTAGAAAAGTGAGTGTTGCCTAACAGACAATGATTCTCCTCGGGTGAAGGCAGACGGGTAACATATATGCACCCACATGCACAATTAATAAGCAGTTAGTTTGCATGATTGAATGTTGTGGAGCACATTTTTTTTCAAAAAGGGGATTTGCCCTGGCCTCTGCATCAAAACCATGCATACGGCCATATTATTAATAATCAAAAGGTCTAACATAAGTCTCGTGGTGTCAAACAAAAGGAACAAATGCTCAAAAAGAGCATGAAAGCAAAAACAGGACAGCCACAACCGGCAGGCAAAACAACAGATAGGAAACTAAACACCTATCTTATTACATGACCGCCATCCAAACCGATTGAAGATAGCCCGTGCTACCGTCTCCCATCGGATAGATCTAGTAACCAAATGCTCCCTGGCCTCCGTCGGAGTGAGTAGCGACCACATACGGATGCGTGTAGTGGCCCTGAGAACAACCGGCAAGAAATGAATATTTGTTGTTCTGTTAAAAACCAAGTCGTTTCTGCAGTTCCAAACTGCCCATAATAAAGCACATACTCCTACACGGATATGCCTCGATGTTTTTGCGTCAATCTCATCTAGCCACGTCCCAAATAATGTGTTGATGGAATTCAGATGAGTTATATTAACGGCTATGTGGACCGACCTCCGCAATTTTTTTGCCAAAGGGAAGTCAAGAAGGAGGTGTTTGATTGATTCACCACTATCACAAAAACTACATCTTTTAGATCCAGTCCAGTTGCGCTTCGCCAAATTGTCCTTAGTTAGGATGACCTGTTTGTGGACAAACCACATAAACATTTTGATCTTTAAGGGCACATTGACTTTTCAAATATGTTTCGAACTAGGAATGACGCTAGCATTTACAATATCCAAATACATGGGTTTAACCAAAAACTCCCATTCTTAGCTAGTTTCCAGCGTATCTCATCGGGTTGTTGAGAAAGTTGGACATCCATCAATCTACTCACAAGATGGAGCCAAGCTTCCCAACGGTTTCCTACTAGCGTCCTCCTGAATTGAATATTAAGAGGATTGGACTATAGTACTGTTGCAACGTAAGCGTCCCTTCGCTGAACAATATTATAGAGAGAAGGATATTGGATTGCAAGGGGCGTCTCCCTAGCCAGGTATCCTCCCAGAATATTGTGGAAGTTCCATTTCCAGGTACAAATTTTGTCATTTCACTCCCATCAGTCCATTCCAAAATGGTGAATCAGTCAGTCTTACCATCACCTGGGACAAGGTTTTGGACAGAAGGTACTAATTACGAAGAATCTGGGCCCATGTGGCATCCGTCTCTACAGATAACTTATACAACCACTTGCTGAGAAGACATCTGTTCTTCACCTCTAAATTTTCAATTCCCAAACCCCTTTGGTCTTTCGGTCTACAAATGATATTCCACTTAACGAGTCTGTATTTTCTTTTTAATTCATCGCTCTGCCAGAAGAAGCGCAATCGATAGAAATCTAGCCTTTTCCGTACTCCAACTGGTACTTCGAAAAAGGACAAGAGAAACATATCCATACTTGTGAGAACCGAATGTTGTGGAGCACATACCATGTAGTACATTGATTCCTGGTGAACTATATTGTAGAAAGCAACAACCAATGGAAACTTGAAAAGTGCCCACTAGTTCGGTTAGGAACGACTGAGATCACAAGTGGGATTATAGTTTTGATCTCTTCGTCTTCGACATTGTGGCACGACGGAGACTTGCCTTCTACCGACCGTGATCGCTTGCACTCCAATGGCGTGGGAAAATTTTCATATATGATCGTGTTGTTGTTCTGATCAAGAGATACCTAGTCCAAAAGATGTCACATGACCACATAGACCTCTAAACAGAGCAGTCCCTTCTTTCCCAATTTTCTTACTGTAGCTCTGTCATCAAAACTAGTACTAGATCTACAAAAATCAATCGCGTGTGTAGGAATCATTCGCCCGTGATATAGTACTAGGATGTCCTCTATGTTGGGCCTTTCCCACGAGATAGGTGTTGGCTAAATCAGCAACCAATTATTTTTTGACAGACGATGTGGCCATCGCCATGGTCGGTAATAGTTGTGCTCTCCTGCAGGCGGCCAGACCAGCCTGTTTGGATAATCATGACTTTTAGTTTGCATTGATAGTTTGTTAGCTAGATGCATGACCGGCCGTTGTGAAGTGGTGCTCGTGGCCGTGAGGGCGTACGCTCGAGCTGCACCCACTCCGGTAAGAACCAAATGTCCCTCTGCTCGTAGATTTGTAGATTAGGGTTTTCAACATTAACATGCTAGTGATCGATTTGATACAATTCGATTCGATTCCAATTGAATCGAATCGAATCGATTTGATTCCTTCTTGAGCGATACTTTTCATAGGCAGGGTAGTGTTCATGCGTGCTTGTGCGTGTGCGTGTGTGTGTGTGTTTGTGTGAATGCTCCCGTGTGTGCTTATGCTGGTTTCGTGCGCGTGCGTGTTCCCGTGTGTGCTCTTGCTGCCGGGTTTCTGTCGTGTGGTTTGTACTTTTGTTCGAAGCATGCTACTTCCTCCGTTCCCAAATGTAAGTCTTTTTAGATATTTCAACTAGTGACTACATAAGGAGTAAAATGAGTGAATTGATACTCAAAAATATGTTTACATACATCTGTATATTGTAGTTCATTTAAAATGTCTAAAAGACTTATATTTAGCAACGGAGGGAGTACTAGGCATGCATCTCGTTCGCATGCCGGCAGGTCGACATTGCAACCTCGATAATTCATCAATCCTGCTTCAACACAAGTAGCACAAAAGTGAACCATAATCGGTAGGAAATTTAAGTGCATCATAAATTTCTATATTGGCAGGTGAAAAGGACACAACCAGTTAGCTTTTTTTTTCTCCCAAAATTCTTGTCTGAGATCTAACGTGGGACGGAGATAATATATATTTCAGCAAAGTTTCATCTGCTGGCTCGCTTGGAGTCAAGCTTGGGAGAGCTTGTGAACCACGTCAGCCACGTAGTAGTTGTCCTGGTGCTAGGCGAGTGCAAGCTCTGCTTTGCTGGGCTGCCTGCTACCACACGCCACCAGCAATGACTGCCCCGCTGATGCCATCCATGTCGAACATGCCCGAGCCTAATATGTAGCTACTTCGACCAAACAGCATCCCATGCCTGAAGGAAACAACATAATCGTAAATTCATAATGGCAGATTAGTCAGAAGAGTAGAGAAGTAATGTTCAAAAAGAAAGTGAGAGTATAGAATCTAATCGTGCTAGGCAACCAGCATGTTCTACTACAAGCGTAATGCTCTCACGCATGCCTTATTACAGAAAACAACCCAAATTTCACAAATGAACTTTGAAACACACGGATAAATATATATCTCAAAAAGATAAGTTCATCACGGCGAGGGCTATGCCTAGTCAGCGGTTAACTGCTGGAAGAATCCCGTAGCTCCGCGGCGCGCGCTGGCCAGAGGTGGAGGCGGGCGAGGTCAATGAGTTGGATAACGTAGGGGAGCGTGCAGTCGCAGGGCTAGAGGACCGTGACGCCTTGCGAGCAATACCCGCCGGAGGATACGGAAATTGGTGCCTCAGACCACTCTATCGTGGTTTCCTTGCCACCGCGGATCTCCCCGACGACCGCACGGAAAATATGACCACATGAATGCCGACATGTCGTGCCGCCATTCCTCACCAACAGGCGGGGATGAATTAAGGAGCCGTTGAGGCTGCCGGGATGACGGCGGCGACGGTTGGTTGCTGTCGGGGGGATGGTCTCGGGCTTGAGAACAAGAGACAAAGCTAGAGAGAGGGGCTTTGTTTTTTATAGTTGGGCTTAGTTGGCACTACTTGCTAATGTGGCACTGCCCAATCAGCAGTCAACGCGGTCAAAAACACTTGACCGAGTCAAAACTGAGCGGAGAGTAGATTCTTGAACCAGAATGTTGGTTCGGGTCGTAGGATGACCAGTTTTGAAGTTGAGGGTCGGATTTTAGCCTGAATCATTAGTTCAGGCTTATAATGTGTGCTTTTAATATATTTGTCGGACTAGCACCATTTTTAACAGAGTTTCTTATGGTGTTACTTATTTCTGCACATATTAAACTTCATCAGAAAATTGCCAAAAAAATGTCAGAAAGTGTTTTAGAACAAGAGAAGAGTCACTGAACCCCAAGGGAGGCCCTGGAGGCTCACCAGGGGGCATGCAATCTTGGATCACGTGTTGGCCCTAGTGTGCTTCGCAAGAGCACATGCAAGCCACAAGGACCAATGTGAGTCTACTGAAGATCCATTCGTTCTAATTTGATTGCAAAGGAAGCAAACCCATGGCACCATTGAGATACACTCCAGCCACCCCATTTCTTTTTCTCCTCTCCGTGATTAATCCTCCCTATTTCAGTCAGAATGCCACGATGCTGGCCCTGAGATACCCTGCAGTTACTCCTAAAACCAGTTAAATGAATGCTCTTTCTTCCGAATGCAAGGTCATCCCACCGATTTCCATTTAAAGAGACGAAGTTTTTACAAACGAATGCTCCTTTAGATACAACCATGCTTTTCAATTTCAGTTTCAGAAACAATTCAGCACCAACTAAAATCACCGAAATTCAGTGAATTCCAGATTTTGGTTTGCATTTCAGCGAAATGGCTGAAATATTCACTTCAATTCAATAAAGATTGAAATTTTTGAATATCTTTTTGAGAAAATTTTTAATTCCTAGGTACTACTAAAATTACTGAAATATTTTGGCTGAAACATACATATCTCAGTGAAAGTAAAAACCATGGATACACCACAAAAATATAATGCATTCTAGTATATAAATACGTACCATGTCATATAGCATATTGGGAGTAATCTTAGGTTAATGATCTGGTGGGCATATCTGGTCGACAATATCTCTACGTGGCTGGTTGGTTGAGGAGAAGAACTCTGGGAACTTGTCCTATATTGGTTCTTTTTTGAGATGCTAATGGTCTCTTGGGAAACACCATGACCCCTAGTTCAGCTTGTCATTACATTCCAGTAGGATTTTAGTTAATAACTGAACAAGTGTGACGACACGCTACCAGTATGTCAGACATGCACTGTAGTATCATCTGCAGAACGAGCGCGTACTCAAATCACGTGTGGCCGTTAGCAACAATTAGCAAATGTCCACTCGTTCCTGCTTGTATGGAGGCCACTAGCTTTTCTCTATTCTTCATAGGTACCCTTTTGTAAAGAGCACAAAAGGGTGCCACCTTGTAGAGTTATGCTACTACGTGTTTGGGGGAGGATCGATGGAGTGGTATACATGCCAACACACAACACAATATAGTATTCTAGCGCAAGTAATCGGTAGTGTCTTGTGTTCTACATGCTGGAATGCATTTTCTTCTTATGGAACTAGACTAGTCCTAGAGTTGGTACTTACAATTATGTCGTGTGTCCTAGGACTAAATGGCATCACCATAACTTGTAACCAGAACCACAATTACTCACTGCAACAGGGCCCGCATCACATTGGCCCAGCCCAGCCTGGTGCCATTGCTTACTAGCTATCTACTGGCTCACTAGAATGTTGTAGGAAAATATGTTCTCTTTGTTTCTAGTTTATGTGTAGCCATCACTTTTCGAAACTACAATTGATCTCTCTAGGAAGAAAAGGAAAGTGTCATGTGAACCAACACGGAATGGAGTGTCACATGTAATAAACATCGCGACTCGCGCAAGCTCATCAAATGTGCTCGTTGCACATAAAGAAAACCGCTGTTTCCTTAGGATCGTCTGCATACTTTATGAACTGGATGTGGGTTGCACTCGGCTAGTCGGCAAATGAACAACTGAACACACATATATTTTTCAACGGAAGAGACTCAATGGACCTTGGGTGCCTCTTTGACTCCCTTGATTCAGGAAAACATAATTGAAATAGGAAAATGCCGGCTTACAAGGACATGCACTCTTCAACAACACGAGCAAGACGACGATAGTGGTTTTCTACTTACTAAAAGGATACTAGTTACTGACTATAGGTTATGCACGTGCTTTTGTAACTAGGACAAATGAGTGGCTGCACATGGTGGCAGCTGGTCCAGGCTATCAACAGACGTGCATGTGCCAAAATTTGCGTTAGAACCAACGTTACTCTGTGTATTTAAACGAAGAAAAATCTTTCTCCCCATGCTATATAACGCTTCTCAGTACTATTAAAAGAAGGTCCAGAGTAGCATATGGTAGCCCACACAACGCATAACCGAGCGAACCGGACGCATAACTGAGCGAACCGGTAGACCGAAGTGAAGAAGATGCTCGTGGTGTCTATAATGATGCTGGGACAATTGAGCTCTATGGCTAATCTCGTGGTCACCACACCATAGTCCTCCAGGTCAACTAACTCTACCGCACCCCCTGTCTGTAATCAAGTAGGATAGACAGTAAAAACGGAATAGCTAATTAGCTCAATAAAACACGCATGTACAAAATAAATTGTCTATAAAGTGTGCTTTAACTAACTGGTTTACCGGATCTGGTATAGGCGTAGCTGGTTATGTCGTTGGGTTAAAGATATGATCGAACCAACATCACGCATTTAACTTTCCTGTAGATACAACAGAGGATTCGATTAGCCATTTTTAACCTTCTTGTCATTTTTTTGTCCCTCTCTAATTGTGATGGCGAGATATCCATTGCACCAATTTTCCTGCGAAGAACATGGGCTGAAAAATTATTGGCATCACGTGTGAAAGGAACATATATACACTAGTGCAAAATCGGGATGTATCACCGGTTCGTAAGGGCCTTTAGTGCTGGTTCCGCAACCGGCATTAAAGAGTGGGGACTAAAGCCCCCCCCCCCCCCCTTTATTACCAGTTAGGCACGAACCGGCACTAAAGTGCACCTACGTGGCATGAGCCAGCGCCGGGGGCGGGTAGCCCTTTAGTACCGGTTGGTAACACCAACCGGTACTACAATATTTGAGGGGGTTTTGGTTTTATTTTTTATTTTTCCTGTAATTTTGTTTTTTCCATTTAATATTTTTTGTTTGCTGGTATTTTACGATACTACATATTATACATGTTATGCATATATGTATATATATATATATATATATATATATATATATATATATATATATATATATATATATATATATATATATAGACACGCTAAACTAAGCCTAAGCGCATTGTAAGTAAACGTACGCTCCAGCCACTGTGAAGCGTACCACTAACCGTCCCTTCCTCTAAGCCAACCATCCTGGTCGATGTGGTAAACTGATCGTAACATAGTAATGCCATTACTACATTGATGTGGTAGATCGATCGTAACAAAGGTCAAAAATATAGTAATGTCATTACTGTCTACCCTGTAACAGTAGATCATTGGTAACAAAGAAAAAATCTAGTAATGCCATTACTGCATACCTCCTTAAATCGATAGTAACAAAGGTAAAAATATGTAGTAATGTCATTACTACCTACCTCGTGGCAGCTAATACAAACCAACTTGTACTGAGTCTGCACGGAATAGTAACAACATTACTTGCATTGACTGTCCACAGATGGTTGCTAGTAACGAAATTACTACCTATCTACAGAGCATGTAGCAATATGTTATTACATGTCTCGGCAATGTTTTACTACGTTTAGAGATGAAACCATTGATATCTCACTGCCTGGTAAAAAACCTAGGCCCATTACCATCTATACTATATCTATTACTGGTAATGAATAGTGACCCCAGAATTAGGACGTAGCGGACAATCACATGGTAATAAAATTAAATGTGTTACTTTCTTTTGTACATGACATTACCCTCAAATATTTTTGCGGTGGAGAGTGGCATTCTCCACGTGACCCGCGCGCCTGATTAAGAGCGGCCGGAGCGCAGGCTAAGCAAGAATACGCGCACGCTTAGAATAGCGCAGCCGTATATATATCACAACACCATCATTATTCACACATATACATGCATGTATATATTTATACAATTAGGTATATATGCAATTTTTCCTACATGTTGTCTTGGTGCCTTCGGAGCACGATGACAAGTGGTTCATGGGGCGGTAGCGGGTAATAGCATTCTCCGTTCGGATCTATGACCTGGCCGAGTAAAAATCTAGCTATTTCCTCTTGAAGTGCTCATATGTGATCCGTTGGTAGGAGCTTCTCCCGCACGTCATGGAACTATTAAGAAGGAGATCAATATCAATCCATGTGTATTAGTTGTGTGACTAGATATCGATAATCATGTAAAAATTATGAATAGTGTTCTGTGAAACGTACCCATTGCTGTTTATCAGATCTGCTCCTTTCGGACGCCACCATGGAATGTTCTCGCAAACATAGAATGCACACACATCAGTCCCCGGCGCCTGCTTCAGGACCTTTATGAGAATTGAATTTAATCAGGTAATAATTAATCAAGCATGATAATTAATTAATGGTTTTGAAACAAGAATTAAAGAGATGGTAGCTAGCTAGCTAGCAGTACTACTTAATTACTTAACTTGAGACGATACCAAAACAGCTTTTCTGCCCATTTTCCTGGAGTCACCTTGATGAACTTTGCCCAAGCCCTGTCCGCCGGCCAAGAAAATTAATAAAGGGGTTATTAAATAGTTCATATCAGGAAATGACGAATTAAATAGACCGAGATATAGTTAATAATAATTCAAATTACTTGTTGACTATCCCCTTCAAGATGGTGTAGTCACTTTCTTTTTTAAGTAGTGAGTCTAGTACTTCAACTTTTCTTTCGTCAACTTTAATGTCTAACAAGATCCACAAGAAATTGCATGTGCACACATTTGCATGTCTTAATTAAGCGGGCATGTGCATAACACTAATCAACTACCCTAAACCCTATACACTTAATTATTAACATCTAGCTAGCTAGTAAGCAAAAACAGAATTTGTAGTTCAAGACGGTGTGACTCACAAGAAGTTGTAAGGAAGTAGTATATCTTCATTGGTATTGAGGCGCTTCAAGAACTCTAGAATTTTCCATGTGTATTCATTAACGGTATTTGGGTCAATGAACCCAACGTCATAGCGTCCAGATTTTTTCATTTCATACATCTTCATCCTGCATAATACCATAGAAAAGAATACAGTGAGGATAATTACAGGTAATGATTGATCAAAATGATCGCTACAACTAGCTTGAGACTTAAATTACAGAAAGAAATCACTTACAGACAATAGCAATTGACGATAGATTTGTCGAGTGCGTCTTGATTGAATAATTGAAACAGTTCTGTATACTCAACGGACAGAGCTTTCTCATGGAAGTAATGCTCCTCCTTGACATTCATCATGAAGGACTCTCGATTGGAACTCTTGGTTATGTTCATGTACCACCGATGCAATTCATACATTCTCGTTGGGAGGTTCTTGACCTCGTCTGGCTTGACCAAAGGTTGTCCTCAGACATATTTTCGTTTTATTTCCTCCTCTCTAAGCGGAGACATGGGCTCAATCTCGAGGAGTTGTCCAACACTGATACCGAGCATTTCAGCCTGCATTATATGCTCCTCGGTTATACCAGATTGTCCAGCTGGGGAACGGTTTGCCCACAATAATATTGGGCGCGCGTACTCTCATGTGTTGTTGGCACAACAAGCGGGGGGATCGATTGCGCCGCCTGTTCTCCCAGCTGGGGAACGGTTTTCCCGCATTTTTTGACAGCTGCTTGTTGGCTCGAGCTCGAGCTCGCTTCTTTCTGTAGTCGTGCTCGATGTGCCTTCCTTATTTGGCGCTCATAGTCTGAGTCAACAGGCTTGGGAGCTGGTTTTTTTGCGATATGAATAAACTGGTCAATAACTTTCTCAGGCACTTCCTCCCTTGGCGGCGGTGCCGGTTTTGGTCCAAAATGGGCATCCGCTTGGGCCCGCACTATTGCTGCGTTTTGCTCCTCGGTCATGTCGTAAGGCCTCTGAGGAAGAGGAGTGAGGCTTGGACCATATTTACGCTTGCCTCTGCCGGTACGTCCTGTACTACCTCGACTCGTACCGCTACGCACCATAGCTGCGGCGGCTCTCTTCTGCGATTGCTGAGGCGACGGAGACGGCTGACGTGGCTGAGTTGGAGCAGGAGTCTGCTCACGCATTGGTGGACTTTGAGGAGCGGGAGTCTGCTGACATGGTGGCGGATTTCGAGGAGGAGTCGGCTCACGCGTTCGTGGACTTGGAGGAGAGGGAGTCTGCTGACACGGTGGCGGACTTTGAGGAGGAGTCGGCTCACGCGTTCGTGGACTTGGAGGTGCGGGAGTCTTCTGACTTGGTGGCGGACTTCGAGGAGGAGTCGACTGACGCGGTGTCGGTGGCCTTCGAAAGATGATGCAATCCTTTCTCCATAGGATGATATGATGTATGGCCTCTCCCAGTGTGTGCTCGTTGTCACCTCTAGGAATGTCAAGCTCTAGCCCCGAATATTGGTCCACCACCTCATCAACCAAGACACAAGCATAGCCCGCTAGAATCGGGTTGCAATGGAAGGTTTCTTCGGGGTGATTTGTAAAAGCAACGGCGTCCGCCACCTTCATGGATATGTTCTTCATTTTGAATTGTAGCTCACAGTTAGTGTTCTCTATGATGTCATCCACAGGGTATCTATCCAGCAGTGTGTCGTCCGAGGCGGAACCAATGCTGCTTCTCGGCATGGATGGGACGGTGATATCCAATGCTGGATCATCCGCTAGCTGTTGCCGCTGCTGAGACCCCCTTTCCTGGCTAAGTGAGTCAATCTGCTGCTGCTGCCGCTGGAATTTGAGTTCCAAGTCCGCGTGCGCTGATTCTAGGCCTTGAAGGCGTTCTGCTTTCTGCTTCCTCTGCTCCTCCTCCAGCTTCCTCTTCTTCTCCTTCTCCATCTTCCTTCTTGCACGGCTCATGTAGTCGTCGTTCCAGTCCGAAAAGCCCTCATACCAAGGAATAACGCCCTTGCCTCGTATTCTTCCCGGGTGTTCAGGATTTCCCAGGGCACGCGTAAGCTTTCTCTTTGTTGGGCGTGAACACCCCCTTTCGAGCATCTTCTATTGCGTCAAGTAACTTTTGTTCGGCTCCTTTTAGACATGCCTTCTTCGAAACCTTGCCTATTTTCGGGTCCAACGCCCCCCCCCCCCCCAGGCACATAGAACCAAGTTCTGCACCTGGGGGGCCAGCTCCTAGAAACTGGAGTGACCCCTGCATCCACCATCTCTTGCTCAGAGTTATCCCACTTAGGCAATGCCACCGCGTAGCCACCCGGCTCCAGCCTATGGAACTGCGTCTTTTTTGCGGCATTGGCCTTATTTTTTCTCGACCGTTCCTTAGATAATTATGATTCTTTGAATTTCAAGAAAGCGGGCCAGTGTTCTCTTTGCTTATCCAGTGTTCCCTTGAATTCTGGAGTCTTCCTTTCTGCAGCGACGTAGTTGGCCCATACAGTTTTCTTGTGGGTGTTGAATGCAATTGCCATCTTCTTAAGAGCAGCGACCTTGACTTTCTGCACATGTGCATCAGTGAAATGATATGATAGGGTGAAATGTTCCATCAGAGATTCCCAAAGCTTTTGTTTTGCTCTGTCGTCGACCCAAGTAACATCTGGATGTTTAGTTTTTGGCTCTTTCCATTCTTGAATGGATATCAAGAGTTGGTCCTTCACAAGAACTCCGCACCGACGAACAAACGTGTTCGCAATGTTCTTAGTCATGAGGGGTTCGCCATTTGCTTTGATGGAATCGATGTTGTACTTTACACCCTCCTTCATCTTTTTGCCCGGGCCATGCTTTGTCCTGCTGTTTGTAGAAGCAGATTTGCTTGATCCGGAGGGCTGAAAGAAGAAAGATTGATTCATTAATATATCTTCAAATAAAAAAACATGTGATGATCACCAGATGCCCGCTTATATAAATATATCTCGCCGATAGTCTTTGTTATTTCAAGATCAGCATTGTATGCGTCATCATAAACATTGTCTGCATCATCATAATCATAACAATAGTTCATGACTTTATCAATTCGGTCGTCGAGATCAAATATCTTATCATCACCCTCCCTGGTATTGTTCAGATATTGCGAGCCGTCATCTGCTTCATTCAGATCATCTGGCATGTGAGGGCTGCGTATGATCGCGAACAGGGCCTCTTCTCCCTCTCTGCCGGTATTGTCCGTCATAGCTTTTATTTAACTAATCCAGAAGAAATATAAAATAATTTAGTATTCAAATTACAATGCATGGATGTAATCAATAAGGAAAAATTGAATCATATAGTACATAATATGCATCGTCTCGAGTAATATATAATCTCGAATACA
This sequence comes from Aegilops bicornis, assembly GCA_021605145.1. Taxonomy (NCBI): domain Eukaryota; kingdom Viridiplantae; phylum Streptophyta; class Magnoliopsida; order Poales; family Poaceae; genus Aegilops; species Aegilops bicornis. The sequence goes on along the minus strand of CM038675.1, from coordinate 65,276,994 downwards.
TCGTCTCGAATAATATGTAATGTTGAATACATCGTCTCGAATAATATATAATGTCGAGTACATCGTCTCTAATAATATATATAATCTTGAATACATCGTCTCAAATATTATATATCGAATACATAACTGGCTAGGTAGCTAATAAAGATCGAATACTACAGAAGAATCTAGGCCACTCGCGGTTCCTGGGGCGCGGGCGGTGGACACCCAAAGAGAAGGAACCATCACAGGATCATATCTCCGGTCATCTGCCCAAAGAACCTGCCAGGTATTGGAGAACCTGACGTCCATAGCATCCATGTAGCAATGGACGTGCTCGTCCTTCTCCCTGACATGGCGACGCACCACCTCCAGCGGGGCCGGCTCCCTCTGCACCGAATGTGGCCCACGCGAACGCCACCAAAGGAGACCAGGGTCGACGACGGGACCCGAGGCCGGGTTCCTCACCAAGCGGCGCACCCCTGCAGGTAGCACCTCCCAGTGCCAGCCCGACGGAGCCCAGACCCGGACATGGGTCAGCCGGACGTCATCGCGAATGGGTCGACGGCGAGGATGCGGGCCGGGCATCGTCGAGAACAAATATTATATGCCCGCAAAAAGTAACATTTTTTAAATGATTGGATTGTGATAACTAAAATTCTATATGCAAATTCTAAATTTTTCTATAACTAACATTTCTAATATTTCTATAACTAAAAAATAGAAAAATTTCTAACATTTATATATATATATTTCTATAACTAAAAAATAGAAAAATTTCTATAAATCAAATTTATAACTACAAAACTAAAAAACAATGTGTGTGTGTGTGTGTGGACATGGCGGCCGGGGCAGGAGCTCACCGGCAGCGAGGCAAGGCGACGGGGGGGCGGCGACGGGGACGGCGACGGGCGGTGACCACGGGGATGGGGACGGGGCGGCGACGACGGGGACGGGGACGGGCCGTGCGGGGACGATGCTCGGGACGACAGGGCGGGGCACTGCGACGGGGACGACGGGGACGGGGACGGCCGGGGGGGGGGGGGGGCGACGGCGACGGACGGCACCGGGGCAGAGGAGAAGAAGCAGAGGGTGAGATGAGAAACTAATTTTTTTGAAGTGTTTTCTTATATAGAACCCCCATTTAGTACCGGTTGGAGCCATCAACCGGTACTAAAGGTCTGTTTTGGTCAGGCCAAGCGGCGGGAAGTGCCCCCTTTTAGTACCGGATGGTGGCACCAACCGGTACTAAAGACCCCCCTTTAGTACCGGTTGGAGCCACGACCCGGTACTAAAGGGGTGTGTCAAGCAGTGCGGTGCAGCAAGTTTAGTCCCACCTCGCTAGCCGAGGGGCGTCCGCACTGGTTTATAAGCCCCAGTGTGGTAGCTCTCGAGCTCCTCTCCAAAGCAGGCCTACTGGGTCTACCTGTTCTGTGCTTCCCTGTGGGCTTACTGGGCCTTTGTGGGCCTGCATCCTAGCCCAACAACATGCTGGGTTTCTAGTCGTATGCAGGCCGCTCTGGCCCAGTAGGCGGGTTTTTTTATTTTCTTTTTTTTTGCTTTATTTATTTTTGTTTTATTTATTTTTGAGTTGTTTTTTTTGCTGTATTTAGAGTTTTTTTGTGAATATTTTTCCTTTAGGTACAAAAAATTACAAACTTTCTGTTAGTGCCGGTAGTTTTCAAATTTGAATAGTTTAAATTTTGAATTATTTGAAATTTGTGTGAATCACTACACTAGTAGAAAACAGGGCTTTGGTCACAGGGCAATATTTCACATTAGTCCCGGTTCAGCCACGAACCGGGACTATTGTGAGCATTGGTCCCGGTTCGTGCGGCTAAAGGCATTAATCCCGGTTCAAATGAGCCCTTTAGTCCCGGTTTAAGACAAGAACCGGGACTAAAGGGTGCAACGCCCTTTACTCCCGGTTTGTGTCTCAAACCGGGACTAAAGATTAGACCTTTAGTCCAGGTTTGAGACACGAACCGGGACTAGCAGGCGATGTTCTTTAGTCCCGGTTTGTGTCTCAAACCGGGACTAAAGGTCCCATTCTCAAACTCTACCCCCCTCCGTGGATCGCATTTTTAGTTTTGAAAAAATCAAAAGAAAATGATAAACACTTCAAAAAATAAAATCCTTCGAGAGGTAGTTATATTACTACATCTACTAGTTAGGAAAATTTAAAATTTAAATTTCGACATGTTTTGCAAAAAGTGCAGGGAAAATGTAAAACGGCTATAAAATTTGCAGATGTCGGAAAAAACGTATAATATATCAAAAAACGTATAATATATCAAAAAGTTATGCTCAAATTTCAGTTTTTTTATTTTTGTTAAATCTGGTCAAACTATGGTCAAACTACTTATTCAAGAAGTATTAGTGTTACTAAATAATTATTCAACAATATTAGTGTTACTTAATAATTATTTCAGTTTTTTGTATTTTTTTCAAATCTGGTCAAATTGTGGTCTAACAATGGTCAAACTATTTATTCAAGAAATATTAGTGTTACTAAATAATTATTTCAGTTTTTTTGAATTTTGGTAAAATTTGGTCAAACTATGGTCAAACTATGGTCAAACTATTTATTCAAGAAATATTAGTGTTACTAAATAATTATTGTTTTGTACAATAATAGTTTCAAACTCAAACAGTGAAATGTGTAACTTCATGCTCAAGCTAAACTCTTGAGGGTTAATAGGATTGACATCTTATTATTGTTAGGAAAACAACAAGTGCAGACTTGGAAACGAAGGAGAATAGGACCCGAAAGTTAAGCGTGCTCGGGCTGGAGTAGTTAGAGGGATGGGTGACCGGTCAGGAAGTTAGATGATTTAGAATGATGAGGGGTGATTAGAGATTAGAGGTTAAATTGAGCAGTGATGAGGGGTGGGTGATTAGAGATTAAATTATAAAATAATTCAGAAACTTGAAAACCGAGAAAAAATTTCAAAAAAAAAATTACCTTTAGTCCCAGTAGGTGTTGCTAACCGGGACTAAAGGTGGAGCTGGTGGAGCTCTAGCCAGCGGCCACGTGGAGGGCCGTTAGTCCCGGTTCGTGTAAGAACCGGGACTAAAGGGGGGCCTTTAGTAACTACCCTTTAGTCCCGGTCCGAGAACCGGGACTAAAGGCCCTTATGAACCGGGACTAATGACCCTTTTTCTACTAGTGCTAGTTGGTGAATAACTTAACTTTGAAAATAGATTTTTCAGTGATTCTTTTATCTTATGTTCAATATTAGTGTGTTTTATCATTATATTCAATTTGGTAATGCTTAGTTTATTTAAAAAATGAAATGTCTTTGTAACAGATGTGTTTTCGTCTGAAACCCTGATACTTCGAAAGAGATTGTCCATTTTGTACACGAAGTGCATCCAGTTTTTGCGGTAACCCTCTCTACTTTTTTGCACATGCTATGTGGGTGAAATTATGATACCATGCCAACTTTCAACCTTTTCTGAGTTCATTTGAAGTGCTTTTCAATTTCAGGGTCATTTAGCTGAAAAAATCAGTAAATGCATGAAAGATTTGATTGCACATAAAATTTCATCGCGTTTTAAATGCCAAAACACATAACTACCCTAACTATTACAGAGATTCCCTCCTGGGTGTGAAACACAGAAGAAAGTGATGATAGTGAAGCCGATCACATCCCAGATCTTTGGGTGTGAAACTGTTTCTTCGCGTGTGTCCCTTTGCGCCATAGCCATGGAAAATCTTCGTCATTTAACTGGATGCTCGGGTCAATGTTCGCTGTGAATGGAGCAATTTCATCAAACTTTTCATAATCTTCTGACATGTCTATCTTGTCATCCACTCCCATGATGTATCTCTTCCCAGAAAGAACTATGTGGCGCTTTGGCTCATCGTATGATGCATTCGCTTCCTTATCTTTTCTTTTTCTCAGCTTGGTAGACATGTCCTTCACATAGAAAACCTGTGCCACATCATTGGCTAGGACGAATGGTTCGTCTGCATACGCAAGATTGTTGAGATCCACTGTTGTCATTCCGCATCATGGGTCTTCCTTTACCCCGCCTCGTGTCATATTGACCCATTTGCACCGAAACAAAGGGACCTTCAAACCACGTCCATAGTCAAGTTCCCATATGTCCTCTATGTAACCATAATATGTTTCCTTTCCCGTCTTGGTTGTTTCATCAAAGCGGACACCGCTGTTTTGGTTGGTGCTCTTCTTATCTTGGGCGATCGTGTAAAATGTATTACCATTTATCTCGTACCCTTTGAACGTCATTATATTCGAAGATGGTAACTAGGACAACGACTACATGTCATCTTCAATAGAGGCGTCATGCATGGTACGTGTCTGCAACCAGCCGGTGAAACTCTTTGTTTGTTCACGTGTAATCCAGTCATCAGACCGCTCCGGGTGTTTGGAGCGTAGAAAATTCTTGTGTTTGTCCATATACGGAGCCATCAAGGCGGAATTCTGTAGAACTGTGTAGTGTGCTTTAGTGAGAGAATGTTCGTCCATACATATTATTTGATTCCCTCCTAGCGTGCCTTTTTGGGATGCTTGCCTTTTTTCTTACAGGATGCCTGCTCGGAAGAAATCGACGATGTCCCAGGTACACATTCTTCCTACAATTGTCCAAATATATATTGTCGGTATCATCCAAACAGTGCATGCATGCGCGGTATCCCTTGTTTGTATGTCCTCAAAGGTTACTGAGAGCAGGCCAATCATTGATGGTCACGAACAACAACGCCTTTAGGTCAAATTCTTCCTGTCCATGCTCATCCCATGCACGTACACCTATTCCATTCCACAGCTTTAAGAGTTCTTCAACTAATGGCCTTAGGTACACATCAATGTCGTTGCCGGGTTGCTTAGGGCCTTGGATGAGCACTGGCATCATAATGAATTTCCGCTTCATGCACAACCAAGGAGGAAGGTTATACAAACATAGAGTCACAGGCCAGGTGCTATGGTTGCTGCTCTGCTCCCCAAAAGGATTAATCGTTCCTTGCGTCACCTGTAAACTCCTCCCTGTACACTACTAGAAAAAGGGCTATAGATGGGATTGACACTAATGGCGCACCAGAAAGATGGTGCGCCATTAGTATATTCTAATGGCGCACCACCATCCGATGCGCCATTAGAGTTTAAACTACTAATGGCGCACCTTGCAATGGGTGCGCCATTAGTATCAATTTTTTTTAACTAGTGCGCCTGTCCAAACATACTAATGGCGCATCCTGCCAAAGTGCGCCATTAGTAGTTGTAACTACTAATGGCGCACCAGGCAGTGGGTGCGCCATTAGTATAGAATTTTTTTTGAACTAGTGCGCCTATCCAAACATACTAATGGCGCATCCTGCCCAAGTGCGCCATTAGTAGTTGTAACTACTAATGGCGCGCCAGGCAGTGGGTGCGCCATTAGTATAGAATTTTTTTTCTTTGACCTAGTGCGCCTATCCAAACATACTAATGGCGCATCCTACTTAAGTGTGCCATTAGTAGTTGTAACTACTAATGGCGCACCATGCAAGAGGTGCGCCATTAGTAAGTGGGCAGCAACAAGATATTTGGGACATCCTCTCCTACCCACACACTCACTTTCTCCCCACTTCATTCTCTCCACCTCCTCCTTGTCTCGGTGCCTCCTCTTTTTCACCTCATTTCCACCATAGATTCATTCAAATTAAGTGGTTAAATTACCTTGTTTTAATAGGTAAGTAAGGGGAAGCTATATTTAGGTTGTTCTCCCTACAACAATGTGCACATGCACTTTTTACGGCCTAGCTAGATCTATGTATGTTCGTGGTGTTGCATATGTTTGTGGTGTTGCATATGTGTTTGTGTTTGGAGGTGTACCGGTATTTGAAATGCGATAGTTGCCAATATTTTGCCGGAATGTTGATTCATTTCCGCTTCGCGAGAATTTTGGCATTAAGCATTCTTTTGGTCCTATTTTAGGGAAAGTCATGCCAAATTTTTGTTTGGTTCTAAAATATCGTTTAGCTCTACCTCGCAGCGACCATATGGTCCGCACGATGACCGAAGGCATCGTGAATAGGTTTTTGAGGTCCGTGAAGGCCGAGATGCTTCAAAAGAACGAGACAGAGATAAGATGTCCGTGTCGAAGATGCAAGCTGAAGAGCCTTATTGCGGACCCGGATTCCGGGCAGGTGCGGGACCACCTGCTGTTGCGTGGTTTCATGGATGGCTATCGGTGGCAAGGTGATGAAGATGACTACGAAGTCGTCCATGCGGGCCGGGCAAGAAATGAGGAAGGGCAGCAAGACAACCACCGCAGCTCGGGCGGGCGAGAAGACGAAGAATCCCCAGGAGATGATCACGATCGTGATGTTGTACATACAGTCATCATGTAGAAGATGCAGGACATGATGATGAGGAAGATGCCGGAGCAGCGACGGGCATGATCATGAAGATGATGATGCCGGGCGGAGCGCATTTACTGGAGCATCGATGGGCTGGGTGCAGGACCCTCATATTCAAGAGCTTCTTCTCAAGCAGACGGATAACACAAGAGCTGCCGCCCGAGAGAAAGCCAAGATGGATCAACTTGAGTTAGACGCGGTTACTCCATTATATGAAGGATGCAGGCCCGAGGATACCCGCCTGAAAGTAACGCTCATGGCTCTGGAGATGAAGGTAAAACACAAAATGACCGACGCATGCTTCGACGAGAACATGTCATTCTGGCACGAACGTCTTCCCAAGGGGAACAAGTGCACGACCAGTTTGGAGGAGGCGAAGAAAATCGTGTGTCCTCTCGATTTACCGCACGTGAAATACCATGTGTGCATGAACAATTGCATCATTTATCGGGACGAGCACCCGGAGTCTACCATATGTCCGGTGTGCGGCGTCACTCGATACAAGAAGAGGAAGAAAGCTCCTCGAAAAGTGGTGTGGTACTTTCCGATCACTCCTCGTCTACAGCGCTATTTCGCGGACCCTAAGGTAGCAAAGCTCCTGCGTTGGCACGCCGGATAGGGAGGGAAGAAGCGGGAAGATGACGCAAATGATCCGGAGATAGATAAAAAGACAAGATGTTGAGTCACCCTAAGGATGCGAGCCAGTGGCAAGCGTTGAACTTCAAGACTCAGAATTTGGGAACGATCCAAGGAACATCGTCTGGGCGCGAGCACCGATGGAGTCAATCCGCTTTGGCAGCCGGAGAAGCACACATAGCACCTGGCCTGTGTTTGTGTGGATGTACAACCTTCCCCCCTAGTTGTGCATGAAGAGGAAGTACATTCACATGAGTATGCTAATTGAAGGGCCGAAACAACCAGGGAACGACATCAATCTGTATCTGGGGCTGCTGAAAGTTGAGCTTGACACGCTGTGGAAAACGCCAGCCAATACGTGGGATGCCGCAGAGAAAGAATATTTCCCTATGAGAGCCGCACTGCTCATGACGGTGCACGACTATCTCGGTTACGGATATCTCGCGGGGCAGGTAGTCCACGGATTTTCTGGATGCGTAAGGTGCATGGATGACACAATGTATCGCCAGCTAGATAGAGATCCCCGGTCTTCGAAAACCGTGTTCATGGGACATCGAAGGTGGCTTCGCGACGATGACCCGTGGAGGAAACGCAAGGATCTGTTCGATGGTGAAACCGAACCCGGAAACGCCCGTGTACGAGGAGCCGCGAGGAAATAGACAAGTTGTTGAAAAATTGGAAAGACTGCACACTACCGGGAAAGAAGCAAAAGGCGCCAGCGCCGAAAGAAGCGAAAGGCGCCAGAGCCGCTTGCTGAAGGTATGGAAAACGAGGTCTGTTTTACGGGACTTGCCCGTCTTGGAAGATCCACCGTGTGCCTCACAGCCTTGATGTCATGCATATCACGAAGAACGTGTAGAGTCTGCTTGGTACCCTGCTCAACATGCCGAGAGGACCAAAGATGGGCCGAAAGCAAGGGCAGACTTGAAATCAATGGGCATCGTGCAGGAGCTTCACGCTATATATGATGATGATGATGATGATGATGATGATGATGATGATGAGGCGAAGCAGGACACGTAAAGTCGCCGTAAGGGCAAAAAGGCCAAGAAGACCGGAAATGACTACCCTCCCGCGTGCTTCACTCTAAGTCGAGGAGATCGAGCAGTTTTTCACCTGCCTCCTAGGAGTAAAACTTCCTTACGGTTACGCTGGGAAGATAAGCAGATACCTAGACCCCAAGCAGAAGTTCAGCGGGATGAAGTCTCACGGTATCGCGTCTTGATGACACTGAGATACTTCCAGTTGCAATCCGTGGGATCATGGACGCGCACGTCCGTGAAACGCTATTTGGCCTATGCAACTTTTTCGACGTCATCTCGGAAGTCGGTTGGCGTGAGGCAGCTCAGAAGGCTACAGGAAGAGATCGTGGTGATACTATGCGAGCTTGAGATGTACTTCCCGCCCGCATTCTTCGACGTTATGGTGCATCTGCTGGTCCATATAGTGGAGGATATCATCCAACTCGGGCCGACGCTCCTGCACAAAGATGATGCCGCTCGAAAGGATGAATGGTGTCATCAAAGGATACGTTCGCAACATGTCACGCCCAGAAGGAAGCATAGCTGGGGCTTCGATCAAGAGTGCATCTCCTACTGCACGAATTATCTAGGCATCGAGAACCCCGTTGGTCTGCCCGTCAACAGGCACCTCGGCAGGCTCGCTGGATGGGGTCACCGTGAGGGTCGCCGCGAAATGCATGTCGACTTCGAGGGTCGACTTGCCGACTTTGAAAGAGCAAACCTAGTCGCGCTACAACACATAGACGTGGTCGATCCTTGGGTGGTAGAGCACAAAACCTTTATTAAAAAGACGTACACAATGACCGAGGCCAACAGAGGACGGACGGAGATACACTCAAAGAGCACAACTCATGTTTCACGCGTTAGTTCAAGCATAAGCTTCTGTTGTACCCTTTACATGAGGATTCCTCCGCGGAAGAACAACTCATATTCGCCTTGTCACAGGCGCCGAGCACAACCTCGATGACCTATGAGGCGCATTTATATCAACGACTACACATTCTACACCGAGGCCAAGGACATGAAGAGCGTTGGTTATATTTTCTGCGGGGTAACGATGGAATCCTACACCGGTAACGTGAAGGACTGATTCTTCGGTAGGATCGTGGTGTTCTGGGAGCTGAGCTACGCTGGAGAGATGGTACCGTTGTTCCGTGTCGATGGGCCAAGAACGTCATAAAAGAAGACCGGTATTTCACCACCATGGTTATACCCAAGACAAATCCAAGATCATGGGCGCAAACGCGTCACCGCGAAAAATGAGCCATGGGTACTGGCTTCCCAAGTGGACCAATGCTTCTTCATTACCGACCCGTCAAAGCCCAGTCGGGTTGTCATGAGGAGAGGCAAAAGGAAGATCATCGGAATGGATGGAGTAGCCAATGAGCAAGACTTCGACAAGTACGGCGACCCGAGGATCGAACATGACGACGATGATGAAGTAGCAGCATACACCACAAGAAGAAGCAGGACCACCCTACCTAAAGGACCTACGTTCCACAGAAGAACTCCATTTGCGAAAAAGAAGGGCAAGAAGATTGTGAACAGATAGCTAGCTAAGATCGATTGTATTTAAATCGTAGCCTTCATTTCTCGATTGTATTTCATGGGTACTTTTTGAACTATCATGAATATTTTTAAATTTCATGGACACTCGATCTCGATCCCCCTCCATCTCGATCGCTCTCCCACCTCGCCAGATCCGGTCCCTCGCCACGAGCACCCCCAATCCACCGGCCGCCGCCACCCCCGCACCCTCGATTCCCTACTCAACCGCCGCTGCCGACCCCCGCACCCCAAGCACCGCCTTATAAAAAATAAGTATCAAACAGCTTTTTAAATGCTATTGTCTTATAAAAAATATTACTGTTATTATTTAAACAAGTTTGAACATATTTGAACACAAATAAGTATCAAACAGCTTTTTAAATGCTAAAAAAAAAATTGTGGAGCCTGGGAGTCGAACCCAGGACCTCCTGGTGTGAGAACTGGCTGCTGACCAGTCGAGCTAGTAGAGTGGGCTTGATGTGGATAGGTTACAGTAGTACATAACCTTTGGCTCGAGTTGAAATAAAAAAATACTAATGGCGCACCACGGTGAGGTGCGCCATTAGTATGGATATGCTAATGGCGCACCACGGTGAGGTGCGCCATTAGTATTGTGCCCGATCCCCCTGCCCTCTCCCCTTCGCCCGATCCCCCTTCCTCTCCCCCTCGCGGTTCCCTCTCCCTCTCGATCCACCGCCGCCGCCGCGCTGCCTGACCCTCGCCCTCGCCCTCGCCTCTCCCTCCCTCGCCCTCTCTCGCCTTCCCTCTCCCTCGCCCGCCTCCCTCAGCGCCATCGTCCCCGCCACCTGGGCGCTGCCCCGCCGCCTCAGCGACCCGCCGCGGGCCGCGCCCAGCGCGCGCCTCGGCGACCCGCCGCCCAGCGCCGCCTCGTAGCGACCCGCCGCCCGGACGCCCGCCACAGCGCCGCCTCGGCGCTGCCCGCCACCCAGCGCGCCTCGGCCGACCCGCCGCCCAGACGCCGCCCGACTCCGCCTCGACGCTGCCCGCCGCCTCGACCCGCCCGACGCCGCTGCCCCACCTCGACCCCGCCCGTCCCACACCACTGTCGCCGAGCACCACCACCCCGTGAGCTCCTCCTCCTCCCTCCTCCTCCCCCTGCATTTGAATGAAAATAACATTGTCCGATGATGTCCTATACATGTGAATTGCAGTTTGTAAACATTCATTTGTCAAGAGATCATGGGATTTAGTTATATCTATTTTCTCATATTGATTCTTCATGCTATAAATCCATAGAAGAAACAAAGCAGATTGATTAAATACCACTATAAGCAGTTTTTACCAAATCCTGTTACAACTAAGTGAGCTCGACATATTGCAGCAAAGAATAATCAAGAAATTTGCAGCATGATATATCAAAAAATAGAGAGGAGGGAAAAATGGAAAGAACTTTCTCAAAAAATATATGTAGGTGAACCCAATAGGAGAAGTTCAATTCTGAACCATAGCTTGATGTTGCTTTCAACCTATACAAGGCTATCTGTTGAAAGTATGTAGAGATTGAAATGGAATTCTTGACACTATGTAGCTTTGGTTTCTCAAGTAATTAAAGAAATGCTCCAAGAATAAGGCCACCATCGATATATTTGTTCTTTTATGGACAAAAGAGTTTACATGCGAATTATCACTTTTTTTATTTCTTGACAAGTTTCTTACCTTTGTGCTGGTCAATTCTTTTTATGTAGATGTTGATAATATATATTTAGCTAAGATGCATTAGATCATTGTAGTATAGTCGAAGGGGATGTTATAGATGAACATTTGTGTACTATTTGTAGAGAACATATCTCCAATTGTATTATTGGAAATTAAGGAAAATTTTGGCATTTGCTCGATTGATTTGTTCACTCATGGAGGCTATAACTTTTAACTTTTCGTTTTAACTGTATGCTGGGGCTCTGCCAGATCTGATATATAATACACATAGAGTATTCTGACATTTGGATCTGTGTATGTATGATTGGTGCTTTACGAGATGTTGAAATGATGCATGGTCTGGAACAAGCATATATTCTCTCTTGAGAATATTATTACCAAAGTCTTGGCAGCACTGTTGGACACTAGTACTATCATCTTGTACTACTGTTAGACAGGGCAATGGCCAAACAGTCTTTCAGAGCACAAGCCCATGCTTGTCAGTTCTTGGGGTCTAGGTGCCCGATTCATTCATTTATAACTAAAAAATAATCTGGAGGGTCTTAACAAAAACAAAAGTAATCAAGAATAAGAAAATCAATACTGAACCTACGGTTACTAGTAAGTATCTCGTGAATCAGATTGCACATTTTCAGGTTCTGAAGAAACATGCAGTCAGCTGCTGGAAAAATGAATAGGCACATCACTTGCACTTACACAGAGTTAATGTAAACGTTTTGCACAATAACGTAGCATGTATCCTCTTTTTCTGCACTGAATATGATCAAATGTTTAGTTTCTTCAATTAAAAGAGTGCAAGGGTTTGACAGAGTGCAAGAGTGCAAGGGTTTGACAGAGGGCATATATTTAGTTTTTGCACTGTATAGGAATATATGTTCATTTTCTTCTAGTTTTGACAGAGTGCAAGGGTTTAGTTTTTGCACTGTGTTTGATGTGTTCTTCCACCTGTAGAGAAGATTTTCACACGTGTAAAAGTTTTTTTCAAATATATTTTCAGTTAAAACAGAGTGAAGGTTCAGTTATTTGCTGCCATGGTGGTTTCTTCAATCAAATAATCTTTTCATTCCTGCTTGGCGATTTATTATTTCTAAGAAAAGAGAGAGCTAGGATCTTACTAACAACTCTACTAGATTGTTAAGTTGGGTGGGATGTAAAAGCAAGTCTTCTTCTAAGTGCAATATACTTAGTGTTGCTATATGAGTGTATAAATATTTGTTGCTATATAAATGTGAACAAAATTCGTGCTTGTATATGATATTCTGCCATGAAGCTTCACCAGCTCCTGTGGGTGTGGGATCCATGTGACATGTGACATTGCATCCATGTCCACCTGGGATAATGATTTTGCAGGTACCCGAGAGGCCCTTGAGTTTGCCGGAATGTCGATTAACTTCCGTTCCGGCAAATTCGGGTACTCCATATGTCCTATTTTCAGCAAAGGTCATGCTGAAATTTTCCGTGAATTTAGCATGACTTTGCTAAAAATAGGACATATGGGGTACTTGTGACTAATGCATGGGCCGGGTATCTTAGTAGTTAATTAAGTAGGATCAAGTGCCCCGGCGCATTTGTGACTAATGCATGGCTTTTAGGGTGCCTCGGTGTCGATAAAAACCGAAATGATGAAAGGTTAGGCTTTTAGGGTGCCTTGGCGCCGAAAAACCCTCAATGATAAAAGCTTAGATTTTAGGATGCCTCGGTGTCGACAAACCCTAAATGATGAGACCATGATCTTGTTCCTTGACAATAACCAACTTTTTGACCAAACTTTGTTTCTATTTAGAGAGAAACATGGCCCACAACGATGAGGCCGGGGTTCGGGCGGCAAGGCATTCTCGGAGCTGTCCCAGGAGATGGAGGAACAACCTCACTTGTATGAGGCCGCCGCCTTCCCCGCCGATCCCGAGACCACGGATGGTGCCGCCTTTGATGACCACATCGATGCCACCACCGATGGTGCCGCCGAGGATGCCACCATCGATGATGGCGGCGCATTTACAGATGGCAGCCAACCAAGAGGCAACGGAAGGACTGGCGCCCGATCGTGCTCCGCACCCTCAAGGAGGAAGTTATCAAGTGGACTCCAACGGGAATCCAACGGCGCCCGAACGAATAGTTAAGGGGTACTCGCTTCAGCTCGGGTGCATTGTCCGGAGCACCGTCTCGATCAACACCGAGAACCCGAGGCATCCCGACCGAGGGAATTTGGCAACCTCCTCTTCACGAAGCTGCACGAACGATACAAGTTCCCGCTGAATTTGAAAACACAAGCCTCAAAGGGAATAAAGTGAACAATGCTGCCCTCACGAAGATGAGCAAGGCCCTATCTACTTGGAAAAGCAATGTGAAGAGAATGATCGAGAAAGGTGAGAGTTATCGAGAAGATCAAGGAGAAAAATCCTTCGATCACGAAGATGACTACAACGACTTCAAGATCAATTGCTCGAGCACCGCAAGCTCCCAATCAAGTGAGTGGGGAAACAACACGGAGCTGAACATAGGGAACACACACTCGGTCCCGGCGGTTACAGAGTGGCGGAGCCTATATGGGACAAGGAGGAGGCGGACCGTGCCGAGCAAGGCCTACCGCCTCTTCGATACATACGGTGACAAGCAGACCAGGAACTTTGTCGGGCCGGTACAAGAAGGACCCGAAACAAAGGAGCTTACCATGGATCCGAAGACCAGGCAGCTTGAGCTTGTTACGTAAGGAATACACCCAGCGTAATTAGCTCCATATGGTTGCATTCTAATTAATGAAGCCGAATTTCTAAATGGTTCACATTCCTTTCGCAGGCGACTGAAAGCAGTAGCGCGGGGTCGACTCAGAGCAACCCTTGGGACACCACTCTAAATAGGGGGTTGAATGTAATGAAGAACAAGGATAAGCTCGAAGTCGACGCGTCACTGGTCGTGTGGCGGCAAAGGCTTGTCGACAAAATGGGGTCATACTATAATTTGGTGTGCGGAAGGAGAAAAAGACCAGCTCGGAAAGCCAGCGCAACAGGTTCAAGAACTCAAGGCACAGTGTGGCGCAGATTCCGGAGATTGTCCAAGAGCAAGTGGAACAACGACTGGAGCGACGATCATCGCCTTTGTGCCTACCTTGATCTCGGGTTGAATGCGTGGATTGCGGGCGGCCAACAGGGCCGCCCCGATTCCTAGCTTCACGACCAGCAACTTCGCATAATGCGATGGCGGGGCCATTGGTGCCTCCGGCGAGGCGGCATTGGTGTCTCCGACGCCGCACGGGAGCTTAATGCACCTGTGTGTACGCCGGCGGCACCTCTGCAGCAAGCGGCCCCTCCGTTAATCTGACGCCCGCCTTTTGGCGGTGCCTCTACATTAGCCGAGCTCGACGCCATCATCACGGTAACTAATTAAGCCTCTCTCGGCCGAGGACTTCATCTCCTTGCCTTTTGATCGGGCATCCCCGACGCCCTACATGTTTTCGCAGGGCGCCGCCGACGTTCCTGCACTCTCCTCCACTTCGTGAACAACGAGTTGGTCGATGTCGCCAAGGGCAAAATCGTTCAACCGGCAACCCTTGTTCCACGGTACCCAGATGCCACCCAACTTGTTTAGGGTTCAACTGGTTCGGGTGCTGCCAGGCTGCGACGACTTGTTACCTCCGAATCGACCCGTCGGGGCCGACGATGATGACGTGATGACCCTCAGCCGCCTGAGCTGGCCCCTGCTTTGGCCGAAGAGCGATTCCTTTGGGGGCGGGGACACCACCCCAAAGACAACACCGCCCGATCGTGCGGCGCCAAGTCGGCCCCATGGCAAGACCGCCATAACGGTGCGGACATCCCTATGCCATCGGATCCAAACATGCATATGGCACAGAGGATCGTAACGATGACGACGACGACGACTATGATACATTTGGCAACGTCGATCAGTACTTTGCCGAGCATGGGTGCGATGGCGACTTCATGGGGCCTCCTTCTCAAGAACCAAACCCAACAAAAGACGTGTGCGATCTAGCCTGCATCATGGAGAAGCCAAGTTGCAACAGCGCCGTCTGGCGTTCAGCTCTCGAGAGACGCCTCCAGCTGCCGACTTCACCGAGCCTCAGATAGGCGAGGTGCGAAATATTATCAGCCCCAACACACTCAAGAAGGCGGTCTGTGAGCAAAAATCGGTCCCATTACAGGAGAAGAAGAAGGCACGCAAAAGAAAGACTAAGAAGGGTGCGAGCCAGCCGCACCGAGTACGATCCGTGCTCAGACGGGCCACCTTCACCGCAGGATATCTCGAGGAGGGTGCATGTGGCGGGTAGGGCGATGCTACCGACAAATATGCTCAATGCTGCAACCGGTGCTATGCGGAGTCTCGCATGATGTTGTTCTTTCTTTGGAGAAGCGGCGTCTGTTGGAGAAGGATGTGGCATACCCGGTTTTCGCGGCCAAGGTGCCAGAGGGCAAGGGCTTTGTGGATAACTCCATCGGGCGTACGATCGTCCTGCGTTTTGATGACATCCACGCTATGTTGAACCTTCATCCGCTGCACTACACCTTCGTTCGGCTATTTTCGCTGAGTATGGAGATGCGGATCATTCGCGACAAGACCCCGGACATCGTGATAGTTGACCCCTTCTACATGCGTGCCAAGATCTTGGGCAGCGCTGGGGACCGTCAAGTCGCGAAGTTCTTACCTCGAAGGCGTCATTACGGCAAACCAAGATAAGGATAACTTCCTCGTGCCTTACTTTCCCGAGTAAGTCCTCCCTCAACCGCCCGTAACATATGAATTCTTACATTTCGATCGCTTTTTCTTTTAACATTCCGTGTTTTCTGCAGTGACACACGTTGCACGCTCATCGTCCTAAGCCCCAAATATTCCATGGCCACGTATTTCGACCCGGACCGTCGATCGAACGTAGACTACACAAATGTCAAGAAGGTTCTTGATGATGTTCTCCTGCCACGCCAAATCTGGAGGCACCTTCACCAGGCCTATTCGTGAAAGCACGGCAAACACGTGTTCTCCCACAATACTGACGTTACGCTGCGTCAAGCAGCCGCTGGCGATCGGAAGGGTGCCTACTACGCCATCCATCACATGTGGGCGATCGTGACGGGACCATCATCAACTTCGCTACCGAGTAAACTCCAAGATTGGGCCGCGGCGTGTCGGCAATCCAGACGCGGACCTCCGACAAGAATTCTTTCGCATCCAAATGGAGTTTGCGGAAATCATCCATCAAGATGTCCTTCGTACCTGGGCAATTCTACCTCGTAAATCAACCGTCCAACGGTGACATCGACACAATGCTACAAATGCAGGATGACAACGCCTGCTCTTTCATGACTCCCACGATAGACGGCGGCTTCATCCACGCCCGATCCCTTGAGTCGAGTTGTCTAGTTCTGAAACATCGATTGGCTCATGTTGTAATTAAACTTTAATGAACTTGTAGTATGTCTCTTTGGTTTCGAGAGTCGTTCAAGTTAGATGTAATCGATGCTATTAATGTCTTGCTTTTCTTCCGATCGCTCTGTTGCATACTTATATATTGCTTATGTATTGTCTGTGAATTGGTACTAACGTTTACGCTTGGCTAGTGCATAGCGATGCCGACATATGTCGTGTACAAGGGTAAGGTTCCCGGAGTCTACGATGACTGGGAGGAGTGTCGGAGACAGGTTCACCGATTCAGCGGTAACAGTTACAAAGGGTGCACCACTAGGGCCGAGGCCGAATCTAGATACGCCCGCTATCTAGCGGGAGAGGGGAGGGAGCGTTGGAGGAACCGGATGAAGACGAGTTTCATCGTGATGATGCTCATCGTGATGACCGCAGCTCTCTTCTATGTGATGGTAGTTTATCGATATCGACTTGTAATGTGAAGACAAACTCGCTACTCGCGGTCTCGAGACTTGTAATATAATGTTCTATCTTTGTTCGGTCTTTTCAATTCGGAGACTAATATGATGAATTGTATTCGGAGACTAATATGATGAATTGTATTCAAAGACTAATCTTCTATTGTATCTGATGAATCTATTGTTGATGTGTGCTGTCTATATTTTGTCAAATTATACATTTTGTAACCTGTGCAAAAAACAGAAAATAAAAAAATAAAAAAAACCTAATATTCATACTAATGGCGCATCACATGACAGTGCGCCATTAGTATGACAGTGCATACTAATGGCGCATCCGGAGGTGGTGCGCCATTAGTATGCCAAAGCACCTGGGTATACATGCCCCCTGGGAGGCATACTAATGGCGCACCCTCGCATATACTAATGGCGCACCAAGTGGTGCGCCATTAGTATACTCAGAATACTAATGGCGCACGGTGGTGCGCCATTAGTAAAAATTACTAATGGCGTGCTATTAATGGCGCACCAGTGATGCGCCATTAATGGCCAAATTAGGTGCGCCATTAGTAGTGGTTTTTCTAGTAGTGGTACTTTCTCTTGATTTTTCTCCACTATGACCCGTCAGCGGGTACTCTCAACTTTCCGTCTTTCTTACCGTCTTCTCTGTGCCATCGCATCGCCTTGGCATGCTCTTTGTTTTGGAACAAACGTTACAACCGTGGTATTATAGGAGCATACCACATCACCTTGGCAGGAATCTTCTTCCTGGGGCGCTCGCCCTCGACATCACCAGGGTCATCGCGGTTGATCTTATAGCGCAATGCACCGCATACCGGGCAAGCCTTCAAATCCTCGTACTCACCGCGGTAGAGGATGCAGTCATTAGGGCATGCATGTATCGTCTGCACCTCTAACCCTAGAGGGCAGACAACCTTCTTTGCTTCGTACGTACTCTCGGGCAATTCGTTGTCCTTTGGAAGCATATTCTTTATCATTACCAGCAACTTTCCAAATCCCTTGTAAGATACAACATTCTCTGCCTTCCATTGCAGCAATTCCAGTGTGGTGCCCAACTTTTTTCTTGTCAGCTTCGCAATTCGGGTACAACAATTTCTTGTGATCCTCTAACATGCGCTGCAACTTCTTCTTCTCCAAATCACTTGCGCAGTTTCTCTTTGCATCGGCAATGGTCTGACCTAGATCATCAGCGGGCTCGTCTGATGCCTCTTCTTCAGCTTCCTCCCGCATTGCCGGCTCAGCTTCTTCCCCCATTGTTGTATCATCGTATTCAGGGAACCCATGGCCAGGATAGCTATCTTCGTCCTCTTCTTCTTCATTGTCTTCCATCATAACCCCTGTTTCTCCGTGCTTGGTCCAAACATTATAGTGGGGCATGAAACAAGACTCAAACATGTGGACGTGAATGGTTCTTGACGTAGAGTAATTGTGATCATTCTTACAGCCACCACATGGACAAGGCATAAAGCCATCCGCCCGCTTGTTTGCCTCGGCCGCAAGCAGAAAACTATGCACGCCATTAATGAACTCGGGAGAGCATCGGTCATCATACATCCATTGTCGGCTCATCTTCATTACACAACATCGAAAAGACCAAACTAATACAAGTTCATACATAAAGTTCATACATATATATAGTTCATACAACACTTAAATGCAACAAACAAATAACTCTCTAGCTAAAGCATTTAAATGCAACAACAAATGCGATCAAAATCGCAACTAAGGTAACAATTGATCCAACAACATAATGATACCAAGCCTCACTATCAATGGCATGTTTTCTATCTTTCTAATCTTCAAGCGCATTTTCTACATCTTGATCTTGTGATCATTGACGACATCGGCAACATGCAACTCCAATTGCATCTTCTCCCCCACAATTCTTTTCAATTTTTCTTTCAAATACTCGTTTTCTCTTTCAACTAAATTTAACCTCTCGACAATAGGGTCGGTTGGAATTTCCGGTTCACATACCTCCTAGATAAAAATATCTATGTCAACTTGAGGGGCATAATTTGTCATAAACACGAAATGCAACAAATAGTTTTAAAAGAGAATATACCACATCCGAATCATAACAAGGATGAGGGCCGACAGGGACAGATATCAAAACCATGGCCCTATGTATAACAAACTACGTATGGGTAAGATAATTATATGAGTAACTATATATCCAAATCACACAAACATCAATTTTTTATATAAAACATTCATGAACAAGAGGCTCACCACAAGGTGGTGCCGGGCGACAGACGGCAGTGAAGCGATCGACGGTGGTTACGACGGAGATTTAGAAGGCACTAAGTAAACCACACCTACATATGCAAACTAAGTGTTATTTTTTACCTCAAATTGCATATAAATCAAATACTAGCATATATAATTTCCTCCCAAATTACTAAACTCACAAATTAATCACTATATAAAGCATTGCAAGAGCTAATCTAGCAATGAGGGATGAAAGGGCAAAGTTGCTAACCTTTGTGATCAGTTGAATGGATGGGGGCCTTCAAATCTTGACAAATTTTGGGCAAAATGTGTGATGAGCTTGAGAGAAAGAGGGGAAGAACAGAGAGGAGAGGGGAAAGGGGAAGAACAGAAGCGAGCCTGGGTGGACGAAGGGTTTATGTAGGACGACCTTTAGTACCGGTTCGTGACACGAACCGGTACTAACGGTGCTGGACGGGCCCCAGACTGACAACATCCTGCCACCACTCTCATTAGTACCGGTTTGTGGCACGAACCGGTACTAATGAGAGCGGCCGGCTAGCCGTTGGAACCGGCACTAATGGACACATTAGTGCCAGCTCAAAATCAAACCGGCAGTAATGTGCTTTACATTTAACCCTTTTTCTACTAGTGATACAATCCAAAATGGCAACATGCTAATACACGCCGACCATGTTCCTATGCAGATGGAGGCCCTACTACGCTCTGATATCAACATATATAGATGTATTGTGAGGTAAGCCTATATATAGAACATTTTCTAGGATAGATTGTGAGCCAACAGATAGTACTGAGACCATCAACCGCCACGTCCAGGACGGCTGCTTTCTGCTAACTAACTGCTACCATCTGTGGTGCTACATATGCTTGGTCTTATATGGTCGGTGTCGGTGTCAAAAACGGCGGATCTCGGGTAGGGGGTCCCGAACTGTGCGTCTAGGCGGATGGTAACAGGAGACAAGGGACACGATGTTTTACCCAGGTTCGGGCCCTCTTAATGGAGGTAAAACCCTACGTCCTGCTTGATTAATATTGATGATGTGTGTTACAAGAGTGGATCTACCACGAGATCAAAGAGGCTAAACCCTAGAAGCTAGCCTATGGTATGATTGTTGTTCGTCCTATGGACTAAAGCCATCCAGTTTATATAGACACTGGAGAGGGCTAGGGTTACACAGAGTCGGTTACAATGGTAGGAGATCGACATATCCGTATCGCCAAGCTTGCCTTCCACGCCAAGGAAAGTCCCATCCGGACACGGGACGAAGTCTTCAATCTTGTATCTTCATAGTCTTGGAGTCCGGCCGATGATGATAGTTCGGCTATCCGGACACCCCCCAATCTTCAATGACGGCGAGTCCGGCGCGCATATTGACTTCGGTATTGCAAGGCGGGTTCTTCCTCCGAATAATTTATAGAAGATTGTGAACACCAGGATAGTGTCCGGCTCTGCAAAAATAAATTCCACATACCACCGTAGAGAGAATAGTATTACACAAGATCAATCTGCTGACGTATTCTGTGGCGTGACGTCGCACCACTACCAAGCCTTTACTCAAATTGTTTTTATTGTTCCACCTCAGCGCGTTTAGCAAAGCGGTTTCCTTGGCACGTCTTGTCGAAGCAGAGATCGTGTTCCCCTTATTCCGGGATTCCCATCAATACGGACGTGGGTAACCCAACCGCGCCATTGTGACGCTTGGGAGATAAGCGAGTTCTACCAGGCCGGTGGGGACACATGTTTTTGTCCACCCATATAAGGGGATAAAGATCCAACCCTTTTACCTGCGCCTTCTTCCTCCTTGGCTTATCCATCTCCGCGAACTCGAGCTCCAGCGCCCAAGTCCGCACTTCTCACCTCAACCTTCTCCAATTATGTCCGGAGCGGGAGGCAAGTGGATGGCCTCCTCCGTCACGGAGGGGCAGATCCAGAAGCTGCGTGACGCCGGATATTTGTCCAGCAACATCACGCATCGGCTCCCCGACGAGGGAGAGCTCGTCCCCAACCCCAGGCCCCATGAGAGGGTAGTATTTCTTCCCCATTTCCTCCGCGGACTGGGCTTCCCGCTTCATCCCTTTGTCCGGGGGCTCATGTACTACTACGGCCTAGATTTCCATGATCTGACCCCGAATTTCATCCTCAACATCTCGGCATTTATCGTCGTGTGCGAGGCCTTCCTCTGCATCCAGCCCTACTTCGGCTTGTGGCTCAAGACCTTCAGTGTCAAGCCGAAGTTTGTGAAGGGCAGCCAAGCGGAGTGCGGAGGCGCCATGGTGGGCAGGATGTCCCACGTTACGTGGCTGGAGGGCACTTTCGTGGAAACCATCAAGGGGTGGCAATCGGGGTGGTTCTACATCACTGAGCCGCGTGACCCTGATTGGGCAGCGGCCCCGAATTCAAATCTGGCATCCCTACACGGCTCACCTCCTGGAAAGAGAGTGGTCGGACTTGGGGGGATTCGGAAGAGCTGACCGGACTCCAAGCCTGTATCCAGAAGCTGGTGGACAAGAAGCTCAAGCTTGTCAACGTAGTCCAGGTCATGCTCATCCGCCGGATTCTCCCGTGCCAGCGACGAGGCTTCAACATGTGGGAGTTTGATCCGCGCAGCACTGCACTGGCGGGCTCTTCGACACTACGCACGAAGATGTCCGGAAGGTGTTGTTCAAGGGCTGAAGCTCCGCATCCGCTACCGAAGATCGCGGATTCCGCTCGCAGCGCCCAGCCGACGAGGTAGGTGATTTCACCACTTGTTTTCCATAGTTTGGCTCTATGCGGGATCTAAACTCCCTTTACCTTTTGACAGGAATGGCTGGCGAAGGCCGAACGGACTATCTGTCCGGCCCCATTGCCAGAGGACCCAGCGGACGCCCGCCTAACGGGGCTGCTGGCTCCGGCACCCCACGTGGTGCCGGAGAAGAAGGCCAAGAAGACGGCCACGGGGACTCGGAAGAGTTCCCGTTTTCAGGTGTTATCGGATGATGAATCCGAGGCCGACTCCTCCCACTAAGGCGAGGAGGAGAAGAAGAAAGCCTCTCCCCCAGCGGGGGGAGGGAAGAAAGGGAAGGCCTCCCCAACAAGGGAGGCCGAAGGTTCCAAGAAGGGAAAAACTCTTCCCCCGGACTGCTCCGCCAACGCTAGTGACGACGACGAGGACTGGCCTCCAAGGGTCAAGCCCCTGGCGAGATCGTAAGTATCCGGACTCCAGAATAACTTCAAGGTTTTTTATTTTTGCCACATAATGTCTTTCTAATGCCGCATACAACCCTGCAGTCCGCCCAAGGATGATCTAACCGTTACGTCGACAGGGTCATTGGGTGCGTCGGATATGGATTCCTTCCGACTGCCTCCACCCCCGTGCATGGACGACGCCGTGGTGGGATCGAAGGGACCCACCAGGAGGAGGAGGCCCCGAGGTGTCACAGGACACCCTCCGGACTTTGCACCGGACTCAGCCCGGAGGCCACAGTGGCTCAAGTCCGTGGCGACCCCTTCGTAAGAAGGGAATGACCGGGACGCCGGCTGCCTCCGTCCAACCGGAGGTGCCGGATAATTTGCTGGAGGCGCTCAACGGCGCCTCCATGGAAGAGGAACACCGCACAGTTATGAGTGCGGTGATTCAGAAGGTTCAGCTCGCCAAGAGCGGGCTGACCGAAGCCTGCAGCAGCCTTCTAACAGGCTTTGAGGTAAGAATTTCGATATATGTAAAATGGTACCGCATAGACAGTAGCCCCTGATGCTCGGTTTGGTGTTCGGAAAGAAAAGCCGGACTGAGGATCTTTAGAAAGATAAACGCAGGAATCATAAAAAATATGTCAATATGGGATTGCAGGCTCTGCTGCTGACCTCCGCCGCACTGACTGCGGAGGTAAATACTTTGAAGGAAAACCTCGAGCGGTCCGAGAACGAGCTCGGCCATGCCAAGAAGCAGCTCGAGGAAAAAGAAGGTGAGTAATACCTTATGAAAAATGTACCTTACAGAAAAGGATTTGGTTGCAAGAAAATGACAAGGATAACGTGGGTATTGTAGGGTCCACTAACGAGGTGGCGACCACGAAGGAGGCGGTGGCAGCGGCCGAACGTAATGCGGCCGCAGAGCGCACTGAGCGAGAGAAGCAGGAGGCGCGGTGGCGGAGGTACAGCAAGAGCTCCAGGATCTCGTGAAAAACATGAGAGCTTGGGCGTGACTCAAGACTCGAGAGTGCGAGCTTGCAACGGCTCTTGAGAGTGCCAAAGCCGCTAAGGCCGAAGCCTAGAAGGCCCTCCGGGAGGTTGAGGCGGTGAAGAAAATAGCAGCGGGTAAGGCATTTTCATGCAAAGTAAGCATGTGAGTGTTAATTACCTGTTGCTTACCCGAATGGAGCTCTCCAGAGCGTTCGCAGATCTCCTCGCGGCGTGTCCGATGCTGTCGCATTCTACCGGGCCGAGGAAGGGAGCTCGACGGAGAAGGTCTTCTGGTCTCAGTATGTTGAGGCCGGACATCCGGTGCCCCTTAGCGACCAGCTGAAGCAGCTGGTCGAGCTCCACAAGGCGGCCGAGCAGGCCATGAAGGGACTCATAGTTCGGCTGTGGCCTAAGGAGGCCATGCCTGGGAGCTACTTCGGCCTGGTGCGGCGGCTGATGGATGCGTGCCCGTGGGTAGAAGTCATCAAGCATTCCGCTTGTATTGAGGGTGCCCGTCGGGCCTTGCCAGCGCATAAAGGTGCACTTGGGGCAAGATGGATGCCGAAGCTCGTGGACGGACCCTCCACCAGAGGGCAAGGAGCATCGCATCGCCGAGATGTATTATAAGAGTGTCTTTGAAGGGCGCCCGCACTATTGCGGGTGAGTGCTCCAAAGATGTAATATTTGAGTAGACTCGCATTTTGTTATCCCGTGCGCTGAAAACTTAGTTCATATCGCTAAGCAACGCTTGTTAATTTAAATATTACCTTCATGCGGCGGCTGTTTATCATATCTGGGAGATGGCAAGTCGTCGGCTTCAGCCCCCATGCCACGAGTGCTGGGGTGTTCGGGATAAACTTGAGCGCTCTTGTTCCCATTTTTGGGTCCATCTAGGGAGGCGTTCAACACAGCGAACAAGGCAACCGGACTTATAATGCTTGAACACTCTCACTTAGCCATAGAATTCTATAATTTTAAATTTCGGCGAAGCCCCTAGTCTTCGGATGGCCGAATTTGGGGCGCTATCCATGCCTTGGCCGGACAGTATCCGGCTCCTCGCTCTAAGCGGCATAAGTCTTTAAGGACTCGTAAAAAACCTCTCGAACAGCGACCGGCTCTCGCCTCATCATGACGGTCAGTTTTAGCTTTCTCCACTGAGGCGTTAACCCAGCTCAACTGGGGCGGAATCGCAGTGGTTCTCCTAGTGCTACCTTAGCCGATATAACGGAATGTAAGGTACCAAAACATGGGAGCCGGACAAACCCTACTATTGGCACTAGACATGATTCGGAGACGATGCATATAGTGCTATAAGTTCGTGGTGCCGCACTTGTTATTGTGTTCGGACTCATCATAACATAATGCGGGTAACATAAGCCCTGGTGTATATAGTCAGATCAAGTGTACGGATGCAACATGCCGTGAATGAACATATGTATGAAAAAGAAATGCAATTATAAGCAAAAAGGTGCTGCATTGTTTTATTCAATAAGTGCTGCTACGAATGCAGAACGTTACAAATAGTGCGATAAGCAAGGTATGGGACTGTTAAACATGTCCCCCTCCAGGGGTAGGCTGCAGAATGCTGTATAAAAATGCTTGTAATGGAGACCACATGTATATTCGTTGTAGCCTTTATCCTTCCCTGGCTGTTGCATCGTGAGTTCGGCAGGTCTGCTGCCGGACAGGCCCTCTGACAAATGGAGTCCTGTGGGTAAAAAGTAAAAGGTAAAAAAGAAAAGAAAAAGGAACGACACACTTGAGAGCCCCTGGTGTGGTTGAGCCGCAGTCTGGGTTTATCGTGGTCGTGCCCTTCTCCCCATGCCCATGGTATCTTCAGAGCGTAATGGTGTACGCGAAGGACCTGCTTTGATGTTTCGCAGGAGCTGGGGTTGGGGCCGCATCGCCACGCATGCTCTAACGTGCCAGGTGGTCTTGTTGTAAGTTACTCCGGCGGCGCTTAGCTGTGTCCGCCGCTGACGGCCGAACTCGAGAATTGCCTTAAAAGGCTGCATTGCACTTCGCCGCGAGAGTCATTGTATGTTCCTCCGTGCGGAGAGAACGTTCGGTGTTTCCGTTGACCGTGATGACTCCTCGAGGGCCTGGCATCTTGAGCTTGAGGTATGCGTAGTGCGGCACCGCGTTGAACTTTGCAAACGCGATGCGTCCGGAAAGCAAGGCATGATAGCCGCCATGAACGGGACTATGTCGAAGATTAACTCCTCGCCGGAAGTTATCCGGGGATCCGAAGACCACTTCGGGTGTAATTGAGCTCGCATAATTGGCTTCTACACCTGGTATGACGCCTTTAAAGGTCGCTTTTGGTAGGTTTAATCCTTGAGGGTCTATGCCCATTTTGCGACCGTATCACGGTAAAGCAGGTTAAGGCTGCAGCCGCCGTCCATCAGTACTCTGATTAGTAGAAATCAATCGACGATTGGGTCTAAGACCAGTTCGGCGAATCAGCCGAGGCGGATGCTTTGGTGGGAGTGGTCCTTCGGTCAAAAGTGATCGGGCAGGAGGACCATGGATTGAACTTCGGGCAACTGGCTCCATCGCGTAGACATCCCTGAGTGCACACTTCCGCTCCCTTTTGGGTATGTGCGTTGCGTATATCATGTTCACCGTCCGCACCTGTGGGGGGAAACCCTTCTGTCTTCTATTGTTCGGCGGTTGGGTCTTGTCCTCGTCATCGCTATGCAGCCCCTTGTCATTGTTTTCAGCAATTAACTTGCCTGCCTGCTTGAATACCCAGCAGTCCCTGTTGGTGTGGTTAGCTGGCTTTTCGGGGGTGCCGTGTATCTGGCACAAGCGGTCGAGTATTCGGTCTAAATTGGACGGACCCGGAGTAGTTCTTTTGAATGGCTTTTTCCGCTGACCGGGTTTAGAGCCTCTGAATCCGGCATTGATTACTGTAT
Source organism: Aegilops bicornis (assembly GCA_021605145.1). NCBI lineage: Eukaryota > Viridiplantae > Streptophyta > Magnoliopsida > Poales > Poaceae > Aegilops > Aegilops bicornis. The sequence continues at coordinate 65,250,601 of CM038675.1, read as the reverse complement.
CCTCAATATTGTCGCCGTTAATGCGGCGTTTGTTTTTGTTACGACGCGGCCTGCCATTTCGGTCCTTGAAGTCCGGACTGCCAGAATTTTTGCTGAGGTTGTTGCTGCGTTCTAGCCAGCTGTCCTCACCCGCGAAGCGGGTCATGAGTGATGTGAGGGCTGCCATGGATTTCGGCTTTTCCTGTCCTAGGTGCCGGGCAAGCCACTCATCGCGGACGTTATGCTTGAAGGCCGCGAGGGCCTCCGCATCCGGACAGTCGACGATTTGGTTTTTCTTGGTTAAGAACCGTGTCCAGAATTGTCTGGCCGATTCGTCTTGCTGCTGAATTATGTGACTTAGGTCATCAGCGTCTGGTGGTCGCACATAAGTGCCCTGAAAGTTATCGGGGAATGCGGCTTCCAGGTCCTCCCAGCTCCCAATTGACTCTGCTGGCAAGCTGTTGAGCCAATGCCGGGCTGGTCCTTTAAGCTTGAGGGGAGGTATTTGATGGGCGTGAAGATCGTCATCGCGGGCCATGTGGATCTGAAGGAGATAGTCTTGATCCAAACCGCGGGGTCTGTTGTGCCATCATAGGATTCAATATTGACGGGTTTAAACCCTTCGGGATTTGATGATCCATTACTTCGTGCGTGAAGCATAGTGGGTGTCTGGCGCCTGTCTTTGGGCGATATCACGACGGAGCTCAAAAGAGCTTTATGCATTTTTGTTCGGCCCGCCGGACTTATCGTGTCCGTAGCGACGGTTGTCGCCACGTACTGGGCGCCCATGCGATCCATAGATCGATCTTGATAGTCTTGCCTTGTCCTCCAATATATCCCGCAGGTCCGGAGCGTTCCCTCGTGGCCGTGTGCTTTTTGAAGCGATGCCGAGTGCGGTTCTAGTGAAGGGCCTAGAGGCCTCTCTCGCGACCACGGGGTGGTCGGTCAGCCGTATTGTCTCCTGGTGATGCGGGTTCGTAAGCCTCCTCCTCTAATCGGGGAGCAGCTTGCGTTTAGGCTAGCTTTTGAGGGGCGTTCGAGCTCATGCTCTTGACGCGAGGACTTCAGTCCATCTGTCGGCTAGCGAGATCTGATCAGCTCTAAGCTGTTGCTGCTTTTTCTTGAGGCTGTTCGCCGTGGCCATAAGCCTGCGTCTAAAACGCTCTTGTTCGACGGGATCCTCAGCCACGACGAATTCATCGTCGTCGAGGCTTGCTTCGTCTCCGGAGGGAGGCATATAATCCTCTACCTCTTCTTCTGCCGCTCTCTCGTGAGGGCTGGCGTCTCCATCCTCCTGACCTTTGGATCTTCTTTGGAGTGGATTATCTTCGGCACTTTGTCCGGTGTATTGTTATCTCCGGTGCCGGAATCTTCATTCTTCTGTGGCGGGATTTAGAGCGGCGCCACGACACCGGCGCTTGGGCTGTTTCTTGGAGGGTCATCCTCCTCTGTTCCTTCGCCATTCCCATCCTTTGGGATATCCACCATGTATATGTCATATGATGAGGTGGCTTTTCAGTGCCCGGTAGGCGCTGGTTCTTGTTCGTCTCCGGCATCGTCGTCCAGACCGTCGATGTCTTTGGAGTCGTAGTCTAGCATGTCGGTTAGATCGTCGACAGCGGCTACCAAGTGGGTGGTGGGTGGGCTTTGAATTTCTTCGTCGTCCGCATCCCAACCGTCCTGACCGCAGTCCGGCCAGGGCTCTCCTGATAACGAGAGGTACTTTAGCGAACTCAAGATGTCGCCAAAAGGTGAGAGTTCAAAGATGTCCGCTGCGGTGAACTCCATGACCGGCGCCCAATCGGATTCGATCGGAGGGGACGCGGGAGGTTCGAAGTCCGGCAAGGAGTGCGGCACCTCGGAGTCGCGAGCTTTATGAGGGACAAGATCAGTGTTCGGCTTTATCGCCGTAGAGGTTGCAGCCCCCGAGGCGGTGTCTAGCCATCCGTCCCCGATGTGCGCAGCCGGCTCCGAATTGAAGATCGGAGCGGGTTCGAGTGCGGCCTCTGGGGTACTGTCCGGCTGCAGAGCTAAATCATGCTCGCCATGACAGTGCGGCACGCTCGGCTGTGGCTCGACTCCATCGAGGATCAAGTCCCCGCGGATGTCAGTAGTGAAGTTCAAACTTCCAAATCTGACCTGACGGCCAGGGGCGTAGCTTTTGATCTGCTCCAAATGGCCAAGCGAATCGGCCCGCAGTGCGAAGCCGCCGAATACGAAGATCTGTCCGGGGAGAAACGTCTCACCAGGGACCGCGTCGTTGATGATGGTCGAAGAAGCCATCGAGCCTATCGGTGACGATACAGAGGAACTCTCAATGAAAGCAACAATGTCGGTGTCAAAACCGGCGGATCTCGGGTAGGGGGTCCCGAACTGTGCGTCTAGGCGGATGGTAACAGGAGACAAGGGACACGATGTTTTACCCAGGTTCGGGCCCTCTTGATGGAGGTAAAATCCTACGTCCTGCTTGATTAATATTGATGATGTGTGTTACAAGAGTGGATCTAGCACGAGATCAAAGAGGCTAAACCCTAGAAGCTAGCCTATGATATGATTGTTGTTCGTCCTATGGACTAAAGCCATCCGGTTTATATAGACACTGGAGAGGGCTAGGGTTACACAGAGTCGGTTACAATGGTAGGAGATCGACATATCCGTATCGCCAAGCTTGCCTTCCACGCCAAGGAAAGTCCCATCCGGACACGGGACGAAGTCTTCAATCTTGTATCTTCATAGTCTTGGAGTCCGGCCGATGATGATAGTTCGGCTATCCGGACACCCCCCAATCCGGAACTCCCTCAGTCGGCTTGCCTCTGCTAATTAACCGTCTCATCAACTGCGACTTAAGAGTCACAGAATAGAGAGGTTTGGGCCATGCTTTTTGGAAGTTGGGAATGCGAAACCCGATTTGTGATAAATGGATTCCAATTTGCATGCAGATTATTTTGTTTTGTTGTTGGACCGAGTACACGAAGATATTTGTTCCACCGAATTTCTTCTACCACTTGTGTCGGCAATTAAGCCTTCTACAGATTTTGGGTTTTGATCCAACTTTGTAGTATCTCTGAACCAGAGGATACATTAGATAACTACCAAGTACCAAGTCCATTAAGCATTCTTGGTGTCTCCTATTCCTCATTGATCATTCAAATCCTACTTATGTTCTCATCTCTTCGAGATCTGTGCTACCTGATACTTTGCCTTTCTCATCCCATTCCTATATCATAGCTATAGAAAAGCATAGGTCAACAAACAGAGCTTGAAATCTACTAGAGTGAAGATTGAGCATCAATATCTGCACACAAATGCACAATTAATCAACAATGGATCTACTTAGATGAATATTGTGGAGTCCATGCGACAACCTAGAAAGTATATTGCATATTGAAGTCATATCTTGGAAAAGAACTAGCACTACATGAATAATATAAGATGCCGAGTATCAGAAATACTCGGCATGGCTCTGCCAAGTGTTGCACTCGGTGAAAACTACATGGCAGAGAAAGAGAGGGGAAAAGAAAATAAAATGCAATAAAGAAACACAAACATGGAATAATATACTTCGTGGATCATGGTCTATCAAATGATGGTATGGAATAAAAAAAACAGAAATGTATCTCAGGTACTTGGCTTACTGAAGTGTATTCAAAAAGAAAAAGACATTATGTAAGCCAAGTGCACCGTCAGAAGGTTTTCGGTGTACATCCGCCGCTGTCACGGGATCGTCGACTGCACGGTCTTCCGTTGTTTACACTTGTCTTGTGCTGAAAGTCTAGGCAACTTTTGTTTTTCCTATGGTGTGGGTTGTAGGCTAGTGGCCAGGTCACGGTGGCGCCCCATTGCGGAGCACGTCGGAACGGGAGCAAACTTGAATGAGGCTCCTCCTTCGTTGGATCTTAGTTTTGATCTTTCAAAAGAAAAGTCATAGCTTGGAGATAACGAGATGAACATTTGTAGACTGATTGCCACAGATGTATTTTACCCTGTTGGATTGGGTTATTAGTCGGTTTCAACATCAGTGTGTTGTGTTATGTGTGCATCTATGTGAGACAGTCCGGACCTGTTATATTGGTAGGATGCTTCCTCTTGCGTATGCCACTCTCTTTGCATTTCTTAGTATTTATATATTTATTATTTACCCTCTTTGGCACCATCTCTTGTGTTGCGCTGCAACTCCGAACTACACATATCTCGATCAAGCTCGTATATACGCCGGAAACGTATGTATGAATCTTTCCTTGGCCGAACCAACCTAACACTGCGTAAGTACTGATCGGACAAGGATCCATCCTTGGCGCCCAGTAGCACGTGCACTGGCAACAGGATCCGCTCCACTTTCACGTTCACCAGCAGCCGCATCAGCCGCGGCACCGCTCTCCCCGACAGCACCGCCATTGGGTGGTCCAGCAACGCCTCTACGGCTGCCGGCGCATGCACTGAGGTGTTCATGGCCGGGCCGGACGGAGAAACAATATCCATCGACGGAGCGTACGTATGTATGTGCCTTCTGAAGGGACGAGAAATAGATTGTTGTCTGACTGAGTATTGTTTGCACTGACACTGACAACCTATATATAGTACAACATGATAGTATATGAGACAGTGGGGTAACTATCACCGGGTGGTAGGATGAATTTTCTCTCTCTCTCTCTCTCTCTATATATATATATATATATATATATATATATATGTGTGTGTGTGTGTGTGTGTGTGTGTGCAGGATTTGTGTGCGAGCTGGGTAGAAATTCGATATCCCATGGTAGGTGGAGGGAGCGAAGAGGCACGTATGAATCATACGAGGCCACGGGGCAGGGGATGACGGCATGCACGACGGCGCCCGATGGAGTTCATGTTCAGCATGTTCAGCAGGGGAAGGCGCGGGGCAACGACGTCCACGTCTTGCAGAAGACTCCAACCGAATCTATTGTGAAACCGCCCACGATCGATTGCCTAACTGACTGAAATGGGCATGCTAGCTTTTCCTGGAGTTCAACTCTGAACTCTGGCTGCTTCTCTTTTTTCTTTCTTTCAACGTGTCCTTTTTGCTACTACCTCCCTTCATAAATATAATATATTTTGGATAATTCGATATAAATCACGTACGGACTGAAATGAGTGAACAAATACACTAAAGGAGTGTTCAGAGTCCCTCCGCTCCCAGACTCGGCTCTGCGGAGCCGGCGGAGTTGTAGGCTAAAATACTGAAGATGGAAATTAGGTGCTCCGCAACTCCTCTAATTCCACAGATCTGCTGGATATCCGAACAGGGCCTAAAATGTACTCGAATCATTAGAATTACAAAAGTATATGGCTCCCCTTATGAAGAAGGAAATCAATCTTTTATTTCTGAATTGCATGAGATTGTTCTAATATGTCACGACCTGTCATTATTGGTGATGATGTTGACCTTGCGAGAAAACAAGATACTATTAGTTGCAATATGGATTTCAAGTGGGTAAATAAATTCAATGCTTGGGCTTGCCGGACCTCCCCTCGACATTGCCTCTCCTCTCAGCCGACATATCACCTTCCTTATCTGTGCCCTTCACAACTGCCTCGAAACCTCCTCGACAAATGTCGTCGGCCACACCATCACGGGCCCCAATAGTATCTCCATTGGACCTCGAATGTGCCACATGGTGGCTGAGATGTTGCGCTCCCATGCTCTGCTTGTGCCCCAGCGTGCTCTCTCAAGTTTCTACCTCTAGATCAAAGGAAACCAAGAGTGGATTCTTTTGGGGATGGTGGCGGGTGGGACCCCTTTGGAGTTGTCAATTACCCTCTTCTTGACCTGCGCAGCCATCAGCTTGAGCCATGAAGTGGTGGCGGCTGGTGAATTTGCGTTGTTCAGACAGATGGATGTATTGATGCTAGCACGGCAGACGTGTTCCTTGGGAGAGACTCTCAAGCCGTCAGGGATTGTTGGGTCGAATCCTTGGCGGCTTACTCATGAGGGATCCCGCAATCACCTAGCAATCCAATCATGTGTATATTTATTGAAAAAATAAAATATTAAAAATAGCATGCCACAAAGTTCAGATGGTTGTGAGGATTGAGCAGTTCAGGCTGATCTGTCTTTTTAATGTTAGTTTCAAAAATTTTACCAAGGTTGGGACTAATAGTCTCACGCAGATTGCGCATTATGTGGTGCAGCACTCCCAAACTGCTTTCATGCCGGACAGGAATATCCTAAAAGGGATTGTGGTCCTTCATGAAACGCTCCACGAAATTCACACGAAAAAACTAGATGGAGTGGTTTTCAAGGTGGATTTCGAGAAGGCGTACGATAAAGTCAAATGGTCTTTCCTTCAACAGGCCTTACGTATGAAAGGTTTCGATGAAGCCTGGCGACGCCAGGCAAAATCTTTCACACAAAAAAGGAGTGTTGGAATTAAAATGAATGACGACATAGGTCATTATTTCCAGACACATAAGGGCCTGAGACAAGGTGATCCGATGTCTCCTATTTTGTTCAATATTGTAGTTGATATGTTGGCAATTCTAATAGGAAGGGCTAAGGAGGCTGGTCAGGTGGGTGGCTTGGTGCCTCACCTAGTGGATGGAGGTGTCTCTATCCTACAGTACGTCGATGATACGATCATCTTTATGGAGCATGACTTGGCGAAAGCAAAAAATATGAAGCTGGTGTTATGCTTATTTGAACAATTGACCGGGTTAAAGATTAACTTTCATAAAAGCGTATTGTTCTGTTTTGGAAAATTCTATGACGAACAAGAGGCTTATAAGCAATTGTTTGGGTGCGAATTGGGTACAAAGATGCTAGCCTTTCCTTTTCTTTGTCACTTTCCATGTACGCATGAAGATCAAATATAATCCATAAGAATCACTGCCTCATGGGCACGTATTGTGGGTACAGAGAAATGTACAAGGGTGCTTGCCGGCCGAGCCGCAAATACCCGAATACGCGTATATACAGTGTATGCGTATAGAGGATATACAAATACATACCGATTATGAGGTTGCTGGCTGGCTGCAGATACCTTAATATACATACGTATACACTGGTGTACAGATTTTTAACTGCGTACATATACATATGGCCGATGCTAGGCGCCGGTGCACCGCCGGACGCTTCGGCCGGTCAAACCCTAGCCGTCAGATCGGCCCGTTCCGATCCGTTGGATCCTTATCCAACCAGGGCGTCGTCTTCCTCTCGCGAGTGCGGACGGGGAAAGGAACCCCGTCTCGCCGCCCGTCTTCGCTGGCCGCCCCCCGCTCCGGCACTCAGCTCGCCCCGCCCGCTCGCCGCCTCGGCCGCCGGTTGGAGCTGACCGCTCGCCGCCTCGGTCGCCCGTCGGAGCGCCATGGATGCAGCTCCGCGACTCAACTCGTCCAAGTCCGCTCGCCGCCCCGGCCGCCCGTCGGGGCCGCCCCGCGCTCCGGGACTCAGTTTGCCCGAACCGCTCGCTGCCCCCGCTGCTCGTCGGAGTGCCATGGATGCAGCTCCGCCTCATCGATGATTGGTTCCAGCAAACAACAGAGATGCCCCGTGGTAGCATTTTCCCGTGTCAGTCATAGCAAATGAAGACAACGGTTGCAGCAAAAAAAATCCATCAGCGTCGTCATTGTAGCAAACATGTTAATCGGATGTAGCAAAACACATCGCCAATGGTAGCAAAAACGAGGTTGTTGCAACAAAAAATGTTCGTCCTCGTAAATGCCGGTCACACCTCAGTCGCAAAAAAGTACCATGGCCGCATGAATGGATGTAGCAAAACACACAGACGGTAGTAGCAAAAAATTGACACGGTTGTAGCTTTTCCCCTCTATGGTGGAAGCTTTTCTGTAAACGATTGAAACTTTTTTCGTTTTGAGCAGCGCCCGGGTGAAAAATTCATCTCTCGTTTGGTTGAAGCTTTTTTCATCGAAGGTTGTAGCATTTTCCGTAGACGGTTGTAGCTTTCCTCGATGGCACTGAATGCTTGCAACTTTCTGTATATCCGATGTAGCAAAACTCGGCGCCGGTTGTAACTGAGTGGTGTGCCGGTTGTAGCAAAATGTGATACAGGTTGTAGCATGTAACAAAAAAGCGCGATGTCTAGTGTTTGCTCACGATGACGATGACGCCGTTTTGCTGCAACAGTAGTAGATTTTTGCTACCACCGGCGATTGAATTTGCTACAACCGGTTCTAACAAAAAATCACCGTGGGATGTAGTCTGCCATGGCTGGGGAGGCTCGAGTGCTGCAAGGTCTGGCGAGGAGCGGCCGGGGCGGATTCCAGGGAGAGGCAGAGGGGCAGATTCTGGGAAGAGGCAAAGGGGTAGTAGTCCGGCGAGGGGCGGCCGTAGGCGTACGAGATCCGGCGAGGGGCGGCCGCATGCGAATGAGATCCGGCGAGGGGCGGCCGCACGCGGACGACAAAGCGCTCTTCTCTGGCGGCGGCGGTCGAAGGAGCCCGCTGATCGCTTGGCCGACGCGTGGTGCCTGCCGGCGCTGGTGCCCTCCTGTATGTGCGCTGTGCGAGGAAGAGGGAGACCGGCCGAATCGTTCTGCCGGTGCCCCGGCCGTGCCCCGGCCCCAAACGTTTCCCTATACATATAGGTTGCAACTTGCAGCTATATACTACATACAGGCTATAAAGCGTCGCCGGGTACATATCTCGAGCTCGTATAATAAAATGGACATGTATCTATATGTATCGTTCCTTGGCCGAACTGTACGTACCTAAGGTAACACTACTTACACACTGATCCAGAGGATCTGACAGACCGATCAACCGAAGAAGGATCGAACTTCAGTTATATATACTGGAGACATGCCGATATGCCAACTCGTTTTACAGGGCACACGCTACTTTCCTTCAGACATAAGACATGGCAGGGATGAGCGAAGAAGCAGACGATGATCTGATCTCAGCGTCGACCTGGGGGCGCAGAGGAAGAAGTTGCGAGAGCCCAATTCCACCACCTTCGCCTCCGGGTCAAGAGCTGCATCAACGGAATCTTGATTAATTCAGGCGCGCGGCCGGGGAGGTTTAAAGGAGGAATTGGAAGGAAGGCATACGCAACGCGGCCTCTGGATCTTACTTACCGTCGAGGGCGTATTTGGAGAGGTGCAACTCGAACCGTGCGGCCTTGTCGATGGCGCCGTCATCGGCGGGGAGCGGCGGCCTGCGCCCCTCGGCGGCATAGGCATCTACGGCCGCACGCGCCAGGTCGGCCACGGTGGCGTCGGCGCCCAGCACCAAGTGCACCGGCCACAGGCTCCGCTCCACCGTCACGTTCACCAGCAGCCGCGACAGCCGCGGCGCCGGCCTCTCCGACAGTGCCGCCACCGGGTGGCCCAGCAGCGCCTCCACCGCGGCTGGGACGCGCACGGAGCTCCGCATGGCCGGCCGGGACGGAGAGAGTAATCAATCAAGGTCGTCGATCGACGGTGCGTACGTACGTGGCTTCTGAAGGCGCGAGAGAGTGGCCCGTTGTCTGACTGACTGACGTTTGCACTGGCACTGAGTCTGGCAACCAATATATATGTACAGGGACTACGTGTGCATGCTGAGTGCTGGGTAGTGGTAGTGAGCAAATTCGATATGGTATTGGTCGCGGTCGGAGGGTGGAAGACGACGATTGAACCGGTGCTAGGTGGTGATAGGTGGAGGGAGCGAAGGGGCACGTACGAACGATGCGAGGCCACGGGGCGGGGGAGGACGGCATGCACGGCGGCGTCGATGGAGCTCAACCGGGGGAGGCGCTAGCTGACTCTGGCTATGCGGTGATCGGTCATTGTAACGTGCTACGATCGGAGGGTACGTGCTGGATGCCCGCGAGCTCGAGCATGGCGGCCTGGGCGACGAATGTACGAGAAATATCATATATCAAGTTTCAGAGTTGAGACTTTAATCAGGCTTTTTCAGTCGTAGGTACTAAAGTTGTGATTTTGTCTGTAGCTCGTACTAAGTTTTGAAACTTAATACTATTTTTAAAAACTCATCAAAATGTATTCAAATTGGATTTCATTTGCGAGGGGCTTGGTGCCCCTGCACGTGGGCGTCGCAAATTCTCTTCCTAGCTTGTCCGGGACTTTAATTAAACTCCTACTAGTTCCGGGTGGGTTGTGTTTTCCCTTTCAACATGTCCTTTTGCTATCTTGTAAATTTTTTGTTGTTTTCATTCAAAAAATCGTGAGGAAGGCAGATGACCGGTTTTAGAATAACTTTGCATTGGTTTAACTAGCACATGCCCCGTGCATTGTAACGGGAGAAAAAGAACATCACACACCCTTCTTTATTCCTGCCAGATCCTTATTTACGATTTCTGTACATAAGTGGAAATAGAGAAAAGAGAGAAAATACACATAATCGGTTTTAGTGTTGTGCTACTACCTCCGTCTAGATTTATTAGGCCCCATCGTATTTTGTGTTATGAATTATGAGTTAAATTTAGGGTCAAACTATATATTAACCAAAATAAGAGAGGGCCTAATAAACCCAGCCGGAGGGAGTAATTTCTAACATTTGATTAAAAAGTGTATATAATTCTATTACCCTTATTTTATGTATGTACATTTTTTAGCTGCATACTAAATTTGTATGAAAATCGATGCTATTTTCCTCTAACTTGCTATTCTGAGTTCTATAAATAAAATAAAGTTTTGTTATCAAATTTAGCTACTAGTTTCATTAAATATTACTGAAAAAAATGATTTCTTATGAATACTAATTTTCATTGGATCTTTTTTAGAATTTATAAGATAGAGTTTGTCATATTTGTCTGCATGTTGGCCTATTAAAATTGTTTCTATAGTGGGCCGAATTGTCTGACTCATCTAAATATCATCATACCTCGACGTGCCATGACAACCACGTAGATATTTTAGCTTTCAAACGATTGTGGCGTATTTGATATTGATTTTCTCATATATGATATTTGATATTTATCAAACAACGTACCCATCAAACAGTCGGGCATTTGTTGTGACTTCGTTAATTTGCAAGCTTTACGACATACATAGACGAAGTATTAGTATATATCCATCGCAAAAAAAAAGTATTAATACATATGTTTGGTGATTTACATGTATGCATACACGTGGCAGATTTATTTTTTCTTCCATGCACACTTAAACTCTTGGCTTGTCTGGCTAGATCCATGTGGAAGGTCGTGCAAAACTTAAGTCCTCCATTGTCACCGCGTCCAGTTGCCCCTTCTGTGCCATCTGCAGGAGACAGCGCTGCTGGCCCGAGGAGCATGCCGCCGGCCATGGGCGCGGCCCGATCTGCTCCCCGACTTTACCCCGAGACGGCTCCCCGCCAACCAGATCTGATGAACTTCATCGCCCCGTGGTCGATTCATATGTTGTTATTTTCTCAATTTGATTCTTTCCTCGTGTCGGGTTGCAGTCCCTATGTCTTTCTGTCCTTCGCAATCTATGTATATAAATTGATAAGATGCCATGCAAGCAATCCAGGTGGGACTATGTTATCGTGAATATACACACGAAACCCGGATGAGGCAGACAAACGTGAGACACGTGCATGCTGGCCCATAGCCTCGCAGGCCCATAAGATGACGTGGCCTAGGCGTACGAACGGATTTTGAAGATGGACGGACGTACGAAATTGGACGGGCAGGGTGGACGAACGAAATTCACGGACGAAATCACAGTGGTAAGAAACAATAACCCCTTTATTATTATTAGGTATAGGTCTGAATGCTCGAGCTCTCTTCGTGCAGGTCTGGCTTTGATAAGTTAGATTGAAGCACACAAACTTGAGCTTAGTGGGACAATTTTGGAGTTGGTGCTTTGAAAGTGAGGGAATAAAAAACCGAAGATATGAAGGGTCAGTGGTTGGGCCCACAAAACAAAGCACAAGAATTGACATAAAACGTATACAATGGACAAAGCAAAAAACCCTTCCCATGCAGCAAAACCTGGAGATACATAGGAAGGGCAGAAATCACATATCTGACCTGAGGCAGAAATCAAATCACAAACTGACCTGCTCACGAAAAAATTTCACTTTCCTGACCCTTTGGTGTGGCGCCCGGCAATGGGCGCCAGATCCTCTGATCTGGCGCCCTTCCTTCGGCGTCAGACGTCCCGGCCGTGGCAGCCCTGGTCGATTCTATGGCCCCAGACAACACTGCAGCGCCCTAAGACTTAGGCGCCACACTGTAATGTGCAGCGCCTATCTCTTGGGCGCTGCATATCAGGTTCCACTTGGGCTGGCCCCACCCTCTCTCCTCCCACCCCCACTCCACACACCCTACCCCACCAAAACCCTTGCGGCCCTCCTCTCTTCCCTCTCCCCTATCAAATCTTTCTCAAATCTTGCAAATCCGGAGTGTTTGACTGTGGATTTGAAGCCAACCCTCCCTTAAGGTAATCTCCTCCGATCCCCTCGTTTTCATCCATAGGAATTGTCACATTTGCTCAAATCTTGCTAGTTTAGGGGAAACCCTTGTTTTTGCTTGGATTTGCAAATTTGTGTTGAATGATGTTATATTTCTTTGCTAATTTGGGTTGTTTAGGCTTCCATAGTATGCTAGGGTTAGGGTTATGTGTGTTTGATGTTGGTGTTAGGGTTATGTTATGGTTAGGGTTGTGGTAATTGTTATGTGGGGGTTAGGGTTATTAATTCATATATATGTTAGGGCATATGTGTGCAAATATTTTTCTTAAGTATTTAATTGATATATGTGTGTTTTTATTATTGTAGGGATGGGGAGAACATGTGTTTATGTTCATCATGTGGATAAAGAGGCCTTTTGAAAGGCAATGTTGAGACGGACCGGATGAGCTTGACATGGTGTTTGAGAGTAGTCCTAGCTATGCGGAGCTCTTGGAACAAGTGAGGAAAGATTTGAATTGGATTGACCCAAGTGGCGTTGTTGAGTTCGAGGGAAGGCATAATGTTGGTTTTGGAATGCACATCCGTTGGAAGACAATGCGTGTGAACTCCGAGCAACGTTGGGTTGCATACAAGGAGACGGTTGCGAATCTCTAGACAAGGCTCTTGAGTTATTTGCCTCCAAGAAGGTTGAGTCTACTTTGAATGTAGATTTGAACCGAACCCTCCCCGCTGGTTGCTAGCACTCCCCACCCATGAACCAAGATCAAATGAGTGAACCTCAATTCACGCAACAAGATTGGCCAACAATGAGCCCGACTCCAAACAACCAAAATGAAGGTTTTGAAGAGGAGAATGATGAGTACGAGGAGGATGACAACGAAGTTGACCTCCATGACAACAATGTGGGTGATCTCGACCAATATCATGTGCAAGAGACAATGGACCAATCCATCCCTTTTTCCTGTGCATATGCATCGGACTCGGATGATGATGGTCCCGATGAAGAAGTTGATGAGGATGGGTTCACGCCAAGGAGGCCAAGCATTCAAGAAGGTATTGAGGCGGGATCACAAGACACCGTTGTTCAAGGATCTTAGTCTCGCGGATGAAGCCGTTGTGGATGGTGGCAAATGCATATCTCTTGGAGCTAGGCCAAGTTCTCACCGTGATTTGGAAGACGGCAAGAACGGGATATATCCCGGTTGTGAGTTTCAATCCTTCTTGGAATTGAAGATGTGGCTCGACAACTACTCGGTTACACATTATCGTCCACATAAAGTGGCCAACTCGGACGTGAATGTATGCGTTACACGGTCAAATGTGAAGTGCCAACATGTCCATGGATTGTGCGTGCAAGGCCATGGAAAGGAGGTCCCACTTGGCGCATAGTGAGTTGTCTACCAACTCACATGTGCCGCACAAGAGGGCGGATGGCAAGCTTGTGTACCAACAACATGCACAACTCACATCCGAGTTCATCGCCATGTGCTTTCCAACCAAATATCCACACTTCCAACAATGAGCATCAAGAGTGTCATTGACCTTGTGAAAGCCATCTTTCATTACAAGGTGAAGTACGGCAAGGCATGGAAGGCGAAGCAGCCGCATTCAAGATGTTGTATGGCAATTGGGAGGAAGCATACAACCGACTCCCTAGGTTGTTGTTAGCTATGGCCGCCACAAACCCAGGCATGGTTCACGTGGTTGAGCCTCATGGGCACCAAATATTGATTCATAACGGGAGGACCGTGCGAGTATTTGGCCGTGCATTTTGGGCCTTTGAGCAATGCGTGAGGGCTTTTGAGCATTGTCGGCCCGTCATCGCCATTGATGGCACGTTCTTGACCGGACAATACAAGGGCACTTTATTGGTTGCAATAGCAAGTGATGCCAATAACCGGTGTTGCCTTTGGCTTTCGCTTTGGTTGAGGTGGAGAACAATGATAATCGGGAGTGGTTCTTGCGTCAATCGAGAACAAGGGTATTACCTGCTGAAAGGGAAATTTGTGTCATATCGGATCGCCATCCTGGAATTCTAAATGCGGTGGTGGTTGACATTCCTGGACATACAAAGTTGCATCATCGATGGTGCATGAGGCACTTTTGTGCAAACTTCTATAGGGCATGTGGTATCAAGGAGTTGGCCGATGATCTTCGTGGATTGTTGTCTCGCTTTCACCAACAAGCGGTTTGCCGCATTGTTCCATGCATTGCTCGAGACACAAGAAACTTGACCACAGCGGTCAGGAGTTTCTCAATAGGAACATTGCCGAAAGGAATATGTGGGCACGTGCTTTTCGATGAAGATGGCGGAGGTACGGTCAAATGACAAGCAATATGGCAGAATGCTTCAATAAGGTGCTCAAGGGTGTACGTGCATTACCCGTGACGGCAATAGTTCAATACACATTTGACAAGATGAATGCATACTTTTAAAGTACTCAATGGAGACCGATAAGCAGATTGCTGGTGAGAACAAGGATAAGCACAAGTACAATTTCCCACCAAAGGTTGAAGAATGGTTGGAATTTCAATCACGAAAGGCAGACTCCGAAGAAGCTGTACTATATGACGACAACGAGTGGAAGTATGAGGTGAAAGAGCCCGGAGGAACCACAAACGATGGCCGCCAACACGGAGGCCGGGCTTTCAAGGTCTCCCTAACACGGTGTGATTGCAGCTGCATGAGGCCGTCTTTGCTTCATCTCCCATGCTCGCACTTGTTAAATGCATCCCGGGTTAGGAATGTGGACGTCAATCACCCCCTTACCGTGAGGGAGTCCGAGTTCTCAATCATGACGGTAAAGAATACATGGACTCCACGGTTCCAGCCATACTTGGACCAATCACAATGGCCGGAGTATCATGGAGTTCAACTATGGCCCGACCCGGAATTGAAGATCGTTAGACGGGGAAGACGTAAGACAAAGCGTCTTAGAGGTGACATGGACGGATGGAGCTGTGGTGGCGGTGGAGAATACGGCACCGGCCAATTCCAAGAGCCTCGTGAGCAATCCCGTTGTGGGGGCTGTAGTAATGGGGGACACAACACAAGAACTTGTCCCAAACCAAGAAAGAGATCAAAGAAAAATGGTGCAAGCACAAGCCAAACAAATGATAGCCAACCAAGTGAACCAAGGGGTAGCCAACCAAGTCAAACAAGTGGTGGAGTGCCAAACCACTCAAATCAAACAAGCCAACGGGGAACTAGGCAACAAAGAGGGAGTCATCTTGGTCTTAGAAGAGGCCGTGGTGGTGGTCTTGGCCGTGGTGATGGTCTTGGCCGTGGTGGTGGTAGAGGCCGTGGTGATGGTCTTGGCCGTGGTGAAGGTCTTGGCCGTGGTGATGGTCTTGGTCGTGCTGGTGGTAGAGGTCGTGGTGATGGTGTTGGTCGTGGTGAAGGTCTTGGCCGTGGTGGTGGTAGAGGTCGGGGTGGTGGTCTTGGCCGTCTTCTTTGGTAGAGGCCGTGGCGGTGGTGGTGGTATAGGCCGTGGTGGTGGCGGTAGAGGCCGCGGTGGTGGTGTAGGTCGTGGTGATGGTGGAGGCAGTGGTGATCTTGGCCTTGGCGGCGGCCGTAGTGGAGGAATGTTCTCTTGGCTCAATGGACCATTGCCGTATGTGACTTACTATGATCTTGTTATTTTGGCTCAATGCTTGTGTTGTAATTTTGTATTGTGTGACTAACTATTATATTGCCATTTTCATAGGTATGGAAACAATGAAGGGGGTGGAGGACACGGAGGGGGAACGTGAGATCCCTTGGTGGTGGGAGGAGGGACAAGTATATGTTCTATGTGTGTATGACTATGTGAGGGGACTAATATGTCTGAGTATGACTATGTGAGATCCCTATGTGTGTATGACTATGTGATTTCGACAAGTATATGTGCTATGTGTGTATGACTATGTGATGCAGACTACTATTTCTGTGTTTTGGATATGATTATGTGGCATCTTTATGAATCACAAAACAAAAAAACCAGTAGTTATTTGAAAACAGCAGTTAGTGCAGCGCCAGGATAAGGCGCCACCCTATACAAAGGTCTGGCGCCTCGGCCTTGGGCGCTGCACACCTGGACATGGCAGTAACAGAATCATTCCAGAGAGCACCAGGATCGTTGGAGTAGCTTTTCCACCCCAAAAAATGCTAAGTCAGTGTGCAGCGCCCAAGGGCAAGGCGCCACACTATACAGTGCAGCGCCCAAGGGACAGGCGCTGCACACTGACTTAAGAATTTTGGGGTGCAAATCAATCGAACGCTCGACAGCTCTGATGATTACAGCCTGGATGTTATGCCATGTCAGTGTGCAGCGCCGAGGGTAAGGCGTCACACTATGCTGTAGCGCCTTGGTCTTGGCGCTGCACACCGGACATGGCAGTCCAGAGCAATGAATCATTCCAGAGAGAGCACCAGGATCAAGCAGTAGCTTTTCCACCCCAAAAAATGCTAAGTCAGTGTGCAGCGCCCAAGGTCGAGCGCCACACTATACAGTGCAGCGCCCAAGGCAGAGGCGCTGCACAGTGTAGTGTGGCGCCTTTCCCTTAGGCGCTGCACACCTGGACATTTATTAGGCTGCACCAACTCCCTCCCACCCATCCCCACCCCACACACCACACCCTCCACACAAACCCGAAGCTCAGTGCCTCCCCTCTGCCCTCCTCTCTCCCCCTCTCAAATCCTTCTCAGATCCGGAGTATTTGAACGTGGATTTCGAAGCCAACCCCTCCCTTAAGATAATCTCCTCCGATCCCCTCGTTTTCATCCATAGGAATTGTCACATTTTCTCAAATCTTGCTAGTTTGGGGGAAACCCTAGTTTTTGCTTGGATTTGCAAATTTGTGTTTCTTTACTAATTTGGTATGGTTAGGCTTTCATAGTATGCTAGGGTTAGGGTTATGTGTGTTTGATGTTGGTGTTAGGGTTGTGGTTATTGTTAAGTGGGGGTTAGGGTTGACCAATAATTGTCGATTTTGTAGGCATGGCTTCATCCGGTTCCATGACGAGGCCACCGTGTGCTAACCAAGAAGACATGCCGAACAAGTGGGAGGACGCATCTTTGGACAAGGTGAAGGAGAAAGATGTCAACATCCCGCCATGTTGGTGTGGAGATGTTTGCAAGGTGAAGGTGTCCACCGTACGTAAGTAAGCATGGACGGAAGGGCGGAGATATTTTGTATGCCCGAACTATGCTTATGATCGTGCACTTCCAACTAACGCCTATGACCAACCAATCGGTAAGCTCGAGAAGTAAAATGTTACTCTCAAATGTGTGTCAACACTAACAACAAATTTTATGCAGTCACCGCCTCCTCTATGCAAGTACTTCACGTGGATAGATCTTGAAGTGCCAGAAGATGTGAAAAAGGACCAATACGCAGATTGTCTTAGGCGGCAACGACGGTTCGAGAAAGAGGCTTGGAGGAAGAGCGTCGTCAGAAGGAGAGGATGGAGCGGAAGAAGCGAGAGGAGGAGAGGGCACGCCAAGCTTAAACTTGCTCGTGAGGAGGAGAGGGCAAGAAAGCTTGCAAAGGCTCGCGAGGCACAAGAGGAGGACTTCGACGCGTGACAAGAAGGGGAAATGGCCTCGCTCTACTCAAGAGGGACTTCGCCGGTGCACTCGTCAACTATTTTCTAATGAATGTGTCATGAAGTTGTGAGGGCATGTGAGATGTTGGTGAACTATCTTCTAGGGCAAGCTGCCATTTGTCATTTGTAATGAATGTGTCGTGAACCATGTTGTAGTAATGTTTGAATTGTCTTAAGTTATGAACTCGTCCGGCATGAAATTTGTGTTTGTTCAAATTGTTGTGATGCTGCAGTCATTGTAAGTATTGTGGATGTGATGCAAGCCAAATGTGGCTCTCTGGATGGTCATGGAAGTAGTGCAGCGCCTAAGGTCAGGGCGCTGCACTATCTGGCAGCGCCCAAGTGTTGGGCGCCACACAGTCTGATGCAGCACCTAACGGTTAGGCGCTGCAGGTCTTTGCTATAAGCAAACTGCAGAAACAGATGCCGATTTGGCATCCTGCAGCAACACTCACATAATAAAAGTATCTGTAAACACAAATACCATATCATTTAAGACAATTCAACATTACTTCAACACTAGTAAGAGTTCATCCACATATAACATAACCTCATAAGTTCATCAACATATCATTTAAGACAATTCAACATTACTTCAGGTTCGCAAACACAAATACCACACTAGTAAGAGTTCACCAACATATAACATAACCTCACAAGTTCATCAACCTAATTAAACGGCTACACTTAACATGAACAAGCACTAATTCCTTCCGCGTGTTCACGGTGGCACGCCTGCCGGCAAGCTTCTTCTTCTTAGGAGCACGAGGCTCCTCTTCGTGCACTTCCTCCTCCGCCTCCGCCTCCGCCTCCTCCTCCGCCTCATCATCCAAGCTAGCCATCCGCGAGGTCCCTACGACCACCTTTGGGTTGCCTCTCTGTTGTCATAGTCGTTGGGCGTGTCAGGCGTCTGGGCTGCCTAGGCTTCAACACATATGCGGACTGAGCTTGAGTGTCAGCCAAAGTCATGTCATCATCAACCTCATCGCCCTATCACACAACGAAACAATATGGTGAAGGTCGGTGTCGTAATCAAGTGAGAATCACATCTAAAGGATTAGTCATACCTCTTGGGTGATCCCACCCTCATCATCCATATAAGCATATGAGGAACTCACATCGCCCCCTCATGGTGAGATGCGGGTCCGATGGTGTACTGCACCTAGAGGCAGATGGTTCATCATATTCAGGATCACGGCAACCGAGAAGGTTCGATAACCGCCTTAACTTCTTGGCTTTGACGTTGTAACATGAACAAGTGTGTAAGATATCAAACTTCGCAACATAGACTGCCTCTCATAGTGAATGCGATATGTACCTTGAGGAATGCTCGTAGTGAACCATCATCATTGCCGTTCCCAACCGGTGTCTTCTCCAGAATAGACTGGCTCTCATCAGCTGCTTTATTGATCTCGGTGTGCTGCGGATGAGAAAGAATGAATGCGTTAGCCATTCAAACATGTGTAATACGGTCAACGGGAAAGTAAAGAAGGGAACACTTTACCACATAGTTAATCACCGGAACAGCAGGGACTCCTTGCCCTTGCACGACATCTACCGTTGTACTTCCCTTTGCTAGATCCTCAAAGTTTACGGGTTCTTCAAGAATATCCTCATTATATGCCGGCGGGCATATCTCAACTCGAGTATTTCCAATAAACCATCGTACGTAGTTATCAAAAGCAATTGGGTTGTGCTCACGAAGCGGGGCGTGTGCAGTGCTACGAGCTTGCTCCACACAAAGCTGGAAGCGGGTAACATACGCAGAATGATGCTTGTCCCAGTCCTTTATCTTCCGTTGCCTTCTCCTGTCCAACCTGCGTGGTATAAAACCAAACATTAGCACAATCAAAAGGAGTCCCGATGATTAGACAATACGCAGACATGCTCTCTTACCTATGAAGTGCTTTATCCGTGTCCATCCATTCCGGCGGGTGAGGCTGGAAAAGACCAAACTGACGATACACGCGATGCGGCAAATGAAACTCAACCGCCCAGTTGCATATCAATGGGCACCGCATAAGCCAGAGATCCTTATCCTGCAAGCACATCGGGTTGAGGCGGAACTCCACGGTGTACCCCAAGCTCTCACCCGTGCCATATGGCTGCCATTCCACCTATGAAACAGGGCAACAATGCAAATTTGATGACTATTTTCAAGCAAGCATGAGAAAGGACTAAAGTAATGACCTCCTTACCTGCTCAGGCGTAATCGTGTCCAACTCGGCAATGTACTTTTGGTACATGAGATTGACATCGTTCGTCATCTCGGAAACGATATCCCACTTGTAAGCCCACGTGGGGCGCCGTAATTCGTCATGTTCATCTGCATACCAAGGATCAAACCCGACGCTCTTCAAGGCCCAACAGTGCAGACGCCCCAGCTCCATACGTAAAGTAGAAGCAGATTACCACCAATGCTCGCACTAGGTGTGATCCTGCAACATGCATCGCCCAGCTACATATGAAAGAAAAACAATGTTAACTTGACAGCAAGCTTGCATTGCTAATGAAATGAGTTGATCACAAAATGCACCAACCACTGTCGGTACAAGTAGGCAAGAGTCGCTGAACCCCGGCTCCATCTTCTATCAAAGACGGTCAATGCCTTCAGCCACATCCATGGAGCGTTCTTGTCTGTGGAGTCAGGAAACAAAGTCCTCGACACAATGTAATGCATATATACACACGAGCATGTGTCCGGATCACATCATCGGTGGCATCCGGAGGGCACGCCGCAAAGTTATTTTGAATCCACGTGAAAGCAGCTCCGGCTGCTTTCCTTTCCCTCTTCTTCTTCTCTTCTTCCTCCTCTACATCATCCTCAGCCTCGGTAGGAGCCATACCGATAAGAGCAATCATTCGCTCGCGCCACCCATCGTAATCGGTGCTCATACTGAGAGGCCTCCGTCGATAGCAAGCCCGGTGATCAACGAGACATCCTCGAGCGTCACGGTCATCTCCCCGGTCCGAAGATGGAAACTGTGGGTCTCTGGCCTCCACCGATCAACAAGAGCGGACACCAGTGGAGCGTTCAGATTCGGCGTGGACCGGCTGACCAACAGAATCCACGGGAGTAGTCCTGCTTGCTTGATGTACGGTGTGTACTGCTCATCGTAAGGCATGGCAGGACCAGAGACCCCGTGATACCGAATCTTCAGAGGTTCAAGCTTCTGCAAAAACCAAGTAATGACAAATCTTAAGGCATGTAAATTTCAACTAAAGGCAAATTTGCAAAATATTTAGATTACTCATTATTGCCTTCTCCTTCTCGCGCATCATGTAGGCCCGGTGTTGCACGTCAGAGACATCGCCCGTAAGCCAAACCATCCTTACAATTTCAAACAATAAACATATAAGAGTTCATCTTCATCTCAAATATCGGTATACACTAAACATATAACATGTGTTCAACTACAAGAATCTCAACATCTCCTTCTCACACAATGAATATGTCATATAACATGTGTTCAAATAAACTAAACATCTAATGTTTCAAATAAACTCAACATCTAATATATATCTAAACAAACTTCTCATATATGTCTACAAAAATCAACATCTCATAGTTATCTATAAAAATAGGCATCTCATACATATCTAAAAAAACTAAACAATATAGGCTTTCACCAACAAGAATCATATATTGTGAACTAATAAATAACACTACGGTACTACCAATATGAATACACATCCTAAATCGAGCAAGCCAAACAAATCAAGGGTTCCATCAAATCTTGGACAAATCTCTATAATGGCAACAAATTTACGGAGCAAAAGAAAGAGAAGGGAAGAGTTTACCTAGTAGGATGGATTGGGGATCGAATCCACGGATCAAATCTTCAGATCTGAGAGGATGTGGGGGGGGGGGATTAGATGGGGGCGCCGCCGCCGCCGCTGCTCTCTGTCAGAGAGGGAGAGATGAAGATAACTGCCTGGTCGGGCTGGGTCGGCCGCGCTTAAGTCACCGTGCAGCGCCCCAGCGCTAGGCGCTGCACGTCAAAGTGTGGCGCCTAGATCTTAGGCGCTGCACATGTGCGTGGGGTCAAGAATCGACCAGGGCTGCCACTGGCAGTGACGTCTGACGCCTAAGGGAAGGGCGCCAGATCAGAGGGTGCGGCGCCCAGCTGTCGGGCGCCACACCAAAGGGTCAGGAAAGTGAAATTTTTCGTTGAGCAGGTCAGTTTGTGATTTGATTTCTGCCTCAGGTCAGATATGTGATTTCTGCCCATAGGAAGATTAAAATGTGACATTTTGACTGGAGTGAATATTTTTCTTTTTGAGTGAATATTGATGTGTTAGAAACAATTAGCTGGGAGATCATAACCTTCTTTGTTACTGGAATAGTTATAAACAAACAGAATGACTTTGTCATTGCGATTACATCTGTATATGGCTCCCCTTATGAAGAAGAAGAACAATCTTTTATTTCTGAATAACATGTCATGTTTCTAAATAGGTCCAGAGCCGGCCCTAGTGTATGGCCGGTGGGGTGACGGCCCAAGGCCCAGGCTGGAGGGGGGGTCCATGGTGTAGTATACATATATAGTATAGCCCAACGAAAAACAGGTGGAAAAAATTTTACGAAAGAAAAGAAACAAGATGAGCTAGGCCCATCAGATAGCTAGGGATTAGCTAAGCGTCACGCGGCATGATTCATGCCAGATGCGAGGCATGGTTGCTCCTTTTCCAAATGTCTCTGTTGCGTACGGGATCCTCTTAACAGTGCATGCGACTGTAGCCTCAGCTGAAAGAAGTTTCTCTAAATTGAAACTAGTGAAGATATATTTGAGGTCAACTATGTTGCAAGATAGATTGAATGGCTTGGCTATGTGCTGCATTGAGAAGGATATCTTGGACAAGGTTGATCTTGATTGTCCCCTTAATGACTTTGCATCAAGAAACGCCTGAAGAAACTTTTTCTGAAGCACTGAAGTAGTATTGTTGTTGATGGAGTCAGTCGAATTTGGTTCTTATTTGAGGTAATCATAACATGTTAGTTTCATTTTGCTACCGTTTTAGTATTTTTGTCGTAATATGGCATTGTCCAACAATTATTATAGTCAAATCTTAAACGAAAGATGTGTGGTTGAAAGTTACTCCTAACATGTATATATGTTTATGTATCACACACACACATATACATATATATGGTCTTAGGACATAGGGGCCCATGTCGTCGAGTTCGCCTAGGGCCTCCCGAAACACAGGGCTGGCCCTGAATAGGTCAGGGCCTTTTTACCTTCTGAGAACACAAGAATATACAAGTAGTGGTAAGAATATATCATATGAGTTGGGCCGATAAAACAACCCGCAAGTCCACCTTTTACACAACTCTACTACATTCCTGCAAGATCGGGGCAAGAGCTCACTAGCTCTAGCTAAATCACTAGTGGGCTTCTCTTGCTTCAACACACACTACTGGAAAAATGGGCACTTGTATCCAATTTTGTGGCAGTGGAAGCCGATTTGATCTAGGTCGCTCCTGACAGTGTAGATGGCAACGTTAAAATTGGAAGGGTGGTGATGGTATCCTTGCTGAGAAAGGCTCGAGGGGATAAAGTTGACTATAGCATTGTAATGAACAACAACTTCTTATGGGACTGCCATCAAAGCATGATGTTTCATAATGTCTTTGACCGACCCTCTCATTCTCGGTGCCTCTTATTCCATAATGTTCCTCACACACTATTATTTCGTCCTTCTCTTGTCTCTCCATCTCGCTAGCTAGCACCCTCCCCCCCATCCTCTTATTTGTGGACTATTCAAATGATAGTAGCAGAAATAGGTGTTTCGTGCAGCACGTCTATGGAGAATTTTAAGACAAGCGTGGGTATATTAGGGTAAATATCAAGCAGTAGTGTATGTGGGTGCACAAACATGGGGAAAGGTTGCTGGATGAGTACAAAAAGTACAACTATGCGTTGGTTCATGTCCAAAAAGACATTACTCATTTATAAGATGCTAGAGTAGCCGCATTTTGGCAGCACTTGTGCACTACCCTTTCTTGTCGTCTGACTAATTTACTGGTATATGCTTTTGGCTGTTTGCATTCAGTCAACTGTTAATTCCTTTGACATGTTCGGAGAAGGTCCATGGGTGAGTGGCAGTTGGGCTCGTTAAGCATGGGTCCAAGAAATGAGATGAGTTTGCTTTGGTTTTGCTCGGTGAAAATGTTGTGTGCACGACCCAAGTAGTAAAACATAGTTGTCAATCCCATCCTATTCTTGAGCCTCACGCTTCTCCACCTCCTTTCTGCTTTCCTCCTCATTCTTCTCTTCTCAATGTCTAGTGCCTGGTTGCCGCCACCTCTCCTCCCGTCTCACCTCGTTCTTGGTGGTCAACCTCTTTCAACCACCTTGACAAGCCAGTGTGACCTTCCCTTGTCGTTTTCTCTTCTCTCATCTAACATGCCACCTTCCTTCCCCATGCCCTTCACCACTCCCACGACACCTCCCCGACCGACAATGCCCCCCCTCCCACACACACACACACACACACACACACACACACACACACCACCCCAACAACATCTACACTGGACCTTGTCTTGATCACATGGTGGCTTACATGTGGTCGCCCCTTGCTTTTCCTATACTTGTGCATGCTCTCTCTCATGTCTCCCCATTTCTCTCTACATCTTAAAGGAAGCCAAGAGTGGATTGTACGGTATAGTGGTCGGAGAGACCCCTTGAGAGGTGTTGTTTCCCTCTTCTCGAGTTGGGCGGCCATTTGCTCGAGTCATGAAGTAGCGGCGACTAGTGCTCCATATCGTCGCCTCTCCCCCACATCAGCAGTGGTGCTCTTTGTGCTTGAAAGATTCAGACTTTTAGTAATTAACTATGGTACTTTGGTGTTTGATGCTATTATCTGATTGGAGGAGGTATGGGAGAGAACATAGTAGCTCGATGGTGTTGGTCGTGGTCTCGTGGAGGATTTTGGCGTAGCCACTCTCATACTAATCCAATTATTTCCCTATTGTTTTTGATACTATATGTTATTCAATGATTGTTGTGATCATATGCCTAAACTATAATTAGCTTATTTGTGCCTCGACTTTATTTTTATGAACCCTAACCTTTTTTATATTTTGCCTCTACAAGATTTAACACGTATGACCAACATTGTGAGTGTGAAGATTAGAGAACCAGTAGATGATAAATGAGAAACAGGTACAATAGATAAGCATGTCAATGCAGACAATAATGGATGTGAACCTCCTCCTAATAGGATGCTTTTGGTGTGGACAGAGAGAAGGAGGACTGAAACTGGATTCATGTAGATAGGAAGAAACAGAGCAAGCACACCGTATGAAAAGGTTTCCAAATGAAATATATGTAGTGGAATGCTAGGTGGATCCCTGCCCCCAACAACATCTACACTGGACTTCATCTGCACCATCGTGGTGGCTGACATGTGATAGCCCCATGCTTTTCCTAAGCCCATAATCTCTACGTTTAAAAGGAAATCAAGAGTGGATTGTAGGAGATGGTCCCAAATCAAGAGTGAATTGTAGGGGATGGTGGCAGGAGGGACCATCCCCTACAAACCACTCTTGCTTTCCTTTTAATCTCTAGAGGTGTTTGACTTTAATCTCCAGAGGTGTTTGTTTCCTTCTTCTCGAGCAATAATCACTGGGATTGTAGGGGAAGCCCAAGTAAATTTCTTTCCTTCTTCTCATGGTGTTCACATTTACTTGGATGTGACCATCTATTCATAACTAAATAAATGTCAAACAAAAAATGAGATTAAAGTCATGGGTGTCACTGATTGAAATCGGCCCAATTGATGTTTGATGCCTCGCTGATTTCCCGGCTTCAATAAAACAAAGTATAAATAGGAAAAATCAGGATCATTAAAACATATACCTTTGAACATGAGTAAGGGTGGTGGCTTAATTTGTTTACAATCCTAGCGCTGAATTGCATGATCTATAAGACTTGGTCCTACTGTCTATTATCCATGACCGCGGAGGTCCACTGCCAAGCTGCCTCCTATTACCTACTATTCTTGTGTGATGTGGTGTTACCACCGAGATACAAGCGCGGGCACTGGGCCTAAGTTCATCAGCCTGCCTCTACTACTTTGCCTTGGACTAGAGAGATCATTTTGGGTCAGACTTTTCACGAGACGGCAATACATCGATCTAGCACGTGGCAATGTTCAAAGTTGCATGAGATTTAATAAATTACTTTGCTGCATCCTCGAGCCTAGCACCAGGCCGGGCCCATAGGCGTACAAAAGGTGCGGTCCGCACAGGGCCAATAAATTTTAGGGCCCCCAAATTTTAAGGGCATCGCTATTTCTCGCGTTCAGCTAGTGGAGCATTCCTGCTCGCTAAAGCCAGCGAGCATATGGGTAGGCCCACATGCGCAGGTAATCAGCTTCCTATTTCCTGTTTTCGTTTTTTCTCACAATTTTTTTTGTTTTTTCCTTTCTTTTTTTCCTTTTATTTATACTTTTAAATATTCTAAATACATATATTAAAAAAACACTCTCCCAAAAACACATTTGAAAAATGTTGAATAGGGATTAAAAAATGTTGAACGACAATTTGAAATTTTTTGAACAATTATTAGAAAGTGTTGAATAAGTATTAAAATGTTGAACACGTATTTGGAGAAATGTTGAATGGGTACTAAAAATGTTGAACGGGTATATGAAAAATGTTAAAAATTATTTCAAAATGTTGAACAAGTATTTGAGAAATGTTGAACAAGTATTTGAAAAAATGTAGAACAAGTATTTGAAAAGATTGTGAACAAAGTATTTGAAAAAATGTTGATCATGTATATAAAAAATGTTGAACAAGTATTTGAAAAAGTGTTGAAGAAGGTATTTGAAAAAATGTTGAACAAGTATTTGAAAAAAATGTTGATATGTATTTGAAAAATGTTGAACAATTATTTAAAAATGCTGACATGTATATAAGAATGTAGATTGAAAGCAAAAAGGAAAACCAAAAAGAAACAAGAAAACCCAAAGAAAAAGGATAATGGAAAAATCTGAAAAACAAATGAAAAATCTCGGAGAAGAAAAAAGGAAAAAGAAAAATATGGATAAGAAAAAACGGAGAATCAGAAGAAAAATAAAAAAATCATGCTTTTCTCCTTCTGGTAGTTCGCGGCCTGCTTATTGAGCACGAACTTGCTTCTATTGTAGCGGCAACGCTGCTGCGTCCCAATCAGCTGATCGTGAGATTGATCCCACACGAAAGATTTATGAAAAATGTTGAATAAGTATTAAAAATGTTGAACGAGTATTTGAGAAATGTTGAACATGTATTTGAAAAATGTTGGCATAAGTATTAAGTGTTGAACAAATATTTGAAAAATAATGAACAAGCGTTGGGACAATGTTGAATGTGTATACAAAAAATGTTGATCAATTATATAAAAATGTTGATCATGTATATAGAAATGTTGATCGCTTACTAAAAAATGTTGATCAGGTATTAAAAAATGTTGATCAGGTATACGAAAATGTAGAATGGAAAACAAAAGGAAAGGAAAATGTTGAACAAGTATTTAAAGAAAATGTTGATCATGTACATAAAAAATGTTGGACAGGTATTTCAAAAATGCTAAACAAGTATGTTAAGAAATGTTAAACATGTATATAGAAAAGTAGAATGACAAACAAAAAGAAACAAAGAAAAAAACCAAAAAATGAAACAAAATAGAGAATAAAAAAGAAAAGAATGAAAAAATGGGAGAATAAAAAAAGAAAATATTGAGCAAGTGTTTTAAAAAAATCATCATGTATATAAGAATGTGGAATGAAAAACCAAAAGAAAGAAAAATAAAAAATAAAAAATAAAAAATAAAAAGAAACATAATAAACCAAAGGAAAAACAAAATGAAAAATACTATAGAAACAAATGGAAAAACCTGGAGAAAGAAAATGAAAACCGAATAAGAAAAGAAACCAAATAAAACAAAAAACAAAAAAAGAATAAAACCACTCGTGTAGTTTTAAGTACGGGGCGTCCCTAGTTAATTACATGAAAAGAACTTGGGTGTGGTGGCTAGATCAACTTGTGATCCACGAACCAACCTGTGGTTGTATGGTTAGAGGGACTGTGGTATCCCCAGCCCATCAGGGTTCAAATCTTGGTGCTCGCATTTATTCCTGGATTTATTTTAGGATTTCTGATGATGCGCATTTGGTGGGAGGAGACGTTCACGTCGACGACGAGGCGCTTACGGTGACTTCGTAAATTTTAAGATGATATGCCGGTTTAGTCTTTCGGAGGCGCTCATGAGGATAAGGTGTGCGTGTGTGTGTTCATAGGGATGAGTGTATGCGCGTGTATATGAGCGCTTGTGTCTATACTGATGTTAAAAAAAAGATCAACTTGCGATCCCGCTGGACACCAGAGTTGGACCCATACATCTCACAATTCCCAGTTTCTTCAGCAAGCGCAGCCGGTTCGATCGCTTAACGCGTGGCGCTGGGCCGCTAGTGTAAGCGTGAGTCCGGGCGCGAGCCAGGCTGCTGCAGCGCTGCTCGATGATCAGCAACAGGATCGTCACACCTCGAAAAAAGAAGGAAACTGGATCGTGGGGACTCGGATCGATCGCAAAAGGCAAGAGCTATCGGGTCGCCGTCGCTACAGAGGATCGATCGCCGGTTCCTGCCAACCTTGCAGCCAGCATGGGCCATCGGCGACAGAAGGTCACGTGGTCATCGCCGGCACTACCAGCGCCTTCACTGCTGCCAGTAGCTCTTCCGGCAGGTCACCGCCTTGTGAATGATAATCTCTCAATCTCACCCGCAAAAAAAAGTAGTCTCAATCTAACATTATTCTGTATCAGAGTTTTTTACAAATACATCAATTTCTTTTGCAGATGAGAATGCGTCGGACCGATTTGTACCCCAAACCCAGTATGTGGCTTGGTTGGAGCCTCCGGCTTTAGATGTTAGACTTTGATGCGATGTTTATTTGGTATTAGGCTAGGACTATCGGCACCCCTTCATCAAGTGGTTAGAAGTAGCGACAGTTGTTATTAAGATGGTGGTTTCCAACAAACCGATGTACTCCCTCCATCTGAAAATACTTGTCATCAAAATGGATAAAAAGAGATGTACCAAGAACTAAAATACATCTAGATACATCTTCTTTTATTCATTTTGGTGACAAGTATTTCCGGACGGAGGAAGTACTACTTTGTAAAGTCTTTGTGAATAATTAATAAAATTGTTGCATGCATCGCCCAAATGCAAAGACCGAGGGCAATCCTCCTTTCTAAAGAAAAATCAATTTCTTATGCACATAGTCCTCGTCTAATTTGGTAGAAACTGCAGCACATTGTTGTATCAATTTGTCACAAAGTCCATCAATTTTGAGTCTTTCTATTCTCCGATAAAAACTACAGTCCATCATTTTCTTTTGTACATTGCGCCCATCTAATTTGATTGTTGCGGAATGTACTAGTTGATTTTACTCTAAACTAGACAGCCTGTATCACCATTTGATTTTATTCCACACAATTCAAAGGAATGTGGTATACACAGCAGGAGTTTCTTAGAAGTATCGCCGAGCGAAAGACTACTGCATATAGGTGAGTCTGTAGCAGCCTATTTTATAAAATCAAACTGACTTCAAGTAGAAGATACTATATTTGTTAAGCGATGTCTTTTTTACAGATTATATTTGTTAAGCGTTAAAAAATATTGTTTTAAACGATAGGGCCCATTTTAGAGTTTGGAACCGGGCCTCCGATTTTGCCAGCCCAGCCCGGCTAGCACGCGGAGTAGTTCGTTCACTGACATTTTTCTTGCCACCTCTATTGGTGACTGAGCCTCACATGCACGGTGGCTTTGGATCCAAAATGGATACATCAGGAAACTATGAGATCCAACAAGTACTCTTGCTCTGACTCCTGGCGTCTCCTATTCCATACAACTTATCTACTGCATCTATTTTCCGCCCGTCTCATCTAGATTTTTACTACTAATATTGGCCTTTCCCACCCATGACCATTTGATATGATAGCTATAGAGAAGTGTATGTCGCCTAACAGAACATGATTCCACTTGGTTGTAGAGTGAACAAAAATATATATGCTGCACAAGCACAATCAATAAGCAGTTGATTTGCATGGTTGAATGTTGTGGAGCCCATGCTACAAGCTAGTACACTGATTCCATGTGAAGTATCTCATGAAAACCAACAACGAATGAAAACTTGGAATATTTGGAAGTGGGCAATAAGTTCAGTAAGGAACATGTGAGATCATAGGTGGGGTGATAGCCAGACACTTAAACCCAATTTTGAAGTTAACCCTCCTCTTATCTTGCCCACCATCAGGAAAGTCTGATCACTTCGTCTTTGATATTTTGGCGCGATCGAGACTTGCCCTCAGCCAACCATGAGCCCTCACCCTCCGATGGTCGTGGGCCATAATCCCACATCAACTTTGACTAATACATTAGAGCTCGTGATCAATGGCCTTTCCGCTCCTCTGTCCCTTGCTATTCCCTTGCCTCCTTGATGTAGCCTTGCACAGATAAGTAATGGAGATCCTTTTGATGATTGTTTTCTTCCTCAGTAGATGCTGCTGAAGCATTTGAATTAATCACCTGTACTGAAGTTAGTGATTAGTCTTTGAGTTTTACCCATGTTTGGTGCTTTGTCCGTGAGGCTTTGGGCCCGACTGGGAGGGGGGTTTGGACCTTGCTGGGTTTCTCCAAACCCGGACCAACCAAACTGGAAGGAGGATATGCCTCTTATAGTTTGTGTTTGTAAGGTTGGCTTCGACCCTGTGGACGACGCACAATAAGATGGTTATTGAGCGATTCTTTCGGTGGGCCTCTGACTCCATACTCAAATTCTTTGCCTTTCTGCAGCATTGACACTCGATATCTAGACAAGGAGATCGTAACCGACTAGGCAGCATGATGGATGCGATGATCGTAGTCGCATGCCGACTTGCCTCGTCTGGCTATGGACGCAATAGTGTGTCGGATGCAATGGTGACAATTGCCTACACTTCTGCGTCTGGCTACGGAGGCGCTGCAACATACTATGGACGTTGATGAATGCTTATGGGTGTAGTCATGCAGAGTTCTCTATGTTGGATGGCGACGTCTTAGCTCTCAACTTTTCCCCATTTCCCCTAACCGCCCGGCTCCGGGCGCGGCGGCTAACGGCGGCCCTCTCCACTTTCTGCCTCACCTCTTATGCACTCTGCGTTCCCTGGTGGCCTCGCAGGGCGTCCTTTCCCCTGGCGGTTGACTACTTTGTGTGCCTTCCTCGATCTCACTACATCACGCGATTCCTTGTTGGGTGCCGCTAGCCTTGGTGACAGGTAGTCTTGTGCTTGCATCCGCTCTCGTTTTATGATAAGGCACGAACTAGCGAGATGATAATTCGCGCGCGTAGATAGTATGATCTTTCACGGCGATCCTTGATCAACTGTACGTCCCTCTGTTCCTCCTCGCAACCTCCAAAATAATTTTCACCCACGTACGAAAATACGTGAATAAAAATAAGGATCCCCTTGGATCAGCATGTAAGCGTCGATACGATGATAAACCCTCCGTCGCTAGTAGTTTTCCACAATGAAAAAATCACAGACGATACACAAGATATGGCCGCTCGAAACCTGGACGTTCTACTATCTTGTTCATAACTCCAATAAACTCAAAACTAAACTGATCCCTACATAGAACGAACCTTGGCTATTATATAGCCGATTGACCCTCACGTACTCACATGGCCTAAGGCCAAGACAACTTGGACTCCTAGCAACTTGGTTATCACATTTATAACTTACGTGAACCTTTACAAAGAAAAGTACTACTACTCTTGTAAATAATTAAAGGACTACCCCAAGAGATAGATGCCTAATTAAATAAACATGGAAAGTTATCCTTTGCCGATTCCATCAACTATATCTGCTTGCATGCAGTTCAAAAAGGAAGCGGCCGATCCTAATCTTCCCTGGAGGTGTACGAAACGTGGGAACTATATCAGCTGTGTTAGAATATATATAACTGTATTGTTTTGTATAGTTATACGGTTGTATATATGTAGTCCTTGTATAGGTATCCGTATATTGTACGATACGAACTATGCCTTGTAACTTATATATATAGATCAATACAAGGCACCACAAGTGTGGTTTCCCCAATCTTACATGGTATAGAGCCTAAAAATCTAACCCTAGCCTGTGCCGCCCTCCTCCTCCTTCCGCTGCCGCCGAAACCACCACCTCTCTCGCCGCCGCGCCCACACCACCGCCTCCATGTCGCAACCCGACGCTGACGCGACGAACCAGGCGCTGGCCGCCGCCAAGGAGCGCCAGGAAGCCGAGGCTGCTGAAGCCGCCAAGGCAAAGCTGCCTCTCGCGACCACCGCTGATCGATCCGGGACGAGCGCGGGGTCTTTCTCCTTGACCTCGCTGCACGCCCAAGCCGTCGGTCTCCACTCCATCAATGGCCACGTTCCCGTCGAGCTCGCGCTTGACACCGGCGTTCACCGGCAGTGGCGCACCTTCTTCCGCGCCGCTTGTCGCAAGTACGCCCTCCTGGATCACCTCGACTTCGCCGCTCCCGATGCGCCGAACCCGGAGTGGTCTCTCCTCGACGCCACTGTCGTCTCCTGGCTCTATGGGTCTGTCTCGCTTAGTATCCTCGACACCGTCATGACGCCTGGCGACGATCCCCTCGCCGTCGATCTCTGGAACAGCATCAACGGTCTCTTCAACGACCACAAGATCAATCGCCAACTCCACCTTACGGCCGAGCGATGTCAAGATGGGAGAGATGAGCATGGCCGACTATCTCCAGAAGGTCAAATCCCTCTCCGACGGGCTTGCGGATCTTGGCGCCCCCGTTGACGATGCCGAGATGGTGGTCCACTGCCTCAACGGCCTCTCCGAGCAATACGAGTCCGCCGCCGATCTCATCTCCCTCATGCCCGGGATGACCTTTGCGCAGTGCCGCTCGTTGCTTGCCCTCCAAGACATGAAGCGCAAAAACTGTCGCGCCCGCAACTCAGACACGGCCCTCTTCACCAACACTAGCAACCCTGGCAACACCGGCAACCCTGGCAAGGCTCCTGGAAAAGGAAAGAAGAAGAAGAAGGCCGCCGCTGGAGTCACCAAGGAGACCCCGGCGCTCGCGACCCCGCAGCCTGCCACTCCTTCTTGTCCCTCACCGCAACATCCCTGGAACGGCGCAATCCAGATGTGGCCCTATGGCCAAGGGGGGCTACTCGGTCGCGCGCCGCCCGGCTATGGCGCTGCTCCACACGCGCCCGGCACACCCCGTCGCCGCATGCGTTCTACGCCCAGAACCCGTACGGCGTTGCCCCCTACGGCTACGGCTACGCCCCTGGACAGCTCTCCTACGGCCTCCCCGGCACTGCTCCAGCATCACCGGCCTCATATTCGGCTTCATGGGACCAGGCCGCACTCATGCATCAGTTCCAAACCATGGGACTGCAAGCACCCTCCAGGGAGTGGGTGATGGACACCGGCGCCTCCTCCCACTTTGCGTCCGATCCCGGTATGCTCACCTCTGTGTCCCCCCCCCCCCTCCTCTTCTCGTCGTGCTGTCATTGTCGGTAACGGTTCCACTCTTCCAATCACCGGTACCAGGCATGCACGTCTTCCTATTTCCACTACCTCTCGCCCTCTTTACCTTCGTAATGTCTTAGTAGTTCCTAGCATAGTTAAAAATCTTTTGTCTGTTTGTCAATTCACCATTGATAATCGTGTATCCGTCGAATTTGACCCTCTTGGTTTTTTTGTGAAGGATTTTCTATCCAGGACCGAGATTCTCAGATGCAATAGCTTCGGAGCTCTCTACTCCATCCGCCCTTCCTCTACCAGCCAGCCACACGCCTTCCTCGTCGTCGATGCAGCACTCTGGCACCGTCGGCTTGGGCATCCTGGGCGGCCCGTCATGGAGTCATTAGCTCGTTCTTCGGTTATTCCTAGGGAAAAGAATAAAAGTAGCTTGTGTCATGCTTGTCAGTTAGGTCGTCATGTTCGTCTTCCTTTTTCTTCCACCAGTCGTGTAACCACTACTCCGTTTCAAATAATTCACCGTGATCTGTGGACCTCTCCTGCTGAGAGTATTTCTGGCTTTAAGTATTATCTCGTCTGTCTCGATGATTTTACTCAATATGCATGGGTGTACCCTCTACGGACTAAGTCCGAAGCTTTCTCGTACTTGTCGTCCCTTCATGCTTTAGCGCTCACCCAGTTTAGTGCACGCTTGTAGGCTATTCAGTGTGATAATGGTCGTGAGTTCGATAATTCACTCCTCCATTCCTTTGCCCAGCACCATGGAATTGCACTCCGCTTTTCATGTCCATACACTTCGCAACAGAATGGTAAAGCCGAACGCATTATTCATACTCTTAATGACATTACTCGTACACTACTTATCCAAGCCAGTATGCCACCTCGTTTTTGGGTTGAAGCTCTTCACACTGCCGTTATGTTGCATAATCGGCTGCCTTCAAAGGCAATCTCGGATCGTTCCCTTTCATGCCTTACTTGGCGTAGATCCTGCATATGCTGGTCTTAGGGTTTTCGGATGTCTATGTTACCCCAACACCACAGCCGTCGCTCCGCACAAACTTGCGCCTCGCTCCGTGCCGTGCGTGTTCCTAGGGTACCCATCACGGCATCATGGCTATCGTTTCCTTGATCATTCCACCCAAAAGATCATCATCTCTCGTCATGTAGTGTTCGATGAGTCAACCTTTCCATTCGCCTCCCCTACATCTTCGTCAACTCCTACTCCTTCCCTGCACACTTATGATTTTTTGCAGGGTGCTGAGCAGCCGGTTTCGTTGATGCCATTCACCGTGCCAGGGACGGTGACCTCGGACGCGACTCCACCGTCGCCGCCATGGTCGCCATCGCCGCCGCCACGGTCCCCTCCATGGTCGCCGCCAGCGACTTCGCCTCGGTCACCGCCACCGACCTCGCCCCCGTCGCCTGGGGCCCGAGCTACTGCCGAACGCCCTGCTGGGAGCTCCAAGGGCGACCCTGCTGGGAGTGCTTCTCCACCTACAACTGCGTCACCACCGGCAACGCCGTCGCCAGCTCCTGTTGCGGTGGATCCACCCCGGACCCGCCGGCCATGGGCCCCTCCACCGCCACCATCTCACGCCATGGCAACTCGTGCTAAACGGGGCATTGTGCAGCCGAAAAAGATATTTGATCTTCATGTTGAGGGTTTATCTCCCATACCGAAGACTTATCGTGGTGCTCTCAAGGATCCAAATTGGCATTCCGCTATGGTTGAGGAGTATGGTGCTCTTCTCTCCAACAACACTTGGGACCTCGTCGATCCCCCTCGCAATGCTAACATTGTTACCGGTAAGTGGATCTACCGTCACAAGATGAAGTCTGATGGTTCTTTGGATCGCTACAAGGCTCGTTGGGTGCTTCGTGGATTTACACAGCGAGAAGGTATCGATTTCGATGAAACTTTCAGCCCGGTCGTCAAGCCAGCCACTATTCGAACGGTGCTCTCTCTTGCTCTCTCTAGTGACTGGTCCATCCATCAGCTTGATGTCAAGAATGCTTTCCTCAATGGCACTCTCAGCGAGACTGTTTATGCTCGTCAACCTTCTGGGTTCACTGATCCTCGTTTCCCTGATAAGGTTTGTCGTCTCAACAAATCACTCTATGGTTTGAAACAGGCGCCTCGTGCATGGTTTCAGC
The DNA here is from genome assembly GCA_021605145.1 of Aegilops bicornis. NCBI lineage: Eukaryota > Viridiplantae > Streptophyta > Magnoliopsida > Poales > Poaceae > Aegilops > Aegilops bicornis. The sequence continues at coordinate 65,215,027 of CM038675.1, read as the reverse complement.
GGTTTGCTTCGTTCATTGCATCGGTTGGTTTCATTGGCTCCAAGTCCGACAGCTCGTTGTTCGTTTATCGGCGTGGTGCTGACATGGCCTATCTCCTGCTCTATGTGGATGACATTATCCTGACTGCATCGTCCTCGACATTGTTGCACAGTTTGATTGCCTCTCTTCGTACCGAATTCAGTATGACGGATATGGGTGATCTTCATTATTTTCTGGGCATCTCCGTCACACGCAGCAAGGACAGTCTGTTCCTCTCACAGGAGAAGTATGCATTGGATCTTCTTGACAGAGCTGGCATGTTGCAGTGCAAACCCATCTCTACTCCAGTTGATACTACCTCCAAACTTTCAGCCAAGTCCAGTGATCCAGTTGCAGATCCCACCGAGTATCGTAGTATTGCAGGTGGTCTTCAGTACCTCACGTTCACTCGGCCGGACATCTCTTATGCAGTGCAGCAGATTTGTCTTCATATGCATGATCCTCGGGCTAATCATTTGCTCCTTGTGAAGCGTGTGCTTCACTATATCCGCGGCACCACCGGCCATGGCCTCACTTTGTTTCGACGCAGCTCCAACAAATTGCTGGCCTATTCTGACGCTGATTGGGCAGGTTGCCCTGACACTCGTCGGTCTACCTCAGGTTATTGTGTCTTCCTTGGCACTAACCTGGTGTCGTGGTCTGCTAAGCGGCAGCACACGGTCTCTCGCTCCAGCGCCGAGGCCGAATACATGGCAGTTGCAAATGTCGTGGCTGAAACATGTTGGTTACGGCAGCTTCTTCAGGAGCTTCATCGACCGGTGACTGGTGCCACTGTGGTGTTCTATGACAATGTGAGCTCTATTTACATGACACAGAATCCCGTTCATCATCAGCGCACCAAGCATGTGGAGATCGATTTACACTTTGTGCGCGACCGTGTCACCACAGGCGAGGTCCGGGTTCTTCACGTTCCGAGTTCTTCTCAATTTGCGGACATTTTCACCAAAGGATTGCCATCTCCTCTCTTTTTGGATTTTCGGGACAGTCTTAACATTCGTCGACGCCCGTTTACGACTGAGGGAGGGTGTTAGAATATATAACCGTATTGTTTTGTATAGTTATACGGTTGTATATGTGTAGTCCTTGTATAGGTGTCCGTATATTGTACGATACGAACTCTGCCTTGTAACCTATATATATATAGATCAATACAAGGCACCACAACGTGTGGTTTCCCCAATCTTACAAGCTGCCTTCGGTTCTTTATCAGCATCCAATCTGCAAAATACTCTTCTATGTATTGGTACACGCTCTGTATGACGAGCAGCAACATGTATTGATTTCCTTCCAAATACAGGAGCAATTCTAGGTCCACAAGCTGACGCACACAGCCATCATTTCCAAGACAAAACCTGATCGCAGGCATGGCAATAATAACGTGTATGGCTAATGAGTGTTGTAATTTTTAGAGTCATCTTGTACACCTTAATGTGCTAAGAACTTAAAGCTAGCTTTAGGTATGACATTCGGTAGTATGGAAGGATTCAAGAAGTTTTACAAGATTTATACACACAATGTTGGCTTCACACTTCAAAATGGGAAGAGGAAGACTATAGATAATGGGAGGGTCAGGATGCATTTTCACTGTGGCAAATCATTTTTTCAAACATTGGAGAATGAACCTAAAAAGATTCGAATGAGGGGAAGAATATAAGTAAACATTTAAGAGAGATCACTATAGATGTGGTTGTGTGGCCAAGATAACTGTCAAGAGTATACATAATGGAAAATATTTAGATATCATATTTCCACGTAAAACACACCCATGAATTTGTTACCAAGCAAGGAACATTTATTCAAGTCTAATAGAGAAGTGAGCGATTTTTTTAAGACACCGATGTTCACAAGTCGTGCAACTAACATTGGTATATCTTGGGCCTTTTAGTTGCTTCATGTTGGCTGGGATGGATTTAAGTTCGTGGGGCACATAATGAGGGCCTGGTCAACAGCAAATGACGTATTTTAGTTCTAGATACATCCATTTCCGAGACAAGTAATTCCGGACGGAGGGAGTACATATCATATGGTAGGAGCAAATACCCCTGGCCTCTGCATCGGATGATGCACACGGACATATTTTACTCCCTCCGTCCCATAATATGAGTGTCAAAAACGTCTTACATTATGAGACGGAAGGAGTATTCGTTATTGAAACAATGCCAAGCCAAACTAAGCATTATTAAAGCCGATCAACTCGGTATGAACAAAAATAAAAGAAAAAACCATGGTCATCCGCCTAGGGCAAGCTTTTTGCCAGCATCTCAACATTCTACCGCAAAACCTAGAAGCTATATAGTTATAGAAGAAGGGTTTATCGCTCCAAGAAGCTATGATCAGTCCAGTGAGTTTTGGAAGCACCCATGTTGGCCTCGGCCACTGCTTACTCCTGTCGAGACAACTCGTTTCTCCTAGCCGAGTTTTTTCCCGCCGTGTGAGGTGCAAAGCTAGCTTGCGTACCTGGCTAATCTGATACAACATCCAAGAGCTGGTCTAGCAAAGATAGCTAACAGAAAAGAGCCTCGGGGCTAAAGAACTGTCCAACTACCCTTCAGCTCAGCTGGTTGTTTCTCAACAATGATGTAGAGCACGAGCTGAGAAGATCTAAGAACAACATGTGAGGGACCGAGGGCGCTCATAGTGAAGAAACCAGCGTCCTCGTAGCATGAAACGGTGGTAGCTGTACAGAGGAATGTCAATCTCGTTCCCGAGGTCTCCTATTCCGAGACTGTATTTGGAGTTCATATTATTTATTTTACTTCCTCTGCCATGTATCCCCTAGGCTAGCTTCTATGTTTTTCCTTGCATGTGATCTACTCTTTTTTGTTGCGGCCAAAGGAGTTTTTGCCAACTGGTAGCTTGTGGAGCTTGCCTCCCCTTCGGTTGAGATTGAGCAACATATATATGTACTAGAAATTATTTGTATGTTCTAAGGTGGTTGAGTATGTACTATTTTACATCGATGTTATGGCGATGAGTAGTACATTTATTGTGAGTGACCTTTTACGTGTTATGAATTACATTAATTGGTTTGGATTGATTAGGGGGGAATCATGCATGCATTTCGACAATAAAATAGCGGTTCCTTTTAGAGATTGGCACTTGGCCTCATAGTTAACCCACATTTTTAAAATAATTACCCAGACAATCATTAGTGTTATTTATCAAGACCCAACCCCGTGGTCCGGTGGTTCCAATGTTTGAAACATATATAATTGCCACAAATGTGGTTGTTTTTTTTTTTCATAACTAGCAAGATGCCCGTGCATTGTACGGAACATCAAGATGCATTTTTTTACAAAACACATGTTATGATTGACCCATGCAGGAGTAATCCCATGTGTAAAAACTAATGATATCTCAAGAATTTCATAAAAAAATGATATCTCGAGAAAGATCAGAGATAAGGTGAGGAGTGGTTACGGTGGTGATTGGTGGTCGGACTTAGCGGAGGCATGGGGATGGACGACGCCGGCAACGGCCACCATGCCAGATTGTTTCAGAGGATTTTTTTTAATTACTCCCTCCATTGGGCGAAGAGTGTACATCTAGAGATTTTAGGACAAATTATGGAGTGAAGTAAAAAATGCATTGGAAAGGTGCAAGCCACTATCTCTCTCCTCTTTAATTACCTAACCCCCAATGAGCTAGGTGCATGTAGAAATTAAGAAGACCATGTGTAGATTGTATTGGTCTTGATTACTGTGTGATGAAAGAGAAGTATTTTTTTCTACTTTAAAGTGCATTGGGAAGATAGAAGTATACTCTTTTGTGGACAAATTTTGAAGCCAAACATACACTCTTCACCGGACGGAGGGAGTACTCAACAATTAAGTTGTGGAAGATAAGGATAAACGAGAGAGCTGCGGGTATTCTTTTGCAAAATTGCCATAGTTTCCTTTCTATCCGTCAGATATAAATCAGACGGCCTATATTACAGGATTAGCAGGCACACCAGCATCACCAAATCTGCTTTTTATAAGAATAGAAGATGTTGCAGACAATTAATGCATAAAACGATAATAAATGAAGCATTTTCTTGCACTACTAGAAAAAGCCTCATTCGTCCCGGTTCGTGAGGGCCATTTGTCCCGGTTCCCGAACCGGGACTAAAGGATCGTTACTAAAGCCCTATACTTTTAGTCCCGGTTCGCCCAGGAACCGGGACAGATGGGGCTCCACGTGGCCGATGCCGCTTGCCCAGGCAGGAGGACCTTTTGTCCTGGTTGGTGCCACCAACCGGGACCAAAAGGCTTCCACGCGTCAGCAGTTCAGGGGCTGGGGTTTTGGATTTTTTCCTGAAAGGGGGGGGGGGGGGTTGGGGGTTTTGGGGGTTTTGTGGGATTAATTTAGGGGTTTCATATATTGTGTTAGAGAAGTGTCCTCTCTTATCTCCGTGCTTGGTCGACGCTACGTACTATATGTATAGAGAGGACTCGGCACGCTAGCTAGCTAGTAAGCAAATGAAGGAAACTATTAAGTACAGAAGATCGTCATGATGAACATATACAGAGAGAAGTGATCGACCTCTCCTTCTCCGAGAGATTGGCCGAACAACAAGTTTTCGTATATCTTACCGACGGTACTGGCTATACAATGTGTAAGATCTCTTACAATACCCTAACATATGAACTCAACTTCAACATGCATGGTATTCTCCGGCTTTATTGATGACGTGGTCAAGAAATAATCCAACCAATTCCTCTTGAATTGCTCGCATGCGATCTTGTGATAGGAGTTCATTCCGCATCTCCCACATCTAATTTTAATAAGGGGGTCAATACATATATATGAATGAAACTCAACAGAAATGATGGTAATAAAATAAAATTGTGAATATTTTTTCTTACGCACTGCGTATTGTCTTTTAGAGTAGCCCCGCCTATTCTTGGCCGTCGCGTTGTAGATGAACTCGCAGACGTAGTATCCACAGTAATTATTTACGGCTTCCTGCCACAAGCTCTTTACGAGAAATAGAGGTCAATCAAACTGATAATGAAGCATTATAAATGGCATTGATGAAAGTAGCTAGAATCAACGGGAGATGCGCGGAACTAGCTAGCTAGTAGTACTTACTTTCGGGTATTTCCATCACAAATCCCGCGGCAGTCCCGAACTTGTGCGGTGAATACTTTCCAAACCCTGTGAGACAAAAAAAAACAATTACTTGATATCATAAAATGAACAAAGTTGCCGATATGGTGCGATAATGATCAATTCAACTTACTTGTCGAGCATTTTAGACATGTCCGCGTAGTCCTCGCGATCTTTTCGTCTCGAGTCTAAGACGTTTACTAGTCCCTGCTCAAGCTTAATCTCTAGAAGAATATAGTGGAACCTGCGCACGCATGCATAACTCATCAATTACATTAATTACTATAACCTCGAGTAATAATTAAGGGAAACCGAATATGCACAAGACAGTAACACTCACTTGAAGTTGTAAGGAAAGAATATTGTATCTTTGTTTTGATTTATTACCAACGATCGTAGCAAGTTGTCCTCGGTTTCTTTGGCATGAAATGTAACCGTATATTCATCTATGAGATTTGTGTTAATGAACCCAATATCATACATTTCAGCTTTTCTGCATTCGACGATCTTCAATTTGCATAATATAGTGAGCATAATTATATATACATGCAATGAAAGAGCTGAGCTATATATAGAGACTTAATGACAGAAGTAGTACTTACAGACAGTAGCAAGTGACCGTTAATTTATCGAGGGCCTTTAGATTGAGAAACTGGAAGAACTCCTCAAATGGAACAACTCCTCAATTCTAATGAGGTCGTGCTGATCCTCTTTAACTTTCAGCGTCAAAGTATTGATTTTCTTCCCAGACTTTCTGCAGGTTTCCATGTATCAATCATGGAATATTTGCATCATCGTTGTTAGAGTAGTTCCATCTTTGACAAGAGGCTTCCCGTACTCGTATTTGAATTTGTCCACCTCCATTATATCAAAATGTGCATCGTCGTCGTGCATGTAATCTGCATGATTGGTATTGGGCAAGATCCCCGGATGATTAGCGACGATATCGCTAGACACCTTGAGTGGGGGGCACGATTGGTTCGCTTGTTCGCCGAGCTGGGAATTTTTTCCCACTTCTTCGTTCTTGTAACCTTTTGTCACTGCAAGTACATCCTGACCGCTTCGCTTCCTTATATGTCTTTTCAGTAATGCGCTCATAGTTGGTTCGCGGCGGAGACGGTGGTGGTCGCTGCAGGGCATCCAAAGTGTGCTTCGCTTTCACCGGATCTATCTTCTCCTCCGGAGGTGGATGTCTCTTAGCTCTTTGCATTTTGAAGTAGTCCTTCACTTGGGCTTGATAGATCTCCGTGTGTTCTTGTTCGGTCATCTCGTATGGTAACTTCTCTGGAGTCTTGAGAGATGGACTGAATCTGTCTTGCCTCCCGCCTCTGGCTGTACTGCTAGACGCCGGAGCAGGCCGAGCAGCTGTGGCTGTCTTCTTTCGTTGCTTACGAGGCGGAGGAGAAGGACTACGAATCGCCGGAGCAGCCGGAGCGGCGGCGGGTCTCTTCCGCCCTTGATGATGAGGCGGAGAAGGAGGAGGCTGGCTGGTCGGGCGCGCCGGCGCAGGCGGAGAAGGAGGCGGAGTGCCGCCACATGCCAGAAAGGAGGCGGAGTGCCCTGATCACTCGTCGGAGGAGGAGGCGGAGGAGGAGGCGGAGTGCCCTGACTCGCCGGAGGAGGAGGAGGAGGAGGCGGAGGCATCCAGTTCGGATGGTTGATGAGCTCCTTCCGCCATAGGCATGGAGTCTTCAGAGCAGAACCCAGCCGAGTCTCCCCTCCACCGGTAGGGTGGTCAAGCACGAGCTCCTCAAATCCCTCCGTTATTTTGTCCACCATCACCCTAGCATATCCTTCTGGAATTGGACGGCAGTGAAAAGTTGCGCCGGGTTTAGGAGGTCGAACAGAGCCGATAGCCGCCTTGACTTTGTAGTTCTGGCATTGCATCATAAGGTTGCAATGTCGAGACTCCGTGATAGCATCCACGGGGTAGCTAGCAGGTGCCGTTAAGACAGGCTCCAGCTGAAGCAGCTCGGTGGAAGCCACGCTGCTTCTCCGTTGAGATGGCGGGGTAGCTTCGGGGGTAGGTTCGGCAGGTCTCTTGCTTCGAACTGCTTCTCATTCCTCTAGCTTCCGTACCCTTGCATGCAGCTCCTGCAGTTTGCTCTGCTCCACTTTCCTACTCCTCTCTTAGCATTTGTAACCGCCTGCATCCGGAAACCCAGCCTTCCACGAAACGGAGCCTGGCGTGCCTCGTGTCCGTCCAAGGTGCTCAGGATTCCCGAGGGCCATTGTGAGCTCGTCCTTCTCTCTGTCTGGAACGAACATCCCTTCCTGCACTGCGGCGATATAGTCCTGAAGCTTCGTGACGGGTATTCGTAGTTGCTCGCTCGTCCAAACGCACTTCCCTGGTACAGGGTCCAAGGTTCTACCAACCCCAAAGAACCAAGTCCTTGAACGGTGTGGCCAGTTCAATGTCTCTGGTTCGACCCCTTTATCAAGCAGGTCGTTCTCAGCCTTGGCCCACAATGGTCGGGCTTTGAGGTAACCACCTGACCCCGTGCGATGTTGATGCTCCTTCTTTGCAACATTTATCTTGTTTGTCGCTAACATCTTCTTACTCCTCTCCGATGTCTTGTTGGCCAAAAATGTGTCCCATTGATCTCTGAGCTTCTCATACCGGCCGATGAATTCTGGTGTCTTTTCTTTGTCGACAAACTTTGCTTTCAGCTCATTCTTCCACCTCCTGAATAGATCTGCCATCTTCTTGAGAGCACAGGACTTGATCAATGGCTCTGTAACTGGATTCTCCGAATTCTCCTCTTCCGGTAGGGTGAAATTTACCTTCAACGCTTTCCAAAGATCCTCTTTCTGTCTACCTTCGACAAAAGAAACTTGAAGTTCTTCCTTCTTAGGCTAATTCCATAGCTCGATGCTGATCGGGATCATGTCCCTAACAAGAACCCCGCATTGAGTAGTAAATGCGTCCTTGGTCCGGAGGGGTTCAATCAGTTGGCCATTGCGCGCAATTGCTGTGATCGTGAACCTTTCATCCGAGCGCAACTTTTTCTTCGGGCCTCGTCTCTTTACCGAAGTTGTGCTCGATCCGAATGGCTAGAAAAAAGAAGAAAGACGAGAGTTAATATGTGTAAATACCAAAACAATGAATGCATCAATTAGCTAGTCAGCACAGGCTTAATTAATATATATATACCTGGTCGGACTCTGTTCGGTCACCGGAGCCGTCATCACGGTCTCCTTCTTGCACCGGCATTCGGTCACCGGAGCCATCATAATTATGTCCTTCCTCCTCAGTTGTTCGTTAACTGTAGCCTGCTTCACCCTCTCCTTCCATACCATCGGTATCGTTGAGATACGACATGACATCACCTCCGGCTGCGATTATGTCCCCCAACACCTGTTCTGCTTCCTCGTCTCGGCCATGCTCCATAGTTTCTGCAAATATTACAATATGGAAATTATTATACAAACATAACATATGGATATATTAGTGGAAAATGTAGACCTAGTTATAGCTAATCACAACAGGGAATTATATTAATTAGTGGCCTCGACGCTTCTCTAGGGTTTGGGGTGGCCTCGGCAACGCTTCAAGGGTTCGGGGTGGCCTCGACGACAACGCTCTTTTAACTTGGTAAATTTGGGTGGCCTCGGAAGCGCTTCTAGGGTCTAGTGTCAAAGGATTCAACAAAACTATGTCTTCATCATTAGGCGAAAGTAACAGGCGCATGATGGTATGAAACTCTCCAAAGTTATTCAGGAATGGAATCCCAGATAGGATAATTCGCTTTTTGGTACAAAGTACAGCAAGAGCCTTCCGAATATCGCTATTTGGAAGGCCTTTGCTGAAATTTGTACCAAAAGGAGGATTATCCTATCTGGGACTCCATTCCAGAATAACTTTGAAGAACTTCGTACCATCATGCCCCAGTTACTTCCGGCTAATGATGAAGCCATGGATTTCTTAAATACTTTGACACTAGGCAACCTCTCGACTTCTCTGCGATCCTCGACCCTCGAACCCTCGACCCCTCGACGACCCTCGACCCTCGAACCCTCGGCCCCTCGACGACCCTCAAACCTCGAACCCTCGGCCCCTCGACGACCCTCGAACCCTCGACCCTCGAACCCTCGAACCCTCAACCCTAGAACCCTAGAACCCTCGACCCCTTCCCCCCTCCTCATGTCGAAGTTATCGTGGAGGGGGTATATCGACCCCCCCCCCCCTCATGTAGAAGTTATCGGGGAGGTGGTATATCGACAACGACATACCCGATAAAAAATAAGAAGAGGAAGAAGAAGAAGAAAAAGAGGAGAAGAAGAAAGGGATAGAGAGAGGAGAAGATCGAAGAAAAAAAAGAAGAAAAAAAAGAATAAGAAAAAGAAGAAGAAAAAGAGGAGAAGAAGAAAGGAATAGATGTGAAGAAGAAAAAAATAGAAATTACTCTTTTTCTTCTTCTTCTCTTTTATTCCTTTCTTCTTCTCCTCTGTTTTTTCTTTTTTCTCTTCTTATTTATTTCTCCTCCACTTCTTCCTCTCCTCTTCTATTACTTTTTCTTCTCCTTCTTCCTCTTCTTATTTTCCTTTTTTCATTCCTTCTTTTTCTTCTTCTTCCTTCTTCCTTCTTCATCTTTTCTTCCTTTTCCTTATTTTACATTTTTCCTCTACACTAACCTAAAATCGATATCTACTAATTAACAACCTAACTAAAAAAATTAATACATATATAAAAAAACAATTATATGAAAAAACATCATATGCACAAAAAAACATCATATGAAAAAAACAACATATGTACATATATGAAAAAAACATCGGAAGCCGCCGGACCGTGGGGCGGCGTGGCGTCAGGGCAGCGGTGGCGCGGGGCGGTGATGGCGTCGGGGCGGCGTGGGAGGTGACGGCTACGGTGCAGGGTGGTGACGGCGCTGGGCGCTGGCGGCGACGGGCGACGATGGCGTGGGCGGGCGCTGAGGTGGTGACGGCTGGGCGCTGAGCACGCCCATTTTGCATCATGCTTTTATACCAATATTTATTGCACTATGGGTTGTTATTACACATTATATCTCAATACTTATGGATATTCTCTCTTATTTTACAAGGTTTACCATGAAGAGGGGGAATGCCGGCAGCTGGAATTCTGGCTGGAAAAAGGAGCAAATATTGGAAACCTATTCTGCACAGCTCCAAAAATCCTGAAACTCCACGGAAGTCATTTTTGGAATTAATAAGAATTATTGAGCGAAGAAAACACCAGAGGGGGCCCACACCCTGGCCAGGAGGGTGGGGGCGCGCCCACCCCTACTGGGCGCGCCCCCTGTCTCCTGGGCCCCTTGGTGGCCCTCCGGTGCCCATCTTCTGCTATATGAAGGCTTTTACCCAGAAAAAAATTAGACGCAAGCTTACGGGACGGAACTCCGCCGCCACGAGGCGGAACCTTGGCGGAACCAATCTAGGGCTCCTGCGGAGCTGTTCTGTCGGGGAAACTTCCCTCCGGGAGGGGGAAATCATCACCATCGTCATCACCAACGATCCTCTCATCGGGAGGGGATCAATCTCCATCAACATCTTCACCAGCACCATCTCTTCTCAAAACCCTAGTTCATCTCTTGTATCCAATCTTGTATCAAAACCACAAATTGGTACCTGTGGGTTGCTAGTAGTGTTGATTACTCCTTGTAGTTGATGCTAATTGGTTTACTAGGTGGAAGATCATATGTTCAGATCCTTAATGCATATTAATACTCCTCTGATTATGAACATGAATATGCTTTGTGAGTAGTTACGTTTGTTCCTGAGGACATGGGTGAAGTCTTGCTATTAGTAGTCATGTGAATTTGGTATTCGTTCGATATTTTGATGAGATGCATGTTGTCTCTCCTCTAGTGGTGTTATGTGAACGTCGACTACATGACACTTCACCATTATTTGGGCCTAGAGGAAGGCATTGGGAAGTAATAAGTAGATGATGGGTTGCTAGAGTGACAGAAGCTTAAACCCTAGTTTATGCGTTGCTTCGTAAGGGGCTGATTTGGATCCATATGTCTAATGATGTGGTTAGGTTTACCTTAATACTTATTTTGTAGTTGCGGATGCTTGCAATAGGGGTCAATCATAAGTGGGATGCTTGTCCAAGTAAGGGCAGTACCCAAGCACCGGTCCACCCACATATCAAATTATCAAAGTACCAAACGCGAATCATATGAGCGTGATGAAAACTAGCTTGACGATAATTCCCATGTGTCCTCGGGAGCTCTTTTCTCATTATAAGAAATTGTCCAGGCTTGTCCTTTGCTACAAAAAGGATTGGGCCACCTTGCTACATTTTATTTACTTTCATTGCTTGTTACCCGTTACAAATTATCTTATCACAAAACTATCTGTTACCAACAACTTCAATGCTTGCAGAGAAAACCTTACTGAAAATCGCTTGTCATTTCCTTCTGCTCCTCGTTGGGTTCGACACTCTTACTTATAGAAAGGACTACGACAGATCCCCTATACTTGTGGGTCATCAAGAATCTTTTCTGGCGTTGTTGCCAGGGAGTGGAGCGCCTTTGGTGAGTGGAACTTGGTAAGGAAACATTTATATAGTGTGCTGAAATTTTCTGTCACTTGTTACTATGGAAACTAATCCTTTGAGGGGCTTGTTCGGGGTATCTTCACCCCGACCAGTAGAGCAAAGAGTTGCTCCTCAACCTACTGAACCTACTGAAAATATTTACTTTGAGATTCCTTCGGGTATGATAGAGAACTGCTAGCTAATCCCTTTGCAGGAGATGGAACATTGCATCACGATTTACACCTTATCTTTGTGGATGAAGTTTGTGGATTATTTAAGCTTGCAGGTATTCCCGATGATCTTGTCAAAAGGAAGGTCTTACCTTTATCTTTGAAGGGAGATGCATTGACATGGTATAGGCTATGTGATGATACAGGATCTTGGAATTATAAACGACTGAAATTGGAATTTCACCAGAAATTCTATCCTATGCATCTTGTTCATCGTAATCGTAATTACATATATAATTTCTGGCCTCGCGAAGGAGAAAGCATCGCTCAAGCTTGGGGGAGGCTTAATTCAATGCTATATTCATGCCCCAATCATGAGCTCTCAAGAGAAATGATTATTCAAAAAAGTTATGCTTGACTCTCTCCCAATGATCGCACCATGCTTGATACTTCATGTGCTGGTTCTTATATGCTGAAGACTACTGAATTCAAGTGGGACTTATTGGAAAGAATTAAACGCAACTCTGCAGATTGGGGTTCCGACGATGGTAAGGAGTCAGGTATAACACCTAAGTTTGATTGTGTTAAATCTTTTATGAATACCAATGCTTTTCGTGGATTTAGCGCTAAGTATGGACTTGACTCTGAGATAGTAGCTACTTTTTGTGAATCTTTTGCTACTCAGTTGATCTCCCTAAGGAGAAGTGGTTTAAATATAATCTTCCCATTGAAGTAAAAGTAGTTGCACCTATTATAGTTGAAGAAAAGACTGTCACTTATAATGATCCTATTGTTCCTACTACTTATGTTGAGAAACCTCCTTTTCCTGTTAGGATAAAGGATCATGCTAAAACTTCTACTATTGTTCATAAGAGTAATACTAGGACTTATACGCCTCCTGAGAAAATCAAAGTTGTACCTAGTGTTGATATGGTTAAATATCTCTTGGATGATAATTTAGATGGGCATGTTATTTATTTCTGTGGTGAGACTGCTAATATTGCTAGACCAGATGCTAAGATACATAGACCTGTTGTAGGCATGCCCATTATTTCTGTTAAAATAGGAGATCGTTGTTATCATGGCTTATGTGATATGGGTGCTAGTGCTAGTGCAATACCCTATGACTTATATAAAGAAATTATGCATGATATTGCACCAGCTGAAATAGAAGGTATTGATGTTACTATTAAGCTTGCCAATAGGGACACCATTAAGCCAGTTGGGATTGTTAGAGATGTTGAAGTCTTGTGTGGGAAAGTTGAATATCCTGCTGATTTTCTTGTTCTTGGTTCCCCACAAGATGACTTTTGTCCCATTATATTTGGTAGACCCTTCTTGAATACTGTTAATGCTAGGACTGATTGTGAAAAGGATACTGTTACAATTGGCTTAGTGGATATGTCTCATGAGTTTAATTTTGCTAAGTTTCGTAGACAACCCCGTGATAAAGAATCACCTAGTGAGGATGAGATTATTGGTCTTGCTTCCATTGCCGTGCCTCCTACTGATCCGTTAGAACAATATTTGCTAGACCATGAAAATGATATGTTTATGAATGAAAGAAGGGAAATAGATGAAGAGTTCTTTCAACAGGGTCCTATTCTGAAACACAACTTACCTGTTGAGATCCTAGGGGATCCCCCTCCACCCAAGGGTGATCCCGTGTTTGAGCTCAAACCATTACCTGATAGTCTTAAGTATGCTTATCTTGATGAAAAGAAAATATATCTTGTTATTATTAGTGCTAACCTTTCAGAGCAAGAAGAAGAAATATTATTGAAAACTCTGAAGAAGCATCGTGCTGCTATTGGATATACTCTGGATGATCTTAAGGGCATTAGTCCCACTCTATGCCAACACAAAATTAAAGTGGAGGAAGGTGCCAAACCAGTTAGAGATCCTCAACGACGATTAAATCCTAAGATGAAAGAAGTGGTAAGAAAGGAGATACTAAAGCTCCTTGAGGCAGGTATAATTTATCCCCTTGCTGATAGTGAATGGGTAAGCCCTGTCCATTGTGTTCCTAAGAAGGGAGGTATTACTGTCGTCCCTAATGATAAAGATGAATTGATCCCGCAAAGAATTATCACAGGTTATAGGATGGTAATTGATTTCCGAAAATTAAATAAGGCTACTAAGAAAGATCATTACCCTTTACCTTTTATCGATCAAATGCTAGAAAGACTATCCAAACATACACATTTCTGCTTTCTAGATGGTTATTCTGGTTTCTCTCAAATACCTGCGTCAGCAAAGGATCAATCAAAAACTACTTTTACTTGCCCTTTTGGTACTTTTGCTTATAGACGTATGCCTTTTGGTTTATGTAATGCACCTGCTACCTTTCAAAGATGTATGATGGCTATATTCTCTGACTTTTGTGAAAAGATTTTTGAGGTATTCATGGATGATTTCTCCATTTATGGATCCTCTTTTGATGATTGCTTGAGCAACCTTGATCGAGTTTTGCAGAGATGTGAAGACACTAGTCTCGTACTGAATTGGGGAAAGTGCCACTTTATGGTTAATGAAGGCATTGTCTTGGGGCATAAGATTTCCGAGACAGGTATTGAAGTTGATAAAGCTAAAGTTGATGCTATTGAAAAGATGCCATGTCCCAAGGACATAAAAGGTATAAGAAGTTTCCTTTGTCATGCCGGTTTTTATAGGAGGTTCATTAAGGACTTTCCTAAAATCTCTAGGCCTCTGACTAATTTATTGCAAAAAGATATTCCTTTTGTCTTTGATGATGATTGTGTAGAAGCATTTGAAATACTTAAGAAAGCTTTGATCACTGCACCTATTGTTCAGCCACCTGATTGGAATTTACCCTTTGAAATTATGTGTGATGCTAATGATTATGCTGTAGGTGTTGTTCTAGGGCAAAGAGTTGATACGAAATTGAATGTTATCCAATATGCTAGTAAAACTCTTGATACTGCCTAGAGAAATTATGCTACTACTGAAAAAGAGTTCTTAGCAGTTGTGTTTGCATGTGATAAGTTTAGACCTTATATTGTTGATTCCAAAGTTACTATTCACACTAATCATGCTGCTATTAAATATCTTATGGAAAAGAAAGATGCTAAGCCTAGACTTATTAGATGGGTTCTCTTGCTCCAAGAATTTGATTTGCATATTATTGATAGAAAGGAGGCTGAGAACCCGTTCTGGAGACAACTTGTCTAGGTTGGAGAATGTTCTTGATGACCCACTACCTATTGATGATAGCTTTTCTGATGAACAATTAGCAGTCGTTAATGCTTCTCGTACTGCTCCTTGGTATGCTGATTATGCTAATTACAATATTGCCAAATTTATACCACCTAGTTTCACATACTAGCAAAAGAAAAAGTTCTTTTATGACTTAAGACATTACTTTTGGGATGACCCACACCTTTATAAAGAAGGAGTAGATGGTGTTATTAGACGTTGTGTACCTGAGCATGAACAGGAACAGATCCTATGAAAGTGTCACTCTGAATCGTATGGAGGACACCACGCTGGAGATAGAACTGCACATAAGGTATTGCAATCCGGTTTTTATTGGCCTACTCTCTTCAAAGATGCTCGTAAGTTTGTCTTGTCTTGTGATGAAG
Organism: Aegilops bicornis; assembly: GCA_021605145.1. NCBI lineage: Eukaryota > Viridiplantae > Streptophyta > Magnoliopsida > Poales > Poaceae > Aegilops > Aegilops bicornis. The sequence continues at coordinate 65,199,602 of CM038675.1, read as the reverse complement.
CTCAAAGAATAGGTAATATTAGTAGACATCAAGAAATGCCTATGAATTATTCTCTTGTTATTGAACCATTTGATGTTTGGGGCTTTGATTATATGGGACCTTTTCCTGCCTCTAATGGTTACACACATATTTTAGTTGCTGTTGATTACGTTACTAAGTGGGTAGAAGCTATTCCAACTAGTAGTGCTGATCATAACACTTCTATTAAAATGCTTAAATAAGTTATTTTTCCAAGGTTTGGAGTCCCTAGATATCTTATGACTGATGGTGGTTCACATTTTATTCATGGTGCTTTCCGTAAGATGCTTGCTAAGTATGATGTTAATCATAGAATCACATCTCCTTATCACCCGCAGTCTAGTGGTCAAGTAGAGTTGAGCAATAGAGAGCTCAAATTAATTTTGCAAAAGACTGTCAATAGATCTAGAAAGAACTGGTCCAAAAAACTTGATGATGCATTATGGGCCTATAGAACTGCATATAAAAATCCTATGGGTATGTCTCCGTATAAGATGTTTTATGGAAAAGCATGTCACTTACCTCTTGAACTTGAACATAAAGCATATTGGGCTATTAAAGAGCTCAAGTATGACTTCAAACTTGCCGGTGAGAAGAGGTTGTTTGACATTACCTCACTTGATGAATGTAGAACCAAGGCCTATGAGAATGTCAAGCTATTCAAAGAAAAATTTAAACGATGCATGACAAAAGGATACAAAAGCGAGAATTTAACGTAGGTGATTATGTGTTATTATTCAACTCTCATTTAAGATATTTTTGCAGGAAAACTTCTCTCTAAATGGTAAGGTCCTTAAGTTATCGAGGAGGTCTATCGTTCCTGAAGGAAATATACCCTAGAGGCAATAATAAAGTTATTATTTATTTCCTTATTTCATGATAAATGTTTATTATTCATGCTAGAATTGTATTAACCAGAAACTTAGTACATGTGTGAATACATAGACAAACAGAGTATCACTAGTATGCCTCTACTTGACTAGCTCGTTAATCAAAGATGGTTATGTTTCCTAGCCATAGACATGAGTTGTCATTTGAGTAACGGGATCACATCATTTGAAGAATGATGAGATTGACTTGACCCATTCCGTTAGCTTAGCACTTGATCGTTTAGTATGTTGCTATTGCTTTCTTCATGACTTATACATGTTCCTATGACTATGAGATTATGCAACTCACGTTTACCGGAGGAACACTTTGTGTGCTACCAAACGTCACAACGTAACTGGGTGATTATAAAGGTGCTCTACAGGTGTCTCCGAAGGTACTTGTTGGGTTGGCGTATTTCGATATTAGGATTTGTCACTCCGATTTTCGGAGAGGTATCTCTGGGCCCACTCGGTAATACACATCACTATAAGCCTTGCAAGCATTGTAACTAATGAGTTAGTTGCAGGATGATGTATTACCGAACGAGTAAAGAGACTTGCCGGTAACGAGATTGAACTAGGTATTGAGATACCGACGATCGAATCTCGGGCAAGTAACATACCGATGACAAAGGGAACAACGTATGTTGTTATGCGGTTTGACCGACAAAGATCTTCGTAGAATATGTGGGAGCCAATATGAGCATCCAGGTTCCGCAATTGGTTATTGACCGGAGACGTGTCTCGGTCATGTCTACATAGTTCTCAAACCCGTAGGGTTCGCACGCTTAAAGTTCGATGACGGTTATATTATGAGTTTATGTGTTTTGATGTACCGAAGGTGTTCGGAATCCCGGATGAGATCGGGGACATGACGAGGAGTCTCGAAATGGTCGAGACGTAAGGATCGATATATTGGATGACTATATTCGGACATCGAAAAGGTTCCGAGTGATTCGGGTATTTTTTGGAGTACTGGAGAGTTACGGGAATTCGTATTGGGCCTTAATGGGCCATACGGGAAAGGAGAGAAAGGCCCCAAAGGGTGGCCGCACCCCTTCCCATGGACTAGTCCGAATTGGACTAGGGAGGGGCGCCTTCCTTCCTTCTCCTTCTCCCTTCCCTTCTCCTACTCCAAGAAGGAAAGGCGGAGTCCTACTCCCGGTGGGAGTAGGACTCCCCCCTTGGCGCGCCCTCCTCCTAGGCCGGCCGCCTCCCCCCCTTGCTCCTTTATATACGGGACCAGGGGGCACCTCTAGACACAACAATTGATCCCTTGGATCTCTTAGCCGTGTGCGGTGCCCCCTTCCACCATAATCCACCTCGATAATATCGTAGCGGTGCTTAGGCGAAGCCCTGCGTCGGTAGAACATCATCATCGTCACCACGCCCGTCGTCTTGTTGAACTCTCCCTCAAAGCTCGGCTGGATCGGAGTTCGAGGGACGTCATCGAGCTGAACGTGTGCTGAACTCGGAGGTGTCGTGTGTTCGGTACTTGATCGGTCGGATCGTGAAGACGTGCGACTACATCAACCACGTTGTGCTAACGCTTCCGCTTTCGGTCTACGAGGGTACGTGGACACACTCTCCCCTCTCGTTGCTATGCATCGCCATGATCTTGCGTGTGCGTAGGAATTTTTTTGAAATTACTACGTTCCCTAACAGTGGCATCCGAGCATGTTTTTATGCGTAGATGTTATATGCACGAGTAGAACATAAGTGAGTTATGGGCGATACCAGTCATACTACTTACCAACATGTCATACTTTGGTTCGACGGTATTGTTGAATGAAGCGGCCCGGACCGACATTAAGCGTACGCTTACGCGAGACTGGTTCTACCGACGTGCTTTGCACACAGGTGGCTGGTGGGTGTCAGTTTCTCCAACTTTAGTTGAACCGAGTGTGGCTACGCCCGGTCCTTGAGAAGGTTGAAACATCACTAACTTGGCGAACTATCGTTGTGGTTTTGATGCGTAGGTAAGAACGGTTCTTGCTCAGCCCGGAGCAACCACGTAAAACTTGCAACAACAAAGTAGAGGACGCCTAACTTGTTTTTGCAGGGCATGTTGTGATGTGATATGGTCAAGACGTGATGCTATATTTTATTGTATGAGATTATCATGTTTTGTAACTGAGTTATCGGCAACTAGCAGGAGCCATATGGTTGTCGCTTTATTGTATGCAATGCAATCGCCTTGTAATTGCTTTACTTTATCACTAAGCGGTAGCGATAGTCGTAGAAGCAATAGATGGCGAAATGACAACGATGCTACGATGGAGATCAACGTGTCGCACTATAAAAAAAAGACACATCTGTGACATTTTGGGCCGAACAAATTTTTTTTCGGTCATACATATGACACTTCTATGACGATAATTGTGACAAAAACCCGGTATCATCATAGATGTGGTGGGCTCCTACTTCTATGACAAAAATCATGACAGAAAATGGGCTTTTCGTCCTGGGCGGGCCGAAGACGCAGCTGCATGACATTCTTCGGGCCGTCCATGACGGAAAAACCGTGGTAGAAGCGAGGGGAGAAAAAATTCGGGAGTTGCCGGTTACGGTGGGAGGTCAGGGGCGGAGCGATGCGCGTTTCTCTCGTACATACGCGCGTGTGTGCGAGGCGTTGGCTCTAACTGAACCCGAGCGAGGCGTTGGGCTCTAACTGAACCCGAGCGATTGCACTGCAGGCTACGCGTTACTGAATCCGAGCGATCGATCGATGGCTGTTAACTGAACCCGATGGAGCGATTCCTTCGCTACTGCTGCTAACTGAAGCCGATCGATTGGATGAACAGTGAGCGTTGCGGGGGGTTTGGATGAACAGTGAGCGGTGGCATTGCCTCTGGATGAACAGGACCCTGTGGTGTGGAGGATTGGATGAACAATAGACGGTGGAAGGGTGGCCGTGGAGGGGTGGTTGAACCGGACCCCGTGGTGTGGAGGGCTAGATGAATAGTAGATGGTGGAGGGCTGGATGAACAGTAGACTGTGGAGGGGTGGTTGAACAGTAGCCGGTGGAGTAGCGTGTGGTGGAGGCTGGATGAACAGGAGCGCGTGGAGGCTGGAGGAGGTCGACGGTAGCCCGTGGAGGCAGGAGGAGGTCGATGGTGGAGATGAACAGTATCCTGTGGAGTCCCGTTTTGCGGTACGCCACACCCCTCCCGATGAACAGGACCCCCGTTTCGACCGTAGGAGGTCCGTTTCATCCGTTTTGCGGTACGCCACACCCCTCCCGATGAACAGGAACCCCGTTGAGGTAGGAGGTCCGTTCGTCTGCTTTTGGCGGTACGCCACACCCCTCCCAATCAACAGGACCCCGTTTCAACCGTAGGAGGTCCGTTTCCTCCGTTTTGATGCGTCCACACCCTCCCGATCAATAGGACCCGTTACGAGCGTAGCAGGTCTGTTTCGCCGTTGTGCGATACGCCAGCCTCGTTCCATCGCTTGTTCCGTCCAAGCCCTCCTGATGAACACGACCACGCATTCCGTTCCGACCCAGCCGGTTGGCTCCCCATGAACACGACGACGATGCTGTTTCTCCGTTCCGACCCAGCCATGTACGTATGCGCGAGTAGGCGTTCGAGACCCTGCCCGTATGTATGTACGTGGCCGTATTTTCTTTCTTGCACCCTCGCCGCTGTACGTACGTGTACATGCTACGTGCGCGCCTCTACTATGACACGTGCGTGCCTCTACATCAACCAGTATGTACGTACACGTTCGCGACCAGAATGACAACGCTACGTACGCTTCGACCAGGTGGGTCCCGACTGTCAGGCACTTCCTTGCGTGCGAAGATGTAGCTGGTGGGTCCCAGCAGTCGAGGCGAATCGTTTTGCCCGGACGCACTTCCTTGTGTGCGAAGATGTAGCTGGTGGGTCCCAGCAGTCAGGGGGGCGAATTGTTTTTTTTCGGACGCACTTTCTTGCGTGCGAAGTTGTAGCTGGTGGGTCCCAGCAGTCAGGGGGCGAATCTTTTTTTTCGGACGCACTTCCTTGCGTGTGAAGATGTAGCTGGTGGGTCCCAGCAGACAGGGGGAATATTTTTTTTTTGCAAAATACGGTGGCCCGACCGGTGGGTCCCCGCTGTCAGGTGGAGGAATAATTATTTTGCGCGTAATAAGGAGGCACTTCCTTGCTGCGGCCGTAGACCCAGCTGTCAGCCTCTCCACGTACAGTCCACGTCCGATGAAAGCCATTCCTTGACCATGTTGACCATGCCGTGTCGAGAGCACCAGGGCGGTGGACGACGGCGAGGCCTAGGAAGGGGACGACGCGGAGCCGGGGAAGACGCGGCAGTGGATGCCCACGCGTAGAGGAGTATGAGGGTTCACTCATTCGGCTGCGGTGTGAGGCTGCCGTCGCCGCAGAATAACAGGGGGTGTGGGTGCGTAGAGGGATGGCCTGGCCAGCGGTGGGAGTAGTAGGGGGCGGTGAGGCCTCCGCGGCATCACAGCCGGCCACGGGCGGCAGGAGCAGGCGGCACGACCGGCGCTGCTTTGGGCGGCTGGAGCAAGAAGACCATAGGTTGAAGAAGCACTACGGCCGTTGGATGGACCTTTAACGGTCACTGCAGCTAGAATCGTTCATATATTGACTAAAGTTGAAAAAGGCCTCCGTCGATCCAACTTAGTAGGCCCACAAGTCAGCCTCCCACCTGAGTTGGTCCCAGCTAGCAGGGGGTATTCATTTTTTTGTGCGTAATAAGGAGGCACTTCCGGTGGGTCCGAGCTGACAGCGGGGGGAACGTTTTTTTCACGAAATACGATGACCCGTCCTGTGGATCCCAGCAGTCAGGGGGAAACGTTTTTTCGCGAAATATTGGTGGCCCGTCCGGTGGGTCCCTGTTGTCAAGTGGAGGAATAATTATTTTCCGCGTAATAAGGAGGCACTTCCTTGCGGCTGCCGTGGACCCAGCTGTCAGCCTCTCCACGTACAGTACTCTTCCGATGGAAGTCGGTCGTTGACCACATTGACCATGACGCGCCGAGAGCACCACGGCCGTGGACGACGGCGAAGCCTAGGAAGGGGACGACGCGGAGCCAGGGAAGACGTGGCAGTGGAAGCCCGCGCGGAGAGGAGTACGAGGGTTCACCGGTTCGGCTGCGGTGTGAGGCTGCCGTCGCCGCAGAATAACAGGGGGTGTGGGTGAGTAGAGGGATGCCCTGGCCAGCGGTGGGAGTAGTAGGGGGCGCTGAGGCCTGCGCGGTAGCACAGCCGGCCACGGGAGGCGGGAGCAGGCGGTCCCGCCGGCGCTGCTTTGGCGGCTGGAGCAAGAAGATCAGAGATTGAAGAAACACGATGGCCGTTGGATTGACATCCAACGGTTACGTCTGCTAGAATCGTTTGTTGACGTAGTATATAATAACTAAAAAAATCTTGCATATGCGTCAACTAAACAGGCCCACAAGTCAAACCACTCCCTCTTTTTTTAATAATATATTTAGCTCATGGCAACTTCTTATGCAATTTATTGCAGTCGTTTTTTTTGGTTGGCCAGGGCCAATTTCGCATATTTCTGTGGGTTCCAAACTATTTTTAATACCGAAATGTCGAGCCATATTTAAAGTACTTTGAAGATATATTTAATTAGGTTAATGCCCAGTGAAATAGGAATCTGAAAATGTGAAAAAAAATCAGAAATTATAAAGTAATTGCCAATTTGTCATATGTTTTTATATTTACAACCCATTTTATATTACTTTCAAGATTTGCAGGCGTCTTGAAAGAGTTGCAGCCCATCGTATGTAGAAAAATAAGTAGGCCTGGATTGGGTATTCTTCAGAAAAAATAAACTGGGCTCATTTTCAAAAAGAAAGATAGCTGGGCTGGTCACATGGTGAACATAAAATATAAGCCTGGGCTAGACAGGCCACAGCCCAGTTCAAACCCTGCTCCGTCTCAACAATACCAAACAAAAAAAATACTGCTCGAGTAGCTACGTCCCAGGTGTCAGCCGATCTTGTGTTGTTCTCTTGTCTATTGACTATATACGCTCACAATGTCGTGGGTCCCAGATGTCAGGAAAACACTAGGAGGAAGCATTTTATTTTTCCATACGCTCACGTGGTGGGCCCCTACTGTCATCCTCTCCACGTACTTCTGCCGCCCCACCGTCTCCTAAATCGTTAACGCCAATGGTGAGGCCGCCAAGCCCCAGGACAAGGCCCAGGCGCCACCCCGCGCATCCACAACCTTCTGAAAGTGGCTTCATCTCGCAACGTGGTCAATAAATAGGATATTCGCTTTAGAGCCATGGAAAAGCATGAACATAATCTTCTGTCCTATTCTCCAAGATGGACGGGCCTTCATTATTTGAGACCACCCACGAATAAGTATCTTTTCACCTCCAAGGGTAATTGAGTAGGTCGACATAAACATCATGTTGTGACCAAGCGCAAGTCTGACCCGACCATGGTCAGGCATCTGTATAGGAACAATAGAACTCGGTAGTTCCTGTTTCAAGAAGATCACAGCTGTAAAACTGTGTATAAGCAATAGTTTATGAACAACATATATAACAGAAAACAGCTTGTACCATAAGTTTCTCGACACAGTTGGACCTGTTCAACGAGTGCAGCAGGGGCACACATATCCCACGTGGCCTTCCACCATTGAAACGCCCCCACAAGGACCTCAAGGCGATCAATAAAGTGTAGGAACTTGTGGATGTCGATCGATCAACTTCAGTGCCATTAGTAACAGCCGAGTTATTACAGAGTAACAAACGAGAAGACTACTTAACTCTGAAAAAACCGACACGTGCCACCAATTATAAGAAAATATTAGTTAGAAGTAGCATCTTCGTGAGAGATTCGTTGCTACTTCTAAAGTTAAATTGTGATTAGTTAGACAGAATAGGTGGATTAAGAAGTAATCGAGGCAACAAGCAAGAACCGGATACAAAACTAACATGGATGAACAATTGAAGCGACGTCGGGGTGGAAGATCGCAGTGAAGATGAGACCAGGTTACGCTATTTCCATCAACATTCCTGCACCAACTTTCAGTCTGTAACACTTGAGAAAGTTTATCCAACTTCGGCCATAAAAAAAGCAGTGATCTTCTTGGTTCATGAACCCAACTCGGAAGTAATATCCATGGATTTTCTTCACTGTGACCATTAAACTAGTGTATTCAGTTATGGCAAGGCCGAGCATCTTGAGTACATGTGTTCTGGCAGAGAAATAATACACTGCAGGAAAAATAATATGAGAACACAACATGTTCAAAAAAAACCACCCTCCCGGATAGAGAAGAGGATTCTAGGAACATACTGTGCGCGTTTCAAAATGCCATGGTAGGATGAGAAGGAACAAGTGTGGCGTCTCACCGAGGGCGCAAAAATCTGTAGGGTACTCGCACTTTGGGCACTGCAACTGAAACACACTAGATTCAGTACGAAGAAAAATGCATCAGCAATGGCGGCTGCCATCCTAGGATTACCTGCGACCAAGGGACTTGGATTTATCGAGGATGGATGAAGAATTGTACCTGGTTCTCCATGAGAAAACCCTATGCAATCGCCCGGCGGCGTTTTCTCTGAACAAGCAGATGAGGGAGAAGGGATTCAGGCCCAGTGAAATATTGCCGCTTCATCCGTCCAGCTTACTGCTAAAGCTGGAAAAGGGGGTTGTGATTTGATGGCTCATTGGGCATTACTGCGGCGCTACGACTGGGGTGTGTCTACCGTGAAGTTGTGCACTCTAATTTGTGCATATGGCACGTGGACCCTGTTGCCGGTTGCCCCACATATCAGCGAAAGGAAGTAGAAAGACAGGAGTAACTAGTTACACATAAATATATATTTTGACAGAGAGATACTCCCTCTGTAAAGAAATATAAAAATCTTCTATATCACAGGCTCACCTTGCCGAGAAATATACTCCCTCTGCAATGCACGTGCATTATGGGTGTTCAACTTTTTTTTATGGGGGTTCAGCTGAGAATATAATACTCAGATAGGCTCACGGTTCTGGATTTTGGACCGAAGGCTGACCCTGCATGTTTGGGGGCCCATGTGTTCTACCTCAGCGCTTATTGCAAGCGATCGGTACTGCGCTGGTTTTATATGTTGTCGCAAGGCGAATACACACAATTGAATAAAGCATGACAGCTGTTGGAATGAAATCGAACGACAGTTCCTAACCAGCAATCAGAGTTGCAATTCTATCAACGATATACCATGTGATAAATAATACTGTCGTACTACTTATACACACAGGACACTTGTTTCACCGTGCAGATTATTACATCAAAATCTCTCGGAGGATAGATCAGTTCGGCGATATGCGTTGCCATCTTGAAGAATTTCAAAGTTGATTTGGACCAGCTCTCCTTGCCGAGAAAGTTCGATTTTGACATCATCCCCTACTGCAAGATATGATTTAGATTTGAACCTTGACCATCCTTTAGCATCAATCATCATGCGACAATCCTTTGTACTTACGGTATATTGAGCAGGTTCATTCACACCAAGGCTGCGCATGGTAAGAGAAACTTGGCCGCGGTCGCCCGGATTGTTGAACGACTCCCTCGTTGCTCTAGGAATTCTCTATTTGCAAACAAGAAGACATACCCAAACAGTTAGATCAACACAGTGAATCATGTGAAACAACATGGAAAGAAAAAAGAACAAAGCACTTGGGCGGCCAATGCTTACCAAGAAGGTGGACATGTCGGTTTTCGTAAGGACTTTGGTATATGAAGTGCGAACTGCAGCCCAGTCTGTTGCTGGTGCAACTGCATGGTGCTCCTTGTAGAGCTGGTGCCGGTGTCGATGCCCGATCCTCCGGTAGATCAAACTGATCCGCTGAAGAGGTCGGTGCCCAATGCTCACTGGATCGAGATCGAGCTGCCATTGTCGATGCTAGAGCAACTGCCGGTGCTTGATCTATGCGAGACAGCGGCGATCGTGTCTGGTCTGCTATGATCATCTTTCTAACTTGACTAGGATCCGTGACCGTGATCTAGCTTTTCTTCATTTCTTTTAAACGCGAGAAGGACTAATTGTGGCGTTTTTGTTTAACCAAACTGCAGTTCATCATAGGGATTCAGCTTGTACTCAGACAACAGACTGATCCAATTTTTTCCAGTAATATAAGTGATGGACAGTGCCTTCGTTATTGACACGACATAAGAAGTGAAACCTGCAAAAATATCCATCGTAGAGCAAACCAAACGGTTTATTCCGTGATGAATGTCACATGGCAAAACCTGCATCGTAAAATTGCAGGAAAAGAAAGAAAACATGACATTAAATCAATAAGATTTAGACAGTAAATCAATAAGATTTACTTGATGTGACACGAGTGAATCCTTACCAGGAAATCACTATGTTGAAGTACTAAACAGAAGATTGATCATCCAACTACGCGTGGCATGCAGGGGCCCTGCCTACTCCCACAAGCAGGACAGTCCAAAGGTCGTGACAAATCGTATGGACCGAACATCCATGGGACTGGAAATCCTGGTGGGTGCGATAAACCCTGCAATGCATACAGATATTGGAGTGTAACCATAATTGATAAACCGCCCTCACAAAAAATATGAGCTGGATACTTCAAAATGTACAGACTGGATTGAGTGGACAGACATTAACATAGACCGTTCTCAGGACTGACCACACACCAAAAGCGGCAGTACTAATAAACAATACAGGGTTCACAAACACAAATCAAGTACTGAACAATAGTACTTACTACAGACAAGCAAAGTTGCACTCAATCCAACTACGCGTGGCATGTCTACAGACAAGCAAAGTTGCACTCTGCAGACTATTTCTTGCCACCGACCTACGGGATGAACCCCGCATAACTGACTAGGCCATGGACTTCGTGTGAGATGTCTACATGCACCATCACTATCTTGTCAACCTTGGAGAACCTAACAGAGTGGTCTTTCCACTCATAAACATGATGATGAAGACAGGCCGCATCAGATTTGTTGGGAAGATTTACAAGAACCACACCCTTCGTAATCGAAGGCACAGCCAGGAAATTGTTGTGGTCAAGTACAGCCTCGAGAACACGCCTAACAACAATGCTACAAGAAAACACTAGTTAAGGACACGTGGTGACAAGGACACAGCAGCTGGATAGTTCAGCAGTAGAACTCATCATCAGGTCTTCCAGTTCACACGGCATGACTTTGAGAACTTCATCTCCACCGCGGACCTGGTTCTAATTCAAACAGAAACCATATTTTATTACTACCTCCGTTTAGAAATATAAGATGATTTTTCATCTTATACTCCATATATGACTACATATCATACAGAAATGAGTGAACAAAGACACTAGAACATGTCTTAAAAGGCATGAGAGCGGAGGGATTACATGCAATATCCATAACACAAGTTCTTGACGCAAATATACCCTCTTAAAAGGTAGCATTGATGTTCATAAAGTACTCCCTCCGTCCCAAAATTCTTGTCTTAGATTTGTCTAGATACGGATGTATCAAGTCACATTTTAGTATTAGATACATCCGTATCTAGAAAAATCTAAGACAAGAAATTTGGGACAGAGGGAGTAGTTGAAAGTAATCTATAGGAAATTTGGCACACTAAAATCACATGCAAGATCACCCAGAAAGTTGTACTACCAGTACTAGTACTGCGTGTTAGATGAAAAAACACGATCAAGATCGAGAAAAAGATCATCAATAAGAGACATTACCTGGACTTGCTTAATGAGGGATCCCGAAGAGGGGGGCCTGGACAGGGCGATGGCTTTGAGCTTGTCTGCGGTAGTCTCGGCGGGGTGCTTGCGCTTCTTCGTACCATGAGCCTCGACGGTTTTGGCCAGAGCCATAGACATCACGTCGGCCGGTGCTCCGGCGTCCATCCAGGAGAGGAAGCTGAGAGAGAAGAGTGAAAGGAGGAACAAGATGAGGGAGAAGCGAAGCGAGTGGGGGTTTTCTTCAAGAGAGGAAGCTGAGAGAAGAGTGAAATGATGGTTGCTTCATCCGTCCAACTTCTTCTGGAAAGGAGGGGTTTTGTGATTTGACAGCTCATTGGGCATTAATGCGGCGGTTCGATCGGGGTAGTCTACCGTCACTCTACTCTGAGTAATTTAGTGCATGGCTGGTGGACCCGATTCTTTGGCTATCCCACACGTCGGCGAAAGTGAGTAATTTAGTGCATGGCTGGAGGAGGATCCGCATGGTAGAGCGTGTCCACGTTTTTCATTCTGAAGAAAAAATGATTACATCAAGCGTTTCCACTTACGACGGAGGAGTGCGAAACACGGCAGCCACTTGAACATACACAGTGCTCCTACTACTAGGCATGTGCAGTGGTTCATACGTCAGTACTACACAATCTTGTTGCTAGTGTAGTAAGATATGACGATAACAAATGATGTTGTGCGCATGTCAACTACTCCTATATGTAACATAGTACCGCTTTTTCGATTGTCCGTCGAGAATGAGCAGTGAGATCAATGTTAACAGAACTAGGTCCACAGCACACGGAGAGTACGGTGCTACAGTACTCCACGAAACATGAACCATATGAAGCACATCCTATAGTGTTAGACAGGGTGTATGAAGGGTGCACGGGATGGGAGAAAAATTTCCCTTCTCGACCCACTTTTGGGTGTTTGGCAGAGTGCATGAACCATGAAGGGTGCATGAGTCCACACTAGTAGGTTGACAAAAATACGAAGAGGAAACAACTATATTGAGATGAGAATGCAACCAAACACACCCACACGCTTTGTGCTACAGTGACTGATCTGCACCGTCTGAGTTTGATCCAACGGTCATGTTGCGCCGAGACATGGACATGCCCATGCAGAGGGCGCCTAAACACCACTGAAGTCCCTCTGCTTCTCGAGGCGCATGACGTTGGTGATGCAGGGTGCAACTGCCCACAGAGCCCGCTCCCGGTCGACGGGAGCCAGCTCACAACACTGGCCCAATGGCACGAATGGATTCCGGTGACGGAGCCCTGAAAGGATTCGCCCGGCAACGGCGACGGCAGCGCGCAACCCCTCCTTGTCCAGCTCAGCCCCACCATCGCGCGGAGACGGCTCAGCTCCTCGGAGATATAGGTGAAGAAGGAGACCAGGTCAGGAAGCCGCAGCTCGTTGAAGTCGACCGGGTGGTCGAACGGGTTTAGCCCGATGGCCGGCATCATCGCGCTGGCACGACGGTAGGCATCGCGCAGCCGCAACACGTGCGTGGCAACTTGGTTCACCAAGTGGCTGAGGCGATCCTGGACCTCGTCACGATCGGCCCGCTCGCGCTCCAGCCGGCTCCCCTGACGGCCTATCGTATCTCCCGCTTTCTGCAGCAACACCGCCGATGCCTCGAGCATCTTTGTGGTGGACGCCTGCCGCTTTTGAAGCTCCGTGAACTCCCGCACATAACGGAGGAGCATGGCACTCCTCTCCTCCTTGAGCTCACGGAGCTCCACGTCCTTGGCCCTAAGCTCCGCATCCTTGGCATGGAGCTCCTATGTCAGGCGCCTCACCTCGGACTCCGTGATCTGCTGCGCCGCCATGGCACCAGGTAAAAGCAATGGGGAGAGGAAGCAAAAGGCGAAAGCGGCTGAAAAGGCAATGCAATCTGGGAAGGCGGAGAGCCAGCCGAGGAAGCGGGGAATCTTTTGGTTTTCACCATTTGTAAAACACCGATCGACGACTTCTCACATCAGGGAGCAGTGGGTTTTTACAGGCGGAGTCATCGTGACTAATTGCTGCCGCGCCTGCTCCCGTCAATCAAAAAATTAAAAATCCTGCCGCACCCAAACACCAGAGCAACGCCGCGGTGGATATTTAAATTTACCTGCCGGCAACTAGATAAAAAAAGGGGTGAAAAAACAAATGTGGTGGCAGCCTAGGTAATCGGTCGAATTAGCCCAACTAGCTAGCCACCGTGCTTCACTGATGTACTCGGCGGGAAAGGTGGTCTTTCGTGATTTGATGACTCATTTACTTGCTTGATTGCTCTGACCGAGGAGGACCCAGAAAAGCAGCGGTAGGGCGTCCCACGTTAGGAAGAATATGTCGTGCACCACCGGGAGGACCCGAAACCACGCGGTAGGGTGTGCCACCTCTCAAAGACGGAGGAAAAATGTGCGTGTAAAATATACTGTATCAGACGTAGTACCTATGATTCGACCTCGGGACCCAGCCAGTCGGTTGAAAACACCCCACTAGCCACACAGCTTCATCATGCAATCGTGGCACGGTTAGCTCCGTCTCGACCAGCCACAACGTCTCTTATTCTAGGCGATTCTTCTATTTTCCAATCTTTTATTTGTTGTAATATCACCAAGGCAAGCTAAGCGCCGCTCTTCGTGTGTGCCCGTGCAAAGGTCAGACGATGGAGAGAAGAGAGATTGAGATCACAGACCTGGGACCCACCAGTAAGTGAGACAACGGTCATGCACGTGTTGACGAGGCACTCCCTCTACTCTACTCAACGCAAGTACTGTATAAAATCAAGTTATGGGACAAAGCCAACAATCGTTCGTTTTTTCAGGCTATCGACTTACGCTTTGTAGTCCAGGTTGCCAGTTCGAATCTCGTCTTTTAGATTTGTTAGTTTTAGGTCCAAATTTGATTAATGACAAGTGGGACCCCCGTGTGTTGTTCCGATATTTCAGTGTAGGATGGTTTTTTTGAACAAACACTTTGTGCGGTTAGACAAGTAACGGCACGAGTTACACGTATTTTGCAAGTTTACGAACAAGAATGATAGCGGCATGGAATATCACATCCACCCCGCAGCTTAGATACTATGGTGATACGAGTTTTTACACCATTGGAAGTGGGATCCAATGGCTTGGGAGTAGTCTTTGTGATTATGCGCAATTTCCAAACTCTCCAAAGATTTTTTTTTTGCAAATAAAACATTCAGGCCTCGTGTGTGCCGCTGCATCTTCGATCCAACGGCTCCCCGGTGCTCATATTAGGTGCTCCCTGTAGCTTAATTACCCGCTACGGTGATATGAGCATCTAGGTCGTATGATCAGTGATCAGATGGCACATGCATAGTACTTGTACTTTCTGCGCATTTCCCAAACTCTATCAGTCGTATATTGCAAAAACATTCAAACCTCCTACTGTGGGCCGTTAGATCTCAGTGAACTCGTATCACCATAAAATCTACGGTGCGGGAGCACCTCATACTCTCCCGTGTGAGAAAACATAAGGTGCTATCGCAGCTTGGATGCTACGGTGATACGAGCTTGGAGGTCGTTTGATCTGAGATCCAATGGCATCTGAGCAGTCTTTGTGCTTGTAAGCAGTGGCCGAACTCTTTTGGGGCTTTTCTGCAAAAAACCATTCGAACCACCGAGGAGGTGTTGGGTCACAAATCCAACGCCTCCGAAGAGCTTGTATCACCAAAGCATCTAAGGTGTGGTAGCACATGATATTCTTACATATAGGAGAATATGATGTCCTCCTTCATCTTAGATGCTACGGTGATACGAGCTTCGAGGTCGTTGGATATTGGATCAAAGGGCATCTAAGTAGTTTTTGTACAAATTGTGTGCAATTCTCAAACTCATCAAGGTTTCCTGCAAAAAAAATTAAGACACATCATGTGAGCTGCTATATCTCAGATCTACAAGCTCCAAGCAACTCGTATCGGCATATAGCATCTAAGGTATGGCGGCACATGATATTCTCCCGGGGAGGAGGGGTGGGGCGTGCACAACCAATCGGTGGTTGGGAGGGTGGGGACAAATATAATCTAAACAACCCTAAACAGAGCTCCACAATTTTATCTAAGGTCGAGGGTTGACCCCGACAATCATAGCTCCGCCTAAACACAACATTTGCATGTACTGTAGTACTAGACTTAATATTCATGTTTCAGTTTCATGTTCATCTTAAATATTGAACTGAGAACCATGGATGTCTTACATTTTACTCCCTTCGTTCCTAAATATTAGTCTTTTTAGAGGCTTCAAATGGACTGGCACATACGGATGTATATAGACATATTTTAGAGTCTAGATTCACTAATTTTGCTCCGTATGTAGTCACTTGTTGAACTCTCTAAAATACTAATATTTAGGAATAGAAGGAGTAATTTTGAATTCGTGTCATACATGCATGGGTTAGAAAAATAGATGCACTATACTTTTGGACTGTTGTTGTGTTCGTGCGTGTGTGTGTGTGTGTGTGTGTGTGTGTGTGTGTGTGTGTGTGGTCATATGCTTGATACATACAAAGTTTTCTCACCTCCATATTGTTCATCTTTTAAATTTGAATTTGCATTGGAAAACTTACTAGGGATACCATGAAATGTGAAATCCACGTTGGGATCACTATATCACAAACTCACTCTAATTCAACAACTCGTCATAAATTAATTACCACGTTGAGATTAGTATTTGCAAGGAAAATACGGGTATTGTAATACACATAGATTCATTCGGCAATTTAAAACGTTCTTTTCGTATTCTCGAATGGTAGGACCCAACGGCGTACCAGCCAGACCTTGGCTCGTGTTGATCCTAAAAAAACGGGCTCGTGTCCTTCGGTGGCGTGCGTGGTACGCACATTAGGCAACCCCAACCAGTCGAGCCTCAGCGTTTCAAGTCGAAATATCTGGCGGCCAGAATTCCAGCCCTAGGAAATTCCCCTCATGTCCCCGGTCCATAATGACTACCGATGAACAACGGAGGGATGCTTTAGTAACTAGACAACGTTACCTACCGTGCGAGCACAGTTCAATTCCTCGGTCGCTGCTCGTCAAGGTCACCCGTCAACTGCATTGCCTAGTACTACTACTACTACACCAGGATGAGCACAGAATTGAGCCCGTTTGTTCGTGCCTAGTACTTGAGTTAATATATCAGGCAATGCACTGGTACGCAGGGATTGTCCTTTTACTCCCTCCTTTCCAGTTTATAGGGCTTATCTCAAAATTTTAGGTTTCCCATTTTGTAAGTCTCAATTTGGTTGTTCCCCATCACATGTTCAGATTTCAAGGTGCAATAAATCATTACATGCAAGAATTAAGAGAAAATTGACCAATGCATGTACTTTATGCATGCATGCATTGCAATTAATGCATTCATAAACACAATTTTTGAGGAAAACAAGCGCATTAATTGAGTGGTTTTGCAAACTACAACAATTGTTCCATCACTCACCATCTACCCTGGTTGGTGAGATTTTTGAATTGAGCCCTATAAACCGGAAAGGAGGTTTAACTAAGCAAAATGTTTGACCAAATCCATTCTTAAGAAAAACAGGACAGATGTACGGCTTGAAAATTTATTGCATGATGCAGGTTATGATATTGTTTCGAATCCTGGATCTTAAATTTCATAAAATCCAAAAGTGATCATAAATTCTTGAAACTGAGCATGGTCACGTGATATGGCACAAATATTACTTCGTAAGTTTTTTCTTCAATTCGAGACAAGCTGTTTATGACAAGTTGCACAAATGAAGAGCCAAGGTATTTTGGAACAAAGACCTGTCACGTTAAGGCGAACGCTTTCACTATTGAAACCGTGGGCGTTTACGTGCCGCCACGAGTCCCCGCTTCTCATCGGCAGGTGCCGTCCCAGCAAGCGTGTGAGTCGACGGGAGGCGTGCGAGCAGACCGCTGCGCCCGGCTGTCGAGGCGGCGAAAGCAAACCGCTGCAGACTCACCGGAGGCGAGCCCTTTGACCAGGCTCCGCCGCCCACCGTCGTCCCAACTGCTCCCACTTTTAATGTCGCCGGCTCCGCAGTTTAAAATCAACCCCGCACTACCCGGTATCGCTACAATCCTCTCTCTTCCTCTCTGATTCTCCTGTTGTCTACCTCCAACTAGCCTGACCTAAACGTACGCCATGCCGCATCACGATGGTCTGCCCTTAGTGTTCCAGTTTCATGAGGAAGACACCCAGCCGGAGTCTCAAGAACATAAGACGCTTTGGGATGAGCTTGAACTGGCCTTGCGGGAAGACGCCGCGCCTGTCCCCGCTCCCGTTCTGGCTCCCGTCGCCCTGACTGCCCCAGCGCCCATCCCCGTGGCATTGATGGGCTGGGAGCCACACATTGTCGCCGAGCTTGATGCCACGAGATTCCACGAGGTCCTCGCCGACTTTCACGCGCCCGTGCACCTGCCAGCGCATGCGCTTCTTGGCTGCAGTCGACGCTGACGCCCGTGCGGTGCCGTGCACCTGCCAGCGCATGCGCCGCTGCGATCTGGCAGCGGCGCGCCCGTGCCGGTGCCCGTGCACACGAATGTCTCTGCCGCGCTGTTGACAGCGCCTGTCCCCGCGCGGGTGCCAGTGCCCCCCTTAGCGGCATGGATGGCTGCCGTCGATCGCTTCCTTGCACCAACGCTAGTCGCCTCCTCCCGCCGATTGACTTCGCTCAAGTCCAGAACATTTTGGCCTTCCTTGAAGCTAGGCCAACGTCCGTGAGTACGCCAACAACGGCGCAAGACGCGCTGCCGTCGCCCGTCGGTCGATGGCTCGACGACACACGTAGCACGGCAGGAGCCGCTTCCCACTGCGAGACGCCCCCGCCGCCGCCGCGTAATCTAAATTTGCCATGAAAAACGTTCGAATTGCCATGCTTAAAATCCGAACGTTTATCATTTCCGTTTATTTTATATCGATCGTCGTATAATTTAAAGTCGGAGTTAGACTGAACGAAATGTATGTTTGATCGATTGAATGTTCTGCTAGAGCCGTATCAAATTAAATATAAAACGGCATCAAGCCACATGTATTCCTTGTCATCCAACGACATAGACTGCTTCAATGTCGAACGCTCAACACGTCTAGCGTGCAGTTAATTTCATACCAAAAATAGTGCTAATCACATGACAACACGCAAATAATATCCTAGTAGTTCATATCCGCATGCACTTAATATACTTCCAAATTAACGTGCATTGCACGTACACTGACTAGTGCTGCTAGTCTGTGAAACTGGTGCCATGACTTGTGAATGCGTCCAGATATGGTCAACGGCAACATCGCCATGAAGTTCTTCCTATTTGCCCGTCAAGTCCTAAACGTGGAAGGGGAGGAGAGAGAGAGAGCACACATGGAACTCACCAGTAAGCGAAGGCGAATAGTACTAAAAATAATATTACATGTTATCCATTAATTAGGTTGTGGCAATATAAAAACATTATGTGAACAAAGTGGGTACAACAAACATTGCTATTCTACGTATGTTGCCTATTGATGTGCGGCTTGAAGGCCCGGTCGCATGTTCGATCCTCGTCCTTTATTTTTTAATTTGTATATGGGTCCAAATTTGTTTCATGACATGTGGGCCCCTCGGTGTGTAGTTTGTAGCACTTTAATTTGTGGGTCGAAATTTGTTCCATTCAAAAGTGGATTATCGGTGTGTAGTTTTGTAGCTTATTTATAATAATTAAAGAGAACAACATAGTTTTTTCAATAATACCATGGTGCGACGTTGAAGGCGAGAAAGGACGTGCGAGAGAGCGATGACCGAGCCAAAGGGAAATCAACTAGGGGAGTTGCGTGGGTTGCAACGGTGTTTGGAGTAGTTGTGGGCCGAATGCTACGAAAATATAATCTAAACCGACCGGAATAAATGCCTACACAAATTTATCCAAGGTTGGAGTGCCCCTCGCAATGTAAATAGCTCCGGCTTTGCGAGGGATGGAGAGGTAGTAGCTTCAACGCGTGGAAGATACGGTGTGAGAAAGCGAGGTCAATCGAGAGACATATAGATAGAGAGACAAAGTGAGTGTGGTCCGACATTCATTGAACAAATATATATGCTCCAGAGAGATATTGTTCGATTGAGCTTTTGGTAAGGGTGAGGGCTGTAAGATAGAGCTTGAGAGATGATCCAGTCACAGACGTGTAGATATATTTTGAGCGTGGGAGGAAGCAAGGTCAACCGATCACATAGGGGCTGTGCAATCGAAACAATGAGACGGGTTGGAGAGAGTGACCTAGATAGACGATGTGCGTGAGAGAGTATACAATGTGAATATGTCGAATTGGGCTCAAACATGGTGATATATCGTTTTTGTCCGAGAAAGAGCAAGGTCAATCGAGACATACGGATATAGAGAGTATAGAGTGTGTCGATCGAGGCCCGAATAGGGAGATATATCATTTGTGTGTGAAAGAAAACGAGGTTAAACGAGACTCAGATAAAGATAGCGAGATTGAACGAGTGTGGCCCGCCGTCTTGGAAGAAAGAGTGAGACAGTCTCGAGGGAGTGACCTAGATATACAACGTGTGCGTGCGCATACGAGAGGGTGGGGGGGCTAGATAGGCAATGCATGTACTTAGCGCGAGTGGGTGAGAGGGAGAGGGGGGAGAGAGAGAGCTCGGCATGGGGTGCAATGTCGGGTGTGTGAGGTAAATACATTTGGTAACAGGAGTGGGAAAAGGGGTTGTGTAGTTGAGAGACTTAGAGATCGAAACATGGAGAGAAAGAATGAACGTGTGTTCGAAATCGATAGCTTGGTTAGGAGAGGAAGACTAACCAATACAGGAAGTATGTAGCGTTTGTCTTGGCGGGGGGCTAAAACAACATTTGTATGTACATAGTACGAGTCTTAATATCGATGTTTCAATTTGGTGTACATTGTAAGATTTGAACCGAGGACCAGGCATACGGGTAATTATTTCGAATTCGTGCCATACTAAGTTTCGAAAAGTTGACATTGACTCAATTTGTTGTGCTATTTTGTAGGTCATATGTTTGAATCCATCCAAAAGTTTTCTCACTACCATGGAATTCATCATATACATATGAATTTGTATTAAAAAGTAGCATGGATACAGTGAAATGTGAAATCCACGTTAGAATTGGAGATCGCTACGTGACACACACTCTAATTCAAATAACTAACTACATGACACACACTCTAATTCAAATAACTAATTATGTGACACACTCTAATCCACATTAGCGTGGGTAACGTTTCAATTTTTTTCAAATAACTCCTCATTAATTAATTTATAGTACTCCCTCTGTTCACTTTTATAAGACCTTGAAGACATTTCAGACAATGTGCAAAACAGTTCATTTTAAGTTATGCGAAACGACTTACAAAAGTGAACGGATGGAGTATCTCGTTTCGAATGACTAATTATTGCAAGGAAAACACGGCATCGTAATACATACAGATTCGTTTGCAAATGAAAGAAGATTCGTTTGCATTCTCAAATGTAGGCGCACCAGGCAGACCAGGGTCGTGTCGGGGTGGACGCTGCTTCGGTGCCTTAAAGGCAACTGCCTTTGGGTGACTGACATGTGGGCCAGCCACCTGTTGGGCCCACATGTCATGGACACAAAGGCAGGTGCCTTAAGGCACCGAAGCATAGTCCTGTCGGGGTGGTCGTGTGTGTCGGACGGACGCGTAGCACCCAGCCACCCCCCCAAAAAAGGACGAAGACAATATAAGTTCGCGCTTCCACGTTTCGGATTGAAATATCTGGCGGCCCCAATTCCAGCCCTGCAAAATCTCTCTTCTCCACCATCCCCTTCCGCGCCCAGATTGCTCAAATCCCTAATTCGCCGCCATCCCTCGAATCGCCCCTCGTCTCGTCTCTTTCCCCACCGTTCCCCACCTCTGTGCCGGACAAAGACAACGAAGACGACGGTCGTGCTTCACCACCGCACCGGAGGTACCTCATCTACGCCCTTGTCCACCGCACCGGGTGGTCCACCGACAACGTCGGCCGCCGCAACCGACGTGCCTCATAGACACCGAGTTCCACCGCATCAGGTGCGCTTCACCGACGCCGTCTCCCAGCTCACCGGGGCTACTTCACCGAGCACGTCGTCGCACCTCCGCCCCCCGAGGCCGTTGGGGCTTCACCAATGGTCTCGTCTGCCGCATCGTAGCACTCCGCTGCCACTCAAGATCTGCATCCGTGCGCGGCCAGCCAACGCTAGCGCATCACCCTCAACGGACCTGAAGTGACCCGCACTCTAGCTAGGCAAGCATGCCCAAACGCCGGCCCGAACTAGGTATCCACACATCACTCCCTTGTGCACTGTTCCGACGATGTTTGGATATCCTTTCACTGCTCTCTTAGCTTACACGCCTATGCAACCCTGACTTTAACTCTTATTTCTTCTGGAGATATCATCTGAAACAAGCAAATACATTTTTTAGCGAAGCATGACGGCGCTACGGGATCTGGTACACATCCTGCACACCCGTATAACCTTGTAAGTATCAGTCCTCCGGTACAACATCAAGGTCGATTCCTCTTATTTGATCAATCATTCGCCGTGTAAAAAATGCAGAGGAGGATGCAAGCAGCACAAGGCATGCACATCCAAGAAAGTGGTAACATGGACTTGTACATGGAACATCCCAAGCATAGCAGAGCTGCGATGAGCACATACAACGAGCTAGCGTAAGTCCCTGCATTTCATTTAATCCGTACTGGCATTCGTGTATGATTTGTGTGCAGTGGCTGATCCACGAATTCTAGTTACCAGGGGCGAACATTTAATTTAAAAAATACGAAGGCACTTGCACACTGGAAATCAACATAACTTGAGAAATGTGAAGCTACATGCACTTCGAAAACCAGCTAATGATCCAAAGTAGTTAAGATTATAAACACTAAATGATGCAAGCACCAAAAAACACAAAATGCAACATGGTGTACAAGGACTACAAACATGGTCTGTACCTGCTTGAATTATTCGTTCTCTGGCTGAAAATATCGAAGTGTAATTGCACGTATAACCAGTGAGCAAACTGCATATCAATATATCTATGCTTTATAAGTATGCCAATATTTTCAAACAACAGATTAGAAAAATATTTATGCTATGTTGTCATGATCTGAGGGACTTTACGGTAGATGGCCTCGACGTTTCCTCAAGCTATGAAAATGCACTATAGTTTGCTTGTCATCAATGCACGCAAATCTCTGTCTCTCTCAACATAGTAGATCATCATTAGACACTAAATCCTTCAATGAGCTTGCAAAATGCTTGCATTAGATCCCTCATTAGACACTATATGTTCATCACCAGGAGCATGTAAAATGTTTGCATCAAATCCTTCATTAGCAGTCTGTTCATTAGACACTTCAGGCTCAAGAACAACATGAGCTTGTATGTTTGCACCGGAAACTTGATTAGATACATCAGATTCAGTCAGTTCAGTATTGATTGGGGAGTTATAAAATAAGTAGAAATTGGTTTCATTTTCTCATAGATTCCCTACATACAAGCAGTTTTACAACACCGTGAGGTTTAACTATTGGCCAGAAATTGAAGAGTTGAATTAGATATAATCAGGGATGTGATGTACCTGCTGTTGAGCATGCTACTCTTGCAAGCTGCGACTGTCCGTTTGCGCAAGCTCGATGCCATGCTCGTGCTGCTGCCGCTGCCTCCCACGCAGGCTACACTCAGGGTTGGATCTTCATCTTCTTGTCCTTCCGTTCGCTTGAAGCCCGGCGACCGCCCTCCAACGAGGGCGCGAGGAAGTGCTGTGTCGGTCTATCCAGCGGCGGCTAGGTTAGGAGCGAACCAGACTGGAGGCTGGAGCGAATGAATTGGGATTTTCTTCTTTGTCGATCAATATGGGAGGCGCTTCGTATGGGCCATGAGCCTGCTATAGGGCCTGCCTTGCACTTATGTTATTGGCCCATCCAAATTGAAACATTTTTCTTCACTTTTTACATTGCCTGCTCGTGCGTTGGGACGAACAAAACTAGCGTGGGCCAACCTGGACGACTCAAACTAGGTGCACACTTTCCAGCCACCTGAGGCGGCCGCCCATACCAGCCCCTATGGTGGCGTCGCCCCTTTTGCGTGTATGATTGGATAGTGAAAAATATTCCAGTGGTGCTTTTGATTTACCCGCAGAATGGTTGAATTGCGTGTTTCCATGAACTGAGTTCGCCAATAATGTGAAGGATGCCAGTCTTTTCATCCTATTGTAGATTGCTTAGATCTCGATATGCCAAAAGTAATCGCATGAAATATACAGTAAAAGCCAGTGTGATGTGTTTGGCTACAACTAGTCTGACTACACGTCCTCATATAACATATCAAGGATGCACCATCTTACCAGATTAACCATTCGACTTACCCATGCAGTGTGGGAAGAAAGAAGTATTGGGACTGCGTATCCAAGCAATTGATGCCATGGACTCCTTTGTACAACCTTGTAAGCGAAAAAGAAGTTGCAGTGTGCCTGTACAAAGAACTAGCATAAGTTCAGTTACCTGCTTCTCAGAATTTTAGTTAGCCACTTATTGCAAAATTGTTCAATTACGTTGCTTGGCTTAATTTAGTTTGCTACTGATTACATAATGGCACAACCTGTTAATCATATTGTAGACTGCGCCTATCTATGTGTTTGATACTGACTGTTAAGAATTACCTGTTTGCCTTAACTTAAATATCTACTTGTTTGTTTAACTGCTTTGCTGCTGCAACAGCGGGTTACAATGATGTTAATAACTACTGTACTTTTCAGCGTCCAATTGAAACTCTTTAATTCCTTGTTTGTTTAACTGGTTTGCTGTTATATCTCCCAGCTGAGATGTTTTGCTAACTTCAACTTTTCTGAATCCAATCAGAACTTTAATGGCAAAACAGGTTAGCCCAAGATCAAAGAGCGAGGTCCCCATGGACGTTGCATCATCCCACAGCAGTGGCACCGGCCCAATCGTGCATTATGAATTGCCAACTGCTGATACTCTAGAGGCTAAACTAGTGGTAGAAAGAGATTCTGCTTCTGCACTTAGAGATGAAGTTGACATGTTGAGGAAGCAAACAGCACAATCACAAGCAGTACTCAAGACAACCATTAAATATTTGGTGGATGTCAAAACGAAGCAAGTTGAGACTGACCAGATTGTTAAGGTCCTGAAGGAAAAAAGAAATTAAATTCCTACTTGGTAAATCATAGGTGAAATGTTCTTTCCATAGTTGAATAACCTTTGTGTTGTCTGTTCATGTAATCAATCAAACCATTTGTTTTAGAGATCATGTAATAATAGTTTCTTTTTTGTTTTTTGGTTTGTAATTTTATTTGAGCACAAGTTTGTATTAATTGATAAGACTCGGAGACATTTCATTTGGATTGTTGTGCCAGACCTACAAATATGCCAATCGGGCTGAATGTGCATTCAGCAATAGTAGTAGTATAGATGGACCATAAGTGGCACGCATCGGAAAGGGCCAAGATGCTGGCTAAAAAAAGGATGCTGTTGTAGCCAAAGAAAAAAAAATGACCTGTCTTATGTATGTTAGTTGATATTATTGATCCATATACTCTATAAGTGTTTATATATACATTAGTTCTGTACATTCTTGGTTGATTGACTCGGTATTTGAATCTTGATACATCGCTTGTGTACATATCTAAATGGGAGTACACATTATGCAGCGTGTGACATTTGAGTTGGACATGAAGTTTTCCAAATATTCGAATTCACCTTAAACTGGATTCTAGTTTCTGAATTTGAGTATCGACATTTGTAAACCATATTCATATATGACAGTGGAATACATCTTTGTCGTCCTTTTGAAGATATATAAAAACACATAGAATGATTTATAAAGATTCATATAGGAATACAAAGTGGATTCGAATTTAGTTGCCAGGGTAAACGTGGATGCTTATTGTCCCAAAATTTGAAAGAAGCAGCAAAATGTCCACTCCCGTCGGCTGCCCGAAGCCAAGTGTTTGGGAGATGGAAATTACTGTCTACCCATTACACGGACAATCCATCGGCCCGATTTCCACTGCTCTAAATAGGGGTAGGTTAGTAACTTCAATTAGACGTGACACGACCGCCTCTGAGCCCATTCCGACACGGTGGGCGTCAAACATGGGCGACAAAACACATTTGATTCAAGCTCGTCCGAAAGACCTCTGTTTCTCCCTCCATTCCCCATTCATACATGGTGGGCGGCAAAACAAACTCGACTCGGCCGAAATCGATGTAGGCAAATATTTTCAATAGGGGCAGGTTTGTAACTTCACTCAGACGTGACACAACAGCCCTACCTGTCAGCCCCGTTCATACACCGTGGGCGCTAACCATGGGCGCCAACCACCCTCTCCTCGCCCGAAATCGCTCTGAGCAAATATTGGCGAGATGCGAGATTACCGTCCTATCCCCAACCGACGAGACGTCCAAATTTTAAACGGGGGCTAAATTCATAACTTTCCCATATTTCAGACAGGCGCGTCCCAAAAACATGGTTCCCCGTACCTCTCCCTCCATTTTCCCATTCATACACCATCCGCGCTAGAACACCCCATCCCCACACCAGCCTCCGTCCGCCACCCCATCCATCGTCGCCGTCCTCCACCACATCCATCGCCACCGTCCTCCACCATGCCGGAGCGCCTACCAAGACCGCGTCGTCCACTGCTAGAGATGGAAGTTTCTCATCCATGGAGACGGACGAATAGCCTTGCATCGCATCCTCTCGCTTCATCGGCGCCGTCGTCCTCTTTGCCGGGGCCGCTCACACGACCTTCTCTTCCACCGCAACGGGGCTTATCCCCCGATGCACCCATCTACTGTCACAGATCTGCTTCAACGCCACCGATAGCCATCGCACCCTCGATGCCTACATGGCGCCGCAAGAGAGGTGGTACTTCATATCTCCTCAACTTTTTGATCTCAACCAGAAAATAGATCTTAACTTGGTTACTCTACTTTCTTTTCAGCTCTTAGAATTTAGTTCTTAGTTCGAAGCAAACAATGGATGCTAAATATCATTTCTCCGGTTTGCAGCTTCAAATCTGCCATGGCACAGCCATATCTGGTTTAATTGACCATGCTTAGGGTTTAATTGACCATGTTGGTTCCGTTGTGGTTTCTTTAATAGAAATGGGAGGAAACCCTCTTTTGCTAAAAAAATATGCTTAGAGTTTCCCCTTTTATGATCACTATCTGATTAGAATACGTGCTTCGTGTCATAATAACCTTTGCTCCACCCATCAAGCTAAACAAGCTTAGATGTTCAAATCTGAATCTGATATTATTAAAACAGAGTTGTTTAATTGGTCAGCTAAATGTTCCTAAATTAGTTTGAAAATGCATGTTCGCCGCTCGGGTGTGTATCTCTGAGGGTGCCCACGGTGGGCGGCCCACCACAGGATTTTGGGTCATCCTAGGCCCGATTCCCTTTGTTCCATTGCGCTTCCGATCTCTACTACTGACCGCTTTGCCTACTTGGCGACTTGCCGTCCCCGGATGGCATGACTCTAGGAGGAGACGTCGGACTAACAGGAGGCCAGGAGTCGCTCGCCCAATAGCGTCACCGCTGCCCGGGCGCCCGTCGTGCCTACCTTCCCAGTCCGTTCAGGGCTCAGGCGTGCAGCACCCACCAAGCCAACCCGATTTATCTTGAGATACGTCCTCAACACTCAACAGCCACTCCACATCACCCATTTTCTAATTGATTCATTACTCATTAGGCAGGACTGTCATTAGGGTTTGTTGTGTGCTCAGTGCTACCTACACTTAATGGTTCAGATGTATTTAGGTAATCTTTAGTACCTCTAAAGTTCACAAGGTTTTCAAAATTCCGGCCCTTGGAACAGAAACTAGTCTTTTTGGATTGTTGGTCGTAGTGACATTGACCCAGATTACTACTGCAAGACAGGTTTGTCGAAAATTTTACTTGTCTTTCTTACTCATTCGATATAATATCCAATTATTCACGTTGATTAGTTGCAAACAATAAGTGCTAGACAAACTTCTTCATTCAGATTTTGGGCGGTCTCTTCTGCGATTTACAATTCTGCATACTTGTCCTAATAAGCTCACAAGTAAATGATTGATTCACTACATCTATGCTTGCCTTGTCATATTTGTTGTCAATATTCTTTTAGGGTGGACCACCCTGTTTCTAAATCTTTGGAACCGTAGACATGAGTGAATAGTATTTCTCTATGTGATCTCTTCCATCATGTGTGGGTAACGAACCTTGCATTGTATAGAAAGAAAGTGCCATTTCCAGCTTTTACATAGGTTTCGATCTTTTACATGGAATACAATCTGCCTACTTGCTTTGTGTTGCACTACCAACACTCCACCCTTGAAGCTAAACATTCGCCACTCATAATTGCTTAGTTTATTTGTTCAAATACAATTTCATATGATTCTAATGTTCCTACTTCAGTTTTGAAATGTGTGCACACTGTTATAAAGACATAAGGGGTTTGTATTTACGTGTGTGTGATGCAGTCGAGACGGTTGGGGAGGTGAACTTTGCATATGCAAGGGTTTATAGGGTGACACTCTCCAAGTTGAATCCGCAATGCATTCCATAGATAATCTGACTACTTCGTATGTTTTCATGAATCTCAGATTCTGAACAGCATCATAATGATTATGAGCTTGCGCGCATGAAAAGAATGAAGCAGAACAATGCCATGGATGTCAAACTTGGCATTAAGGGACTGAAATCAAGTGTGGATGCAATGCAATGCAAACGCTCTCCACCTCTGATTCATGCTCGAGAATATGATCCTAACAGTGATTCTGAGCTAGAGGGAGACCTAAGTCAATGTAGCTCCCTAGTGGAGGAGTCAGAGGAAGATGCCCTATATTATTCACCCATCAAGGTACTTGCTCTAACTTTCCAAGGTTACATTTCTCGCACATATCTTGCAACTGATGCTTTGCATTGCTTCTACTTTTTTGAACTGCCATTAGCTTAGTTTACACATCGTGTATGTGAATACGCCATGCCTATCCATTTTCAGTACATATTCCATCTGTCATCATACCATATTTATCCATTCAAATGTTGTTCTTGTGTATCAGACATTCAAAAGGAAGAGGGCGATTGTTGATCATGGAGGAGCACAAGCAAAGTATTTGGAAAAGGTAGTGGCACCTGATAAATCAAATAGCCCATTAGGTGTAGTTGCAATATCACACGACCCACAAAATACCCCAACTCTAGCAGACTCTAGCCCTACTACCTTTGGTCATTTCGATGCCCCAACTCAGCAGACCCCAAGCGCAGCAAACAGTATGATTATGCAGTTGACATAGCACCAATTTGTCTGACATAAAACCCCATTCCAAAGAAAGAGTACACCAAATCCAGTTGCCAAGTCCCTTTTCGAATCAGAGAGAGCCCCAATTGCAGCAAATAGGACCCCTATTCCATTTCTTCCCAGTTGAGAAGATGAAGCTTATGTTGTTGTCAGGAACTTTGTGCGCATCTTTTCTTCATGGAAAGATTATACATGAACCAGAACAATTTCCGGTCTTCCTCCATAACTTCTGGCGTAAGTAATGTACTAATGTTATTCATGGTCATTACTGCATATGTTTCTGTTGACGAAGACACAAGATTTCATTCTTTTAAATAGGCGAGGAGCAAACTGTATTGTGATGACGAGCAAGAGTTGGTTGCGCTTTTCAAGCACTTGTTGATGAAGTATCGTTCCTACCTGAGGCAAGCGCACTTCGATGGCAAGCCTCTGAACGAAATTTCTGTAAAGTCTCCAGTGCTACATTTATCAGACAGTGACTGGGATAATCTTGTTACACATTGGTCTCATCTGTAGCGTAAGGTATTGTCTATGATATCACATCACAATTTGAACTACATTTCTGCATGTGCCTTAACGTCTCACTTGTACAAAAACTGTTTGCAGAAGAACATTCATTCTCAAGGGACCACAGAATCTCGCAACTATCTTGCTTTGCATTGCTCTTGTGAGTACCTCTTGCCTGTATGACCATACTTTCTTTCATAGCTGTTTGATTATGTAGCATCACTGCACATGTTAGCCTCGTGTCGTCCATTTGGTGGACATTATAAGATCCGTACGGATTCTTGCACAAATTTAGAATCAACCCAATGCTTTTGAAGAGGTTTAGCTCTGCAGTCCTCTTGTAAGGACTGAACGTGGTCTATCACTGTACTTACATTAACAGGTACTCCCTCTGTCCCATAATATAAGAACGTTTTGTATAGTACACCAGTGTTCAAAACACTCTTGTATTATGGGAAGAGGGATTGGTTCATTTTGTAGCATTCTGCATCTTATCTCCCTCGCCCACCATTTACTAAAAAAGATCAGATCTATATTTAATCTTACCAACAAGTAGAATACCACAGACAATGCCGGTCTTGAAGTGTAGCCCATTGCTCTTGTCAGTACATTTTGTCCTGTAACACTTGTACTTCCAGGGATTGGTAGTTGATTATGTAGCATCAATCTGCATATTATCTTCATTATCCTCTATCCCTTCCAGTATTATCATATCTATAATTACTATCTACAAAATGTAGAGTACAGGCAATGCTTATGAAGAAGATTATGTGCTGAAATTCTTGAGTTATCCTTCCCTTGACATGAAGAAGGGCATTATAAAGCCGGTGATAACTGTTAATGTAAGTCAGTCCTTCTAAAGCCTTTATCCTCAACTGCTGTTTAATTTGCTCATACTCCCTATCGTTTACTGCTGTTTAGTTTGTTGTTTCTACCAAAATGCATGTTCGTAAGAACCGTAAGTTCTAAGTTTTACTTGTAAAACCAAATTTCTTATTCATACCATGCACATTACTTAATACTCCCTATATGTATGCTTTGTTCTATGGATCTATAATCCAGTGTGTGGTGAAGCAGCCCACATTTGCACCTTGTCATCTCCTGTTTCATCTTACTGATGTGGCTGATGATATGAACAACATGCCATGCACATTATCCAAAATAGATACAATGATTTTCTTTGCCCTTCATCTATGATTGTTATGTTGACATGGTAATCCAAAGAGTGTGGTGAAGCTCCCGCATTATGAACAATGCCAAATTATGTTATTGATATTTTGAACTTACTCTTTATTTTCTAATTTGAAATTGGATAGAATTGAGAACAGTTATCATCTTTGTTTATACACGTGCAAAACATGTCATCTCTACGCTTTGTTTCAGGTGATATGCACGATGGCATGCACAAGTCTGCTTGAAGGCTGTGAGACAAACCCAACATATATTGCAGCAAAGAAGGCAAAACATCTTGAAGATAGCGAGACAACCCCAAAGTCTTGTCTTGATGCGTTGATCAAGTTACTTGAGACTAACGGTCGAGACAAGTTCACAGAATTCGTTATGCGAATCGGGACTTCTTCAGTCCCAAGTTCTAGCGAAAGGCATTACGCAACTCAACTTCGACTTGAAGTCCTATCTCTAAGAAAGATTGCGGAGAACACCAATGAGAACCTCATCGCTAAACAGCTACACTGGAAGCTATGACCGACATGCTAGGCAGTCTCATGACCTTGCTTTCGGCAGCTTCTTGTGCAGTTCCCCATAAAGGCTAACCTTTCTTGAACTGTCTTGGAAGTGGTATCGGTTCAGTATTATTTTGTTACGCTGCAATGGTGCCCAGTTTTTGTAATCTGCTTCTTCGTTGTGCTTTATGATCACTGGTGGCGAACTTCGATGCCCAGTGGATGTAATATACCTTAAATCCTTTATTTTATGGTGTAGGTTTATTCTTAGTTACTATGCCGTAATTTCTTTATTGTATAGAGTAGGTTTGTTCTTAATTCCTACTAGTTACTGCCATCATTCGCTATCTAAAAAAATCAGATGTAGTCGACCGGGCTGAAACATTTGATTCTAACAGGGCAGGTTTTTAGCAGGCCACAATTGGGCCGGCCTGCGTCTTTCTTGGGCCTGAATGATTGGGGCCTTCACACATTGCGCCAGGCCCAAACATACACATGCCTATATTTTAGTTGGGCCTTTTGTCGACCCAGCACTTAATTTGGCCCAGGTAGCGTTGGGCCATTAACATGCTGAATATTATACTGGCCTGTTACGGCCGAGATGAAACCACGGGCCTTTAGCAGGCCAAAATGCATGTTGGGCCTCAATTTTCACTAGTCGTCGACGGGCCTTCAGCAGGCTGAAATGTAGACCGGGCCGTTATGGGCCCAGTTAGCTCACGGGCCGTTACCAGGCCGAAACATATCTCGGGCCTTAGTTGGCCCACTGATATCATGGGCCTTTAAGAGGCCGAAAGCTTAATATGAGCATTAACGGGCCGAATTACGCGACGGGCCTTTAACAGGCCCAAAGTCACGTTGGGCATAACTGTTGCCACCTTTAGCATGGGCCGTTAGTGGGCCCGATGTCTGAAAGTGCGTTATATTGACTAGAGGGGGGGTGAATAGGCGATTTTTATGAATTCTTCACTAAGGAATTTGCCAGTGAGGAAATTCCTTAGCGAAGAACTACTTGCATCGGAATAAGTACTCAAAAGTAAGCATAACAGAATACAGGCATGGTCATTATGATGAAATGAAGACAATCACAGAGTACAGAAAGCGTAATCAGGATAACACAAGAAGACAAACAGACTGAAGAAATTGAACTTAGGAAATTGAGAAAGTCTTCAGTCAAAGTCTTCAAACACAGATATGAACAAACACTCAACACAGTAATGAGGAAATGAATGAGTTGAGGAAATAGAACCAGTAAGGTTGGTGAAGGCAATGATTTGGTAGACCAGTTCCAACTGTTGTCTCAGTTGTACGTCTGGTTGGAGCGGCTGAGTATTTAAACTCGAGGACACACAGTCCCGGACACCCAGTCGCTAAGCACGCAGATCAGGACACCCAGTCCTCACCCACACAGACCTCGTCCAATCACTCGTGGTAAGTCTTCAGGCGACTTCCAAACCTTCACAGACTCGGTCACTCGGCGATCCACAATTCCTCTTGGATGCTCTAGACCATGACGCCTAACCGTCTGGAAGAAGCACAGTCTTCAAAGGTAACAAGCGTCAGATCCACGTAGGATCAATCTCTTCAGTGATGGTCAATCACTTTGGGTTTGTAGGTGTTTGGGTTTGGGTTTTTCCTCACTCGATGATTATCGCTCAAAGTCCTCGGAGGATGGGATGGTCTCAAGTGACAAGTGTCAGTTTCTCTCGGACCCCCTTTAACAGTACGGTGTTTCCTATGACTCAAGAAAGAGAAAAACGAAACTACGAAAAAAAAGTCTTCACGCTTCATGTTCCTCAAACGAATACCAAGTCTTCAAGGTCACACCAATTTCTTCACTTTCAAAGTCTTCAGAAAGTCTTCAGTCGAAGAACTTCATTTTTAGGGGTCGACTTTTACGTAAATATCAAACTCCTCGTAGACTTATAGACCTGTGTACACTCAAAAACACATTAGTCCCTTAACCTATAAGTCTTCAATACACCAAAATCACTAAGGGGCACTAGATGCACTTACAATCTCCCCTTTTTGGTGATTGATGACAATATAGCTTAAGTTTTCAACGGGGATAAACATATGAAGTGTAATTACTGATATTGAGGAATTTGATTGCAAGATATAGAAGAACTCCCCCTGAAGATGTGCATAGTGAGGAATTTGCTTTTGAGGCAATGCACATTTGAAGAGTCGAATCATGGAGATCTCCCCCTATATCTTGTAATTCATACGCATTCTACATATAATATGAAGAATTTGAAATGCATGATGAAATATGGTGGTGATGTAATTCAGCATGCGGAAGAACACATCAAAAGTATCAGAGCACCATCGGGTTTAAGATTACAACTCAATCCAATAAAAGTTTCGGAAGAGCGAGAGTTGTAACTTAGCAAAAAAATGCCCATATAATAGACCCGCTTGAAGACTAACTCAAATTTCTCCCTCTATGTCATCGAATGACCAAAACGATCGGAACTGAGGACTAACGCCCCAGAAGAATATCAAGAAGATGGAGGCGCGCCAGCGTTGTCGAGTCGGTTGTCGTAGTAGGGCCTGCCGCTTGATGTCGTCCAAGTCTTCATTTTCATCAGTGTCGCGTGATGAAAAATAAGAGCTGGCTACCAAGGAAGGAACCTTGACCTTCTTGAATTTCTTGATTGGAGGTGCGGACCAGTCAAATTCTTCCTTTAGACCCATTGTCTTCAGATCGTCTGTATTTGTAGACATGAGATAGAACAGCCCAGGTACGGTTGAAGGTTTCATGGAGGTAGTATTGGTTTTTCTTCACGTACTTTGGAGTAACATTCATGTACTCCCTCCATTCTCTTGCCCATCTCCTTTCAATCCTCCGTATGCGCACCTTGCGCTGATTTTTGTTTTCCTTTCCGAACTTAGCCTCATCAGGTGTGCAATAGTCAGCATAGATGTCCTCAGGTATTTCAAAAGTAGTCATGACCTCGGGCCTCTTTCCTCCTTTCTGTGGCTTCTTACCGTCTGCCATATTCTTCAGTTGAGGAATTTGAACAATCGAATTCTCTAAAGAAGTATGCAACTTTTCTTCAAGGAACGCTGCAAATGAGTTAAGTTGATGAGAACCTAGTGATTCAGCAGCGGACATGAGTACCTGTGAACAGAGTATAGTTGCGAGGAATTTGGAGAGGTCATATGCGTTCTCAGAAGGTTTTCCAAAAAGAACAAGTTTGAGGAATTTGACCAGATGAGCCTTGAAGAATTTCACTAAGCTTTCTTTGTCTTAGGTTCCAGATTTGTATAGATCGAGGATCCACACAATTGAGGAATCTTGAAGAAAAATGATGCTTAGGGAAGCGAATCAAACATGATGACTTGTGAGGTGTTTTGTGTGTGAGGATTTAAAGAATAAAACACCTTTGAAGATTTTCAGGAAGGCTTGAGAATCAAAGCGTGTAATAAAAGTAACTTTTAATTACCCGAAGTGAAGAACACGATGAACTGAGAAGTGTAGATTTGAAGCTCGTCAGTTCAGATCTTCCACGCCGTAACTCGGCGGAGGAAGACAGGTACGGCGGCGGCGGAGTGAAGATTTCATGGTGGGCGCGAGTAATGACGGCGATGAGGTCGAGGAAGTGAAGCTCTTCCTCACCGGCTGACGATGGAGTAGCGGGCGGGCGCTAGGGTTTGAGAAGCTCGGCGAGAGAGAGAGCGGTCGGCGGAGTAAAGGAAGTGAGGAAGGGAGAGGGGTATTTATAGTCGCGATGAAAAACTGTTCGCCCGAAGATTTAGGACGAACGTGCCCCTGACCCTTCTCATTCACATGACATGTGTCACCCACGTACTGAAAAGTGGAGATCGTGTTAGATCGTGGGTGAATAGATAAGTCTATCGTGGGAAGCGGAACGGTTTGAGCGGCAAAGCCGAAAATTTGGCTAAGATAAGTTCTAAAGTTTAGATTCGCAATTTCTTCATGGCAGGACAGGGGAAGATTTTGAGCGAGTTTCAATTTGAACGCACATGAAGATTTTGTGTATAGATTGGGTTGAGTATAGCATAGAGGGGGAAGGGTCCGATCACATTCACTTAGCAGAAAAAGCAACTTGAAGAAATAGCCATAAGTGAATGATGTAGATGACATAAA
This sequence comes from Aegilops bicornis, assembly GCA_021605145.1. NCBI lineage: Eukaryota > Viridiplantae > Streptophyta > Magnoliopsida > Poales > Poaceae > Aegilops > Aegilops bicornis. Next base: position 65,164,419 of record CM038675.1, on the reverse strand, counting down.
CCCATATATATATATATATATATAGCCAATGAAGAAAGACAACAAAAACAGTGAAGATTTTGCAAAGTTGAAGAATTTGAAAAACTGGAGAATTTCAAAACTGAGGAAAAACTCAAATTGAAGATTTTCAACTTTGGTGGTGGCGTGACCCACCGTATGAGAATGATGATTTCAGACACCGCGTACAATTGTTGTAGGGTTCTGAGAATCAAATTCTTCATTAATTTCTTCACACTTAGAGTGTTATTCTTCATTGATTGAAGAAAAACGTTTCTTCATGTGTTGCACATTTAAGTCATCAATTTTGCATAAGTGTCAGGATGTGTGTCCTTTTCAAAGAACATTCAAAGAACATTCAAAGATTCTAAGATATTTAGCTCACACCACAACTTGTTGAATCTCTTCTCATCCAAGGGCTTTGTGAAGATATCGGCTAGTTGTTCTTCGGTCTTTACATGATCAATAAAGATGTCGCCCTTCAACACATGATCGCGAAGAAAATGATGACGAATCTGAATGTGCTTTGTCTTCGAGTGTTGAACTGGGTTGTGAGCAATCTTGATGGCACTCTCATTGTCACAGTAGAGAGGCACATTCTTCACGTTGATGCCATAGTCCTTGAGAGTTTGCTTCATCCACAGCAATTGAGCACAGCAAGAACCAGCAGCAATGTACTCAGCTTCCGCAGTAGACAGTGATACGCAGTTCTGTTTCTTCGAGGACCAACAGACCAAAGATCGTCCGAGGAAATGACAAGTACCAGATGTTGACTTGCGGTCCACACGATCACCAGCATAGTCGGAGTCAGAATATCCAATGAGATCAAAAGTAGAGCCCTTGGGGTACCATAATCCTAGTGTTGGTGTGTGAGCTAGATATCGAAGAATATGCTTCACAACCTTATGGTGTGATTCCTTGATTGTAGCTTGAAATCGGGCACACATGCAAACACTAAGCATTATATCTGGCCTAGATGCACATAAGTACAATAAAGAACCAATCATGGAGCGGTATACCTTGTGATCGAAGTCAATACCATTTTAAATCGGTGCATAGATTGCCATTTGTGGGCATAGGAATTTTGATGCCTTTGCAATCTTGCATGCCGAATTTCCTCAGAACATCCTTGAGGTATTTCTCCTGAGATATGAATATGCCATTGTGTTGTTGACGAATTTGAAGACCTAAGAAGAATTTCAATTCTCCCATCATAGACATTTGATATTATTCACTCATCATATAGGCAAATTCATCACTATAACGTTGGTCAGTACAGTCAAAGATAATATCATCAACGTATATTTGGCACACAAACAGTTCACCATCGTAAGATTTAGTAAAGAGAGTAGGGTCGAGTGAACCGGGTGTGAAGCCATTCTTCACGAAGAATTCCTTCAAAGTATCATACCACGCTTGAGGGCTGCTTGAGGCCATAGAGGGCCTTGTTGAGTCTGAAGACTTTGTCGAGGATTCTTTGGATCTTCAAAACACAGGGGTTGAGAAACATATACTTCTTCCTCAAGCTTACCAAAGGAGGAATGCACTTTTCACATCCATTTGATATAAAATGATATTATGATGGTTAGCATAAGCAAGTAATATGCAAATAGCCTCAAGTCTAGCAACAGGTGCAAAAGTTTCATCGAAATCAATTCCTTCAACCTGTGTGTAGTCTTGAGCTACAAGTCGTGCCTTATTCCTCACCACAAGGCCATTTTCATCTTGCTTGTTGCGGTAGATCCACTTTGTGCCAATGATATTATGCTTGCGAGGATCTGGACGTTTGACGGTTCGAGACATTGTTGAGCTCGAACTGATGTAATTCTTCTTGCATGGCCTGAATCCACTCAGGCTCCAGAAATGCTTCATCTACCTTAGTGGGCTCTGTAATAGAGACAAAAGCATAGTGCCCACAAAAGTTAGATAAATGTGAAGCTTTTGAGTGTGTGAGAGGACCTGGTGCTTCAATGTAGCTGGTGGGTCCCAGCAGTCAGGGGGGCGAATCATTTTTTTTGCCCGGACGCACTTCCTTGCGTGCGAAGATGTAGCTGGTGGGTCCCAGCAGTCAGGGGGGCAAATCGTTTTTTTTTCGGACGCACTTCCTTGCGTGCGAAGTTGTAGCTGGTGGGTCCCAGCAGTCAGGGGGCGAATCATTTTTTTCGGACGCACTTCCTTGCGTGTGAAGATGTAGCTGGTGGGTCCCAGCAGACAGGGGGAATATTTTTTTTTGCAAAATACGGTGGCCCGACCGGTGGGTCCCCGCTGTCAGGTGGAGGAATAATTATTTTGCGTGTAATAAGGAGGCACTTCCTTCTTTGCGGCCGTAGACCCGGTGTCGGCCTCTCCACGTCTGATCCACGTCCGATGAAAGCCATTCCTTGACCACGTTGACCACGCTGGCGTCGAGAGCACCAGGGCGGTGGACGACGGCGAGGCCTAGGAAGGGGACGACGCGGAGCCGGGGAAGACGCGGCAGTGGATGCCCACACGTAGAGGAGTATGAGGGTTCACTCATTCGGCTGCGGTGTGAGGCTGCCGTCGACGCAGAATAACAGGGGGTGTGGGTGCATAGAGGGATGGCCTGGCCAGCGGTGGGAGTAGTAGGGGGCGGTGAGGCCTCCGCGGCATCACAACCCGGCCACAGGCGGCGAGGCGGCGGCACGACCGGCAAGCCTTTGCTGGCGGTGGAGCAAGAAGATCAGAGGTTGAAGAAGCACTACGGCCGTTGGATGGACATCGTCACGGTCCTTGCAGCTAGAATCGTTCATATATTGACTAAAGTTGAAAAAGGCCTCCGTCGATCAACTTAGTAGGCCCACAAGTCAGCCTCCCACCAAGGTTGGTCCCAGCTAGCAGGGGGGTATTCATTTTTTGTGCGTAATAAGGAGGCACTTCCGGTGGGTCCGAGCTGACAGCGGGGGGAACGTTTTTTTCACGAAATACGATGGCCCGTCCTGTGGGTCCCAACAGTCAGGGGGAAATGTTTTTTCGCGAAATATTGGTGGCCCGTCCGGTGGGTCCCTGCTGTCAGGTGGATGAATAATTATTTTCCGCGTAATAAGGAGGCACTTCCTTGCGGCTGCCGTGGACCCAGCTGTCAGCCTCTCCACGTACAGTACTCTTCCGATGGAAGTCGGTCGTTGACCACATTGACCATGACGCGCCGAGAGCACCACGGCGGTGGACGACGGCGAAGCCTAGTAAGGGGACGACGCGGAGCCGGGGAAGACGTGGTAGTGGAAGCCCGCGCGGAGAGGAGTACGAGGGTTCACCGGTTCGGCTGCGGTGTGAGGCTGCCGTCGCCGCAGAATAACAGGGGGTGTGCGTGAGTAGAGGGATGCCACAGCTAGCGGTGGGAGTAGTAGGGGCGTTGAGGCCTGCGGTAGCACAACCCGGCCACAGGGGAGGCGGAGGCGGTCCCTTGGCGCTGCTTTGGCGGCTGGAGCAAGAAGATCGGAGATTGAAGAAACACGATGGCCGTTGGATTGACATCCAGCAGTTACGTCTGCTTGAATCGTTTGTTGACGTAGTATATAATAACTAAAAAAATCTTGCATATGCGTCAACTAAACAGGCCCACAAGTCAAACCACTCCCTCTTTTTTTAATAATTTATATATAGCTCATGGCAACTTCTTATGCAATTTATTGTAGTCGTTTTTTTTGGTTGGCCAGGGCCAATTTCGCATATTTCTATGGGTTCCAAACTATTTTTAATACCGAAATGTCGAGCCAGATTTAAAGTACTTTGAAGATATATTTAATGAGGTTAATGCCCAGTGAAATAGGAATCTGAAAATGTGAAAAAAATCAGAAATTATAAAGTAATTGCCAATTTGTCATATGTTTTTATATTTACAACCCATTTTATATTACTTTCAAGATTTGCAGGCGTCTTGAAAGAGTTGCAGCCATCGAGCGTAGAAAAATAAGTAGGCCTGGATTGGGTGTTCTTTAGAAAAAATAAAGCTGGGCTCATTTTCACAAAGAAAAGATAGCTGGGCTGGTCACATGGTGAACATAAAATATAAGCACAGGCTAGACGGGCCTGACCCAGTTCAAACCCTGCTCCGTCTCAACAATACCAAACAAAAAAATACTGCTTTCGAATAGCTACGTCCCGGTGTCGGCCGATCTTGTGCTGTTCTCTTGTCTATTGACTATATCGCTCACAATGTCGTGGGTCCCAGATGTCAGGAAAACACTAGGAGGAAGCATTTTATTTTTCCATACGCTGACGTGGTGGGCCCCTACTGTCATCCTCTCCACGTACTTCTGCTGATTCCTGTTGTTTGTTGACCATGTTGACAACGCGAGAGGGTGGCGCCGCGGTGAGTGCACCAAAGCGCGCGGAGGACGTTGGCGTTAACGATTTAGGAGACGGTGGGGCGGCGATGCGTGCGCTGAGGCGCAGCCAGACGTGGGAGGCGGAAGCAGGTGGCCTTTCCGGCGCTGGTTTGGTTTTGGCGGCTGGAGGAAGACAGGACTGAAGAAACACGACAGACTATAAAAGTAGCAGGAGTACTTAACAACCTTAACTGAAACCAGCAGGGGCACTTAACAACCAAAGCTGAAAGCAGTATGAGTACTTATACAGGTTCAACCGTACAAAGCACGCCTCGAACAGTGCTACTTTGCCTCTGATTAACCAATGGTGAGGCCGCCAAGCCCCGGGACAAGGCCCAGGCGGCACCCCGCGCATCCACAACCTTCTGAAAGTGGCTTCATCTCGCAACGTGGTCAATAAATAGGATATTCGCTTTAGAGCCATGGAAAAGCATGAACATAATATTCTGTCCTATTCTCCAAGATGGACGGGCCTTCATTATTTGAGACCACCCACGAATAAGTATCTTTTCACCTCCAAGGGGAATTGAGTAGGTCGACATAAACATCATGTTGTGACCAAGCGCAAGTCTGACCCGACCATGGTCGAGCATCTGTATAGGAACAATAGAACTTCGGTAGTTCTGTTTCAAGAAGATCACAGTAAAACTGTGTATAAGCAATAGTTTATGAACAACATATATAACGAGAAAACAGCTCGTACCATAAGTTTCTAAACACGCAGTTGGACCTGTTCAACGAGTGCAGCGATGGCACACATATCCCACGTGGCCTTCCACCATTGAAAAGCCCCACAAGGACCTCAAGGCGATCAATAAAGTGTAGGAACTTGTGGATGTCGATCCAGTCAACTTGATTGCCATTAGTAACAGTCGAGTTATTACAGAGTAACAAACGAGAAGACTGCTTAACTCTGAAAAAACCGACACGTGCCACCAATTATAAGAAAATATTAGTTAGAAGTAGCATCTTCGTGATAGATTTGTTGCTACTTCTAAAGTTAAATTGTGATTAGTTAGACATAATAGGTGGATTAAGAAGTAATCGAGGCAACAAGCAAGAACCAGATACAAAACTAACATGGATGAACAATTGGAACGACGTCGGGGTGGAAGATCACAGTGAAGATGAGACCAGGTTCTGCTATTTCCATCAACATTCCTGCACCAACTTTCAGTCTGTAACACTTGAGAAAGTTTATCCAACTTAGGCCATAAAAAAAGCAGTGATCTTCTTGGTTCATGAACCCAACTCGGAAGTAATTTCCATGGATTTTCTTCACTGTGACCATTAAACTAGTGTATTCAGTTATGTCAAGGCCGAGCATCTTGAGTACATGTGTTCTGGCAGAGCAAATAATACACTGCAGGAAAAATAATATGAGAACACAGAATTTAAAAAAAACACACCCTCCCGGATAGAGAAGAGGATTCTAGCAACATACTGTGCGCGTTTCAAAATGCCGTGGTATGATGAGAAGGAACAAGTGTGGCGTCTACGAGGTATAAAAATCAGTAGGGTACTCGCACTTTGGGCACTGCAATTGAAACACACTAGATTCAGTACGAAGAAAAATGCATCAACGGCGGCGGCTGCCATCCTAGGATTATCTGCGACCAAGGGACTTGGATTTATCGAGGATGGATGAAGAATTCGTACCTGGTTCTCCATGAGAAAACCCTATGCAATCGCCGAGCGGGCGTTTTCTCTGAACAAGCAGATGAGGGAGAAGGGGATTCAGGCCCAGTGAAATATTGCCGCTTCATCCGTCCAGCTTACTGCTAAAGCTGGAAAGGGGGGTTGTGATTTGACGGCTCATTGGGCATTCTTCTTGGCGCTTCTGACTGGGATGTGTCTACCGTGAAGTTGTGCACTCTAATTTGTGCATATGGCACGTGGACCCTGTTGCCGGTTGCCCCACATATCAGCGAAAGGAAGTAGAAAGACATGAGTAACTAGTTACACATAAATATATATTTTGACAGAGAGATACTCACTCTATAAAGAAATATACAAATCTTCTATATCACAGGCTCACCTTGCCGAGAAATATACTCCCTCTGCAATGCACGGGCATTATGGGTGTTCAGCTTTTTTATGGGGGTTCAGCTGAGAATATAATACTCAGATAGGCTCACGGTTCTGGACTTTGGACCGCAGGCTGACCCTGCATGTTTGGGGGCCCCTGTGTTCTACCTCAGCGCTTATTGCAAGCGATCGGTACTGCGCTGGTTTTATATGCTGTCGCAAGGCGAATACACAAAATTGAATAAAGCACGACAGCTGTTGGAATGAAATCGAACGACAGTTCCTAACCAGCAATCAGAGTTGCAATTCTATCAACGATATACCATGTGATAAATAATACTTGTCGTACTACTTATACACACAGGACACTTGTTTCACCATGCCAGATTATTACATCAAAATCTCTCGGAGGATAGATCAGTTCGGCGATTCGTGCTGCTCTTGAAGAATTTCAAAGTTGATTTGGACCAGCTCTCCTTGCCGAGAAAGTTCGATTTTGACATCATCCCCTCTTGCAAGATATGATTTAGATTTGAACCTTGACCATCCTTTAGCATCAATCATCATGCGACCATCCTTTGTACTTACGGTATATTGAGCAGGTTCATTCACACCAAGGCTGCGCATGGTAAGAGAAACTTGGCATGATCGCCCTGATTTTTGAACGACTCCCTCGTTGCTCTAGGAATTCTCTATTTGCAAACAAGAAGACATACCCAAACAGTTAGATCAACACAGCGAATCATGTGAAACAGCATGGAAAGAAAAAAGAACGAAGCACTTGGGCGGCCAATGCTTACCAAGAAGGTGGACATGTCGGTTTTCGTAAGGACTTTGGTATATGAAGTGCGAACTGCAGCCCGATCTGTTCTTTGGTGCAACCGCAGGCGGACCAAATGCAAGTGCAAGTGTTGGTGCAGTGCGAAGCACTTTGCTGCCGGAGATGGTGCTCCTTGTAGAGCTGGTGCCGGTGTCGATGCCCGATCCTCCGGTAGATCAAACTGATCCGCGGACGCGGTCGGTGCCCAATCCTCACCGGATCGGCCGAGCTGCTGCCATTGTCGGTGCTAGAGCAGCTGCCGGTGCTCGATCTGTCTTGAAGACGGCGGCGATCGTGTCTGATACGCTATGATCAGCTTTCTAACTTGACTAGGATCCGTGACCGTGATCTAGTTTTTCTTCATTTCTTTTAAGCGAGAAGGACTAATTGTGGCGTTTTGTTAAACCAAATTGCAGTTCATCATAGGGATTCAGCTTGTACTCGGACAACGGCGATCCAATTTTTTCGATAATATAAGTGATGGACAGTGCTTTCGTTACTGACACGACATAAGAAGTGAAACCTGCAAAAATAGCCAAGCAAACCAAACGGTTTATTCTGTGATGAATGTCACATGGCAAAACCTGCATCGTAAAATTGCAGGAAAAGAAAGAAAACATGACATTAAATCAATAAGATTTAGACAGTAAATCAATAAGATTTACTTGATGTGACACGAGTGAATCCTTACCAGGAAATCACTATGTTGAAGTACTAAGCAGAAGATTGATCGTCCAACTACGCGTGGCATGCAGGGGCCCTGCCTACTCCCACAAGCAGGACAGTCCAAAGTTCGAGACAAATCGTATGGACCGAACATCCATGGACTGGAAATCCTGGTGGGTGCGATAAACCCTGCAATGCATACAGATATTGGAGTGTAACCATAATTGATAAACCGCCCTCACAAAAAATATGAGATGGATACTTCAAAATGTACAGACTGGATTGAGTGGACAGACATTAACATAGACCGTTCTCGGGGACTGACCACACACCAAAAGCGGCAGTACTAATAAACAATACAGGGTTCACAAACACAAATCAATTACTGAACAATAGTACTTACTACAAACAAGCAAAGTTGCACTAACTAAACTCTGCAGACTATTTCTTGCCACCGACCTACGGGATGAACCCGCATAATCGACTAGGCCATGGACTTCGTGTGAGATGTCTACATGCACCATCACTATCTTGTCAACCTTGGAGAACCTAACAGAGTGGTCTTTCCACTCATAAACATGATGATGAAGACAGGCCGCATCAGATTTGTTGGGAAGCTTTACAAGAACCACACCCTTCGTAATCGAAGGCACAGCCAGAAATTGTTGTGGTCAAGTACAGCCTCGAGAACACGCACGACAACAATGCTACAAGAAAACACTAGTTCAGGACACGTGGTGACAAGGACACAGAATTTGGATAGTTCAGCAAGAGAACTCATCATCAGGTCTTCCAGTTCACACGGCATGACTTTGAGAACTTCATCTCCACCGCGGACCTGGTTCTAATTCAAACATAAACCATATTTTATTACTACCTTCGTTTAGAAATATAAGATGATTTTCGATATTATACTCCATATATGACTACATATACGCACAGAAATGAGTGAACAAAGACACTAGAACATGTCTTAAAAGGCATGAGAGCAGAGGGATTACATGCAATATCCATAACACAAGTTCCTGAGGCAAATATACTGTCTTAAAAGGTAGCATTGATGTTCATAAAGTACTCCCTCCGTCCCAAAATTCTTGTCTTAGATTTGTCTAGATACGGATGTATCAAGTCACATTTAGTATTAGATACATCCGTATCTAGAAAAATCTAAGACAATAAATTTGGGACAGAGGAGAATAGTTGAAAGTAATCTATAGGAAATTTGGCACACTAAAATCACATGCAAGATCACCCGAGAAAGTTGTACTACCAGTACTAGTACTGCGTGTTAGATGAAAAAACACGATCAAGATCGAGAAAAAGATCATCAATAAGAGACATTACCTGGACTTGCTTAATGAGGGATCCCGAAGAGGGGGGCCTGGACAGGGCGATGGCTTTGAGCTTGTCTGCGGTAGTCTCGGCGGGGTGCTTGCGCTTCTTCGTACCATGAGCCTCGACGGTTTTGGCGAGCCATAGACATCACGTCGGCCGGTGCTCGGCGTCCATCCAGAGAGGAAGCTGAGAGAGAAGAGTGAAAGGAGGAACGAGATGAGGGAGAAGCGAAGCGAGTGGGGGTTTTCTTCAAGAGAGGAAGCTGAGAGAAGAGTGAAATGATGGTTGCTTCATCCGTCCAACTTCTTCTTTGGAAAGGAGGGGGTTTTGTGATTTGACAGCTCATTGGGCATTAATGCGGCGGTTCGATCGGGGTAGTCTACCGTCACTCTACTATGGAGTAATTTAGTGCATGGCTGGTGGACCAGGTGCTGGCTATCCCACACGTCGGTGAAAGTGAGTAATTTAGTGCATGGCTGGAGGAGGATCCGCATGGTAGAGCGTGTCCACGTTTTTCATTCTGAAGAAAAAATGATTACATCAAGCGTTTCCACTCTTCTGACGGAGGAGTGCGAAACGGCAGCCACTTGAACATACACGGTGCTCCTACTACTAGGCATGTGCACGATGGTTCATACGTCGATTACTACACAATCTTGTTGCTAGTGTAGTAAGATATGACGATAACAAATGATGTTGTGCATGTCAACTACTCCTATATGTAACATAGTACCGCTTTTATTTGTCCGGTCGAGAATGAGCAGTGAGATCAATGTTAACAGAACTAGGTCCACAAAGACACGGAGAGTGCGGTGCTACAGTACTCCACGAAACATGAACCATATGAAGCACATCCTATAGTGTTAGGCAGGGGTGTATGAAGGGTGCACGGGATGGAGCAAAATTTCCCTTCTCGACCCACTTTTGGGTGTTTGGCAGAGTGCATGAACCATGAAGGGTGCATGAGTCCACACTAGTAGGTTGACAAAAATACACGAAGAGGAAACAACTATATTGAGATGAGAATGCAACCAAACACACCCACACGCTTTGTGCTCTGATGGTGATCTGCACCGTCTGAGTTTGATCCAACGGTCATGTTGCGCCGAGACATGGACATGCCCATCTGAGGGCGCCTAAACACCGCGAAGACCCTCTGCTTCTCGAGGCGCACGACGTTGGTGATGCAGGGTGCAATCGCTCGCAGAGCCCGCTCCCGGCCGACGGGAGCCAGCCACAAAGACGGCGCCCAATGGCACGTAATGGATTCGGTGACGGAGCCACGAAAGGATTCGCCCGGCAACGGCGACGGCAGCCATAACCCCTCCTTGTCCAGCTCCGCCCCCACCATTGCGCGGAGACGGCTCAGCTCCTCGGAGATATAGGTGAAGAAGGAGACCAGGTCAGGAAGCCGCAGCTCGTTGAAGTCGACCGGGTGGTCGAACGGGTTTAGCCCGACGGCCGGCATCGTCGCACTGGCACGACGGTAGGCATCGCGCAGCCGCAACACGTGCGTGGCAACTTGGTTCACCAAGTGGCTGAGGCGATCCTGGACCTCGTCACGATCGGCCCGCTCGCGCTCCAGCTCCTGACGGCCTATCGTATCTCCCGCTTTACGCAGCAACGCCGCCGACGCCTCGAGCATCTTTGTGGTGGTCGCCTGCCGCTTTTGAAGCTCCGTGAACTCCCGCACATAACGGAGGAGCATGGCACTCCTCTCCTCCTTGAGCTCACGGAGCTCCACGTCCTTGGCCCTAAGCTCCGCATCCTTGGCATGGAGCTCCTATGTCGGCGCCTCACCTCGGACTCCGTGATGCTGCGCCGCCATGGCAGAGTAAAAGCAATGGGGAGAGGAAGCAAAGGCGAAAGCGGCTGAAAGGCAATGCAATCTACGGAAGGCGGAGAGAGCCAGCCGAGGAGCGGGAATCTTTGGTTTTCACCATCAGAAACACCAGTCGACGACTTCTCACATCAGGGAGCAGTGGGTTTTTACAGGCGGAGTCATCATGACTAATTGCTGCCGCGCCTGCTCCCGTCAATCAAAAAATTAAAAATCCTGCCGCACCCAAACACCAGAGCAACGCCGCGGTGGATATTTAAATTTGCCTGCCGGCAAGTAGATAAAAAAGGGGTGAAAAAACAAATGTGGGGGCAGCCTAGCTAATCGGTCGAACTAGCCCAACTAGCTAGCCACCGTGCTTCACTGATGTACTCGGCGGGAAAGGTGGTCTTTCGTGATTTGACGACTCATTTACTTGCTTCAGTGCTACGACCGAGGAGGACCCAGAAAACGCGTGGTAGGGCGTCCCACGTTAGGAAGAATATATGCGTGCACCACCCTGGAGGACCCCGAAACCACGCGGTAGGGTGTGCCACCTCTGGCACGGAGGAAAAATGTGCGTGTAAAATATACTGTATCAGACGTAGTACCTATGGTTCGACCTCGGGACCCAGCCAGTCGGTCGAAAACACCCCACTAGCCACACAGCTTCATCATGCAAACGTGGCGGTTAGCTCCGTCTCGACCAGCCACAACGTCTCTTGTTCTAGGCGATTCTTCTATTTTCCAAGCTTTTTTTTAGTTGTAATAACACCATGGAAAGCTAGTGCCGCTCTTCGTGTGTGCCCGTGCAAAGGTTAGGCGATGGAGAGAAGAGAGATTGAGATCACGGACACAGGACCCACCGATAAGTGAGACAACGGTCATGCACGTGTTGACGAGGCACTCCTCTACTCTACTCAACGCAAAGTCTTGTATAAAATCAAGTTATGGGACAAAGCCAACAATCGTTCGTTTTTCAGGCTATCGACTTACGCTTTGTAGTCCAGGTTGCCGATTCGAATCTCGTCTTTCAGATTTGTTAGTTTTAGGTCCAAATTTGATTAATGACAAGTGGGACCACAGTGTGCTGTTTCGATATTTCAGTGTAGGATGGTTTTTGTGAACAAACACTTTGCACAGTTAGACAAGTAACGGCACGAGTTACACGTATTTTGCAAGTTTACGAACAAGAATGATAGCGGCATAGAAGATCACATCCACCCCGCAGCTTAGATACTATGGTGATACGAGTTTTTACACCGTTGGAAGTGGGATCCAATGGCTTGGGAGTAGTCTTTGCGATTATGCGCAATTTCCAAACTCTCCAAAGATTTTTTTTTTGCAAATAAAACATTCAGGCCTCGTGTGTGCCGCTGCATCTTCGATCCAACGGCTCCCCGGTGCTCATATTAGGTGCTCCCCGTAGCTTAATTACCTGCTACGGTGATATGAGCATCTAGGTCGTATGATCAGTGATCAGATGGCACATGCATAGTACTTGTACTTTCTGCGCATTTCCCAAACTCTATCAGCCGTATATTGCAAAAACATTCAAACCTCCTATTGTGGGCGTTAGATCTCGGTGAACTCGTATCACCATAAAATCTACGGTGCGGGAGCACCTCATACTCTCCCGTGTGAGAAAACATAAGGTGCTATCGCAGCTTGGATGCTACGGTGATACGAGCTTGGAGGTCGTTTGATCTGAGATCCAATGGCATATGAGCAGTCTTTGTGCTTGTAAGCAGTGGCCGAACTCTTTTGGGGCTTTTCTGCAAAAAACCATTCGAACCACCGAGGAGGTGTTGGGTCACAAATCCAACGCCTCCGAAGAGCTTGTATCACCAAAGCATCTAAGGTGTGGTAGCACATGATATTCTTACATATAGGAGAATATGATGTCCTCCTTCATCTTAGATGCTACGGTGATACGAGCTTCGAGGTCGTTGGATATTGGATCAAAGGGCATCTAAGTAGTTTTTGTACAAATTGTGTGCAATTCTCAAACTCATCAAGGTTTCCTGCAAAAAAATTAAGACACATCATGTGAGCTGCTATATCTTAGATCTACAAGCTCCAAGCAACTCGTATCGGCATATAGCATCTAAGGTATGGGGGCACATGATATTCTCCCGGGGAGGAGGGGTGGGGCGTGCACAACCAATCAGTGGTTGGGAGGGTGGGGACAAATATAATCTAAACAACCCTAAACAGAGCTCCACAATTTTATCTAAGGTCGAGGGGTTGACCCCCGACAATCATAGCTCCACCTAAACACAACATTTGCATGTACTGTAGTACTAGACTTAATATTCATGTTTAAGTTTCATGTTCATCTTAAATATTGAACTGAGAACCATGGATGTCTTACATTTTACTCCCTTCGTTCCTAAATATTAGTCTTTTTAGAGGCTTCAAATGGACTGGCACATACGGATGTATATAGACATATTTTAGAGTCTAGATTCACTAATTTTGCTCCGTATGTAGTCACTTGTTGAACTCTCTAAAATACTAATATTTAGGAATAGAAGGAGTATTTTTGAATTCGTGTCATACATGCATGGGTTAGAAAAATAGATGCACTATACTTTTGGACTGTTGTTGTGTTCGTGCGTGTGTGTCTGTGTGTGTGTGTGTGTGTGTGTGTGTGTGTGTGTGTGTGGTCATATGCTTGATACATAAAAAGTTTTCTCACCTCCATATTGTTCATCTTTTAAATTTGAATTTGCATTGGAAAACTTACTAGGGATACCATGAAATGTGAAATTCACGTTGAGATCACTATATCACAAACTCACTCTAATTCAACAACTCGTCATAAATTAATTACCACGTTGAGAGTAGTATTTGCAAGGAAAATACGGGTATTGTAATACACATAGATTCGTTCGGCAATTTAAAACGTTCTTTTCGTATTCTCGAATGGTAGGACCCAACGGCGTACCAGCCAGACCTTGGCTCGTGTTGATCCTAAAAAAACCCGGGCTTGTGTCCTTCGGTGGCGTGCGTGGTACGCACATTAGGCAACCCCAACCAGTCGAGCCTCAGCGTTTCAAGTCGAAATATCTGGCGGCCAGAATTCCAGCCCTAGGAAATTCCCCTCATGTCCCGGTCCATAATGACTACCGATGAACAACGGAGGGATGCTTTAGTAACTAGACAACGTTACCTACCGTGCCGAGCACAGTTCAATTCCCTCGGTCGCTGCTCGTCAAGGTCACCCGTCAACTGCATTGCCTAGTACTACTACTACTACACCAGGATGAGCACAGAATTGAGCCCGTTTGTTCGTGCCTAGTACTTGAGTTAATATATCAGGCAATGCACTGGTATGCAGGGATTGTCCTTTTACTCCCTCCTTTCCAGTTTATAGGGCTTATCTCAAAATTTTAGTTTTCCCATTTTGTAAGTCTCAATTTGGTTGTTCCCCATCACATGTTCAGATTTCAAGGTGCAATAAATCATTACATGCAAGAATTAAGAGAAAATTGACCAATGCATGTACTTTATGCATGCATGCATTGCAATAAATGCATTCATAAACACAAATTTTGAGGAAAACAAGCGCATTAATTGAGTGGTTTTGCAAACTACAACAATTGTTCCATCACTCACCATCTACCCTGGTTGGTGAGATTTTTGAATTGAGCCCTATAAACCGGAAAGGAGGTTTAACTAAGCAAAATGTTTGACCAAATCCATTCTTAAGAAATACAACAGGACAGATGTACGGCTTGAAAATTTATTGCATGATGCAGGTTATGATATTGTTTCGAATCCTAGATCTTAAATTTCATAAAATCCAAAAGTGATCATAAATTCTTGAAACTGAGCATGGTCACGTGATATGGCACAAATATTACTTCGTAAGTTTTTTCTTCAATTCGAGACAAGCTGCTTATGACAAGTTGCACAAATGAAGAGCCAAGGTATTTTGGAACAAAGACCTGTCACGTTAAGGCGAACGCTTTCACTATTGAAACCGTGGGCGTTTACGTGCCGCCACGAGTCCCCACTTCTCATCGGCAGGTGCCGTCCCAGCAAGCGTGTGACTCGACGGGAGGCGTGCGAGCAGACCGCTGCGCCGGCTGTCAGGGAGGCGTGCGAGCAAACCGCTGTGCAGACTCACCGGGAGGCGAGCCCTTTGACCAGGCTCCGCCGCCCACCGTCGTCCCAACTGCTCCCACTTTTAATGTCGTCGGCGCCGCAGTTTAAAATCAACCCCGCACTACCCGGTATCGCTACAATCCTCTCTCTTCCTCTCTGATTCTCCTGTTGTCTACCTCCAACTAGCCTGACCTAAACGTACGCCATGCCGCATCACGATGGTCTGCCCTTAGTGTTCCAGTTTCATGAGGAAGACACCCAGCCGGAGTCTCAAGAACATAAGGCGCTTTGGGATGAGCTTGAACTGGCCTTGCGGGAAGACGCCGCGCCTGTCCCTGCTCCCGACCGGCTCACGTCGCCCCGACTGCGCCAGCGCCCATCCCCGTGGCATTGATGGGCTGGGAGCCACACATTGTCGCCGAGCTTGATGCCATGGGGTTCCACGAGGTCCCCGCCGACTTTCACGCGCCCATGCACCTGCCAGCGCATGCGCTGCGTCTGCAGCGACGCTGCGCGATGCGGTGCCGTGCACCTGCGGCGCATCTTTCTTGGCGATGCTGTAGCGTCGCAGCGCCCGATGCGGTGCCCGTGCACACGAATGTCTCCGCCGCGCTGTTGACAGCGCCTGTCCCCGCGCGGGTGCCAGTGCCCCCCTCAGCAGCATGGATGGCCGCCGTCGACCGCTTCCTTGCACCAACGCCAGTCGCCTCCTCCCGCCAGTTGACTCGCTCCGAAGTCCAGAACATTTTGGCCTTCCTTGAAGCTAGGCCAACGCCCGTGAGTACGCCAACAACGGCGCAAGATGCTGCCATCGCCCGTCGATTGATGGCCCGACGACACACGATGGCAGAGGAGCCGCTTCCCTTTGCAAAGACGCCCCGCCGCCGCGCGTAATCTAAATTTGCCATGAAAACGCTCAATTGCCATGCTTAAAATCGAACGTTTATCATTTCCGTTTATTTTATATCGATCGTCATTATAATTTAAAGTCGGAGTCAGACTGAACGAAATGTATGGTTTGATCGATTGAATGTTCTGCTAGAGCCGTATCAAATTAAATATAAAACGGCATCAAGCCACATGTATTCCTTGTCATCCAACGACATAGACTGCTTCAATGTCGAACGCTCAACACGTCTAGCGTGCAGTTAATTTCATGCCAAAAATAGTGCTAATCACATGACAACACGCAAATAATATCCTAGTAGTTCATATCCGCATGCACTTAATATACTTCCAAATTAACGTGCATTGCACGTACACACTGACTAGTGCTGCTAGTACGCGAAACTGGTGCCATGACTTGTGAATGCGTCCAGATATGGTCAACGGCAACATCGCCCGCGAGTTCTTCCTATTTGCCCGTGCGTCTAAACGCGGAAGGGGAGGAGAGAGAGAGAGCACACATGGAACTCACCAGTAAGTGAAGGCGAATAGTACTAAAAATAATATTACATGTTATCCATTAATTAGGCTGTGGCAATATAAAAACATTTTGTGAACAAAGTGGGTACAACAAACATTGCTATTCTACGTATGTTGCCTATTGATGTGCGGCTTGAAGGCCCGGTCGCATGTTCGATCCTCGTCCTTTATTTTTTAATTTGTATATGGGTCCAAATTTGTTCCATGACATGTGGGCCCCTCGGTGTGTAGTTTGTAGCACTTTAATTTGTGGGTCGAAATTTGTTCCATTCAAGTGGACTATCGGTGTGTAGTTTTGTAGCTTATTTATAATAATTAAAGAGAACAACATAGTTTTTTCAATAATACCATGGTGCGACATTGAAGGCGAGAAAGGACGTGCGAGAGAGCGACGACCGAGCCAAAGGGAAATCAACTAGGGGAGTTGTGTGGGTTGCAACGGTGTTTGGAGTAGTTGTGGGCCGAATGCTACGAAAATATAATCTAAACCGACCGGAATAAATGCCTACACAAATTTATCCAAGGTTGGAGTGCCCCTCGCAATGTAAATAGCTCCGGCATTGCGAGGGATGGAGAGGTAGTAGCTTCAACGCGTGGAAGATACGGTGAGAAAGCGAGGTCAATCGAGAGACATATAGATAGAGAGACAAAGTGAGTGTGGTCCGACATTCATTGAACAAATATATATGCTCCAGAGAGATATTGTTCGATTGAGCTTTTGGTAAGGGTGAGGGCTGTAAGATAGAGCTTGAGAGATGATCCAGTCACAGACGTGTAGATATATTTTGAGCATGGGAGGAAGCAAGGTCAACCGATCACATAGGGGCCGTGCGATCGAAACAGTGAGACAGGTTGGAGAGAGTGACCTAGATAGACAATGTGCGTGAGAGAGTATACAATGTGAATATGTCGAATTGGGCTCAAACATGGTGATATATCGTTTTTGTCCAAGAAAGAGCGAGGTCAATCGAGACATACGGATATAGAGAGTATAGAGTGTGTCGATCGAGGCCCGAATAGGGAGATATATCATTTGTGTGTGAAAGAAAACGAGGTTAAACGAGACTCAGATAAACATAGCGAGATTGAGCGAGTGTGGCCCGCCGTGCGGAAGAAAGAGTGAGACAGTCTCGAGGGAGTGACCTAGATATACAACGTGTGTGCGTGCACACGAGAGGTTGGGGGGGCTAGATAGGCAATGCATGTATTTAGAGCGTAGGGTGAGAGGGAGAGGGGGAGAGAGAGCTCGGCATGGGGTGCAACGGCGGGTGTGTGAGGTAAATACATTTGGTAACAGGAGTGGAAAAAGGGGTTGTGTAGTTGAGAGACTTAGAGATCGAAACATGGAGAGAAAGAATGAACGTGTGTTCGAAATCGATAGCTTGGTTAGGAGAGGAAGACTAACCGATGCAGGAAGCATGTAGTGTTTGTCTTGGCGGGGGGCTAAAAACAACATTTGAATGTACATAGTACGAGACTTAATATCGATGTTTCAATTTGGTGTACATTGTAAGATTTGAACCGAGGACCAGGCATACGGGTAATTATTTCGAATACGTGCCATACTAAGTTTCGAAAAGTTGACATTGACTCAATTTGTTGTGCTATTTTGTAGGTCATATGTTTGAATCCATCCAAAAGTTTTCTCACTACCATGGAATTCATCATATACATATGAATTTGTATTAAAAAGTAAGCGTGGATACGGTGAAATGTGAAATCCACGTTAGAATTGGAGATCGCCACGTGACACACACTCTAATTCAAATAACTAACTACGTGACACACACTCTAATTCAAATAACTAATTATGTGACACACTCTAATCCACGTTAAGCGTGGGTACCGTTCGATTTTTTCAAATAACTCCTCATTAATTAATTTATAGTACTCCATCTGTTCACTTTTATAAGACCTTGAAGGCATTTCAGACAATGTGCAAAACAGTTCATTTTAAGTTGTCTGAAACGACTTACAAAAGTGAACGGATGGAGTATCTCGTTTCGAATGACTAATTATTGCAAGGAAAACACGGCATGGTAATACATACAGATTCGTTTGCAAATGAAAGAAGATACGTTTGCATTCTCAAATGTAGGCACACCAGGCAGACCAGGGTCGTGTCGGGGTGGACGCTGCTTCGGTGCCTTAAAGGCAACTACCCTTGGGTGACTCACATGTGGGCCAGCCACCTGTTGGGCCCACATGTCATGGACACAAAGGCAGGTGCCTTAAGGCACCGAAGCATACTCCTGTCGGGGTGGTCGTGTGTGTCGGACGGACACCTAGCACCCAGCCACCCACCCCCCCTCCCCCCCAAAAAAGAAGGACGACGACAATATAAGTTCGCGCTTCCACGTTTCGGATTGAAATATCTGGCGGCCCCAATTCCAGCCCTGCAAAATCTCTCTTCTCCACCATCCCCTTCCGCGCCCAGATTGCTCAAATCCCTAATTCGCCGCCATCCCTCGAATCGCCCCTCGTCTCGTCTCTTTCCCCACCGTTCCCCACCTCTGTGCCGGACGAAGACAACGAAAACGACGGTCGCGATTCACCACCGCACCGGAGCTACCTCATCTACGCCCTTGTCCACCGCACCGGGTGTTCCACCGACAACGTCGGCCGCCGCAACCGACGTGCCTCACAGACACCGAGTTCCACCGCATCAGGTGCGCTTCACCGACGTCGTCTCCCAGCTCACCGGGGCTACTTCACCGAGCACGTCGTCGCACCTCCGCCCCCCGAGGCCGTTGGGGCTTCACCAATGGTCTCGTCCGCCGCATCTTAGCGCTCCGCTGCCACTCAAGATCTGCATCCGTGCGCGGCCAGCCAACGCCAGCGCATCACCCTCAAAGGATCTGAAGTGACCCGCACTCTAGCTAGGCAAGCATGCCCAAACGCCGGCCCGAACTAGGTATCCACACATCACTCCCTTGTGCACTATTCCGACGATGTTTGGATATCCTTTCAGTGCTCTCTTAGCTTACACGCCTATGCAACTCTGACTTTAACTCTTATTTCTTCTGGAGATATCATCTGAAACAAGCAAATCCATTTTTTAGCGAAGCATGACGGGGCTACGGGATCTGGTACGCATCCTGCACACCCGTATAACCTTGTAAGTATCTGTCCTCCGGTACAACATCAAGGTCGATTCCTCTTATTTGATCAATCATTTGCCGTGTAAAAAATGCAGAGGAGGATGCAAGCAGCACAAGGCCTGCACATCCAAGCAAGTAGTAACATGGACTTGTACATGGAACATCCCAAGCGCAAGCAGAGCTGCAGTGAGCCTGTACAACGAGCTAGCGTAAGTCCCTGCATTTCATTTAATCCGTACTGGCATTCGTGTATGATTTGTGTGCAGTGGCTGATCCACGAATTCTAGTTACCAGGGGCGAACATTTAATTTAAAAAATACGAAGGCACTTGCACTCCGGAAATCAACATAACTTGAGAAATGTGAAGCTACATGCACTTCGAAAACCAGCTAATGATCCAAAGTAGTTAAGATAAAAAACACTAAATGATGCAAGCACCAAAAACACAAAATGCAACATGGTGTACAAGGACTACAAACATGGTCTGTACCTGCTTGAATTATTCGTTCTCTGGCTGAAAATATCGAAGTGTAATTGCACGTATAACCAGTGCGCAAACTGCATATCAATATATCTATCCTGCACAAGTATGCAAATAGTTTCAAACAACAGATTAGAAAAATATTTATGCTATGTTGTGATGATACAGGGACTTTCTGGTAGATGGCCTCGATGTTGCCTCAAGCTATGAAAATGCACTATAATTTGCTTGTCATCAATCCCTGCAAATCTCTGTCTCTCTCAACATAGTAGATCATCATTAGACACTAAATCCTTCAATGAGCTTGCAAAATGCTTGCATTAGATCCCTCATTAGACACTATATGTTCATCACCAGGAGCATGTAAAATGTTTGCATCAAATCCTTCATTAGCAGTCTGTTCATTAGACACTTGAGGCTCAAGAACAACATGAGCTTGTATGTTTGCACCGGAAACTTGATTAGATACATCAGATTCAGTCAGTTCAGTATTGGTTGGGAGAGTTATAAAATAAGCAGAAATTGGTTTCATTTTCTCATAGATTCCCTAAATACAAGGAGTTTCACAACACCGTCGGGTTTAACTATTGGCCAGAAATTGAAGAGTTGAATTAGATATAATCAGGGATGTGATGTACCTGCTCGTATGCATGCTACTCTTGCAAGCTGCGATCGTCCGCTTATAAGCTTCGATGCCATGCTCGTGCTGCTGCCGCTGCCTCCCACGCAGGCTACACTCAGGGTTGGATCTTCATCTTCTTGTCCTTCCGTTCGCTTGAAGCCCAGCGACCGCCCTCCAACGAGGGCGCGAGGAAATGCTGTGTCGGTCTGTCCAGCGGCGGCTATGTTAGGCGCGAACCAGACTGGAGGCTGGAGCGAATGAATTGGGATTTTTCCTGCTGTCGATCAATATGGGAGGCGCTCGTATGGGCCGCGAGCCTGCTATAGGGCCTGCCTTGCACTTATGTTTTTGGCCCATCCAAATTGAAACATTTTTCTTCATTTTTTACATTGCCTGCTCGTGCGTTGGGACGAACAAAACTAGCGTGGGCCAACCTGGACGACTCAAACTAGGTGCACACTTTCCAGCCACCTGAGGCGGCCGCCCATACCAGCCCCTATGGTGGCGTCGCCCCTTTTTGCGTGTATGATTGAATAGTGAAAAATATTCCAGTGGCGCTTTTGATTTACCTGCAGAATGGTTGAATTGCTTGTTTCCATGAACTGAGTTCGCCAATAATGTGAAGGATGCCAGTCTTTTCATCCTATTGTAGATTGCTTAGATCTCGATATGCCAAAAGTAATCGCATGAAATATACAGTAAAAGCCGATTGTGATGTGTTTGGCTACAACTAGTCGACTACACGTCCTCATATAACATATCAAGGATGTACCATCTTACCAGATTAACCATTCGACTTACCCATGCAGTGTGGGAAGAAAGAAGTATTGGGACTGCGTATCCAAGCAATTGATGCCATGGACTCCTTCGTACAACCTTGTAAGCGAAAAAAGAAGTTGCAGTGTGCCTGTACAAAGAACTAGCATAAGTTCAGTTACCTGCTTCTCGGAATTTTAGTTAGCCACTTATTGCAAAATTGTTCAATTACGTTGCTTGGCTTAATTTAGTTTGCTACTGATTACATAATGGCACAGCCTGTTAATCATATTGTAGACTGCGCCTATCTATGTGTTTGGTACTTACTGTTAAGAATTACCTGTTTGCCTTAACTTAAATATCTACTTGTTTGTTTAACTGCTTTGCTGCTGCAACAGCGGGTTACAATGATGTTAATAACTACAGTACTTTTCAGCGTCCAATTGAAACTCTTTAATTCCTTGTTTGTTTAACTGGTTTGCTGTTATAACTCCCAGTTGAGATGTTTTGCTAACTTCAACTTTTCTGAATCCAATCAAAACTTTAATGGCAAAACAGGTGAGCCCAAGATCAAAGAGCGAGGTCCCCATGGACGTTGCATCATCCCACAGCAGTGGCACCGGTATAATCGTGCATTGTGAATTGCCAACTGCTGATGCTCTAGAGGCTAAACTAGTGGTAGAAAGAGATTCTGCTTCTGCACTTAGAGATGAAGTTGACATGTTGAGGAAGCAAACAGCACAATCACAAGCAGTACTCAAGACAACCATTAAATATTTGGTGGATGTCAAAACGAAGCAAGTTGAGACTGACCAGATTGTTAAGGTCCTGAAGGAAAAAAAGAAATTAAATTCCTACTTGGTAAATCATAGGTGAAATGTTCTTTCCATAGTTGAATAACCTTTGTGTTGTCTGTTCATGTAATCAATCAAACCATTTGTTTTAGAGATCATGTAATAATTTTTTTTTGTTTTTTGGTTTGTAATTTTATTTGAGCACAAGTTTATATTAATTGATAAGACTCGGAGACATTTCATTTGGATTGTTGTGCGAGACCTACAAATATGCCAATCGGGCTGAATGTGCATTCAGCAATAGTAGTAGTATAGATGGACCATAAGTGGCACGCATCAGAAAGGGCCAAGATGCTGGCTAAAAAAAGGATGCTGTTGTAGCAAAAAAAGTACATTGGCCTGGCTTATGTATGTTAGTTGATATTATTGATCCATATACTCTATAAGTGTTTATATGTCTGTTAGTTCTGTACATTCTTGGTTGATTGACTCGGTATTTGAATCTTGATACATCGCTTGTGTACATATCTAAATGGGAGTACACATTATGCAGCGTGTGACATTTGAGTTGGATATGAAGTTTTCCAAATATTCGAATTCACCTTAAACTGGATTCTAGTTTCTGAATTTGAGTATCGACATTTGTAAACCATATTCATATATGACAGTGGAATACATCTTTGTCGTCCTTTTGAAGATATATAAAAACACATAGAATGATTTATAAAGATTCATATAGGAATACAAAATGGATTCAATTTAGTTGCTGTGGTAAACGTGGATGCTTATTGTCCCAAAATTTGAAAGAAGCGGCAAAATGTCCACTCCCACGCCGGCTGCCCGAAGCCAAGTGTTTGGGAGATGGAAATTACTGTCTACCCATTACACGGACAATCCATCGGCCCGATTTCCACTGCTCTAAATAAGGGTAGGTTAGTAACTTCAATTAGACGTGACACGACCGCCTCTGAGCCCATTCCGACACGGTGGGCGTCAAACATGGGCGGCAAAACACATTTGATTCAAGCTCGTCCGAAAGACCTCTGTTTCTCCCTCCATTCCCCATTCATACATGGTGGGCGGCAAAACAAACTCGACTCGGCCGAAATCGATGTAGGCAAATATTTTCAATAGGGGCAGGTTTGTAACTTCACTCAGACGTGACACAACCGCCCTACCTACCAGCCCCGTTCATACACCGTGGCGCCAACCATGGGCGCCAACCACCCTCTCCTCGCTCAAATCGCTCGAGCAAATATTGGCGAGATGCGTAGATTACCGTCCTATCCCCAACCGACGAGGACGTCCAAATTTTAAACGGGGGCTAAATTCATAACTTTCCCATATTCGCATAAAGGCGGCGTCCCAAAAACATGGTTCCCCGTACCTCTCCCTCCATTTTCCCATTCATACACCATCCGTGCTAGAACACCCCATCCCCACACCAGCCTCCGTCCGCCACCCCATCCATCGCCGCCGTCCTCCACCACATTCATCGCCACCGTCCTCCACCATGCCGGAGCGCCTACCAAGACCGCACCGTCCACTGCTAGAGATGGACGTTTCTCATCCACGGAGACAGACCAATAGCCTTGCATCACGTCCTCTCGCTTCATCGGCGCCGTCGTCCTCTTTGCCGGGGCCGCTCACACGACCTTCTCTTCCACCGCAATAGGGCTTATCCCCCGATGCACCCGTCTACTGTCACAGATCTGCTTCAACGCCACCGATAGGCATCGCACCCCCGATGCCTACATGGCGCCGCAAGAGAGGTGGTACTTCATATCTCCTCAACTTTTTGATCTCAACCAGAAAATAGATCTTAACTTGGTTACTCTACTTTCTTTTCAGCTCTTAGAATTTAGTTCTTAGTTCGAAGCAAACAATGGATGCTAAATATCATTTCTCCGGTTTGCAGCTTCAAATCTGCCATGGCACAGCCATAATACGGTTTAATTGATCATGCTTAGGGTTTAATTGACCATGTTGGTTCCGTTGTGGTTTCTTTAATAGAAATCGGAGGGGAAACCCTCTTTTGCTAAAAAAAATATGCTTAGAGTTTCCCCCTTTTATGATCACTATACGATTAGAATACGTGCTTCGTGTCATAATAACACTGCTCCACCCATCAAGCTAAACAAGCTTAGTTGTTCAAATACGAATATGATATTATTAAAACAGAGTTGTTTAATTGGTCAGCTAAATGTTCCTAAATTAGTTTCGAAAATGCATGTTCGCCGCTCGGGTGTGTATCTCTACAGGGTGCCCACGGTGGGCCGGCCCACCCTTGGATTTTGGGTCGTCCTAGGCCCCGATTCCCCTATGTTCTGCTGTGCACTTCCGATCTCTACTCGCCCCCAGCCGCCTGCCTCGCCGGCGACTTGACGTCCCCGGATGGCATGACTCTAGGAGGAGACGCCGGACTAACAGGAAGCCAGGAGCCGCTCGCCCAATAGCGTCACCGCTGCCCGGGCGCCCGCCGTGCCTACCTTCCCAGTCCGTTCAGGGCTCAGGCATGCAGCACCCACCAAGCCAACCCGATTTATCCTGAGATACGTCCTCAACACTCAACAGCCACTCCTCATCACCCATTTTCTAATTGATTCATTACTCATTAGGCAGGACTGTCATTAGGGTTTGTTGTGTGCTCAGTGCTACCTACACTTAATGGTTCAGATGTATTTAGGTAATCTTTAGTACCTCTAAAGTTCACACGGTTTTCAAAATTCCGGCCCTCGGAATGTAAACTAGTCTTTTGGATTGTTGGTCGTAGTGACATTGACCCATTACTACGCAACCCAGGTTTGTTGAAAATTTTACTTGTCTTTCTTACTCATTCGATATAATATCCAATTATTCACGTTGATTAGTTGCGAACAATAAGTGCTAGACAAACTTCTTCATTCAGATTTTGGACGGTCTCTTCTGCGATTACAATTCTGCATACTTGTCCTAATAAGCTCACAAGTAAATGATTGATTCACTACATCTATGCTTGTCGTGTCATATTTGTTGTCAATATTCTTTTAGGGTGGACCACCCTGTTTCTAAATACTGGAACCGTAGACATGAGTGAATAGTATTTCTCTATGTGATCTCTTCCATCATGTGTGGGTAACGAACACTGCATTGTATAGAAAGAAAGTGCCATTTCCAGCTTTTACATAGGTTTCGATCTTTTACATGGAATACAATCTGCCTACTTGCTTTGTGTCGCACTACCAACACTCCACCCTTGAAGCTAAACATTACGCCACTCATAGTTGCTTAGTTTATTTGTTCAAATACGAATTTCATATGATTCTAATGTTCCTACTTCAGTTTTGAAATGTGTGCCTGCCTGTTATAAAGACATAAGGGGTTTATATTTCTGTGTGTGGTCTGGTCAGCACGGTTGGGGAGGTGAACTTTGCATATGCAGGGGTTTATAGGGTGACACTCTCCAAGTTGAATCCGCAATACATTCCATAGATAATCTGACTACTTCGTATGTTTTCATGAATCTCAGATTCTGAACAGCATCATAATGATTATGAGCTTGCGCGCATGAAAAGAATGAAGCAGAACAATGCCATGGATGTCAAACTTGGCATTAAGGGACTGAAATCAAGTCTGGATGCAATGCAATGCAAACTCTCTCCACCTACAGATTCATGCTCAGAATATGATCCTAACAGTGATTCTGAGCTAGAGGGAGACCTAAGTCAATGTAGCTCCCTAGTGGAGGAGTCAAAGGAAGATGCCCTATATTATTCACCCATCAAGGTACTTGCTCTAACTTTCCAAGGTTACATTGCTCGCACATATCTTGCAACTGATGCTTTGCATTGCTTCTACTTTTTTGAACTGCCATTAGCTTAGTTTACACATCGTATGTGAATACGCCATGCCTATCCATTTTCAGTACATATTCCATCTGTCATCATACCATATTTATCCATTCAAATGTTGTTCTTGTGTATCAGACGTTCAAAAGGAAGAGGACGATTGCTGATCAAGGAGGAGCACAAGCAAAGTATTTGGAAAAGGTAGTGGCACCTGATAAATCAAATAGCCCATTAGGTGTAGTTGCAATATCACCTGACCCACAAAATACCCCAACTCTAGCAGACTCTAGCCCTACTACATCGGGTCATTTCGATGCCCCAACTCAGCAGACCCCAACCGCAAAGAAACAGTATGATTATGCCAGTTGACATAGCACCATTGTCTGACGCAAAACCCCCATTCCGAAAGAGTACACCAACTCCGGTTGCCAAATCCTTTTCGAACGAGAGAGCCCCAATTGCAGCAAATAGGACCCCTATTCCATTTCTTCCCAGTTTAGAAGATGAAGCTTATGTTGTTGTCAGGAACTTTGTGCGCATCTTTTCTTCATGGAAAGATTATACCACGCATACGTAACAATTTCAGTCTTCCTCCGCAACTTACGCGTAAGTAATGTACTAATGTTATTCATGGTCATTCTGCATATGTTTCTGTGACAGAAGACACAAGATTTCATTCTTTTAAATAGGCGAGGAGCAAACTGTATTGTGATGACGAGCAAGAGTTGGTTGCGCTTTTCAAGCACTCGTTGATGAAGTATCGTTCCTACCTGAGGCAAGCGCACTTCGATGGCAAGCCTCTGAACGAAATTTCTGTAAAGTCTCCGGTGCTACATTTATCCGACGGTGACTGGAATAATCTTGTTACACATTGGTCTCGGTTGTAGCGTAAGGTACTGTCTATGATATCACATCACAATTTGAACTACATTTCTGCATTTGCCTTAATGTCTCACTTGTACGAAAACTGTTAGCAGAAGAATATTCGTTCTCAAGGGACCATAGAATCTCGCAACTATACTGCACACTGCATTGCTCTTGTGAGTACCTCTTGCCCTGTATAACCATACTTTCTTTCATAGCTATTTGATTATGTAGCATCACTGCACATGTTAGCCTCGTAATCGTCCATTTGGTGGACATTATAAGATCCGTACGGATTCTTGCACAAATTTAGAATCAACCCAATGCTTTTGAAGAGGTTTAGCTCTGCAGTCCTCTTGTAAGGACTGAACGTGGTCTATCATGCATACTTACATTAACAGTATTCTCCGTCCCCATAATATAAGAACGTTTTGTATAGTACACGGTGTTCAAAACACTCTTGTATTATGGGAATAGGGATTGGTTCATTTTGTAGCATTACGCATCTTATCTCCTCGCCCACCATTTACTAAAAAAGATAAGATCTATATATAATCTAACCAAAAAGTAGAATACACAGACAATGCCAGTTCAGAAGTGTAGCCCATTGCTCTTGACAGTACCTTTTGTCCTGTAACTCTTTTACTTCCAGCGAATGGTAGTTGATTATGTAGCATCAATCTGCATCTTATCTTCATTATCCTCTATCCCTTCCAAAGATTATCATATCTATAATTACTATCTACAAAATGTAGAGTACAGGCAATGCTTATGAAGAAGATTATGTGCTGAAATTCTTGAGTTATCCTTCCCTTGACATGAAGAAGGGCATTATAAAGCCGGTGTTAACTGTTAATGTAAGTCAGTCCTTCTAAAGCCTTTATCCTCAACTGCTGTTTAATTTGCTCATACTCCCTATCGTTTACTGCTGTTTAGTTTGTTGTTTCTACCAAAATGCATGTTCGTAAGAACTGTAAGTTCTAAGTTTTACTTGTAAAACCAAATTTCTTATTCATACCATGCACATTACTTAATACTCCCTATATGTATGCTTGGTTCTATGGATCTATAATCCAGTGTGTGGTGAAGCAGCCCACGTTTGCACCTTGTCATCTCCTGTTTCATCTTACTGATGTGGCTGATGATATGAACAACATGCCATGCACATTATCCAAAATAGATACAATGATTTTCTTTGCCCTTCATCTATGCTTGTTATGTTGACATGGTAATCCAAAGAGTGTGGTGAAGCTCCCGCATTATGAACAATGCCAAATTATGTTATTGATATTTTGAACTTACTCTTTATTTTCTAATTTGAAATTGGATAGAATTGATGTAATGATTATCATCTTTGTTTATACAAGTGCAAAACATGTCATCTCTCTGCTTTGTTTCAGGGTGATATGCCTGATGGCATGCACAAGTCTGCTGAAGGCTGTGAGACAAACCCAACATATATTGCAGCAAAGAAGGCAAAACATCTTGAAGATAGCGAGACAACCCCAAAGTCTTGTCTTGATGCAGTGTTCAAGTTACTTGAGACTAACAATCAGACAAGCTCACAGAATTCGTTGTCTGAATCAGGACTTCCTCAGTCCCAAGTTCTAGCAGAAAGGCATTCTGCACCTCAACTTCGACTTGAAGTCCTATCTCTAAGAAAGATTGCGGAGAACACCAATGAGAACCTCATCGCTAAACAGCTACACCTGGAAGCTATGACCGACATGCTAGGCCAGTCTCACAGCCTTGCTCAGCAGCTTGCGCAGCAGTTCCCCCGCAAGGCTAACCTTTGTTGAACTGTCTTGGAAGTGGTCTCGGCTCAGTATTATTTTGTTACGCTGCAATGGTGCCCCGTTTTTGTAATCTGCTTCTTCGTTGTGCTTTATGATCACTGGTGGCGAACTTCGATGCCCAGTGGATGTAATATACCTTAAATCCTTTATTGTATAGTGTAGGTTTATTCTTAGTTACTATGCCGTAATTTCTTTATTGTATAGAGTAGGTTTGTTCTTAATTCCTACTAGTTACTGCCATCATTCGCTATCTAAAAAAATCAGATGTAGTCGACCGGGCCGAAACATTTGACTCTAACAGGGCAGGTTTTTAGCAGGCCACAATTGGGCCGGCCTGCGTCTTTCTTGGGCCTGAATGATTGGGGCCTTCACATTGCGCCAGGCCCAAACTTACACCGACCTATATTTTAGTTGGGCCTTTTGTCGACCGAGCGCTTACTTTGGCCCAGGTAGCGTTGGGCCATTAACAAGCTGAATATTGTACTGGCCTGTTACGGCCGAGATGAAACCACGGGCCTTTAGCAGGCCAAAATGCATGTTGGGCCTCAATTTTCACTAGTCGTCGACGGGCCTTCAGCAGGCTGAAATGTAGACCGGCCTTTTTGGGCCCAGTTAGCTCACGGGTCGTTACCAGGCCGAAACATATCTCGGGCCTTAGTTGGCCCACTGATATCATGGGCCTTTAAGAGGCCGAAAGCTTAGTACAGGCATTAACGGGCCGAATTACGCGACGGGCCTTTAACAGGCCAAAAGTCACGTTGGGCATAACTGTTGCCACCTTTAGCAAGGGCCGTTAGTGGGCCCGATGTCTGAAAGTGCGTTATATCGACTAGAGGGGGGTGAATAGGCGATTTTTATGAATTCTTCACTAAGGAATTTGCCGGTGAGGAAATTCCTTAGCGAAGAACTACTTGCATCGGAATAAGTACTCAAAAGTAAGCATAACAGAATATAGGCATGGTCATTATGATGAAATGAAGACAATCACAGAGTACAGAAAGCATAATCAGGATAACACAAGATGAAGACAAACAGACTGAAGAAATTGAACTGAGGAAATTGAGGAAGTCTTCAGTCAAAGTCTTGAAACACAGATATGAACAAACACTCAACACAGTAATGAGGAAATGAATGAGTTGAGGAAATAGAACCAGTAAGGTTGGTGAAGACAATGATTTGGTAGACCAGTTCCAACTGTTGTCTCAGTTGTACGTCTGGTTGGAGCGGCTGAGTATTTAAACTCGAGGACACACAGTCCCGGACACCCAGTCGCTGAGCACGCAGCTCAGGACACCCAGTCCTCACCCACACAGACCTCGTCCAATCACTCGTGGTAAGTCTCCAGGTGACTTCCAAACCTTCACAGACTCGGTCACTCGGCGATCCACAATTCCTCTTGGATGCTCTAGACCATGACGCCTAACCGTCTGGAAGAAGCATGATCTTCAAAGGTAACAAGCGCCGGATCCACGTAGGATCAATCTCTTCAGTGATGCTCAATCACTTTGGGTTTGTAGGTGTTTGGGTTGGGTCTTTCCTCACTCGATGATTTTCGCTCAAAGTCCTCGGAGGATGGGATGGTCTCAAGTGACAAGTGTCAGTTTCTCTCGGAGCATCCAACCAGCTAGTGGTTGTAGGGGGGTGGCTATTTATAGTCTAGAGAGCAGCCCGACATGATAAGACATAAATGCCCTTCAATGATATGACCGTTAGGTAGATAAGATATTTTCGGACAGTCATGCCAAGAAGACAAAGAACGGTCGGAAATTTGACTCTCAAATTCCTCGGGCTATCATGTTCCTCCTTTGTGTAGGCAATTCACCTTTGGCGAATTCCTAACTCCCAATCAGAACAAATTCCTCGAGACCGGAAGAACTTCGCCTCTCACATCAAGAAATTGACTGAACTATATGAGATTTCCAAAGGCTTCACTCGAAGGGATTGATAGGTGTAGGATTTTGAGTTGAGCATCACATGGAAATTTTTCCTTAGTATTTCCTCGACCCCCTTTAACAGTACGGTGTTTCCTATGACTCAAGAAAGAGAAAACGAAACTACGAAAAAAAGTCTTCACGCTTCATGTTCCTCAAATGAATACCAAGTCTTCAAGGTCACACCAATTTCTTCACTTTCAAAGTCTTCAGAAAGTCTTCAGTCGAAGAACTTCATTTTTAGGGGTCGACTTTTTCTGTAAATATCAAACTCCTCATAGACTTATAGACCTGTGTACACTCAAAAACACATTAGTCCCTTAACCTATAAGTCTTCAATACACCAAAATCACTAAGGGGCACTAGATGCACTTACAATCTCCCTTTTGGTGATTGATGACAATATAGGTTAAGTTTTCAACGGGATAAACATATGAAGTGTAATTATCGATATTGAGGAATTTGATTGCAAGATATAGAAGAACTCCCCCTGAAGATGTGCATAGTGAGGAATTTGCTTTTGAGGCAATGCACATTTGAAGAGTCGAATCATGGAGATCTCCCCCTATATCTTGTAATTCATACACTCATTCTACATATAATATGAAGAATTTGAAATGCATGATGAAATATGGTGGTGATGTAATTCAGCATGCGGAAGAACACATCAAAAGTATCAGAGCACCATCGGGTTTAAGATTACAACTCAATCCAATAAAAGTTTCGGAAGAGCGAGAGTTGTAACTTAGCAAAAAAATGCCCATATAATAGACCCGCTTGAAGACTAACTCAAATTTCTCCCTCTTTGTCATCGAATGACCAAAAGGATCGAAACTGAGGACTAACGCCCCTGAAGAATATCAAGTTGATGGAGGAGCGCCAGCGTTGTCGGGGTCGGTTGTCGTAGTAGGGCCTGCCGCAGTGTCGTCCAAGTCTTCATTTTCATCAGTGTCGCGTGATGAAGAATAAGAGCTGGCCACCAAGGAAGGAACCTTGACCTTCTTGAATTTCTTCGGTGGAGGTGCAGACCAGTCAAAGTCTTCCTTGAGACCCATTGTCTTGGATAAATGCTGCTTGTAGACATGAGATAGAACAGCCAATGGGTTGAAGGTTTCATGGAGGTAGTATTGGTTTTTCTTCACGTACTTTGGAGTAACATACATGTACTCCCTCCATTCTCTTGCCCATCTCCTTTCAATCCTCCGTATGCGCACCTTGCGCTGATTTTTGTTTTCCTTTCCGAACATAGCCTCATCAGGTGTGCACTAGTCAGCATAGATGTCCTCAGGTATTTCAAAAGCAGTCATGACCTCAGGCCTCTTTCCTCCTTTCTGTGGCTTCTTACCGTCTGCCATATTCTTCAGTTGAGGAATTTGAACAATCGAATTCTCTGAAGAAGTATGCAACTTTTCTTCAAGGAACGCTGCAAATGAGTTAAGTTGATGAGAACCTAGTGATTCAGCAGCGGACATGAGTACCTGTGAACAGAGTATAGTTGCGAGGAATTTGGAGAGGTCATATGCGTTCTCAGAAGGTTTTCCAAAAAGAACAAGTTTGAGGAATTTGACCAGATGAGCCTTGAAGAATTTCACTAAGCTTTCTTTGTCTTAGGTTCCAGATTTGTATAGATCGAGGATCCACACAATTGAGGAATCTTGAAGAAAAATGATGCTTAGGGAAACGAATCAAGAACAGATGACTTGTGAGGTGTTTTGTGTGTGAGGATTTAAAGAATAAAACACCTTTGAAGATTTTCAGGAAGGCTTGAGAATCAAAGCGAGTAATAAAAGTAACTTTTAATTACACGAAGTGAAGAACACGATTTAACCGAGAAGTGTAGATTTGAAGCTCGCTGATTCAGGTCTTCCACGCCCTAACTTGGCAGAGGAAGACAGGTACGGCGGCGGCGGAGTGAAGATTTCCGCGGCTGGCGCGAGTACGACGGTGATGAGGTCGAGGCAGTGAAGCTCTTCCTCACCGTCGACGATGGAGTAGCAGCGGCGCTAGGGTTTGAGAAGCTCGAGCGAGAGAGAGAGCGGTCGAGCGGAGTAAAGGAAGTGAGGAAGGGAGAGGGGTATTTATAGTCGAGTGAAAAACTGTTCGCTCAAGATTTAGGACGAACGTGCTCTGACCCTTCTCATTCACTTGACATGTGTTACCCACGTACTGAAAAGTGGAGATCGTGTTAGATCGTGGGTGAATATATAAGTCTATCATGGGAAGCGGAACGGTATGAGCGGCAAAACCGAAAATTTGGATAAGATAAGTTCTAAAGTTTCGTTCGCAATTTCTTGGTGGCCAGGACACGGTGAAGATTTTGAGCGAGTTTCAAATAGAACGCACATGAAGAATTTGTGAATAGATTGGGTTGAGTATAGCATAGAGGGGAAGGGTCCGATCACATTCACTTAGCGAAAAAAGCAACTTGAAGAAATAGTCATAAGTGAATGATGTAGAGGACATAAACCCATATATATATATATATATATATATATATATATATATATATATATATATATATATATATATATATATAGCCAATGAAGAAAGACAACAAAAACAGTGAAGATTTTGCAAAGTTGAAGAATTTGAAAAACTGGAGAATTTCAAAAATGAGGAAAAACTCAAATTGAAGATTTTCAACTTTGGTGGTGGCGTGACCCACCGTATGAGAATGATGATTTCAGACACCGCGTACAATTGTCGTAGGGTTCTGAGAATCAAATTCTTCATTAATTTCTTCACACTTAGAGTGTTATTCTTCATTGATTGAAGAAAAACGTTTCTTCATGTGTTGCACAATTAAGTCATCAATTTTGCATAAGTGTCAGGATGTGTGTCCTTTTCAAAGAACATTCAAAGATTCTAAGATATTTAGCTCACACCGCAACTTGTTCAATCTCTTCTCATCCAAGGGCTTTGTGAAGATATCGGCTAGTTGTTCTTGGTCTTCACATGATCAATAAAGATGTCGCCCTTCAACACATGATCACGAAGAAAATGATAGCGAATCTGAATGTGCTTTGTCTTGAGTGTTGAACTGGGTTGTGAGCAATATTGATGGCACTCTCATTGTCACAAGAGAGAGGCACATTCTTCACGTTGATGCCATAGTCCTTGAGAGTTTGCTTCATCCACGGCAATTGAGCACAAGAAGAACCAGCAGCAATGTACTCGGCTTCCGCAGATGAAGCGGTGATACGCAGATTCGCTTTCTTCGAGGACCAATAGACCAAAGATCGTCCGAGGAAATGACAAGTACCAGATGTTGACTTGCGGTCCACACGATCACCAGCATAGTCAGAGTCAGAATATCCAATGAGATCAAAAGTAGAGCCCTTGGGGTACCATAATCCTAGTGTTGGTGTGTGAGCTAGATATCGAAGAATATGCTTCACAACCTTATGGTGTGATTCCTTGATTGTAGCTTGAAATCGGGCACACATGCAAACACTAAGCATTATATCTGGCCTAGATGCACATAAGTACAATAAAGAACCAAACAAGTATCGGTATACCAAGTGATCGAAGTCAAAACCATATTCATAATTGCATAGATTGCAATTTTTGGGCATAGGAATTTTGATGCCTTTGCAATCTTGCATGCGAATTTCCTCAGAACATCCTTGAGGTATTTCTCCTGAGATATGAATATGCCATTGTGTTGTTGACGAATTTGAAGACCTAAGAAGAATTTCAATTCTCCCATCATAGACATTTGATATTATTCACTCATCATATATGCAAATTCATCACTATAACGTTGGTCAGTACAGCCAAAGATAATATCATCAACGTATATTTGGCACACAAACAGTTCACCATCGTAAGATTTAGTAAAGAGAGTAGGGTCGAGTGAACCGGGTGTGAAGCCATTCTTCACGAAGAATTCCTTCAAAGTATCATACCACTTTGAGGGGCCTGCTTGAGGCCATAGAGGGCCTTGTTGAGTCTGAAGACTTTGTCAGGATTCTTTGGATCTTCAAAACCTGGGGGTTGAGAAACATATACTTCTTCCTCAAGCTTACCAGTGAGGAATGCACTTTTCACATCCATTTGATATAAAATGATATTATGATGGTTAGCATAAGCAAGTAATATGCAAATAGCCTCAAGTCTAGCAACAGGTGCAAAAGTGTCATCGAAATCAATTCCTTCAACCTGTGTGTAGTCTTGAGCTACAAGTCGTGCCTTATTCCTCACCACAAGGCCATTTTCATCTTGCTTGTTGCGGTAGATCCACTTTGTGCCAATGATATTATGCTTGCGAGGATCTGGACGTTTGACCAGTTCCAGACATTGTTGAGCTCGAATCGATGTAATTCTTCTTGCATGGCCTGAATCCACTCGGGCTCGAAATGTTTCATCTACCTTAGTGGGCTCTGTGATAGAGACAAAAGCATAGTGCCCACAAAAGTTAGATAAATGTGAAGCTTTTGAGTGTGTGAGAGGACCTGGTGCTTCAATGTCATCGATGATCTTATCAACTTGCACTTCTTTTGCAACGTGAGGATGAGCTGGTTGTCGTCGAGGAACTTGATCAGCATTTTCTTCAGCACCATTTTCTTCAGCATTGTCTTCAGGTGCATTAGCTCGACGTTCTTCGTGTTCTGGAATGAATTCTTCAGCAGATTCTTCAGTAGGAATGACATCCTCAGTCGCCTTGAAGTTGATAGAATCCTCAGGTGCTGGTTCATCTATCACAGAAGGTAGGTGCTCTCTTTGCGAGCCATTAGTTTCATCGAACCGCACATCTACAGTTTCAACAACCTTGTGAAGAGCCTTGTTGAAGACTCTGAAGGTGTGCTACACCTTTCCATAACCAAGCATAAAACCATCATGTGCTTTCGGTGCAAATTTAGCATTGTGATGAGGATCTCTAATCCAACATTTAGCACTGAAGACTTTGAAATAACTCACATTGGGTTTCTTGTCAGTGAGGAGTCATAGGCAGTCTTCTTGAAGAATTTGTGAAGATATACTCTGTTGATGATGTGGCACGCGGTATCAATTGCATCAATCCAAAAATGACGAGGCGTTTATATTCATCAAGCATAGTGCGAGCCATCTCAACAAGAGTTCTGTTCTTGCGCTCCACAGCGCCATTTCTTTGAGGAGTATAGGGAGCAGATAACTCATGAGTAATACCAAGTTCATCAAGATAGTCATCAAGACCAGAATTCTTGAACTCAGTTCCATTGTCACTCTGATGTGCTTGACCTTCACACCAAAGTTGGTTGAAGCCCTCGAGGAAAATCGTTTGAAGACTTCCTGCACTTCATGTTTGTAAGTAACAATGTGTACCCATGTGTAGCGAGAGTAATCATCAACAATAACAAAGCCATATAGAGATGCATCATTAGTGACTGTTGAGTAATGATTAGGACCAAAGAGTTCCATGTGAAGCAATTCGAATGGACGAGTAGTGGTCATGATAGTCTTCATTTGGATGCTTGCCCTTGGTCATTTTTCCAGCTTCACAGGCTCCACACAAGTGATCCTTGAGGAATTTGACATTCTCAATGCCAATGACATGCTTCTTCTTTGCAAGCGTGTGCAAATTCCTCATGCCTACGTGACCAAGTCATCGATGTCATAGCCAGCCTTCTAAAGCTTTTGCAAGTAGACACACGGCTGGTTGTGGTCCTGTAGAGAAATCAACAATATACAAGTCTCCTCTCCTAAAGCCTTCGAAGACTTTGGAATTGTCAGCTTCCATAATCACAACACAACGATACTTGCCAAAGACAACAACCATATCAAGATCACAAAGCATTGAGACTGACATGAGGTTGTATCCTAAGGACTCAACAAGCATGACTTTGTCCATGTGTCTGTCCTTAGAGATAGCAACCTTACCTAGACCCAATACCTGACTTTTGCCTTGGTCAGCAAAGATGATATGCTTCAGATGTGACGGTGATAAGGGAGCATCCATCAATAGGTTCTTGTCACCAGTCATGTGATTTGTACATCCACTATCGAGGACCCACTCAGTGGCTTTGGGTTGATCATCCTGCAGATGAATTAGTGCAACTTACGAACTCATATACTTCATCGGTGAAGAATATGATATCAAATTCATCGATGAATTTCATCAAAGAGTAAAAGCAGACATAGCAGTATGAGGACGTGTGAAATGAAAGTTCATTTCATCATGATTCGCATCGTCCTTTCGTGCATTTTTGTCGGGCCCCGACAAATTCTTGAGACGTTAAAGTACGCCCGAGACCTGACCTCAGAAGAAATTAGTTCTTTTCTTCACCACCCACATCTGAAGGGGTCGCAAAGAGTTCATCACTCTACGAGCTCCATATGAGAATGGTGGCATAGAAGCCAATCCATTTCGTTTCACATAAGAGGGGTTAGGGTAAGCATATGAATAAGCAGAGAAATTCTTCGAGGACCTATGAACATAATGATTTGAAGAATAATGCACATATTCATAGCCCTTAGCTCTACCCTGCGAAACAGAGTTGTTAGCATGATGATAATCATATGAGGACTTTGATCCTTTTGAGGAATTTGATCCATGTGAGGAATTTGGTCCGTATGAGGACTTGGATCCATATGAAGAATTTGGTCCATATGAAGAGTTTGATCTGGGGTTCCTATTCTTCACAGGTGGTGTCATGAGGACATTCACCTGAAGACTTTCAAGGCACTTCTTGGGAACCCAGATTTTCTTCATAGGAGAACCGTTCCTGCAGTTAGTGCCAAAATATCTAGCAAATACTTCACCATTCTGATTTTTGAATAGTTTATAGTTGGAGTCAAATGACTCATCAGAAGAATGAGGAGATTCACGTGCAAAGCCAGATAAGTTAGATGGATCAACTGGAGGTCCCTTTGCAGCAACCCATGAGGTTTTGGGGTACTGCTTTCGGGCTTCCAATATGTTCCATCAGCATTGAGTTTCCTCTCAAAGGCAATACCCTCTTTCCTAGGGTTTCTGTTTAGGATCTGCTTTTTAAGCACATCACAAAGAGTCTGATGCCCTTTGAGGCTTTTGTACATTCCTGTCATGTACAATTCCATCAGCCCTGCATCGTCAGTGATACTAGCAATGTCCTCAGATGAGGAATTAGTGATAGCAGAGGCAGGTGAAGAATTTGTAACAGTTGAAGCATTTGAACATTCAGGTGAAGAATTAGCGATTCACGTTCAATGCACTTTAAGCATGGAGGAACAAATTCTTCCTGAGAAGCGCTGATTTGTTGAGCTAGCAGTGAATCGCGCTCCTTCTGAAGATCTTCATAACTCACTCTTAGCTTCTCAAGATCTTGCTTCTTATGAATAAATTCATAAGAAAGCTTCTCATGATCAGATAAGAGAGTGTTATGATGACCTTGAAGGCTGTCAAACCTAGACTGAAGTCTCTGAAGATTTTCAGTCAAGGCTTTAGTGCGATCCATTTCTTCACCCAACATATCATCACTCTTGTCTAGCATGTTTTGAACCTTTTCAAAAGCCCTTTGTTGTTTTACTGACAATCTTAGCAAGTTTAGAGTAGCTGGGCTTGAGATCTTCATCAGATTCATTTTCACTAGATTCAGAAGAGGTATATTTGAGTACCTTGGCACCCTTTGCCATGTAGCAATAGGTGGGAGCGTAGTCATCATTATCTTCATCAGCCTTGTTGGTGTGGTCAGTTTCTTCAGAGTTGAAGATGGACTTGCTGACGAATGCGATGGCGAGCCAGACTCGCCACACCGGACTCGGACTCCTCGGATGCTTCCTCTTCCTCATGTTCCTCGATTCAGCTTCAGAGTCCATTTCCTTGCCAATGAATGCCCGAGCCTTCTTGGAGCTGCTCTTCTTGTGAGATGAAGACTTCGAGGATTTTGATGATGAAAATTTTGACGATTTCTTCTTCTTCTTAGCGTCATCAGAACTGTAATCCTTGTATTTATTCTTCTTTAATTCCTTTTCCCACTGAGGACAATCTTGAATATAGTGACCAGGTTTCTTGCATTTGTGGCATAGCCTTCTCTTATAGTCACTGGATGAGGAATCACTGCTCCTTGAGGATTTTCCAAAGCGACCACGTCTTGAGAACTTCTGGAACTTCTTCACGAGCAGTGCTAGCTCCTGGCTCAATTCTTCAGGATCACCAAGGCTACTACCAGAATCTTCACATTCAGATTCAGACACTGCCTTGGCCTTCAGGGCACGTGATTTGCCATAGCTCGAACCATAGAGATCTCTCTTTTCAGCAAGCTGGAACTCATGAGTATTTAGCCTCTCGAGGATATCAGCGGGATCTAGTGACTTGTAGTCAGCACGTTCTTGTATCATCAGTGCTAGAGTATCAAATGAGGAATCAAGCGATCTCAGCAATTTCTTCACCACCTCATGGTCGGTAATGTCAGTGGCACCAAGTTCTTGAATCTCATTTGAGATGTCAGTGAGGCGATCGAAGGTTTGTTGAACATTTTCATTGTCGAGTCTTTTGAAGCGGTTGAATAGATTGCGAAGAACATCAACTCGAGAGTCACGCTAAGTTGAGACACCTTCATTTACTTTGGACAGCCTATCCTAGATAAGCTTAGCAGTTTCCAAAGCACTCACTCTTCCATACTGTCCTTTGCTCAGATGGCCACATATGATATTCTTCGCTTGAGAATCGAGTTGCTTGAATCTCTTCACATCGGTAGCGTTCAGTGAGGGTGAGACAGTGGGAACCCATTTTCCACAACATATCAGAGATCGTTATCAATTGCCTCAAGATGCATTCGCATCTTGTTCTTCCAGTAGGGGTAGTCTGTTCCATCAAAGGTAGGACACCCAGCCGAGACCTTGATCATACCTGCGGTCGACATAACTAAAACTCCAAGTGGTTAAACCAAAATCACACAGAACAAGGGAGTACCTTGCTCTGATACCAATTGAAAGTGCGTTATATCGACTAGAGGGGGTGAATAGGCGATTTTTATGAATTCTTCACTGAGGAATTTGCCAGTGAGGAAATTCCTTAGCGAAGAACTACTTACAGCGGAATAAGTACTCAGAAGTAAGCATAACAGAATACAGGCATGGTCATCATGATGAAATGAAGACAATCACAGAGTACAGAAAGCGTAATCAGGATAACACAAGATGAAGACAAACAGAATGAAGAAATTGAACTGAGGAAATTGAGAAAGTCTTTAGTCAAATTCTTCAAACACAGATATGAACAAACATTCAACACAGTAAAGAGGAAATGAATGAGTTGAGGAAATAGAACCAGTAAGGTCGGTGAAGACAATGATTTGGTAGACCAGTTCCAACTGCTGTCTCAGTTGTACGTCTGGTCGGAGCGGCTGAGTATTTAAACTCGAGGACACACAGTCCCGGACACCCAGTCGCTGAGCACGCAGCTCAGGACACCCAGTCCTCACCGTATTCTCTTTGAACTAAGGTCACACAGACCTCGTCCAATCACTCGTGGTAAGTCTTCAGGCGACTTCCAAACCTTCACAGACTCGGCACTCGGCGATCCACAATTCCTCTTGGATGCTCTAGACCATGACGCCTAACCGTCTGGAAGAAGCATAGTCTTCAAAGGTAACAAGAGTCGGATCCACGCAGGATCAATCTCTTAAGTGATGCTCAATCACTTTGGGTTTGTAGGTGTTTGGGTTTGGGTTTTTCCTCACTCGATGATTTTCGCTCAAAGTCCTCGGAGGATGGGATGCTCTCAAATGACAAGTGTCAGCTTCTCTCGGAGCGGCCAACCAGCTAGTGGTTGTAGGGGGTAGCTATTTATAGCCTAGGGAGCAGCCCGACATGATAAGACATAAATGCCCTTCAATGATATGACCGTTAGGTAGATAAGATATTTTGGGACAGCTGGCGCGCAGCAAAGCAACGATCGGAAATTTGACTCTCAAATTCCTCAGGGCTATCATGTTCCTCCTTTGTGTAGGCAATTCGCCTTTGGCGAATTCCTAACTCCTCGATCGAGAACAAATTCCTCGAGACCAGAAGAACTTCGTCTACATCGAAGAAATTGACTGAACTGTATGAGATTTCCAAAGGCTTCACTCGAAGGGATTGGTAGGTGTATGATTTTGAGTTGAGCATCACATGGAAATTTTTCCTTAGTATTTCCTCGACCCCTTTAACAAAGACGGTGTTTCCTATGACTCAAGAAAGAGAAAAACGAAACTACGAAAACAAAAGTCTTCACGCTTCATGTTCCTCAAACGAATACCAAGTCTTCAAGGTCACACCAATTTCTTCACTTTCAAAGTCTTTAGAAAGTCTTCAAAATATCAAAGTCTTCAGTCGAAGAACTTCATTTTTAGGGGTCGACTTTTTCTGTAAATATCAAACTCCTCATAGACTTATAGACCTGTGTACACTAAAAAACACATTAGTCCCTTAACCTATAAGTCTTCAATACACCAAAATCACTAAGGGGCACTAGATGCACTTACAATGTCCCGTCGGACCATATATGGCCCGTGGGCAGCACGGGCCATTACCGGGCCGAAAGTCACACCGGGCTGAAATGGGCCCATGTCTACATCAGGCCTCTAACAGGCCGAAAGTCACTGGGCTGTAGTTGGGCCCGAATATTCAGCGAACAATTAACGGGCCAGATCTGGCTTCGGGCCGCAAATGGGCCCAAATATTGGGCGAACAATTAACGGGCCAGATCTGGCTTCGGGCCGTAAATGGGCCCAAATATTGGGTGAACAATTAACGGGCCAGATCTGGCTTCGGGCCGTAAATGGGCCTTTATTAAGCAGGCCATTATTGGGCTGGCCCACTAGTACCTGATTAAGTTCTACGGGCCTTTGACTGGGCCGGCCTTTTTAACCTATATGGGCCTCTGTTGGGCCCAGCCACGTGTCGACGTGCCATAGGCATGTCTCCTGCAATGGACGAGCGACATCTGGCCCACTGACGAGCTGACAGGTGTTCCCTTCGGCCAATCAGAATTTTACACGTGGAAATTTCCCATTGGTCGGGGCTGTTAACGGGTTATCGGATCCAAAAATCGACCCGATAGCTTAACGGCGTTCCGTTACGGTGGATGCCACGTGTTGGTCACCCTTGACGAAAGCACTTCTGTGACGCGCGATTTATCATCATGGAAGTGGACACTTCCGTGATGATAATTTTGGTAATGTCATGGAACACTTCTCTGACAAAGACACGGTATGACTATCTTGATTCTGTCATACATTTGTCATGGATGTACATGCATGACAAAAAACGCGACCTACTATGACAAACACGTATCATCACGGAAGTGTATTTTTTTGTAGTGTCGCGCCGGTGACGATGGTGATCATGACGGTGCTTCGGAGATGGAGATCACAAGCACAAGATGATGATGGCCATATCATATCACTTATATTGATTGCATGTGATGTTTATCCTTTATGCATCTTATTTTGCTTTGATTGGCGGTAGCATTATAAGATGATCTCTCACTAAATTTCAAGGTATAAGTGTTCTCCCTGAGTATGCACTGTTGCGAAAGTTCTTCGTCTTTGAGACACCACGTGATGATCGGGTGTGATAGGCTCTACGTTCAAATACAACGGGTGCAAAACAGTTGCACACGCGGAATACTCAGGTTAAACTTGACGAGGCTAGCATATAGAGATATGGCCTCAGAACACTGAGACCAAAAGGTCGAGCGTGAATCATATAGTAGATACGATCAACATAGTGATGTTCACCATTGGAAACTACTCCATCTCACGTGATGATCGGACATGGTTTAGTTGATTTGGATCACGTGATCACTTAGATGATTAGAGGGATGTCTATCTAAGTGGGAGTTCTTAAGTAATATGATTAATTGAACTTTAATTTATCATGAACTTAGTCCTGATAGTATTTTGCAAATTATGTTGTAGATCAATAGCTCGCGTTGTTGCTTCCCTATGTTTATTTTTGATATGTTCCTAGAGAAAAACTATGTTGAAAGATATTAGTAGCAATGATGCGGATTAGATCCATGATCTGAGGTTTATCCTCATTACTGCACATAAGAATTATGTCCTTGATGCACCGCTAGGTGACAGACCTATTGCAGGAGCAGATCTGCACGTTATGAGCGTTTGGCTAGCTCAATATGATGACTACTTGATAGTTTAGTGCGCCATGCTTAACGGCTTAGAATCGGGACTTCAAAGATGTTTTGAACGTCATGGACCATATGAGATGTTCTAGGAGTTGAAGTTAATATTACAAGCAAATACCCTAGTTGAGAGATATGAAGTCTCCAACAAGTTCTATAGCTAAAAGATGGAGC
The DNA here is from genome assembly GCA_021605145.1 of Aegilops bicornis. NCBI lineage: Eukaryota > Viridiplantae > Streptophyta > Magnoliopsida > Poales > Poaceae > Aegilops > Aegilops bicornis. Next base: position 65,121,436 of record CM038675.1, on the reverse strand, counting down.
AGAATTGCTCAACTAGTGAGCATGTGCTCAGGTTCTCTGGGTACTACAATCGCTTGAATCAAGTGGGAGTTAATCTTCCAGATAAGATAGTGATTGACAGAGTTCTCTAGTCACCATCACCAAGTTACTAGAACCTCATGATGAACTATAGTATGCAAGGGATGACGAAAACGATTCCCGAGCTCTTCGTGATGTTGAAATCGACGAATGTAGAAATCAAGAGTATCAAGTGTTGATGATTGACAAGACCACTAGTTTCAAGAAAAAGGCAAAGGGAAAGAAAGGGAACTTCAAGTAGAATGACAAGCAAGTTGTCACTCCCGCGAAGAAGCCCAAAGTTGGACCAAAGCCTGAAACTGAGTGCTTACACTGCAAAGGAAATGGTCACTGGAAGTGGAAATGCCTGAATATTTGGTGGGTAAGAAGGATGGCAAAGTGAACAAGGGTATATTTGATATACGGGTTATTGATGTGTGCCTTACTAGTGTTTATAGTAGCCCCTGAGTATTTGATACTTGTTCGGTTGCTAATATTAGTAACTCGAAACAGGAGTTCTGAGAATAAGCGAGAGACTAGTTGAAGGGAAGTGACGATGAGTGTTGGAAGTAGTTCCAAGATTGATATGATCATCATCACACACTCCCTATACTTTCGGGATTAGTGTTAAACCTAAATAAATGTTATTTGGCGTTTGCGTTGAGCATGATTATGATTTGATCATGTTTAATGCAATACGGTTATTCATTTAAAGTCAGAGAATAATTGTTGTTCTCTTTACATGAATAAAACCTTCAATGGTCATACACCCAATTGAAATAGTTTGTTGAATCTCGATCGTAGTGATACACATATTCATAATATTGATGCCAAAAGATGCAAAGTTAATAATGATAGTGCAACTTATTTGTGGCACTGCCGTTTGGGTCATATCGGTGTAAAGCGCATGAAGAAACTCCATAAAGATGGATTTTCGGAATCACTTGGTTATGAATCATTTGATGCTTGCGAACCGTGCCTTTTGGGCAAGATGACTAAGACTCCGTTCTCTGGAACAATGGATCGAGCAACTAACTTACTGGAAATAATACATACTGATGTATGTGATCCGATGAGTGTTGATGCTCTTGGCGAGTATCGTTATTTTCTGACCTTCACAAATGATTTGAGCAGATATGAGTATATATACTAAATGAAGCACAAGTCCGAAACATTTGAAAAGTTCAAAGAATTTCAGAAGTGAAGTGGAGAATCATCGTAACAAGAAAATAAAGTTTCTACAATCTGATCGTAGAGGAGAATATTTGAGTTACGAGTTTGGCCTTCATTTAAAAACAATGTGGAATAGTTTCACTGCTCACGCCACATGGAACACCACAGCGTAATGGTGTGTCCGAACGTCATAATCACACTTTATTGGATATGGTGCGATCTATGATATCTCTTACCGATTTACCACTATTGTTTTGGAGTTATGCATTAGAGACAGCTGCATTCACGTTAAAAAGGGCACCATCAAAATCTGTTGAGACGACGCCTTATGAATTGTGGTTTGGCAAGAAACCAAAGTTGCCATTTCTTAAAGTTTGGGGCTGCGATGCTTATGTGAAAAAGTTTCAACCTGATAAGCTCGAACCCAAATCGGAGAAGTGCGTCTTCATAGAATACCCAAAGGAAACTGTTGGGTACACCTTCTATCACAGATCCGAAGGCAAGACATTCGTTGCTAAGAATGGATCCTTTCTAGAGAAGGAGTTTCTCTCGAAAGAAGTGAGTGGGAGGAAAGTAGAACTTGATGAGGTAACTGTACCTGCTCCCTTATTGGATAGTAGTTCATCACAGAAACCGGTTCCTGTGACACCTACACCAATTAGTGAGGAAGTTAATGATATTGATCATGAAACTTCAGATCAAGTTACTACTGAACCTTGTAGGTCAACCAGAGTAATATCCGCACCAGAGTGGTACGGTAATCCTATTCTGGAGGCCATATTACTTGACCAAGGCGAACCTACAAACTATGAAGAAGCGATGGTGAGCCTAGATTCCACAAAATGGCTTGAGGCCATGAAATCTGAGATGGGATCCATGTATGAGAACAAAGTGTGGACTTTGGTTGACTTGCCCGATGATCGGCAAGCCATTAAGAATAAATGGATCTTTGAGAAGAAGAAGAAGACTGGCGCTGACGGTAATGTTACTGTTTACAAAGCTCGACTTGTTGCAAAAGGTTTTCGACAAGTTCAAGGGGTTGACTACGATGAGACTTTCTCACCCGTAGCGATGCTTAAGTCTGTCCGAATCATGTTAGCAATTGTCGTATTTTATGATTATGAAATTTGGCAAATGGATGTCAAAACTGCATTCCTGAATAGATTTCTGGAAGAAGAGTTGTATATGATGCAACCAGAAGGTTTTGTCGATCCAAAGGGAGCTAACAAAATGTGCAAGCTCCAGCGATCCATCTATGGACTGGTGCAAGCATCTCGGAGTTGGAATATATGCTTTGATAGGTTGATCAAAGCATATAGTTTTATACAGACTTGCGGTGAAGCCTGTATTTACAAGAAAGTGAGTGGGAGCTCTGTAGCATTTCTAAAACTATATGTAGATGACATATTGTTGATTGGAAATGATATAGAAATTCTAGATAGCATAAAAGGATACTTGAATAAGAGATTTTCAAAGAAAGACCTCGGTGAAGCTGCTTACACATTGAGCATCAGGATCTATAGATCAAGACGCTTGATAAGATTTTTCAATGAGTACATACCTTGATAATATTTTGAAGTAGTTCAAAATGGAACAGTCAAAGAAGGAGTCCTTGCCTGTGTTACAAGGTGTGAAGTTGAGTAAGACTCAAAACCCGACCTTGGCAGAAAATAGAAAGAGAATGAAAAAATCATTCCCTATGCCTCAGCCATAGGTTCTATAAAGTATGCTATCTTGTGTACTGGACCTATTGTATACCTTGCTCGAGTTTGGCAAGGGAGTACAATTTTGATCTAGGAGTAGATCATCGGACAGCGATCAAGAATATCCTTAGTGAGGACTAAGGAAATATCTCTCGATTATGAAGGTGATAAAAGAGCCCGTCAGAAGAGTTACATCGGTGCAAGCTTTTACACCGATCCAGATGACTCTAAGTCTCAATCTGGATACATATTGAAAGTGGGAGCAATTAGCTAGAGTAGCTCCGTGCAGAGCATTGTAGACATAGAATATTTGCAAAATACATACGGCTCTGAATGTGACAGACCCGTTGACTAAACTTCTCTCACGAGCAAAACATGATCATACCTTAGTACTCTTTGGGTGTTGATCACATAGCGATGTGAACTAGATTATTGACTAGTAAACCCTTTGGTGTTGATCACACGACGATGTGAACTATGGGTATTGATCACATACAGATGTGAATATTGGTGTTAAATCACATGGTGATGTGAACTAGATTATTGACTCTAGTGCAATTGGGAGATCAAGGAAATATGCCCTAGAGGCAATAATAAAGTTATTATTTATTTCCTTATTTCATGATAAATATTTATTATTCATGCTAGAATTGTATTAACCGGAAACTTAGTACATGTGTGAATAAATAGACAAGCAGTATCACTAGTATGCCTCTACTTGACTAGCTCGTTAATCAAAGATGGTTATGTTTCCTAGCCATAGACATGAGTTGTCATTTGATTAATGGGATCACATCATTAGAAGAATGATGTGATTCACTTGACCCATTCCGTTAGCTTAGCACTTGATCGTTTAGTATGTTGCTATTACCTTCTTCATGACTTATACAAGTTCCTATGACTATGAGATTATGCAACTCCCGTTTACCGGAGGAACACTTTGTGTGCTACCAAACGTCACAGGTGATTATAAAGGTGCTCTACAGGTGTCTCCAAAGGTACTTGTTGGGTTGGCGTATTTCGATATTAGGATTTGTCACTCCGATTGTCGGAGAGGTATCTCTGGGCCCACTCGGTAATACACATCACTATAAGCCTTGCAAGCATTGTAACTAATGATTTAGTTGCAGGATGATGTATTACGGAACGAGTAAAGAGACTTGCCAGTAACGAGATTGAACTAGGTATTGAGATACCGACGATCGAATCTCAGGCAAGTAACATACCGATGACAAAGGGAACAATGTATGTTTTGTTATGCGGTTTGATCGATAAATATCTTCGTAGAATATGTGGGAGCCAATATGAGCATCCAGGTTCCGCTATTGGTTATTGACCGGAGACGTGTCTCGGTCATGTCTACATAGTTCTCGAACCCGTAGGGTCCGCATGCTTAAAGTTCGATGACGGTTATATTATGAGTTTATGTGTTTTCATGTACCGAAGGAGTTCGGAGTCCCGGATGAGATCGGGGACATGAAGAGGAGTCTCAAAATGGTTGAGACGTAAAGATCGATATATTGGACGACTATATTCGAACATCGAAAAGGTTCCGAGTGATTCGGGTATTTTTCGGAGTACCAGAGAGTTAGGGGAATCTGTATTAGGCCTTAATGGGCCATATGGGAAAGGAGAGAAAGGTCCCAAAGGGTGGCCGCACCCCTCCCCATGGACTAGTCCGAATTGGACTAGGGAGGGGGGGCGCCCCCTTCCTTCCTTATCCTTCTCCTTCCCTTCTCCTACTCCAACAAGGAAAGGAGGAGTCCTACTCCCGGTGGGAGTAGGACTCCCCCCTTGGTGCGCCCTCCTCCTAGGCCCGCCGCCTCCCCCCTTGCTCCTTTATATACGGGGGCAGGGGGGCACCTCTAAACACAACAATTGATCCCTTGGATCTCTTAGCCGTGTGCGGTGCCCCCCTCCACCATAATCCACCTCGATAATATCGTAGTGGTGCTTAGGCGAAGCCCTGCGTTGGTAGAACATCATCATCGTCACCACACCGTCATGCTGACGGAACTCTCCCTCAAAGACTGGCTGGATCGGAGTTCGAGGGACGTCATCGAGCTGAACGTGTGCTGAACTCGGAGGTGCCGTGCGTTCGGTACTTGATCGGTCGGGTCGTGAAGACGTACGACTACATCAACCGCGTTGTGCTAACGCTTCCGCTTTCGGTCTACGAGGGTACGTGGACACACTCTCCCCTCTCGTTTCTATGCATCACCATGATCTTGTGTGTGCGTAGGAAATTTTTTGAAATTACTACGTTCCCTAACAGTTCCGGTGCCATAAAAATCAACAACTTCGAAGGCACAAGTCCGAGGGTGGTGAACGGTCAAAGAATCAAACATTATATCTCAGGTAATCCTATCAATGTTGAAACTAATATTATTGAGACCGTAACCCCGGAGGAATACATAAGGGACACTTTCCAGAACGTTTCAGACTCCGAAAAGGAATAGGTATGTGGTACGGTAAGTACACCGACTCCAAAACAGTTCTAATGGCATTTTTTTTCTCCGTTTTGGAATATTTAAGAATTTTAGGAAGAAAGAAGTAATCCGGGAAGGACACGAGGCCTCCACGAGGGTGGAGGGCGCGCTGATACGTCTCCAACGTATCTATAATTATTTATTGTTCCATGCTATTATATTACCCGTTTTGGATGTTTATGGGCTTTACTTTACACATTTATATCATTTTTGGGACTAACCTACTAACCGGAGGCCCAGCCCGTATTGCTGTTTTTTTTTCCTATTTCAGTATTTCAAAGAAAAGGAATATCAAATGGTGTCCAAACGGAATGAAACCTTCGGGAGCGTGATTTTTGGAACAAACGTGATCCAGACGACTTGGAGTGCAAGCCAAGAAGTAGCCGAGGGCGCGCCCCCCTGTCTCATGAGCCCCTCGGGCGGCCACCGACCTACTTCTTCCTCCTATATATACCCACGTACCCCGAAAACATCCAAGGAGCCAACGAAAAACAATTTCCACCACCGTAACCTTCTGTATCCGCGAGATCCTATCTTGGAGCCTTCGCCGACGCTCTGCCGGAGGGGAACCGACCATGGAGGGCTTCTACATCAACACCATAGCCCCTCCGATGAGTTGTGAGTAGTTTACCACAGACCTTCGGGTCCATAGTTATTAGCTAGATGGCTTCTTCTCTCTTTTTGGATCTCAATACCATGCTCTCCCCCTCTCTTGTGGAGATCTATTCAATGTAACTCTTTTTGCGGTGTGTTTGTCGAGATCCGATGAATTGTGGGTTTATGATCAAGTTTATCTATGAGAAATATTTGAATCTCCTCTGAATTTTTTTTAGGTATGATTGAGTTATCTTTGCAAGTCTCTTCGAATTATCAGTTTGGTTTGGCCTACTAGATTGATCTTTCTTGCAATGGGAGAAGTGCTTAGCTTTGGGTTCAATCTTGCGGTGTCCTTACCCAGTGACAATAGGGGTTGCAAGGCACGTATTGTATTGTTGCCGTCGAGGATAAAAAGATGGGGTTTATATCATATTGCATGAGTTTATCCCTCTACATCATGTCATCTTTCTTAATGCGTTACTCTGTTCTTATGAACTTAATACTCTAGATGCATGCTTTGGATAGCGGTCGATGTGTGGAGTAATAGTAGTAGATGCAGCAGAGTCGGTCTACTTGTCACGGACGTGATGCCTATATACATGATCATACCTAGATAATCTCATAATTATTCGCTTTTCTATCAATTGCTCGACAGTAATTTGTTCACCCACCGTAATACTTATGCTATCTTGAGAGAAGCCACTAGTGAAACCTATGGCCCCCGGGTCTATATTTTATCATATAAGCTTTCAATCTACTTTTATTTGCATCTTTACTTTTCCTATCTATATTATAAAATACCAAAAATATATTTATCTTATCATACTATCTCTATCAGATCTCACCTTCGCAAGTGGCCGTGAAGGGATTGACAATCCCTTTATTAGGGGTGGAAAGTGGTAGCAGATAATCCGAAATATCCGATATTCGTATTCGAGAAAATGCCTATTCGTATCCGAAACATCCGCATCCGAACCAAAATGGAAATGGAAATTATCCGTATCCGAGTTTATTAAACAAATAAAAAATAAAATATGGTAGGAGATTTTGACACAAATATGGATATGGAATTTCATATGATTCTAATGTTCCTACTTCAGTTTTGAAATGTGTGCCTGCCTGTTATAAAGACATAAGGGGTTTGTATTTCTGTGTGTGGTCTGGTCAGCACGGTTGGGGAGGTGAACTTTGCATATGCAGGGGTTTATAGGGTGACACTCTCCAAGTTGAATCCGCAATGCATTCCATAGATAATCTGACTACTTCGTATGTTTTCATGAATCTCAGATTCTGAACAGCATCATAATGATTATGAGCTTGCGCGCATGAAAAGAATGAAGCAGAACAATGCCATGGATGTCAAACTTGGCATTAAGGGACTGAAATCAAGTCTGGATGCAATGCAATGCAAACGCTCTCCACCTACAGATTCATGCTCAGAATATGATCCTAACAGTGATTCTGAGCTAGAGGGAGACCTAAGTCAATGTAGCTCCCTAGTGGAGGAGTCAGAGGAAGATGCCCTATATTATTCACCCATCAAGGTACTTGCTCTAACTTTCCAAGGTTACATTGCTCGCACATATCTTGCAACTGATGCTTTGCATTGCTTCTACTTTTTTGAACTGCCATTAGCTTAGTTTACACATCGTGTATGTGAATACGCCATGCCTATCCATTTTCAAAGACATATTCCATCCGTCATCATACCATATTTATCCATTCAAATGTTGTTCTTGTGTATCGACGCTCAAAAGGAAGAGGGCGATTGCTGATCATGGAGGAGCACAAGCAAAGTATTTGGAAAAGGTAGTGGCACTGATAAATCAAATAGCCCATTAGGTGTAGTTGCAATATCACCGACCCACAAAATACCCCAACTCTAGAAGACTCTAGCCCTACTACACTGGTCATTTCGATGCCCCAACTCAGCAGACCCCAACTGCAGCAAAGCAGTATGATTATGCCGTTGACATAGCACCAGTTGTACGACGAAAAACCCATTCCAGCAAAGAGTACACCAAATCCAGTTGCCAAATCCCTTTTTGAACCAAAGAGAGCCCCAATTGCAGCAAATAGGACCCCTATTCCATTTCTTCCCAGTTTAGAAGATGAAGCTTATGTTGTTGTCAGGAACTTTGTGCGCATCTTTTCTTCATGGAAAGATTATACCGCAGACACAGAACAATTTCCAGTCTTCCTCCGCAACTTACGCGTAAGTAATGTACTAATGTTATTCATGGTCATTACTGCATATGTTTCACGACAGAAGACACAAGATTTCATTCTTTTAAATAGGCGAGGAGCAAACTGTATTGTGATGACGAGCAAGAGTTGGTTGCGCTTTTCAAGCAGTCGTTGATGAAGTATCGTTCCTACCTGAGGCAAGCGCACTTCGATGGCAAGCCTCTGAACGAAATTTCTGTAAAGTCTCCGGTGCTACATTTATCCGACGGTGACTGGAATAATCTTGTTACACATTGGTCTCGGCTGTAGCGTAAGGTACTGTCTATGATATCACATCACAATTTGAACTACATTTCTGCATTTGCCTTAATGTCTCACTTGTACGAAAACTGTTAGCAGAAGAATATTCGTTCTCAAGGGACCACAGAATCTCGCAACTATACTGCACACTGCATTGCTCTTGTGAGTACCTCTTGCCCTGTATAACCATACTTTCTTTCATAGCTGTTTGATTATGTAGCATCACTGCACATGTTAGCCTCGTAATCGTCCATTTGGTGGACATTATAAGATCCGTATGGACTCTTGCACAAATTTAGAATCAACCCAATGCTTTTGAAGAGGTTTAGCTCTGCAGTCCTCTTGTAAGGACTGAACGTGGTCTATCACTGTACTTACATTATCAGTACTCCCTCGTCCCATAATATAAGAACGCTTTTGTATAGTACACCAATGTTCAAAACACTCTTGTATTATGGGAAGAGGGATTGGTTCATTTTGTAGCATTCTCGCATCTTATCTCCCTCGCCCACCATTTACTAAAAAGATCAGATCTATATTTAATCTTACCAACAAGTAGAATACACAGACAATGCCGGTGTAAGTGTAGCCCATTGCTCTTGACAAAGACATTTTGTCCGTAACGCTTGTACTTCCAGGGATTGGTAGTTGATTATGTAGCATCAATCTGCATCTTATCTTCATTATCCTCTATCCCTTCCAGTATTATCATATCTATAATTACTATCTACAAAATGTAGAGTACAGGCAATGCTTATGAAGAAGATTATGTGCTGAAATTCTTGAGTTATCCTTCCCTTGACATGAAGAAGGGCATTATAAAGCCGGTGTTAACTGTTAATGTAAGTCAGTCCTTCTAAAGCCTTTATCCTCAACTGCTGTTTAATTTGCTCATACTCCCTATCGTTTACTGCTATTTAGTTTGTTGTTTCTACCAAAATGCATGTTCGTAAGAACCGTAAGTTCTAAGTTTTACTTGTAAAACCAAATTTCTTATTCATACCATGCACATTACTTAATACTCCCTATATGTATGCTTGGTTCTATGGATCTATAATCCAGTGTGTGGTGAAGCAGCCCAGTTTGCACCTTGTCATCTCCTGTTTCATCTTACTGATGTGGCTGATGATATGAACAACATGCCATGCACATTATCCAAAATAGATACAATGATTTTCTTTGCCGTTCATCTATGCTTGTTATGTTGACATGGTAATCCAGTAGTGTGGTGAAGCTCCCGCATTATGAACAATGCCAAATTATGTTATTGATATTTTGAACTTACTCTTTATTTTCTAATTTGAAATTGGATAGAATTGATGTAACAGTTATCATCTTTGTTTATACACGTGCAAAACATGTCATCTCTCTCGCTTTGTTTCAGGTGATATGCACGATGGCATGCACAAGTCTGTCAAGGCTGTGAGACAAACCCAACATATATTGCAGCAAAGAAGGCAAAACATCTTGAAGATAGCGAGACAACCCCAAAGTCTTGTCTTGATGCGGTGTTCAAGTTACTTGAGACTAACAATCGAGACAAGCTCATAGAATTCGTTATGCAGAATCGGGACTTCTTCAGTCCCAAGTTCTAGCAAAAAGGCATTCTGCAACTCAACTTCGACTTGAAGTCCTATCTCTAAGAAAGATTGCGGAGAACACCAATGAGAACCTCATCACTAAACAGCTACACCTGGAAGCTATGACTGACATGCTAGGCCAGCCTCACAGCCTTGCTCAGCAGCTTGCGCAGCAGTTCCCCCGCAAGGCTAACCTTTCTTGAACTGTCTTGGAAGTGGTCTCGGCTCAGTATTATTTTGTTACACTGCAATGGTGCCCAGTTTTTGTAATCTGCTTCTTCGTTGTGCTTTATGATCACTGGTGGCGAACTTCGATGCCCAGTGGATGTAATATACCTTAAATCCTTTATTGTATAGTGTAGGTTTATTCTTAGTTACTATGCCGTAATTACATTATTGTATAGAGTAGGTTTGTTCTTAATTCCTACTAGTTACTGCCATCATTCGCTATCTAAAAAAATCAGATGTAGTCGACCGGGCCGAAACATTTGACTCTAACAGGGCAGGTTTTTAGCAGGCCACAATTGGGCCGACCTGCGTCTTTCTTGGGCCTGAATGATTGGGGCCTTCACACATTGCGCCAGGCCCAAACTTACACAGGCCTATATTTTAGTTGGGCCTTTTGTCGACCCAGCGCTTAATTTGGCCCAGGTAGCGTTGGGCCATTAACAGGCTGAATATTGTACTGGCCTGTTACGGCCGAGATGAAACCATCGGCCTTTAGCAGGCCAAAATGCATGTTGGGCCTCAATTTTCACTTGTCGTCGACGGGCCTTCAGCAGGCCGAAATGTAGACCGGGCCGTTATGGGCCCAGTTAGCTCACGGGCCGTTACCAGGCCGAAACATATCTCGGGCCTTAGTTGGCCCACTGATATCATGGGCCTTTAAGAGGCCGAAAGCTTAGTACAGGCATTAACGGGCCGAATTACGCGACGGGCCTTTAACAGGCCCAAAGTCACATTGGGCATAACTGTTGCCACCTTTAGCATGGGCCGTTAGTGGGCCCGATGTCTGAAAGTGCGTTATATCGACTAGAGGGGGGTGAATAGGCGATTTTTATGAATTCTTCACTAAGGAATTTGCCGGTGAGGAAATTCCTTAGAGAAGAACTACTTGCATCGGAATAAGTACTCAAAAGTAAGCATAACAGAATACAGGCATGGTCATTATGATGAAATGAAGACAATCACAGAGTACAGAAAGCGTAATCAGGATAACACAAGATGAAGACAAACAGATCAAGAAATTGAATCGAGGAAATTGAGGAAGTCTTCAACAAAGTCTTGAAACACAGATATGAACAAACACTCAACACAAAGAATGAGGAAATGAATGAGTTGAGGAAATAGAACCAGTAAGGTTGGTGAAGACAATGATTTGGTAGACCAGTTCCAACTGTTGTCTGGGCTTGTATGCGTGGTTGGAGCGGTGAGTATTTAAACTCGAGGACACACAGTCCGGACACCCCTCGGCCGAGCACGCAGCTCAGGACACCCAGTCCTCACCCACACAGACCTCGTCCAATCACTCATGGTAAGTCTTCAGGTGACTTCCAAACCTTCACAGACTCGGTCACTCGGCGATCCACAATTCCTCTTGGATGCTCTAGACCATGACGCCTAACCGTCTGGAAGAAGCATAGTCTTCAAAGGTAACAAGCGTCAGATCCACGTAGGATCAATCTCTTCAGTGATGCTCAATCACTTTGGGTTTGTAGGTGTTTGGGTTTGGGTTTTTCCTCACTCGATGATTTTCGCTCAAAGTCCTCGGAGGATGGGATGGTCTCAAGTGACAAGTGTCAGTTTCTCTCGGAGCATCCAACCAGCTAGTGGTTGTAGGGGGTGGCTATTTATAGCCTAGAGAGCAGCCCGACATGATAAGACATAAATGCCCTTCAATGATATGACCGTTAGGTAGATAAGATATTTTGGGACAGCCGGCCAAGAAGACAAAGAACGGTCAGAAATTTGACTCTCAAATTCCTCGTGGCTATCATGTTCCTCACTGTGTAGGCAATTCACATTTGGCGAATTCCTAACTCCTCGGGCCAGAACAAATTCCTCAGAGACCAGAAGAACTTCGCCTCTCACATCAAGAAATTGACTGAATCTGTATGAGATTTCCAAAGGCTTCACTCAAGGGATTGGTAGGTGCAGGATTTTGAGTTGAGCATCACATGGAAATTTCTCCTTAGTATTTCCTCGACCCCCTTTAACAAAGACGGTGTTTCCTATGACTCAAGAAAGAGAAAATGAAACAACGAAAACAAAAGTCTTCACGCTTCATGTTCCTCAAACGAATACCAAGTCTTCAAGGTCACACCAATTTCTTCACTTTCAAAGTCTTCAGAAAGTCTTCAGTCGAAGAACTTCATTTTTAGGGGTCGACTTTTTCTGTAAATATCAAACTCCTCATAGACTTATAGACCTTTGTACACTCAAAAACACATTAGTCCCTTAACCTATAAGTCTTCAATACACAAAAATCACTAAGGGGCACTAGATGCACTTACAATCTCCCCTTTTTGGTGATTGATGACAATATAGGTTAAGTTTTCAACGGGGATAAACATATGAAGTGTAATTACTGATATTGAGGAATTTGATTGCAAGATATAGAAGAACTCCCCCTGAAGATGTGCATAGTGAGGAATTTGCTTTTGAGGCAATGCACATTTGAAGAGTCGAATCATGGAGATCTCCCCCTATATCTTGTAATTCATACACGCATTCTACATATAATATGAAGAATTTGAAATGCATGATGAAATATGGTGATTGATGTAATTCAGCATGCGGAAGAACACATCAAAAGTATCAGAGCACCATCGGGTTTAAGATTACAACTCAATCCAATAAAAGTTTCGGAAGAGCGAGAGTTGTAACTTAGCAAAAAAATGCCCATATAATAGACCCGCTTGAAGACTAACTCAAATTTCTCCCTCTTTATCATCGAATGACCAAAAGGATCGAAACTGAGGACTAACGCCCCTGAAGAATATCAATTTGATGGAGGAGCGCCAGCGTTGTCGGGGTCGGTTGTCGTAGTAGGGCCTGCCGCAGTGTCGTCCAAGTCTTCATTTTCATCAGTGTCACGTGATGAAAAATAAGAGCTGGCTACCAAGGAAGGAACCTTGACCTTCTTGAATTTCTTCGGTGGAGGCGCGGACCAGTCAAATTCTTCCTTTAGACCCATTGTCTTCAGATCGTCTGCGCTGTAGACATGAGATAGAACAGCCCAGGTACGGTTGAAGGTTTCATGGAGGTAGTATTGGTTTTTCTTCACGTACTTTGGAGTAACATACATGTACTCCCTCCATTCTCTTGCCCATCTCCTTTCAATCCTCCGTATGCGCACCTTGCGCTGATTTTTGTTTTCCTTTCCGAACTTAGCCTCATCAGGTGTGCAATAGTCAGCATAGATGTCCTCAGGTATTTCAAAAGCAGTCATGACCTCAGGCCTCTTTCCTCCTTTCTGTGGCTTCTTACCGTCTGCCATATTCTTCAGTTGAGGAATTTGAACAATCGAATTCTCTGAAGATGTATGCAACTTTTCTTCAAGGAACGCTGCAAATGAGTTAAGTTGATGAGAACCTAGTGATTCAGCAGCGGACATGAGTACTGTGAACAGAGTATAGTTGCGAGGAATTTGGAGAGGTCATATGCGTTCTCGTAAGGTTTTCCAAAAAGAACAAGTTTGAGGAATTTGACCAGATGAGCCTTGAAGAATTTCACTAAGCTTTCTTTGTCTTAGGTTCCAGATTTGTATAGATCGAGGATCCACACAATTGAGGAATCTTGAAGAAAAATGATGCTTAGGGAAACGAATCAAGAACAGATGACTTGTGAGGTGTTTTGTGTGTGAGGATTTAAAGAATAAAACACCTTTGAAGATTTTCAGGAAGGCTTGAGAATCAAAGCGAGTAATAAAAGTAACTTTTAATTACCCGAAGTGAAGAACACGATTTAACCGAGAAGTGTAGATTTGAAGCTCGCCGATTCAGATCTTCCACGCCGTAACTTCGGCGGAGGAAGACAGGTACGGGCGGCGGGCGGAGTGAAGATTTCCTGGTGGCGCTGAAGACGACGGGCGATGGCGAGGTCGAGGCAGTGAAGCTCTTCCTCATCGGCGACGATGGAGAAGCGCGGCGCTTAGGGTTTGAGAAGCTCGAGCGAGAGAGAGAGCGGTCGAGCGGAGTAAAGGAAGTGAGGAAGGGAGGGGGTATTTATAGTCGCAGTGAAAAACTGTTCGCCCGAAGATTTAGGACGAACGTGCCCCTGACCCTTCTCATTCACTTGACATGTGTCACCCACGTAATGAAAAGTGGAGATCGTGTTAGATCGTGGGTCAATAGATAAGTCTATCGTGGGAAGCGGAACGGTTTGAGCGGCAAAGCCGAAAATTTGGCTAAGATAAGTTCTAAAGTTTCGTTCGCAATTTCTTCAGCTGGCCAGGACACAGTGAAGATTTTGAACGAGTTTCAAATAGAACGCACATGAAGAATTTGTGAATAGATTGGGTTGAGTATAGCATAGAGGGGGAAGGGTCCGATCACATTCACTTAGCAGAAAAAGCAACTTGAAGAAATAGTCATAAGTGAATGATGTAGAGGACATAAACCCATATATATATATATAGCCAATGAAGAAAGACAACAAAAACAGTGAAGATTTTGCAAAGTTGAAGAATTTGAAAAACTGGAGAATTTCAAAAATGAGGAAAAACTCAAATTGAAGATTTTCAACTTTGGTGGTGGCGTGACCCACCAGATGAGAATGATGATTTCAGACACGCGCACAATTGTCGAGGGTTCTCGAGAATCAAATTCTTCATTAATTTCTTCACACTTAGAGTGTTATTCTTCATTGATTGAAGAAAACGCTTCTTCATGTGTTGCACATTTAAGTCATCAATTTTGCATAAGTGTCAGGATGTGTGTCCTTTTCAAAGAACATTCAAAGATTCTAAGATATTTAGCTCACACCGCAACTTGTTCAATCTCTTCTCATCCAAGGGCTTTGTGAAGATATCGGCTAGTTGTTCTTCGGTCTTCACATGATCAATAAAGATGTCGCCCTTCAACACATGATCACGAAGAAAATGATGACGAATCTGAATGTGCTTTGTCTTCGAGTGTTGAACTGGGCTGTGAGCAATATTGATGGCACTCTCATTGTCACAGTAGAGAGGCACATTCTTCACGTTGATGCCATAGTCCTTGAGAGTTTGCTTCATCCACAGCAATTGAGCACAGCAAGAACCAGCAGCAATGTACTCAGCTTCCGCAGTAGATGCTGATACGCAGTTCTGCTTTCTTCGAGGACCAACGGACCAAAGATCGTCCGAGGAAATGACAAGTACCAGATGTTGACTTGCGGTCCACACGATCACCAAAGATAGTCGAGTCGTAATATCCAATGAGATTAAAAGTAGAGCCCTTGGGGTACCATAATCCTAGTGTTGGTGTGTGAGCTAGATATCAAGAATATGCTTCACAACCTTATGGTGTGATTCCTTCGGTGTAGCTTGAAATCGGGCACACATGCAAACACTAAGCATTATATCTGGCCTAGATGCACATAAGTACAATAAAGAACCAATCATGGAGCGGTATACCTTGTGATCAAGTCAATACCATTTTCATCAAAGGCATAGATGGCCATTTGTGGGCATAGGAATTTTGATGCCTTTGCAATCTTGCATGTCAATTTCCTCGTAACATCCTTGAGGTATTTCTCCTGAGATATGAATATGCCATTGTGTTGTTGATTTAATTTGAAGACCTAAGAAGAATTTCAATTCTCCCATCATAGACATTTGATATTATTCACTCATCATATATGCAAATTCATCACTATAACGTTGGTCAGTATAGCCAAAGATAATATCATCAACGTATATTTGGCACACAAACAGTTCACCATCGTAAGATTTAGTAAAGAGAGTAGGGTCGAGTGAACCGGGTGTGAAGCCATTCTTCACGAAGAATTCCTTCAAAGTATCATACCACGCCTGAGGGGCCTGCTTGAGGCCATAGAGGGCCTTGTTGAGTCTGAAGACTTTGTCGATTCTTTGGATCTTCAAAACTGGGGTTGAGCAACATATACTTCTTCCTCAAGCTTACCATTGAGGAATGCACTTTTCACATCCATTTGATATAAAATGATATTATGATGGTTAGCATAAGCAAGTAATATGCAAATAGCCTCAAGTCTAGCAACAGGTGCAAAAGTTTCATCGAAATCAATTCCTTCAACCTGTGTGTAGTCTTGAGCTACAAGTCGTGCCTTATTCCTCACCACAAGGCCATTTTCATCTTGCTTGTTGCGGTAGATCCACTTTGTGCCAATGATATTATGCTTGCGAGGATCTGGACGTTTGACCAGTTCCCATACATTGTTGAGCTCGAACTGATGTAATTCTTCTTGCATGGCCTGAATCCACTCAGGCTCCAGAAATGTTTCATCTACCTTAGTGGGCTCTGTGATAGAGACAAAAGCATAGTGCCCACAAAAGTTAGATAAATGTGAAGCTTTTGAGTGTGTGAGAGGACCTGGTGCTTCAATGTCATCGATGATCTTATCAACTTGCACTTCTTTTGCAACGTGAGGATGAGCTGGTTGTCGTCGAGGAACTTGATCAGCATTTTCTTCAAAGACCATTTTCTTCAAAGATTGTCTTCAGGTGCATTAGCTCGACGTTCTTCGTGTTCTGGAATGAATTCTTCAGCAGATTCTTCAGTAGGAATGACATCCTCAGTCGCCTTGAAGTTGATAGAATCCTCAGGTGCTGGTTCATCTATCACAGAAGGTAGGTGCTCTCTTTGCGAGCCATTAGTTTCATCGAATCAAGACATCTACAGTTTCAACAACCTTGTGAAGAGCGTTGTTGAAGACTCTGTAGGTGTGCGAGTCCTTTCCATAACCAAGCATAAAACCATCATGTGCTTTCGGTGCAAATTTAGCATTGTGATGAGGATCTCTAATCCAACATTTAGCACTGAAGACTTTGAAATAACTCACATTGGGTTTCTTGTCAGTGAGGAGTCATAGGCAGTCTTCTTGAAGAATTTGTGAAGATATACTCTGTTGATGATGTGGCACGCGGTATCAATTGCATCAATCCAAAAATGACGAGGCGTTTTATATTCATCAAGCATAGTGCGAGCCATCTCAACAAGAGTTCTGTTCTTGCGCTCCACGACGCCATTTTGCTGAGGAGTATAGGGAGCAGATAACTCATGAGTAATACCAAGTTCATCAAGATAGTCATCAAGACCAGAATTCTTGAACTCAGTTCCATTGTCACTCTGATGTGCTTGACCTTCACACCAAAGTTGGTTGAAGCCCTCGAGGAAAATC
Organism: Aegilops bicornis; assembly: GCA_021605145.1. NCBI lineage: Eukaryota > Viridiplantae > Streptophyta > Magnoliopsida > Poales > Poaceae > Aegilops > Aegilops bicornis. The sequence goes on along the minus strand of CM038675.1, from coordinate 65,104,009 downwards.
GTTTGAAGACTTCCTGCACTTCATGTTTGTAAGTAACAATGTGTACCCATGTGTAGCGAGAGTAATCATCAACAATAACAAAGCCATATAGAGATGCATCATTAGTGACTGCTGAGTAATGATTAGGACCAAAGAGGTCCATGTGAAGCAATTCGAATGGACGAGTAGCGGTCATGATAGTCTTCGCTGGATGCTTGGCCTTGGTCATTTTTCCAGCTTCACAGGCTCCACACAAGTGATCCTTGAGGAATTTGACATTCTCAATGCCAATGACATGCTTCTTCTTTGCAAGCGTGTGCCAAATTCCTCATGCCTACGTGACCAAGTCATCGATGTCATAGCCAGCCTTCTAAAGCTTTTGCAAGTAGACACACGGCTGGTTGTGGTCCTCAGAGAGAAATCAACAATATACAAGTCTCCTCTCCTAAAGCCTTCAAGACTTTGGAATTGTCGCCTTCCATAATCACAACACAACGATACTTGCCAAAGACAACAACCATATCAAGATCACAAAGCATTGAGACTGACATGAGGTTGTATCCTAAGGACTCAACAAGCATGACTTTGTCCATGTGTCTGTCCTTAGAGATAGCAACCTTACCTAGACCCAATACCTGACTTTTTCATAGCCCTTAGCTCTACCCTGCGAAACAGAGTTGTTAGCATGATGATAATCATATGAGGACTTTGATCCTTTTGAGGAATTTGATCCATGTGAGGAATTTGGTCTGTATGAGGACTTGGATCCATATGAAGAATTTGGTCCATATGAAGAGTTTGATCTGGGGTTCCTATTCTTCACAGGTGGTGTCATGAGGACATTCACCTGAAGACTTTCAAGGCACTTCTTGGGAACCCAGATTTTCTTCATAGGAGAACCGCTCCTCGCAGTTAGTGCCAAAATATCTAGCAAATACTTCACCATTCTGATTTTTGAATAGTTTATAGTTGGAGTCAAATGATTCATCAGAAGAATGAGGAGATTCACGTGCAAAGCCAGATAAGTTAGATGGATCAACTGGAGGTCCCTTTGCAGCAACCCATGAGGTTTTGGGGTACCGCCAGCTTCCAATATGTTCCATCAACATTGAGTTTCCTCTCAAAGGCAATACCCTCTTTCCTAGGGTTTCTGTTTAGGATCTGCTTTTTAAGCACATCACAAAGAGTCTGATGCCCTTTGAGGCTTTTGTACATGCCTGTCATGTACAATTCCATCAGCCTGCATCGTCAAGGATACTAGCAATGTCCTCGGATGAGGAATTAGTGATAGCAGAGGCAGGTGAAGAATTTGTAACAGTTGAAGCATTTGAACATTCAGGTGAAGAATTAGCAGATTCACGCTCAATGCACTTTAAGCATGGAGGAACAAATTCTTCTCGAGAAGCGCTTGATTTGTTGAGCTAGCAGTGAATCGCGCTCCTTCTGAAGATCTTCATAACTCACTCTTAGCTTCTCAAGATCTTGCTTCTTATGAAGAAATTCATAAGAAAGCTTCTCATGATCAGATAAGAGAGTGTTATGATGACCTTGAAGGCTGTCAAACCTAGATCAAGTCTCTGAAGATTTTCAGTCAAGGCTTTAGTGCGATCCATTTCTTCACCCAACATATCATCACTCTTGTCTAGCATGTTTTGAACCTTTTCAAAAGCCCTTTGTTGTTTTACAGCAATCTTAGCAAGTTTAGAGTAGCTGGGCTTGAGATCTTCATCAGATTCATTTTCACTAGATTCAGAAGAGGTATATTTGAGTACCTTGGCACCCTTTGCCATGTAGCAATAGGTGGGAGCGTAGTCATCATTATCTTCATCAGCCTTGTTGGTGTGGTCAGTTTCTTCAGAGTTGAAGATGGACTTGCTGACGAATGCAGTAGCGAGAGCCAGACTCGCCACACCAGACTCGGACTCCTCAGATGCTTCCTCTTCCTCATGTTCCTCAGATTCAGCTTCAGAGTCCATTTCCTTGCCAATGAATGCCCGAGCCTTCTTGGAGCTGCTCTTCTTGTGAGATGAAGACTTCGAGGATTTTGATGATGAAAATTTTGACGATTTCTTCTTCTTCTTAGCGCCATCGTAATCGTAATCCTTGTATTTATTCTTCTTTAATTCCTTTTCCCACAGAGGACAATCTTGAATATAGTGACCAGGTTTCTTGCATTTGTGGCATAGCCTTCTCTTATAGTCACTTGATGAGGAATCACTGCTCCTTGAGGATTTTCCAAAGCGACCACGCCTTGAGAACTTCGAACTTCTTCACGAGCAAAGGTTAGCTCCTGGCTCAATTCTTCAGGATCACCAAGGCTACTACCGTAATCTTCACATTCAGATTCGCATACGCCTTGGCCTTCGTGGCACGTGATTTGCCATAGCTCGAACCATAGAGATCTCTCTTTTCAGCAAGTCGAACTCATGAGTATTTAGCCTCTCGAGGATATCAGCGGATCTAGTGACTTGTAGTCAAGACGTTCTTGTATCATCGGTGCGAGTATCGGATGAGGAATCAAGCAATCTCAAGAATTTCTTCACCACCTCATGGTCGGTGATGTCAAGGGCACCAAGTTCTTGAAGCTCATTTGAGATGTCAGTGAGGCGATCGAAGGTTTGTTGAACATTTTCATTGTCGAGTCTTTTGAAGCGGTTGAAGAGATTGCGAAGAACATCAACTCGAGAGTCACGCTAAGTTGAGACACCTTCATTTACTTTGGACAGCCTATCCGGATAAGCTTAGCAGTTTCCAAAGCACTCACTCTTCCATAATCGTCCTTTGCTCGAGATGGCCACATATGATATTCTTCGCTTGAGAATCGAGTTGCTTGAATCTCTTCACATCGGTAGCTGCTCAATTGAGGGTGAGACAGTGGGAACACCATTTTCCACAACATACCAGAGATCGTTATCAATTGCCTCAAGATGCATTCGCATCTTGTTCTTCCAGTAGGGGTAGTCCGTTCCATCAAAGGTAGGACACCCAGCCGAGACCTTGATCATACCTGCGGTCGAGATAACTAAAACTCCAAGTGGTTAAACCAAAATCACACAGAACAAGGGAGTACCTTGCTCTGATACCAATTGAAAGTGCGTTATATCGACTAGAGGGGGGTGAATAGGCGATTTTTATGAATTCTTCACTGAGGAATTTGCCAGTGAGGAAATTCCTTAGCGAAGAACTACTTACAGCGGAATAAGTACTCAGAAGTAAGCATAACAGAATATAGGCATGGTCATCATGATGAAACGAAGACAATCACAGAGTACAGAAAGCATAATCAGGATAACACAAGATGAAGACAAACAGAATGAAGAAATTGAACTGAGGAAATTGAGAAAGTCTTCAGTCAAATTCTTCAAACACAGATATGAACAAACACTGAACACAGTAAAGAGGAAATGAATGAGTTGAGGAAATAGAACCAGTAAGGTTGGTGAAGACAATGATTTGGTAGACCAGTTCCAACTGCTATCTCAGTTGTACGTCTGGTTGGAGCGGCTGAGTATTTAAACTCGAGGACACACAGTCCCGGACACCCAGTCGCTGAGCACGCAGCTCAGGACATCCAGTCCTCACCGTATTCTCCTTGAACTAAGGTCACACAGACCTCGTCCAATCACTCGTGGTAAGTCTTCAGGCGACTTCCAAACCTTCACAGACTCGGTCACTCGGCGATCCACAATTCCTCTTGGATGCTCTAGACCATGACGCCTAACCGTCTGGAAGAAGCATAGTCTTCAAAGGTAACAAGAGTCGGATCCACACAGGATCAATCTCTTAAGTGATGCTCAATCACTTTGGGTTTGTAGGTGTTTGGGTTTGGGTTTTTCCTCGCTCGATGATTTTCGCTCAAAGTCCTCGGAGGATGGGATGCTCTCAAATGACAAGTGTCAGCTTCTCTCGGAGCATCCAACCAGCTAGTGGTTGTAGGGGGTAGCTATTTATAGCCTAGGGAGCAGCCCGAAATGATAAGACATAAATGCCCTTCAAATGATATGACCGTTAGGTAGATAAGATATTTTGGGACAGCTGGCGCGCAGCAAAGCAACGATCAGAAATTTGACTCTCAAATTCCTCAGGGCTATCATGTTCCTCATCGTAGGCAATTCAAGATGGCGAATTCCTAACTCCTCGATCAGAACAAACTCCTCAGAGACCGGAAGAACTTCGTCCTCTCACATCAAGAAATTGACTGAACTATATGAGATTTCCAAAGGCTTCACTCAAGGGATTGGTAGGTGTAGGATTTTGAGTTGAGCATCACAGGAAATTTTTCCTTAGTATTTCCTCGACCCCCTTTAACAAAGACGGTGTTTCCTATGACTCAAGAAAGAGAAAAACGAAACTACGAAAACAAAAGTCTTCACGCTTCATGTTCCTCAAACGAATACCAAGTCTTCAAGGTCACACCAATTTCTTCACTTTCAAAGTCTTCAGAAAGTCTTCAGTCGAAGAACTTCATTTTTAGGGTCGACTTTTTCTGTAAATATCAAACTCCTCATAGACTTATAGACCTGTGTACACTAAAAAACACATTAGTCCCTTAACCTATAAGTCTTCAATACACCAAAATCACTAAGGGGCACTAGATGCACTTACAATGTCCCGTCGGACCATATATGGCCCATGGGCAGCACGGGCCATTCCCAGGCCGAAAGTCACACCGGGCTGAAATGGGCCCATGTCTACATCAGGCCTCTAACAGGCCGAAAGTCACTGGGCTGTAGTTGGGCCTGAATATTCGGCGAACAATTAACGGGCCAGATCTGGCTTCGGGCCGCAAATGGGCCCAAATATTGGGCGAACAATTAACGGGCCAGATCTGGCTTCGGGCCATAAATGGGCCCAAATATTGGGGGAACAATTAACGGGCCAGATCTGGTTTCGGGTCAGAATGGGCCTTTATTACAGAGCCATTATTGGGCTCGCCCACTAGTACCTGATTAAGTTCTACGGGCCTTTGACTGGGCCGGCCTTTTTAACCTATATGGGCCTCTGTTGGGCCCAGCCACGTGTCGACGTGCCATAGGCATGTCTCCTGCAATGGACGGGCGACATCTGGCCCACTGACGAGCTGACAGGTGTTCCCTTCGGCCAATCAGAATTTTACATGTGGAAATTTCCCATTGGTCGGGGCTGTTAACGGGTTATCGGATCCAAAAACCGACCCGATAGCTTAACGGCGTTCCGTTACAGTGGATGCCACGTGTCGGTCACCCTTGACGAAAAGCACTTCAGGACGCTACGATTTATCATCATGGAAGTGGACACTTCCGTGATGATAATTTTGGTAATGTCATGGAACACTTCTACGACAAAGACAGGTATGACTATCTTGATTACATCATAAATTTGTCATGGATGTACATGCATGACAAAAAACGCGACCTACTATGACAAACACGTATCATCACGGAAGTGTATTTTTTTGTAGTGTCGCGCCGGTGACGATGGTGATCATGACGGTGCTTCGGAGATGGAGATCACAAGCACAAGATGATGATGGCCATATCATATCACTTATATTGATTGCATGTGATGTTTATCCTTTATGCATCTTATTTTGCTTTTATTGGTGGTAGCATTATAAGATGATCTCTCACTAAATTTCAAGGTATAAGTGTTCTCCCTGAGTATGCACTGTTGCGAAAGTTCTTCGTGCTGAGACACCACGTGATGATCGGGTGTGATAGGCTCTACGCTCAAATACAACGGGTGCAAAACAGTTGCACACGCTGAATACTCAAAGTTAAACTTGACGAGGCTAGCATATAGAGATATGGCCTCGTAACATCGAGACCAAAAGGTCGAGCATGAATCATATAGTAGATAATGATCAACATAGTGATGTTCACCATTGAAAACTACTCCATCTCACGTGATGATCGGACATGGTTTAGTTGATTTGGATCACGTGATCACTTAGATGATTAGAGGGATGTCTATCTAAGTGGGAGTTCTTAAGTAATATGATTAATTGAACTTTAATTTATCATGAACTTAGTCCTGATAGTATTTTGCAAATTATGTTGTAGATCAATAGCTCGCGTTGTTGCTTCCCTATGTTTATTTTTGATATGTTCCTAGAGAAAACTATGTTGAAAGATATTAGTAGCAATGATGCGGATTAGATCCATGATCCGAGGTTTATCCTCATTACGCACGTAAGAATTATGTCCTTGATGCACCGCTAGGTGACAGACCTATTGCAGGAAGCAGATGCGCGTTATGAACGTTTGGCTAGCTCAATATGATGACTACTTGATAGTTTAGTGCACCATGCTTAACGGCTTAGAATCGGGACTTCAAAGATGTTTTGAACGTCATGGACCATATGAGATGTTCTAGGATTTGAAGTTAATATTACAAGCAAATACCCTAGTTGAGAGATATGAAGTCTCCAACAAGTTCTATAGCTAAAAGATGGAGCAAAATTGCTCAACTAGTGAGCATGTGCTCAGGTTCTCTGGGTACTACAATCGCTTGAATCAAGTGGGAGTTAATCTTCCAGATAAGATAGTGATTGACAGAGTTCTCTAGTCACCATCACCAAGTTACTAGAACCTCATGATGAACTATAGTATGCAAGGGATGACGAAAACGATTCCCGAGCTCTTCGTGATGTTGAAATCGACGAATGTAGAAATCAAGAGTATCAAGTGTTGATGATTTACAAGACCACTAGTTTCAAGAAAAAGGCAAAGGGAAAGAAAGGGAACTTCAAGTAGAATGACAAGCAAGTTGTCACTCCCGCGAAGAAGCCCAAAGCTGGACCAAATCCTGAAACTGAGTGCTTACACTGCAAAGGAAATGGTCACTGGAAGTGGAAATGCCTGAATATTTGGTGGGTAAGAAGGATGGCAAAGTGAACAAGGGTATATTTGATATACGGGTTATTGATGTGTGCCTTACTAGTGTTTATAGTAGCCCTGGTATTTGATACTTGTTCGGTTGCTAATATTAGTAACTCAAACAGGAGTTACGAATAAGCAGAGACTAGTTGAAGGGAAGTGACGATGAGTGTTGGAAGTAGTTCCAAGATTGATATGATCATCATCACACACTCCCTATACTTTCGGGATTAGTGTTAAACCTAAATAAATGTTATTTGGCGTTTGCGTTGAGCATGAATATGATTTGATCATGTTTAATGCAATACGGTTATTCATTTAAAGTCAGAGAATAATTATTGTTCTATTTACATGAATAAAACCTTCAATGGTCATACACCCAATTGAAATAGTTTGTTGAATCTCGATCGTAGTGATACACATATTCATAATATTGATGCCAAAAGATGCAAAGTTAATAATGATAGTGCAACTTATTTGTGGCAATCGCCGCTTGGGTCATATCGGTGTAAAGCGATGAAGAAACTCCATAAAGATGGATTTTCGAATCACTTGGTTATGAATCATTTGATGCTTGCGAACCGTGCCTTTTGGGCAACATGACTAAGACTCCGTTCTCGGAACAATGGATCGAGCAACTAACTTACTGGAAATAATACATACTGATGTATGTGATCCGATGAGTGTTGATGCTCTTGGCGAGTATCGTTATTTTCTGACCTTCACAAATGATTTGAGCAGATATGAGTATATATACTAAATGAAGCACAAGTCCGAAACATTTGAAAAGTTCAAAGAATTTCAGAAGTGAAGTGGAGAATCATCGTAACAAGAAAATAAAGTTTCTACAATCTGATCATAGAGGAGAATATTTGAGTTACGAGTTTGGCCTTCATTTAAAAACAATGTGGAATAGTTTCATCGCTCACGCCACATGGAACACCACAGCGTAATGGTGTGTCCGAACGTCATAATCACACTTTATTGGATATGGTGCGATCTATGATATCTCTTACCGATTTACCACTATTGTTTTGGAGTTATGCATTAGAGACAGCTGCATTCACGTTAAAAAGGGCACCATCAAAATCTGTTGAGACGACGCCTTATGAATTGTGGTTTGGCAAGAAACCAAAGTTGCCATTTCTTAAATTTTGGGGCTGCGATGCTTATGTGAAAAAGTTTCAACCTGATAAGCTCGAACCCAAATCGGAGAAGTGCGTCTTCATAGAATACCCAAAGGAAACTGTTGGGTACACCTTCTATCACAGATCCGAAGGCAAGACATTCGTTGTTAAGAATGGATCCTTTCTAGAGAAGGAGTTTCTCTCGAAAGAAGTGAGTGGGAGGAAAGTAGAACTTGATGAGGTAATCTGTACCTGCTCCCTTATTGATAGTAGTTCATCACGTAAACCGGTTCTGTGACACCTACACCAATTAGTGAGGAAGTTAATGATATTGATCATGAAACTTCAGATCAAGTTACTACTGAACCTTGTAGGTCAACCAGAGTAATATCCGCACCAAAGTGGTACGGTAATCCTATTCTGGAGGCCATATTACTTGACCAAGGCAAACCTACAAACTATGAAGAAGCGATGGTGAGCCTAGATTCCACAAAATGGCTTGAGGCCATGAAATCTGAGATGGGATCCATGTATGAGAACAAAGTGTGGACTTTGGTTGACTTGCCCGGTGATCGGCAAGCCATTAAGAATAAATGGATCTTTGAGAAGAAGAAGAAGACCCATACCGACGGTAATGTTATCGTTTACATAAAGCTCGACTTGTTGCAAAAGGTTTTCGACAAGTTCAAGGGGTTGACTACGATGAGACTTTCTCACCAGAAGCGATGTTTAAGTCCGTCCGAATCATGTTAGCAATTGCCGTATTTTATGATTATGAAATTTGGCAAATGGATGTCAAAACTGCATTCCTCGAATAGATTTACGGAAGAAGAGTTGTATATGATGCAACCGTAAGGTTTTGTCGATCCAAAGGGAGCTAACAAAATGTGCAAGCTCCAAATGATCCATCTATGGACTGGTGCAAGCATCTCGGAGTTGGAATATATGCTTTGATAGGTTGATCAAAGCATATAGTTTTATCTGCATTTGCGGTGAAGCCTGTATTTACAAGAAAGTGAGTGGGAGCTCAGAGCATTTCTAAAACTATAGGTAGATGACATATTGTTGATTGGAAATGATATAGAAATTCTGGATAGCATAAAAGGATACTTGAATAAGAGATTTTCAAAGAAAGACCTCGGTGAAGCTGCTTACACATTGAGCATCTGGATCTATAGATCAAGACGCTTGATAAGATTTTTCAATGAGTACATACCTTGATAAGATTTTGAAGTAGTTCAAAATGGAACAGTCAAAGAAGGAGTCCTTGTCTGTGTTACAAGGTGTGAAGTTGAGTAAGACTCAAAGCCCGACCTTGGCAGAAAATAGAAAGAGAATGAAAAAATCATTCCCTATGCCTCAGCCATAGGTTCTATAAAGTATGCTATGTCAGTGTACTGCACCTATTGTATACCTTGCTCTGAGTTTGGCAAGGGAGTACAATTTTGATCTAGGAGTAGATCATCGACAGCGATCAAGAATATCCTTAGTGAGGACTAAGGAAATATCTCTCGATTATGAAGGTGATAAAAGAGCCCGTCAGAAGAGTTACATCGGTGCAAGCTTTTACACCGATCCAGATGACTCTAAGTCTCAATCTGGATACATATTGAAAGTGGGAGCAATTAGCTAGAGTAGCTCCGTGCGAGCATTGTAGACATAGAATATTTGTAAATACATACGGCTCTGAATGTGATGTAATCTGCTGACTAAACTTCTCTCACGAGCAAAACATGATCATACCTTAGTACTCTTTGGGTGTTGATCACATAGCGATGTGAACTAGATTATTGACTAGTAAACCCTTTGGTGTTGATCACACGACGATGTGAACTATGGGTATTGATCACATACAGATGTGAATATTGGTGTTAAATCACATGGTGATGTGAACTAGATTATTGACTCTAGTGCAAGTGGGAGACTGAAGGAAATATGCCCTAGAGGCAATAATAAAGTTATTATTTATTTCCTTATTTCATGATAAATGTTTATTATTCATGCTAGAATTGTATTAACCGGAAACTTAGTACATGTGTGAATAAATAGACAAACAGAGTATCACTAGTATGCCTCTACTTGACTAGCTCGTTAATCAAAGATGGTTATGTTTCCTAGCCATAGACATGAGTTGTCATTTGATTAATGGGATCACATCATTAGAAGAATGATGTGATTCACTTGACCCATTCCGTTAGCTTAGCACTTGATCGTTTAGTATGTTGCTATTACTTTCTTCATGACTTATACAAGTTCCTATGACTATGAGATTATGCAACTCCCGTTTACCAGAGAAACACTTTGTGTGCTACCAAACGTCACAACGAATCGGGTTATTATAAAGGTGCTCTCACAGGTGTCTCCAAAGGTACTTGTTGGGTTGGCGTATTTCGATATTAGGATTTGTCACTCCGATTGTCGGAGAGGTATCTCTGGCCCACTCGGTAATACACATCACTATAAGCCTTGCAAGCATTGTAACTAATGATTTAGTTGCAGGATGATGTATTATGGAACGAGCAAAGAGACTTGCCGGTAACGAGATTGAACTAGGTATTGAGATACCGACGATCGAATCTCAGGCAAGTAACATACCGATGACAAAGGGAACAATGTATGTTTTGTTATGCGGTTTGATCGATAAATATCTTCGTAGAATATGTGGGAGCCAATATGAGCATCCAGGTTCCGCTATTGGTTATTGACCGGAGACGTGTCTCAGTCATGTCTACATAGTTCTCAAACCCGTAGGGTCCGCACGCTTAAAGTTCGATGACGGTTATATTATGAGTTTATGTGTTTTCATGTACCGAAGGAGTTCGGAGTCCCGGATGAGATCGGGGACATGAAGAGGAGTATCGAAATGGTTGAGACGTAAAGATCGATATACTGGACGACTATATTCGAACATCGAAAAGGTTCCGAGTGATTCGGGTATTTTTCGGAGTACCGGAGAGTTAGGGAATCTGCATTAGGCCTTAATGGGCCATATGGGAAAGGAGAGAAAGGTCCCAAAGGGTGGCCGCACCCCTCCCCATGGACTAGTCCGAATTGGACTAGGGAGGGGGGGCGCCCCCTTCCTTCCTTATCCTTCTCCTTCCCTTCTCCTACTCCAACAAGGAAAGGAGAAATCCTACTCCCGGTGGGAGTAGGACTCCCCCCTTGGTGCGCCTCCTCCTAGGCCCGCCGCCCCCTTGCTCCTTTATATGGGGGAAGGCGGCACCTCTAAACACAACAATTGATCCCTTGGATCTCTTAGCCGCAGCGGTGCCCCTCCACCATAATCCACCTCGATAATATCGTAGTGGTGCTTAGGCGAAGCCCTGCTTTGGTAGAACATCATCGCCGCCACCACGCCGTCAGGCCGATGAAACTCTCCTCAAAGCTCGTCTCGATCGGAGTTCGAGGGACGCCATCGAGCTGAACGTGTGCTGAACTCGGAGGTGCCGTATGCTCGTACTTGATCGGTCGGGTCGTGAAGACGACGACTACATCAACCGCTAAGCAGTTAACGCTCGCTTTCGGTCTCACGAGGGTACGTGGACACACTCTCCCCTCTCGTGTCTATGCATCACCATGATCTTGTGTGTGCGTAGGAAATTTTTTGAAATTACTACGTTCCCTAACAGTTCCGGTGCCATAAAAATCAACAACTTCGAAGGCACAAGTCCGAGGGTGGTGAACGGTCATAGAATCAAACATTATATCTCAGGTAATCCTATCAATGTTGAAACTAATATTATTGAGACCGTAACCTCGGAGGAATACATAAGGGACACTTTCAAGAACGTTTCAGACTCCGAAAAGGAATAGTTATGTGGTACGGTAAGTACACCGACTCCAAAAAATTTCTAATGTATTTTTTTCTTCTTTTTGGAATATTTAATAATTTTAGGAAGAAATATGTAATCCGGGATGGACAAGATGCCTACACTAGGGTGGAGGGCGCGGTGATACGTCTCCAACGTATATATAATTTTTATTGTTCCATGCTATTATATTACCCGCTTTGGATGTTTATGGGCTTTACTTTACACATTTATATCATTTTGGGACTAACCTACTAACCGGAGGCCCAGCCCAGATTGCTGTTTTTTTTCCTATTTCAAAGTATTTCAAAGAAAAGGAATATCAAATGGAGTCCAAACGGAATGAAACCTTCGGGAGCGTGATTGTTGGAACAAACGTGATCCAGACGACATGGAGTGCAAGCCAAGAAGTAGCAGACGGCGCTACTGTCTCATGAGCCCCTCATGCCACCGCCTACTTCTTCCTCCTATATATACCCACGCACTCGAAAACATCCAAGGAGCCAACGAAAAACAATTTCCACCACCATAACCTTCAGATCCATGAGATCCCATCTTGGAGCCTTTCTTCGCGCCTCCGCCAGAGGGGGAATCGACCATGGAGGGCTTCTACATCAACACCATAGCCCCTCCGATGAGTTGTGAGTAGTTTACCACAGACCTTCGGGTCCATAGTTATTAGCTAGATGGCTTCTTCTCTCTTTTTGGATCTCAATACCATGTTCTCCCCCTCTCTTGTGGAGATCTATTCAATGTAACTCTTTTTGCGGTGTGTTTGTCGAGATCCGATGAATTGTGGGTTTATGATCAAGTTTATCTATGAGAAATATTTGAATCTCCTCTGAATTTTTTTTAGGTATGATTGAGTTATCTTTGCAAGTCTCTTCGAATTATCAGTTTGGTTTGGCCTACTAGATTGATCTTTCTTGCAATGGGAGAAGTGCTTAGCTTTGGGTTCAATCTTGCGGTGTCCTTACCCAGTGACAATAGGGGTTGCAAGGCACGTATTGTATTGTTGCCGTCGAGGATAAAAAGATGGGGTTTATATCATATTGCATGAGTTTATCCCTCTACATCATGTCATCTTTCTTAATGCGTTACTCTGTTCTTATGAACTTAATACTCTAGATGCATGCTGGATAGCGGTCGATGTGTGGAGTAATAGTAGTAGATGCAGGTATGAGTCGGTCTACTTGTCACGGACGTGATGCCTATATACATGATCATACCTAGATAATCTCATAATTATTCGCTTTTCTATCAATTGCTCGACAAGAATTTGTTCACCCACCGTAATACTTATGCTATCTTGAGAGAAGCCACTAGTGAAACCTATGGCCCCCGGGTCTATATTTTATCATATAAGCTTTCAATCTACTTTTATTTGCATCTTTACTTTTCCTATCTATATTATAAAATACCAAAAATATATTTATCTTATCATACTATCTCTATCAGATCTCACCTTCGCAAGTGGCCGTGAAGGGATTGACAATCCCTTTATTAGGGGTGGAAAGTGGTAGCAGATAATCCGAAATATCCGATTTTCGTATTCGAGAAAATGCCTATTCGTATCCGAAACATCCGCATCCGAACCAAAATGGAAATGGAAATTATCCGTATCCGAGTTTATTAAACAAATAAAAATAAAATATGGTAGGAGATTTTGACACAAATATGGATATGGAATTTCATATGATTCTAATGTTCCTACTTCAGTTTTGAAATGTGTGCCTCTGTTATAAAGACATAAGGGGTTTGTATTTCGTGTGGTCCGGTCAAGACGGTTGGGGAGGTGAACTTTGCATATGCAAGGGTTTATAGGGTGACACTCTCCAAGTTGAATCCGCAATGCATTCCATAGATAATCTGACTACTTCGTATGTTTTCATGAATCTCAGATTCTGAACAGCATCATAATGATTATGAGCTTGCGCGCATGAAACGAATGAAGTAGAACAACGCCATGGATGTCAAACTTGGCATTAAGGGACTGAAATCAAGTCTGGATGCAATGCAATGCAAACGCTCTCCACCTACAGATTCATGCTCAGAATATGATCCTAACAGTGATTCTGAGCTAGAGGGAGACCTAAGTCAATGTAGCTCCCTAGTGGAGGAGTCAGAGTAAGATGCCCTATATTATTCACCCATCAAGGTACTTGCTCTAACTTTCCAAGGTTACATTGCTCGCATATATCTTGCAACTGATGCTTTGCATTGCTTCTACTTTGTTGAACTGCCATTAGCTTAGTTTACACATCGTGTATGTGAATACGCCATGCCTATCCATTTTCAGTACATATTCCATCTGTCATCATACCATATTTATCCATTCAAATGTTGTTCTTGTGTATCAGACGTTCAAAAGGAAGAGGGCGATTGCTGATCATGGAGGAGCACAAGCAAAGTATTTGGAAAAGGTAGTGGCACCGATAAATCAAATAGCCCATTAGGTGTAGTTGCAATATCACCGACCCACAAAATACCCCAACTCTAGCAGACTCTAGCCCTACTACATCGGTCATTTCGATGCCCCAACTCGCAGACCCCAACCGCAAAGAAACAAGATGATTATGCCGCTTGACATAGCACCACTGACGATGCAAAACCCCCATTCCAAAGAAAGAGTACACCAACTCCAGTTGCCAAATCCCTTTTCGAACCAGAGAGAGCCCCAATTGCAGCAAATAGGACCCCTATTCCATTTCTTCCCAGTTTAGAAGATGAAGCTTATGTTGTTGTCAGGAACTTTGTGCGCATCTTTTCTTCATGGAAAGATTATACCACAGACGTAACAATTTCAGTCTTCCTCCGCAACTTACGCGTAAGTAATGTACTAATGTTATTCATGGTCATTACTGCATATGTTTCTGCTGACAGAAGACACAAGATTTCATTCTTTTAAATAGGCGAGGAGCAAACTGTATTGTGATGACGAGCAAGAGTTGGTTGCGCTTTTCAAGCAGTCGTTGATGAAGTATCGTTCCTACCTGAGGCAAGCGCACTTCGATGGCAAGCATCTGAACGAAATTTCTGTAAAGTCTCCGGTGCTACATTTATCCGACGGTGAATGGAATAATCTTGTTACACATTGGTCTCGGCTGTAGCGTAAGGTACTGTCTATGATATCACATCACAATTTGAACTACATTTCTGCATTTGCCTTAATGTCTCACTTGTAATGAAAACTGTTAGCGTAAGAATATTCGTTCTCAAGGGACCACAGAATCTCGCAACTATACTGCATTAATCGCATTGCTCTTGTGAGTACCTCTTGCCCTGTATAACCATACTTTCTTTCATAGCTGTTTGATTATGTAGCATCACCGCACATGTTAGCCTCAGTAATCGTCCCATTTGGTGGACATTATAAGATCCGTATGGACTCTTGCACAAATTTAGAATCAACCCAATGCTTTTGAAGAGGTTTAGCTCTGCAGTCCTCTTGTAAGGACTGAACGTGGTCTATCACCGTACTTACATTATCAGTACTCCTCCGTCCCATAATATAAGAACATTTTGTATAGTACACGGTGTTCAAAACACTCTTGTATTATGGGAAGAGGGATTGGTTCATTTTGTAGCATTATGCATCTTATCTCCCTCGCCCACCATTTACTAAAAAGATCAGATCTATATTTAATCTTACCAACAAGTAGAATACATGGACAATGCCAAGGTGTAAGTGTAGCCCATTGCTCTTGACAGTACATTTTGTCCTGTAACGCTTGTACTTCCAGGGATTGGTAGTTGATTATGTAGCATCAATCTGCATCTTCTCTTCATTATCCTCTATCCCTTCCAGTATTATCATATCTATAATTACTATCTACAAAATGTAGAGTACAGGCAATGCTTATGAAGAAGATTATGTGCTGAAATTCTTGAGTTATCCTTCCCATGACATGAAGAAGGGCATTATAAAGCCGTGTTAATCGTTAATGTAAGTCAGTCCTTCTAAAGCCTTTATCCTCAACTGCTGTTTAATTTGCTCATACTCCCTATCGCTTATCTGCTGTTTAGTTTGTTGTTTCTACCAAAATGCATGTTCGTAAGAACTGTAAGTTCTAAGTTTTACTTGTAAAACCAAATTTCTTATTCATACCATGCACATTACTTAATACTCCCTATATGTATGCTTGGTTCTATGGATCTATAATCCAGTGTGTGGTGAAGCAGCCCACGTTTGCACCTTGTCATCTCCTGTTTCATCTTACTGATGTGGCTGATGATATGAACAACATGCCATGCACATTATCCAAAATAGATACAATGATTTTCTTTGCCCTTCATCTATGCTTGTTATGTTGACATGGTAATCCAAAGAGTGTGGTGAAGCTCCCGCATTATGAACAATGCCAAATTATGTTATTGATACTTTGAACTTACTCTTTATTTTCTAATTTGAAATTGGATAGAATTGATGTAACAGTTATCATCTTTGTTTATACACGTGCAAAACATGTCATCTCTCTCGCTTTGTTTCAGTGGTGATATGCCCGATGGCATGCACAAGTCTCGTCAAGGCTGTGAGACAAACCCAACATATATTGCAGCAAAGAAGGCAAAACATCTTGAAGATAGCGAGACAACCCCAAAGTCTTGTCTTGATGCGTTGTTCAAGTTACTTGAGACTAACAAATGAGACAAGCTCGAGAATTAGTTATGCGAATCAGGACTTCTTCAGTCCCAAGTTCTAGCAGTAAAGGCATTACTGCAACTCAACTTCGACTTGAAGTCCTATCTCTAAGAAAGATTATGGAGAACACCAATGAGAACCTCATCACTAAACAGCTACACTGGAAGCTATGATCGACATGCTAGGCCAGCCTCACAGCCTTGCTCAAGAAATTTCATGCAGTTCCCCCGCAAGGCTAACCTTTCTTGAACTGTCTTGGAAGTGGTCTCGGCTCAGTATTATTTTGTTACGCTGCAATGGTGCCCAGTTTTTGTAATCTGCTTCTTCGTTGTGCTTTATGATCATTGGTGGCGAACTTCGATGCCCAGTGGATGTAATATACCTTAAATCCTTTATTGTATAGTGTAGGTTTATTCTTAGTTACTATGCCGTAATTTCTTTATTGTATAGAGTAGGTTTGTTCTTAATTCCTACTAGTTACTGCCATCATTCGCTATCTAAAAAAATCAGATGTAGTCGAATCGGGCAAAACATTTGATTCTAACAGGGCAGGTTTTTAGCAGGCCACAATTGGGCCGGCCTGCGTCTTTCTTGGGCCTGAATGATTGGGGCCTTCACACATTGCGCCAGGCCCAAACATACACATGCCTATATTTTAGTTGGGCCTTTTGTCGACCCAAATAGCTTAATTTGGCCTGTAGCGTTGGGCCATTAACAGGCTGAATATTGTAATCGGCCCGTTACGGCCGAGATGAAACCACGGCCTTTAGCAGGCCAAAATGCATGTTGGGCCTCAATTTTCACTAGTCGTCGACGGGCCTTCAAAGAAGTTGAAATGTAGACCGGCCGTTATGGGCCCGATTAGCTCACGGGTCGTTACCAGGCGAAACATATCTCGGGCCTTAGTTGGCCCATCGATATCATGGGCCTTTAAGAGGTCAAAGCTTAGTACAGTGCATTAACGGGCCGAATTACGCGACGGGCCTTTAACAGGCCCAAAGTCACGTTGGGCATAACTGTTGCCACCTTTAGCATGGGCCGTTAGTGGGCCTGATGTCTGAAAGTGCGTTATATCGACTAGAGGGGGGTGAATAGGCGATTTTTATGAATTCTTCACTAAGGAATTTGCCGGTGAGGAAATTCCTTAGCGAAGAACTACTTGCATCGGAATAAGTACTCAAAAGTAAGCATAACAGAATACAGGCATGGTCATTATGATGAAATGAAGACAATCACAGAGTACAGAAAGCGTAATCAGGATAACACAAGATGAAGACAAACAGACTGAAGAAATTGAACTGACGAAATTGAGAAAGTCTTCAGTCAAAGTCTTGAAACACAGATATGAACAAACACTCAACACAAAGAATGAGGAAATGAATGAGTTGAGGAAATAGAACCAATAAGGTTGGTGAAGACAATGATTTGGTAGACCAGTTCCAACTGTTGTCTCAGCTTGTACGTCTGGTTGAGCGGCTGAGTATTTAAACTCGAGGACACACAGCCCGGACACCCAGCCGAAAGCACGCAGCTCAGACACCCAGTCCTCACCCACATGCACCTCGCCCAATCACTCGTGGTAAGTCTCCGTGACTTCCAAACCTTCACAGACTTCGGTCACTCGGCGATCCACAATTCCTCTTGGATGTTTCTAGACCATGACGCCTAACCGTCTGGAAGAAGCATGATCTTCAAAGGTAACAAGCGCCGATCCACGTAGGATCAATCTCTTCATGATGCTCAATCACTTTGGGTTTGTAGGTGTTTGGGTTTGGGTTTTTCCTCACTCGATGATTTTCGCTCAAAGTCCCTGGAGGATGGGATGGTCTCAAGTGACAAGTGTCAGTTTCTCTCGGAGCATCCAACCAGCTAGTGGTTGTAGGGGGTGGCTATTTATAGCCTAGAGAGCAGCCCGACATGATAAGACATAAATGCCCTTCAATGATATGACCGTTAGGTAGATAAGATATTTTGGGACAGCTGGCGCAAGACAAAGAACGGTCGGAAATTTGACTCTCAAATTCCTCAGGGCTATCATGTTCCTCACTGTGTAGGCAATTCACACTGGCGAATTCCTAACTCCCCAATCAGAACAAATTCCTCAGAGACCAGAAGAACTTCGTCTCTGTCACTGAAGAAATTGACTGAATTGTATGAGATTTCCAAAGGCTTCACTCGAAGGGATTGGTAGGTGTAGGATTTTGAGTTGAGCATCACATGGAAATTTTTCCTTAGTATTTCCTCGACCCCCTTTAACAAAGACGGTGTTTCCTATGACTCAAGAAAGAGAAAAACGAAACTACGAAAACAAAAGTCTTCACGCTTCATGTTCCTCAAACGAATACCAAGTCTTCAAGGTCACACCAATTTCTTCACTTTCAAAGTCTTCGTAAAGTCTTCATCAAGAACTTCATTTTTAGGGTCGACTTTTTCTGTAAATATCAAACTCCTCATAGACTTATAGACCTGTGTACACTCAAAAACACATTAGTCCCTTAACCTATAAGTCTTCAATACACCAAAATCACTAAGGGCACTAGATGCACTTACAATCTCCCTTTTGGTGATTGATGACAATATAGGTTAAGTTTTCAACGGGATAAACATATGAAGTGTAATTATCGATATTGAGGAATTTGATTGCAAGATATAGAAGAAGTCCCTCAAGATGTGCATAGTGAGGAATTTGCTTTTGAGGCAATGCACATTTGAAGAGTCGAATCATGGAGATCTCCCCCTATATCTTGTAATTCATACACGCATTCTACATATAATATGAAGAATTTGAAATGCATGATGAAATATGGTGACTGATGTAATTCAGCATGCGGAAGAACACATCAAAAGTATCAGAGCACCATCGGGTTTAAGATTACAACTCAATCCAATAAAAGTTTCGGAAGAGCGAGAGTTGTAACTTAGCAAAAAAATGCCCATATAATAGACCCGCTTGAAGACTAACTCAAATTTCTCCCTCTTTGTCATCGAATGACCAAAAGGATCAAAACTGAGGACTAACGCCCCTGAAGAATATCAAGTTGATGGAGGAGTGTCAGCGTTGTCGGGGTCGGTTGTCGTAGTAGGGCCTGCCGCAGTGTCGTCCAAGTCTTCATTTTCATCAGTGTCGCGTGATGAAAAATAAGAGCTGGCTACCAAGGAAGGAACCTTGACCTTCTTGAATTTCTTCGGTGGAGGTGCGGACCAGTCAAATTCTTCCTTTAGACCCATTGTCTTCAGATCGTCTGCGCTGTAGACATGAGATAGAACAGCCCAGGTACGGTTGAAGGTTTCATGGAGGTAGTATTGGTTTTTCTTCACGTACTTTGGAGTAACATACATGTACTCCCTCCATTCTCTTGCCCATCTCCTTTCAATCCGGCGTATGCACCTTTGCGCTGATTTTTGTTTTCCTTTCCGAACTTAGCCTCATCAGTGTGCAATAGTCAAGATAGATGTCCTCAGTATTTCAAAAGCAGTCATGACCTCAGGCCTCTTTCCTCCTTTCGTGGCTTCTTACCGCTCGCCATATTCTTCAGCTTGAGGAATTTGAACAATTGAATTCTCTCAAGAAGTATGCAACTTTTCTTCAAGGAACGCTGCAAATGAGTTAAGTTGATGAGAACCTAGTGATTCAAAGAATGGACATGAGTACCGTGAACATAGTATAGTTGCGAGGAATTTGGAGAGGTCATATGCGTTCTCGTAAGGTTTTCCAAAAAGAACAAGTTTGAGGAATTTGACCAGATGAGCCTTGAAGAATTTCACTAAGCTTTCTTTGTCTTAGGTTCCAGATTTGTATAGATCGAGGATCCACACAATTGAGGAATCTTGAAGAAAAATGATGCTTAGGGAAACGAATCAAGAATGTATGACTTGTGAGGTGTTTTGTGTGTGAGGATTTAAAGAATAAAACACCTTTGAAGATTTTCAGGAAGGCTTGAGAATCAAAGCGAGTAATAAAAGTAACTTTTAATTACCCGAAGTGAAGAACACGACGAACTGAGAAGTGTAGATTTGAAGCTCGCCAGTTCAGATCTTCCACGCCGTAACTCGGCGGAGGAAGACAGGTACGGCGGCGGCGGAGTGAAGATTTCCGCGGCTGGCGCGAGTACGACGGCGATGAGGTCGAGGCAGTGAAGCTCTTCCTCATCGGCGACGATGGAGTAGCGGCGGCGCTAGGGTTTGAGAAGCTCGAGCGAGAGAGAGAGCGGTCGAGCGGAGTAAAGGAAGTGAGGAAGGGGAGAGGGGTATTTATAGTCGCAGTGAAAACTGTTCGCTCAAGATTTAGGACGAACGTGCTCGACCCTTCTCATTCACTTGACATGTGTCACCCACGGAAAGAAAAGTTGAGAACGTGTTAGATGGTGGGTCAATATATAATTCTATCGTGGGAAGCGGAACGGTTTGAGCGGCAAAGCCGAAAAATTGGCTAAGATAAGTTCTAAAGTTTCGTTCGCAATTTCTTCAGCTGGCCAGGACACAGTGAAGATTTTGAACGAGTTTCAAATAGAACGCACATGAAGAATTTGTGAATAGATTGGGTTGAGTATAGCATAGAGGGGGAAGGGTCCGATCACATTCACTTAGCAGAAAAAGCAACTTGAAGAAATAGTCATAAGTGAATGATGTAGAGGACATAAACCCATATATATATATAGCCAATGAAGAAAGACAACAAAAACAGTGAAGATTTTGCAAAGTTGAAGAATTTGAAAAACTGGAGAATTTCAAAAATGAGGAAAAACTCAAATTGAAGATTTTCAACTTTGGTGGTGGCGTGACCCAATCAGATGAGAATGATGATTTCAGACACCGCTGCATAATTGTCGAGGGTTCTGAGAATCAAATTCTTCATTAATTTCTTCACACTTAGAGTGTTATTCTTCATTGATTGAAGAAAACGCTTTCTTCATGTGTTGCACATTTAAGTCATCAATTTTGCATAAGTGTCAGGATGTGTGTCCTTTTCAAAGAACATTCAAAGATTCTAAGATATTTAGCTCACACCGCAACTTGTTCAATCTCTTCTCATCCAAGGGCTTTGTGAAGATATCGGCTAGTTGTTCTTCGGTCTTCACATGATCAATAAAGATGTCGCCCATCAACACATGATCACGAAGAAAATGATGACGAATCTGAATGTGCTTTGTCTTCGAGTGTTGAACTGGGTTGTGAGCAATATTGATGGCACTCTCATTGTCACAGTAGAGAGGCACATTCTTCACGTTGATGCCATAGTCCTTGAGAGTTTGCTTCATCCACAGCAATTGAGCACAAAGAAGAACCAGCAGCAATGTACTCAGCTTCCGCAGAGACAAAGGATACGCAGTTCGCTTTCTTCGAGGACCAATGCACCAAAGATCGTCCGAGGAAATGACAAGTACCAGATGTTGACTTGCGGTCCACACGATCACCAACATAGTCAGAGTCAGAATATCCAATGAGATCAAAAGTAGAGCCCTTGGGGTACCATAATCCTAGTGTTGGTGTGTGAGCTAGATATCGAAGAATATGCTTCACAACCTTATGGTGTGATTCCTTCGGTGTAGCTTGAAATCGGGCACACATGCAAACACTAAGCATTATATCTGGCCTAGATGCACATAAGTACAATAAAGAACCAATCATGGAGCGGTATACCTTGTGATCAAGTCAATACCATTTTCATCAAGGCATAGATGGCCATTTGTGGGCATAGGAATTTTGAAGCCTTTGCAATCTTGCATGCCGAATTTCCTCATAACATCCTTGAGGTATTTCTCCTGAGATATGAATATGCCATTGTGTTGTTGACGAATTTGAAGACCTAAGAAGAATTTCAATTCTCCCATCATAGACATTTGATATTATTCACTCGTCATATATGCAAATTCATCACTATAACGTTGGTCAAGACACAAAGATAATATCATCAACGATATTTGGCACACAAACAGTTCACCATCGTAAGATTTAGTAAAGAGAGTAGGGTCGAGTGAACCGGTGTGAAGCCATTCTTCACGAAGAATTCCTTCAAAGTATCATACCACGCCTCGAGGGCCTCGCTTGAGGCCATAGAGGGCCTTGTTGAGTCTCAAGACTTTGTCGAGATTCTTTGGATCTTCAAAACACGGGGTTGAGCAACATATACTTCTTCCTCAAGCTTACCATTGAGGAATGCACTTTTCACATCCATTTGATATAAAATGATATTATGATGGTTAGCATAAGCAAGTAATATGCAAATAGCCTCAAGTCTAGCAACAGGTGCAAAAGTTTCATCGAAATCAATTCCTTCAACCTGTGTGTAGTCTTGAGCTACAAGTCGTGCCTTATTCCTCACCACAAGGCCATTTTCATCTTGCTTGTTGCGGTAGATCCACTTTGTGCTAATGATATTATGCTTGCGAGGATCTGGACGTTTGACCAGTTCCGGACATTGTTGAGCTCGAATCGATGTAATTCTTCTTGCATGGCCTGAATCCACTCGGGCTCCAAAATGCTTCATCTACCTTAGTGGGCTCTGTGATAGAGACAAAAGCATAGTGCCCACAAAAGTTAGATAAATGTGAAGCTTTTGAGTGTGTGAGAGGACCCGGTGCTTCAATGTCATCGATGATCTTATCAACTTGCACTTCTTTTGCAACGTGAGGATGAGCTGGTTGTCGCCGAGGAACTTGATCAAGATTTTCTTCAAAGACCATTTTCTTCAGCATTGTCTTCAGGTGCATTAGCTCGACATTCTTCGCGTTCTGGAATGAATTCTTCAGCATATTCTTCAGTAGGAATGACATCCTCAGTCGCCTTGAAGTTGATAGAATCCTCAGGTGCTGGTTCATCTGTCACAGAAGGTAGGTGCTCTCTTTGCGAGCCATTAGTTTCATCGAATCAAGACATCTACAGTTTCAACAACCTTGTGAAGAGCGTTGTTGAAGACTCAGAGGTGTGCGTAGTCCTTTCCATAACCAAGCATAAAACCATCATGTGCTTTCGGTGCAAATTTAGCATTGTGATGAGGATCTCTAATCCAACATTTAGCAATCAAGACTTTGAAATAACTCACATTGGGTTTCTTGTCGTTGAGGAGTCATAGGCAGTCTTCTTGAAGAATTTGTGAAGATATACTCTGTTGATGATGTGGCACGCGGTATCAATTGCATCAATCCAAAAATGACGAGTATGCTTTATATTCATCAAGCATAGTGCGAGCCATCTCAACAAGAGTTCTGTTCTTGCGCTCCACGACGCCATTTTGCTGAGGAGTATAGGGAGCAGATAACTCATGAGTAATACCAAGTTCATCAAGATAGTCATCAAGACCAGAATTCTTGAACTCAGTTCCATTGTCACTCCTGATGTGCTTGACCTTCACACCAAAGTTGGTTGAAGCCCTCGAGGAAAATCGTTTGAAGACTTCCTGCACTTCATGTTTGTAAGTAACAATGTGTACCCATGTGTAGCGAGAGTAATCATCAACAATAACAAAGTCATATAGAGATGCATCATTAGTGACTGCTGAGTAATGATTAGGACCAAAGAGGTCCATGTGAAGCAATTCGAATGGACGAGTAGTGGTCATGATAGTCTTCGCTGGATGCTTGGCCTTGGTCATTTTTCCAGCTTCACAGTCTCCACACAAGTGATCCTTTAGGAATTTGACATTCTCAATGCCAATGACATGCTTCTTCTTCGCAAGCGTGCAGTAAATTCCTCATGCCTACGTGACCAAGTCATCGATGTCATAGCCAGCCTTCTAAAGCTTTTGCAAGTAGACACACGGCTGGTTGTGGTCCTCAGAGAGAAATCAACAATATACAAGTCTCCTCTCCTAAAGCCTTCAAGACTTTGGAATTGTCAGCTTCCATAATCACAACACAACGATACTTGCCAAAGACAACAACCATATCAAGATCACAAAGCATTGAGATCGACATGAGGTTGTATCCTAAGGACTCAACAAGCATGACTTTGTCCATGTGTCCGCCCTTAGAGATAGCAACCTTACCTAGACCCAATACGACTTTTGCCTTGGTCAAGAAAGATGATATGCTTCAGATGTGACGGTGATAAGGGAGCATCCATCAATAGGTTCTTGTCACCAGTCATGTGATTTGTACATCCACTATCGAGGACCCACTCAGTGGCTTTGGGTTGATCATCCTGCAGATGAATTAGTGCAACTTACGAACTCATATACTTCATCAGTGAAGAATATGATATCAAATTCATCAGATGAATTTCATCAAAGAGTAAAATAGACATAGCAGTATGAGGACGTGTGAAATGAAAGTTCATTTCATCATGATTCGCATGCGTCCTTTCAGGCATTTTTGTCAGGCCCCCAGCAAATTCTTCAGACGTTAAAGTACGTCTGGAGACCTGACCCTGCAGAAGAAATTAGTTCTTTTTCTTCACCACCCACATCTGAAGGGGTCGCAAAGAGTTCATCACTCTACGAGCTCCATATGAGAATGGTGCCATAGAAGCCAATCCATTTCGTTTCACATAAGAGGGGTTAGGGTAAGCATATGAATAAGCAGAGAAATTCTTCAAGGACCTATGAACATAATGATTTGAAGAATAACGCACATATTCATAGCCCTTAGCTCTACCCTGCGAAACAGAGTTGTTAGCACGATGATAATCATATGAGGACTTTGATCCTTTCGAGGAATTTGATCCATGTGAGGAATTTGGTCCGTATGAGGACTTGGATCCATATGAAGAATTTGGTCCATATGAAGAGTTTGATCTGGGGTTCCTATTCTTCATGTGTGGTGTCATGAGGACATTCACCTGAATACTTTCAAGGCACTTCTTGGGAACCCAGATTTTCTTCATAGGAGAACCGTTCCTGCAGTTAGTGCCAAAATATCTAGCAAATACTTCACCATTCTGATTTTTGAATAGTTTATAGTTGGAGTCAAATGACTCATCAGAAGAATGAGGAGATTCACGTGCAAAGCCAGATAAGTTAGATGGATCAACTGGAGGTCCCTTTGCAAAGCAACCCATGAGGTTTTGGGGTACCGCTCAAAGCTTCCAATATGTTCCATCAACATTGAGTTTCCTCTCAAAGGCAATACCCTCTTTCCTAGGGTTTCTGTTTAGGATCTGCTTTTTAAGCACATCACAAAGAGTCTGATGCCCTTTGAGGCTTTTGTACATGCCTGTCATGTACAATTCCATCAGCCCTGCATCGTCAGTGATACTAGCAATGTCCTCAAATGAGGAATTAGTGATAGCAGAGGTAGGTGAAGAATTTTAACAGTTGAAGCATTTGAACATTCAGGTGAAGAATTAGCAGATTCACGTTCAATGCACTTTAAGCATGGAGGAACAAATTCTTCCTGAGAAGCGCTGATTTGTTGAGCTAGCAGTGAATCGCGCTCCTTCTGAAGATCTTCATAACTCACTCTTAGCTTCTCAAGATCTTGCTTCTTATGAAGAAATTCATAAGAAAGCTTCTCATGATCAGATAAGAGAGTGTTATGATGACCTTGAAGGTTGTCAAACCTAGACCAAGTCTCTCAAGATTTTCACCAAGGCTTTAGTGCGATCCATTTCTTCACCCAACATATCATCACTCTTGTCTAGCATGTTTTGAACCTTTTCAAAAGCCCTTTGTTGTTTTACAAGAATCTTAGCAAGTTTAGAGTAGCTGGGCTTGAGATCTTCATCGATTCATTTTCACTAGATTCGTAAGAGGTATATTTGAGTACCTTGGCACCCTTTGCCATGTAGCAATAGGTGGGAGCGTAGTCATCATTATCTTCATCAGCCTTGTTGGTGTGGCTGCTTTCTTGAGTTGAAGATGGACTTGTCGATTTAATGCAAGAGCGAGAGCCGACTCGCCACACTGCACTCGGACTCCTCAGATGCTTCCTCTTCCTCATGTTCCTCGATTCAGCTTCAGAGTCCATTTCCTTGCCAATGAATGCCCGAGCCTTCTTGGAGCTGCTCTTCTTGTGAGATGAAGACTTGAGGATTTTGATGATGAAAATTTTGACGATTTCTTCTTCTTCTTAGCGCCATCGTAACTGTAATCCTTGTATTTATTCTTCTTTAATTCCTTTTCCCAATCGAGGACAATCTTGAATATAGTGACCAGGTTTCTTGCATTTGTGGCATAGCCTTCTCTTATAGTCACTTGATGAGGAATCACCGCTCCTTGAGGATTTTCCAAAGCGACCACGCCTTGAGAACTTGGAACTTCTTCACGAGCGTGCTAGCTCCTGGCTCAATTCTTCAGGATCACCAAGGCTACTACCGTAATCTTCACATTCAGATTCGCATACGCCTTTGGCCTTCGTGGCACGTGATTTGACATAGCTCGAACCATAGAGATCTCTCTTTCAAAGAAGCTGGAACTCATGAGTATTTAGCCTCTCGAGGATATCAGCGGGATCTAGTGACTTGTAGTCAGCACGTTCTTGTATCATCAGTGCCAGAGTATCAGATGAGGAATCAAGCGATCTCAGCAATTTCTTCACCACCTCATGGTCGGTGATGTCAGTGGCACCAAGTTCTTGAAGCTCATTTGAGATGTCAGTGAGGCGATCGAAGGTCTGTTGAACATTTTCATTGTCGAGTCTTTTGAAGCGGTTGAAGAGATTGCGAAGAACATCAACTCGAGAGTCACGCTAAGTTGAGACACCTTCATTTACTTTGGACAGCTTATCCCAGATAAGCTTAGCAGTTTCCAAAGCACTCACTCTTCCATACTGTCCTTTGCTCAGATGGCCACATATGATATTCTTCGCTTGAGAATCGAGTTGCTTGAATCTCTTCACATCAAGAGCATTCAAAGGAGGGTGAGACAAAGGGGAACACCATTTTCCACAACATACCGTAGATCGTTATCAATTGCCTCAAGATGCATTCGCATCTTGTTCTTCCAAAGAGGGGTTATCCGTTCCATCAAAGGTAGGACACCCAGCCGAGACCTTGATCATACCTGCGGTCGAGATAACTAAAACTCCAGGTGGTTAAACCAAAATCACACAGAACAAGGGAGTACCTTGCTCTGATACCAATTGAAAGTGCGTTATATCGACTAGAGGGGGGTGAATAGGCGATTTTTATGAATTCTTCACTGAGGAATTTGCGGAGGAAATTCCTTAGCGAAGAACTACTTACAAATGAATAAGTACTCAGAAGTAAGCATAACAGAATACAGGCATGGTCATCATGATGAAATAAAGACAATCACAGAGTACAGAAAGCGTAATCAGGATAACACAAGATGAAGACAAACAGAATGAAGAAATTGAACTGGGGAAATTGAGAAAGTCTTCAGTCAAATTCTTCAAACACAGATATGAACAAACACTCAACACAGTAAAGAGGAAATGAATGAGTTGAGGAAATAGGACCAGTAAGGTTGGTGAAGACAATGATTTGGTAGACCAGTTCCAACTGCTGTCTCAGTTGTACGTCTGGTTGGAGCGGGCCGAGTATTTAAACTCGAGGACACACAGCCCGGACACCCGGCCGAAAGCACGCAGCTCAGGACACCCAGTCCTCACCATATTCTCCTTGAACTAAGGTCACACAGACCTCGTCCAATCACTCGTGGTAAGTCTTCAGGCGACTTCCAAACCTTCACAGACTCGGTCACTCGGCGATCCACAATTCCTCTTGGATGCTCTAGACCATGACGCCTAACCGTCTAGAAGAAGCATAGTCTTCAAAGGTAACAAGAGTCGGATCCACGCAGGATCAATCTCTTAAGTGATGCTCAATCACTTTGGGTTTGTAGGTGTTTGGGTTTGGGTTTTTCCTCACTCGATGATTTTCGCTCAAAGTCCTCGGAGGATGGGATGCTCTCAAATGACAAGTGTCAGCTTCTCTCGGAGCGGCCAACCAGCTAGTGGTTGTAGGGGGTAGCTATTTATAGCCTAGGGAGCAGCCCGACATGATAAGACATAAATGCCCTTCAATGATATGACCGTTAGGTAGATAAGATATTTTGGGACAGCTGGCGCGCAGCAAAGCAACGATCGGAAATTTGACTCTCAAATTCCTCAGGGCTATCATGTTCCTCCTTTGTGTAGGCAATTCAAGACTGGCGAATTCCTAACTCCTCGATCGAACAAATTCCTCGAGACCAGAAGAACTTCGCCTCTCACATCAAGAAATTGACTGAATCTGTATGAGATTTCCAAAGGCTTCACCGAAGGGATTGGTAGGTGTAGGATTTTGAGTTGAGCATCACAGGAAATTTTTCCTTAGTATTTCCTCGACCCCTTTAATAAAGACGGTGTTTCCTATGACTCAAGAAAGAGAAAACGAAACTACGAAAAACAAAAGTCTTCACGCTTCATGTTCCTCAAACGAATACCAAGTCTTCAAGGTCACACCAATTTCTTCACTTTCAAAGTCTTTAGAAAGTCTTCAAAATATCAAAGTCTTCATCGAAGAACTTCATTTTTAGGGTCGACTTTTTTCTGTAAATATCAAACTCCTCATAGACTTATAGACCTGTACACTAAAAACACATTAGTCCCTTAACCTATAAGTCTTCAATACACCAAAATCACTAAGGGGCACTAGATGCACTTACAATGTCCCGTCGGACCTTATATGGCCCATGGGCAAGACGGGCCATTCACAGCCGAAAGTCACACCGGCTAAAATGGGCCCATGTTCACATCAGGCCTCTAACAGGCCGAAAGTCACTGGCTGTAGTTGGGCCCGAATATTCAGCGAACAATTAACGGGCCAGATCTGGCTTCGGGCCGCAAATGGGCCCAAATATTGGGCGAACAATTAACGGGCCAGATCTGGCTTCAGGCCGTAAATGGGCCCAAATATTGGGGGAACAATTAACGGGCCAGATCTGGTTTCGGGCCGTAAATGGGCCTTTATTAAGCAGGCCATTATTGGGCTCGCCCACTAGTACCTGATTAAGTTCTACGGGCCTTTGACTGGGCCGGCCTTTTTAACCTATATGGGCCTCTGTTGGGCCCAGCCACGTGTCGACGTGCCATAGGCATGTCTCCTGCAATGGACGGGCGACATCCGCCCAATCGACGAGCCGACAGTGTTCCTTCGCCAATCAGAATTTTACACGTGGAAATTTCCCATTGGTCGGGCCGTTAACGGGTTATCGGATCCAAAAACCGACCCGATAGCTTAACGGCGTTCCGTTACGGTGGATGCCACGTGTCGGTCACCCTTGACGAAAGCACTTCAGGACGCACGATTTATCATCATGGAAGTGGACACTTCCGTGATGATAATTTTGGTAATGTCATGGAACACTTCTACGACAGCACAGGTATGACTATCTTGATTCTGTCATAAATTTGTCATGGATGTACATGCATGACAAAAAACGCGACCTACTATGACAAACACGTATTATAAGATGACCTCTATTGGTGGTAGCATTATAAGATGATCTCTCACTAAATTTCAAGGTATAAGTGTTCTCCCTGAGTATGCACTGTTGCGAAAGTTCTTCGTGCTGAGACACCACGTGATGATCGGGTGTGATAGGCTCTACGTTCAAATACAACGGGTGCAAAACAGTTGCACACGCGGAATACTCAGGTTAAACTTGACGAGGCTAGCATATAGAGATATGGCCTCAGAACACTGAGACCAAAAGGTCGAGCGTGAATCATATAGTAGATACGATCAACATAGTGATGTTCACCATTGAACACTACTCCATCTCACGTGATGATCGGACATGGTTTAGTTGATTTGGATCACGTGATCACTTAGATGATTAGAGGGATGTCTATCTAAGTGGGAGTTCTTAAGTAATATGATTAATTGAACTTTAATTTATCATGAACTTAGTCCTGATAGTATTTTGCAAATTATGTTGTAGATCAATAGCTCGCGTTGTTGCTTCCCTATGTTTATTTTTGATATGTTCCTAGAGAAAAACTATGTTGAAAGATATTAGTAGCAATGATGCGGATTAGATCCATGATCTGAGGTTTATCCTCATTACTGCACAGAAGAATTATGTCCTTGATGCACCGCTAGGTGACAGACCTATTGCATGAGCAGATGCATATGTTACGAACGTTTGGCTAGCTCAATATGATGACTACTTGATAGTTTAGTGCACCATGCTTAACGGCTTAGAATCGGGACTTCAAAGATGTTTTGAACGTCATGGACTATATGAGATGTTCTAGGAGTTGAAGTTAATATTACAAGCAAATACTTTAGTTGAGAGATATGAAGTCTCCAACAAGTTCTATAGCTAAAAGATGGACCAGAATTGCTCAACTAGTGAGCATGTGCTCAGGTCCTCTGGGTACTACAATCGCTTGAATCAAGTGGGAGTTAATCTTCCAGATAAGATAGTGATTGACAGAGTTCTCTAGTCACCATCACCAAGTTACTAGAACCTCATGATGAACTATAGTATGCAAGGGATGACGAAAACGATTCCCGAACTCTTCGTGATGTTGAAATCGACGAATGTAGAAATCAAGAGTATCAAGTGTTGATGATTGACAAGACCACTAGTTTCAAGAAAAGGCAAAGGGAAAGAAAGGGAACTTCAAGTAGAATGACAAGCAAGTTGTCACTCCCGCCAAGAAGCTTCCAAAGCTGGACCAAAGCCTGAAACCGAGTGCTTATAATCGCAAAGGAAATGGTCACCGAAGTGGAAATGCCTGAATATTTGGTGGGTAAGAAGGATGGCAAAGTGAACAAGGGTATATTTGATATACGGGTTATTGATGTGTGCCTTACTAGTGTTTATAGTAGCCCCGAGTATTTGATACTTGTTCGGTTGCTAATATTAGTAACTCAAACAGGAGTTGCTGAATAAGCGAGAGACTAGTTGAAGGGAAGTGACGATGAGTGTTGGAAGTAGTTCCAAGATTGATATGATCATCATCACACACTCCCTATACTTTCGTGATTAGTGTTAAACCTAAATAAATGTTATTTGGCGTTTACGTTGAGCATGAATATGATTTGATCATGTTTATTGCAATACGGTTATTCATTTAAAGTCAGAGAATAATTGTTGTTCTGTTTACATGAATAAAACCTTCAATGGTCATACACCCAATTGAAATAGTTTGTTGAATCTCGATAGTAGTGATACACATATTCATAATATTGATGCCAAAAGATGCAAAGTTAATAATGATAGTGCAACTTATTTGTGGCACTGCCGTTTGGGTCATATCGGTGTAAAGCGCATGAAGAAACTCCATAAAGATGGATTTTCGGAATCACTTGGTTATGAATCATTTGATGCTTGTGAACCGTGCCTTTTGGGCAAGATGACTAAGACTCCGTTCTCTGGAACAATGGATCGAGCAACTAACTTACTGGAAATAATACATACTGATGTATGTGATCCGATGAGTGTTGATGCTCTTGGCGAGTATCGTTATTTTCTGACCTTCACAAATGATTTGAGCAGATATGAGTATATATACTAAATGAAGCACAAGTCCAAACATTTGAAAAGTTCAAAGAATTTCAGAAGTGAAGTGGAGAATCATCGTAACAAGAAAATAAAGTTTCTACAATCTGATCAGAGGAGAATATTTGAGTTACGAGTTTGGCCTTCATTTAAAAACAATGTGGAATAGTTTCACTGCTCACGCCACATGGAACACCACAGCGTAATGGTGTGTCCGAACGTCATAATCACACTTTATTGGATATGGTGCGATCTATGATATCTCTTACCGCTTTACCACTATTGTTTTGGAGTTATGCATTAGAGACAGCTGCATTCACGTTAAAAAGGGCACCATCAAAATCTGTTGAGACGACGCCTTATGAATTGTGGTTTGGCAAGAAACCAAAGTTGCCATTTCTTAAAGTTTGGGGCTGCGATGCTTATGTGAAAAAGTTTCAACCTGATAAGCTCGAACCCAAATCGGAGAAGTGCGTCTTCATAGAATACCCAAAGGAAACTGTTGGGTACACCTTCTATCACAGATCCGAAGGCAAGACATTCGTTGATAAGAATGGATCCTTTCTAGAGAAGGAGTTTCTCTCGAAAGAAGTGAGTGGGAGGAAAGTAGAACTTGATGAGGTAACTGTACCTGCTCCCTTATTGGATAGTAGTTCATCACAGAAACCGGTTCCTGTGACACCTACACCAATTAGTGAGGAAGTTAATGATATTGATCATGAAACTTCAGATCAAGTTACTCTTGAACCTTGTAGGTCAACCAGAGTAATATCCGCACTGAGTGGTACGGTAATCCTATTCGAGGCCATATTACTTGACCAAGGCAAACCTACAAACTATGAAGAAGCGATGGTGAGCCTAGATTCCACAAAATGGCTTGAGGCCATGAAATCTGAGATGGGATCCATGTATGAGAACAAAGTGTGGACTTTGGTTGACTTGCCCGATGATCGGCAAGCCATTAAGAATAAATGGATCTTTGAGAAGAAGAAGAAGACTGGCGCTGACGGTAATGTTACTGTTTACAAAGCTCGACTTGTTGCAAAAGGTTTTCGACAAGTTCAAGGGGTTGACTACGATGAGACTTTCTCACCCGTAGCGATGCTTAAGTCTGTCCGAATCATGTTAGCAGTTGTCAGATTTTATGATTATGAAATTTGGCAAATGGATGTCAAAACTGCATTCCTGAATAGATTTCTGGAAGAAGAGTTGTATATGATGCAACCAGAAGGTTTTGTCGATCCAAAGGGAGCTAACAAAATGTGCAAGCTCCAGTGATCCATCTATGGACTGGTGCAAGCATCTCGGAGTTGGAATATATGCTTTGATAGGTTGATCAAAGCATATAGTTTTATCTGAACTTGCGGTGAAGCCTGTATTTACAAGAAAGTGAGTGGGAGCTCTGTAGCATTTCTAAAACTATATGTAGATGACATATTGTTGATTGGAAATGATATAGAAATTCTGGATAGCATAAAAGGATACTTGAATAAGAGATTTTCAAAGAAAGACCTTGGTGAAGCTGCTTACACATTGAGCATCAGGATCTATAGATCAAGACGCTTGATAAGATTTTTCAATGAGTACATACCTTGATAAGATTTTGAAGTAGTTCAAAATGGAACAGTCAAAGAAGGAGTCCTTGCATGTGTTACAAGGTGTGAAGTTGAGTAAGACTCAAAACCCGACCTTGGCAGAAAATAGAAAGAGAATGAAAAAATCATTCCCTATGCCTCAGCCATAGGTTCTATAAAGTATGCTATGCTGTGTACCAGACCTATTGTATACCTTGCTCTGAGTTTGGCAAGGGAGTACAATTTTGATCTAGGAGTAGATCACTGGACAGCGATCAAGAATATCCTTAGTGAGGACTAAGGAAATATCTCTCGATTATGAAGGTGATAAAAGAGCCCGTCGTAAAGAGTTACATCGGTGCAAGCTTTTACACCGATCCAGATGACTCTAAGTCTCAATCTGGATACATATTGAAAGTGGGAGCAATTAGCTAGAGTAGCTCCGCAAGAGCATTGTAGACATAGAATATTTGCAAAATACATACGGCTCGAATGTGATGTAACCCGTTGACTAAACTTCTCTCACGAGCAAAACATGATCATACCTTAGTACTCTTTGGGTGTTGATCACATAGCGATGTGAACTAGCTAATTGACTAGTAAACCCTTTGGTGTTGATCACACGACGATGTGAACTATGGGTATTGATCACATACAGATGTGAATATTGGTGTTAAATCACATGGTGATGTGAACTAGATTATTGACTCTAGTGCAAGTGGGAGACTGAAGGAAATATGCCCTAGAGGCAATAATAAAGTTATTATTTATTTCCTTATTTCATGATAAATGTTTATTATTCATGCTAGAATTGTATTAACCGGAAACTTAGTACATGTGTGAATAAATAGACAAACAGAGTATCACTAGTATGCCTCTACTTGACTAGCTCGTTAATCAAAGATGGTTATGTTTCCTAGCCATAGACATGAGTTGTCATTTGATTAATGGGATCACATCATTAGAAGAATGATGTGATTCACTTGACCCATTCCGTTAGCTTAGCACTTGATCGTTTAGTATGTTGCTATTACTTTCTTCATGACTTATACAAGTTCCTATGACTATGAGATTATGCAACTCCCGTTTACCAGAGAAACACTTTGTGTGCTACCAAACGTCACAACGTAACTGGGTGATTATAAAGGTGCTCTACAGGTGTCTCCAAAGGTACTTGTTGGGTTGGCGTATTTCGATATTAGGATTTGTCACTCCGATTGTCGGAGAGGTATCTCTGGGCCCACTCGGTAATACACATCACTATAAGCCTTGCAAGCATTGTAACTAATGATTTAGTTGCAGGATGATGTATTATGGAACGAGCAAAGAGACTTGCCGGTAACGAGATTGAACTAGGTATTGAGATACCGACGATCGAATCTCAGGCAAGTAACATACCGATGACAAAGGGAACAATGTATGTTTTGTTATGCGGTTTGATCGATAAATATCTTCAGAGAATATGTGGGAGCCAATATGAGCATCCAGGTTCCGCTATTGGTTATTGACCGGAGACGTGTCTCGGTCATGTCTACATAGTTCTCGAACCCGTAGGGTCCGCACGCTTAAAGTTCGATGACGGTTATATTATGAGTTTATGTGTTTTCATGTACCGAAGGAGTTCGGAGTCCCGGATGAGATCGGGGACATGAAGAGGAGTCTCGAAATGGTTGAGACATAAAGATCGATATATTGGACGACTATATTCGAACATCGAAAAGGTTCCGAGTGATTCGGGTATTTTTCGGAGTACCGGAGAGTTAGGGGAATCCGTATTAGGCCTTAATGGGCCATATGGGAAAGGAGAGAAAGGTCCCAAAGGGTGGCCGCACCCCTCCCCATGGACTAGTCCGAATTGGACTAGGGAGGGGGGGCGCCCCCTTCCTTCCTTATCCTTCTCCTTCCCTTCTCCTACTCCAACAAGGAAAGGAGGAGTCCTACTCCGTGGGAGTAGGACTCCCCCCTTGGTGCGCCCTCCTCCTAGGCCCGCCGCCTCCCCCCTTGCTCCTTTATATACGGGGGCAGGGCGGCACCTCTAAACACAACAATTGATCCCTTGGATCTCTTAGCCGTGTGCGGTGCCCCCCTCCACCATAATCCACCTCGATAATATCGTAGTGGTGCTTAGGCGAAGCCCTGCGTTGGTAGAACATCATCGTCGTCACCACGCCGTCGTGCTGATGGAACTCTCCCTCAAAGCTCGTCTGGATCGGAGTTCGAGGGACGGCATCGAGCTGAACGTGTGCTGAACTCGGAGGTGCCGTGCGTTCGGTACTTGATCGGTCGGGTCGTGAAGACGTACGACTACATCAACTGCTAAGCAGTTAACGCTTCCGCTTTCGGTCTACGAGGGTACGTGGACACACTCTCCCCTCTCGTTTCTATGCATCACCATGATCTTGTGTGTGCGTAGGAAATTTTTTGAAATTACTACGTTCCCTAACAGTTCCGGTGCCATAAAAATCAACAACTTCGAAGGCACAAGTCCGAGGGTGGTGAACGGTCAAAGAATCAAACATTATATCTCAGGTAATCCTATCAATGTTGAAACTAATATTATTGAGACCGTAACCCCGGAGGAATACATAAGGGACACTTTCAAGAACGTTTCAGACTCCGAAAAGGAATAGTTATGTGGTACGGTAAGTACACCGACTCCAAAACAGTTCTAATGGCATTTTTTCTTCGTTTTGGAATATTTAAGAATTTTAGGAAGAAAGAAGTAATCCGGGAAGGACACGAGGTCTCCACGAGGGTGGAGGGCGCGCTGATACGTCTCCAACGTATCTATAATTTTTTATTGTTCCATGCTATTATATTACCCGTTTTGGATGTTTATGGGCTTTACTTTACACATTTATATCATTTTTGGGACTAACCTACTAACCGGAGGCCCAGCCCGTATTGCTGTTTTTTTTCCTATTTCAGTATTTCAAAGAAAAGGAATATCAAATGGAGTCCAAACGGAATGAAACCTTCGGGAGCGTGATTTTTGGAACAAACGTGATCCAGACGACTTGGAGTGCAAGCCAAGAAGTAGCCGAGGGCGCTACTGTCTCATGAGCCCCTCGGTGCCACCGACCTACTTCTTCCTCCTATATATACCCACGCACTCAAAACATCCAAGGAGCCAACGAAAAACAATTTCCACCACTGTAACCTTCAGATCCGCGAGATCCCATCTTGGAGCCTTTCGATTGCTCACGGAGGGGGAATCGACCACGGAGGGCTTCTACATCAACACCATAGCCCCTCCGATGAGTTGTGAGTAGTTTACCACAGACCTTCGGGTCCATAGTTATTAGCTAGATGGCTTCTTCTCTCTTTTGGATCTCAATACCATGTTCTCCCCTCTCTTGTGGAGATCTATTCGATGTAACTCTTTTATGTGTGTGTTTGTCGAGATCCGATGAATTGTGGGTTTATGATCAAGTTTATCTATGAGAAATATTTGAATCTCCTCTGAATTTTTTTTTAGGTATGATTGAGTTATCTTTGCAAGTCTCTTGAATTATCAGTTTGGTTTGTCCTACTAGATTGATCTTTCTTGCAATGGGAGAAGTGCTTAGCTTTGGGTTCAATCTTGCGGTGTCCTTACCCAGTGACAATAGGGGTTGCAAGGCACGTATTGTATTGTTGTCGTCGAGGATAAAAAGATGGGGTTATATCATATTGCATGAGTTTATCCCTCTACATCATGTCATCTTTCTTAATGTGTTACTCTGTTCTTATGAACTTAATACTCTAGATGCATGCTGGATAGCGGTCGATGTGTGGAGTAATAGTAGTAGATGCAGGCAGGAGTCGGTCTACTTGTCACGGACGTGATGCCTATATACATGATCATACCTAGATAATCTCATAATTATTCGCTTTTCTATCAATTGCTCGACAGTAATTTGTTCACCCACCGTAATACTTATGCTATCTTGAGAGAAGCCACTAGTGAAACCTATGGCCCCCGGGTCTATATTTTATCATATAAGCTTTCAATCTACTTTTATTTGCATCTTTACTTTTCCTATCTATATTATAAAATACCAAAAATATATTTATCTTATCATACTATCTCTATCAGATCTCACCTTCGCAAGTGGTCGTGAAGGGATTGACAATCCCGGCCTTTATTGCGTTGGTTGCATGTTCTTTGTTTGTTTGTGTAGGTGCGTGGGACTTTTGAGGAGCCTCCTACTGGATTGATACCTTGGTTCTCAAAAACTGAGGGAAATACTTACGCTACTATTGCTGCATCACCCTTTCCTCTTCAAGGAAAACAAACGCAAGCTCAAGACGTAGCACGCGCCCACCCTTCCTGGGCGCGCCCCCCTGTCTCGTGGCCACCTCGTGTGCCTCCCGGACTCCGTTTTCTTGCACGTTACATATTTTGGTCGGTAAAAAATCATTATATAATCTCCGAAGGTTTTGACCACCGTATCACGCAAATATCCTCTGTTTTCGTTTCGATCTGTTTCTACCGCGGGTTAGAGCAATATGTCGTCCCAGGATTCGGAGGGAGAAAGCTATGTAGCTGATTTTCTTGCAGACCCTAAGGTCTACGGAGACTTGGAGCATGGTGGCTGGACTACTGAAGAATAGGAAGACTATGAGCCTAAGGGAAAGGAGGAGACGAGTTCAGACGAAGACGAAGCCCCATTACCTCAACCTGGGGATATGCATGTGGAGTTTAAAAAGTCAAGCCTCCCTGATAGAGCAAAGAAGCCAAAGATTGAGTTTATCCCTTTTCGTCTCTTGCAGGAAAACAAACAGGAACTATGCAAAAGAATATTAATCCTTGAGCAGCAGATCGATGATCTAAAGGAGAAAAATACTATCCTTAAGCGTAAATTGAGGAAGAAGTATACACCATCACCTCCGAGGACATAATTACATGGGTATGGGCACTCCCCTTGGCAACCGCCAAGCTTGGGGAGGTGCCCCAGTATCGTATCACCATCACACTCCTATCTTTACCGTTTTACTTAGTTCGATCCTTTTAGTAATATCTTGATCTAGTAGATTGAAGTTTTGGTATCAAGTAGTTTTGAGTTTTGCTTTATGATCTCTTTATGTAATCGAGTCCGTGAGCTATCTATAATAAAGATTAGTGTTGAGTCAAGGGCTTTGCTATCTTGCTATGATCTTGAGAAAGTAGAAAGAATAAATAGAATAAAAGAGTTCATATTGATCTTATGGATAGTAATAAATTCACATATAAAAAGTATGAGGCATAAAAGTTGTTGAGAGTTGACAAACATAGTTTTGGTCATCGTTGCAATTAATAGGAAATAATAAGGAAAGAGAGGTTTTCACATATAAATATACTATCTTGGACATTTTTTATGATTGTGAGCACTCATTAAGTACGACATGCTACAAGAGTTGATGTTGGACAAGGAAGACAACGTGATGGTTTATGTCTTCTGACATCTCAGTTAAAGTATATTATCATTGATCTTCCCCACATGTTGAGCTTGCCTTTCCCCCTCATGCTAGCCAAAATTCCTTGCACCAAGTAGAGATACTACTTGTGCTTCCAACTATCCTTAAACCCAGTTTTGCCATGAGAGTCCTGTTGGGGAATGTAGTAATTTCAAAAAAATTCCTACGCACACGCAAGGATCATGGTGATGCATAGCAACAAGAGGGGAGAGTGTTGTCTACATACCCTTGTAGACCGTAAGCGGAAGCGTTAGCACAACGCGGTTGATGTAGTCGTACGTCTTCACGGCCCGACCGATCAAGCACCAAAACTACGGCACCTCCGAGTTCTAGCACACGTTCAGCTCGATGACGTCCCTCGAACTCCGATCCAGCCTAGTGTCGAGGGAGAGTTCCGTCAGCACGACGGCGCGGTGACGATCTTGATGTTCTACCGTCGCAGGGCTTCGCATAAGCACCGCTACGATATTATCGAGGTGGACTATGGTGGAGGGGGGCACCGCACACGGCTAAGAGATCCAAGGGATCAATTGTTGTGTCTTTGGTGCTAGCCCTGTCCCTCTATTTATATGTTGAGCCCGGGGTCGAAACTTGGAGCAAAAGCCTCCTCAAAGTCGGTTTTGCCCGAAATGCAAGAGTCCCACTCGGACTCTGTGACCAAACGCCACAATCCTTGGCGTCTGGCCCAGACGCCATGGGCCTCGGCGTCGGCCCAGGGCGACGCCAGGATCTCCGACGTTTGGCCCCGCCTCCATAAAACTCCTTTTGCACCGACCTAAAGCCTCATGGGCTTGACCCCTTGGCCTAACCATATCATCCAATATATGAATCTTTACGTCTCGACCATTTCGAGACTCCTCGTCATGTCCCCAATCTCATGCGGGATTCCGAACTCCTTCGGTACATCAAAACATGTAAACTCATAATATAACTGTCATCAAAACCTTAAGCGTGCGGACCCTACGGGTTCGAGAACAATGTAGACATGACCGAAACACGTTTCCGGTCAATAACCAATAGCGGAACCTGGATGCTCATATTGGCTCCCACATATTCTACGAAGATCTTTATCGGTCAAACCGCATAACAACATGCGTTGTTCCCTTTGTCATCGGTACGTTCCTTGCTCGAGATTCGATCGTCGGTATCTCAATACCTAGTTCAATCTCGTTACCGGCAAGTCTCTTTACTCGTTTCGTAATACATCATCTCACAACTAACTCATTAGTTGTAATGCTTGCAAGGCTTAAGTGATGTGTATTACCGAGAGGGCCCAGAGATACCTCTCCGACAATCGGAGTGACAAATCCTAATCTCGAAATACGCCAACCCAACAAGTACCTTCGGATACACCTGTAGAGCACCTTTATAATCACCCAGTTACGTTGTGACGTTTGGTAGCACACAGAGTGTTCCTCCGGTAAACGGGAGTTGCATAATCTCATAGTCATAGGAACATGTATAAGTCATGAAGAAAGCATTAGCAGAATACTTAAACGATCAAGTGCTAAGCTAACGGAATGGGTCAAGTCAATCACATCATTCTCCTAATGATGTGATCCCGTTAATCAAATGACAACTCATGTCTATGGTTAGGAAATATAACCATCTTCGATTAACGAGCTAGTCAAGTAGAGGCATACTAGTGACACTCTATTTGTCTATGTATTCACACATGTATTATGTTTCCGGTTAATACAATTCTAGCATGAATAATAAACATTTATCATGATATAAGGAAATAAATAATAACTTTATTATTGCCTCTAGGGCATATTTCCTTCAGTCTCCCACTTGCACTAGAGTCAATAATCTAGTTCACATCGCCATGTGATTTAACATCAATAGTTCACATCTTTATGTGGTTAACACCCATAGTTCACATCGACATGTGACCAACACCCAAAGGGTTTACTAGAGTCAGTAATCTAGTTCACATCGCTATGTGATTAACACCCAAAGAGTACTAAGGTGTGATCATGTTTTGCTTGTGAGATAATTTTAGTCAACGGGTCTGTCACATTCAGATCTGTAAGTATTTTGCAAATTTCTATGTCTACAATGCTCTGCACGGAGCTACTCTAGCTAATTGCTCCCACTTTCAATATGTATCTAGACCGAGACTTAGAGTCATCTAGATTAGTGTCAAAACTTGCATCGACGTAACCCTTTACGCATTTAACCTTTTATCACTTCCATAATCGAGAAACATATCCTTATTCCACTAAAGATAATTTTGACCGCTGTCCATTGATCTACTCCTAGATCACTATTGCACTCCCTGGCCAAGCTTAGTGGTAGGGTATGCAATAGATCTGGTACACAGCATGGCATACTTTATAGAACCTGTCGTTGATGCATAGGGAATGACTTTCATTCTCTTTCTATCTTCTGCCGTGGTCGGGTTTTCAGTCTTACTCAATCTCACACCTTGTAACACAGGCAAGAACTCTTTCTTTGACTGTTCCATTTTGAACTACTTCAAAATCTTGTCAAGGTATGTACTCATTGAAAAAACTTATCAAGCGTCTTGATCTATCACTATAGATCATAATGCTTAATATGTAAGCAGCTTCACCGAGGTCTTTCTTTGAAAAAAAAACTCCTTTTAAACACTCCTTTATGCTTTGCAGAATAATTCTACATTATTTTCGATCAACAATATGTCATTCACATATACTTATCAGAAATGTTGTAGTGCTCCCACTCACTTTCTTGCAAATACAGGCTTCACCGCAAGTCCGTATAAACTATATGCTTTGATCAACTTATCAAAGCGTATATTCTAACTCTGAGATGCTTGCACCAGTCCATAGATGGATTGCTGGAGCTTGCACATTTTGTTAGTACCTTTAGGATTGACAAAACCTTCTGGTTGTATCATATGCAACTCTTCTTTAATATATCCATTAAGGAATGCAGTTTTGACATCCATTTTTCCAGATTTCATAAAATGTGGCAATTGCTAACATGATTCGGACAGACTTAAGCATCGTTACGAGTGAGAAAATCTCATCATATTCAACGCCTTGAACTTGTCGAAAACCTTTTTGTGACAAGTCGAGCTTTGTAGATAGTAACACTACTATCAGTGTCCGTCTTCCTCTTGAAGATCCATTTATTTAACATGGCTTGCTGATCATCGAGCAAGTCAATCAAAGTCCATACTTTGTTCTCATACATGGATCATATCTCAGATTTCATGGCCTCAAGCCATTTCATGGAATCTGGGCTCATCATCGCTTCCTCATAGTTCGTAGGTTCATCATGGTCTAGTAACATGACTTCCAGAACATGATTACCGTACCACTCTGGTGCGGATCTTACTCTAAAAGACCTACGAAGTTCGGTAATAACTTGATCTGAAGTTTCATGATCGATCATTAGCTTCCTCAGCGATTGGTGTAGTTGTCACAGAACCGGTTCTTGTGATGAACTACTTTCAATAAGGGAGCAGGTACTGATTACCTCATCAAGTTCTACCTTCCTCCCACTCACTTCTTTCGAGAGAAACTCCTTCTCTAGGAAGGATCCAAATTTAGCAACAAAAATCTTGCCCTCAGATTTGTGATAGAAGGTGTACCCAATAGTCTCTTTTGGGTATCCTATGAAGACACATTTCTCCGATTTGGGTTCGAGCTTATCTGGTTGAAAATTTTTCATATAAGCATCGCAACTCCAAGTTTTAAGAAACGACAGCTTAGGTTTACTACTAAACCATAGTTCATACAGTGTCATCTCAACGGATTTAGATGGTGCCCTATTAAACATGAATGCAGCTGTCTCTAATGCATAACCCCAAAATGATAGAGGTAAACCGATAAGAGACATCATAGATCGCACCATATCTAGTAAAGTACGACACTGACGTTCGGACACACCATTACATTGTGGTGTTCCAGGTGGCGTGAGTTGCTTGAAACTATTTCACATTGTTTCAAATGAAGACCAAACTCGTAACTCAAATATTCGTCTCCATGATCAGATCGTAGAAACTTTATTTTTCTTGTTACGATGATTTTCCACTTCACTCTGAAATTCTTTGAACTTTTCAAATGTTTCAGACTTATGTTTCATCAAGTAGATATACCCATATCTGCTCAAATCATCTGTGAAGGTCAGAGAATAACGATACATGCCACGAGCCTTAACACTCATCGGAGCGCATACATCGGTATGTATTATTTCCAATAAGCCAGCTTGTTCCATTGTTCCGGAGAACGGAGTTTTAGTCATCTTGCCCAAAAGGCACGGTTCGCAAGCATCAAATGATTCATAACCAAGTGATTCTGAAAATCCATCTTTATGGAGTTTCTTCACGTGCTTTACACCGATATGATCCGAACGGCAGTGCCACAAATAAGTTGCACTATCATTATTAACTTTGCATCTTTTGGCATCAATATTATGAATATGTGTATCACTACGATCGAGATCCAACAAACTATTTTCATTGGGTGTATGACCATCGAAGGTTTTATTCATGTAAAATGTAACAACAATTATTCTTTGACTTTAAATGAATAACCGTATCGCAATAAACATGATCAAATCATATTCATGTTCAACGCAAATGCCAAATAACATTTATTTAGGTTTAACACTAATCCCGAAGGTATAGGGAGTGTGCGATGATGATCATATCAATCTTGGAACTACTTCCAACACTCATCGTCACTTCCCTTTCAACTAGTCTCTGTTTATTCTGCAACTCCTGTTTCGAATTACTAATCTTAGCAACCGAACAACTATCAAATACTCAGGGGCTACTATAAACACTAGTAAGGCACACATCAATAACCTGTATATCAAATATACCCTTGTTCACTTTGCCATCCTTCTTATCCACCAAATATTCGTGGTATTTCGCTTCCGGTGACCATTTCCTTTGCGGTGTAAGCACTTAGTTTCGTGCTTTGGTCCAGCTTTGGGCTTCTTCGGGAGTGACAACTTGCTTGTCATTCTACTTGAAGTTCCCTTTCTTTCCCTTTGCCCTTTTCTTGAAACTAGTGGTCTTGTCAATCATCAACACTTGATGCTCTTTTCTTGATTTCTACCTTCGTCGATTTCAAAGATCACGAAGAGCTCGGAATCGTTTCGTCA
The DNA here is from genome assembly GCA_021605145.1 of Aegilops bicornis. NCBI lineage: Eukaryota > Viridiplantae > Streptophyta > Magnoliopsida > Poales > Poaceae > Aegilops > Aegilops bicornis. The sequence goes on along the minus strand of CM038675.1, from coordinate 65,060,088 downwards.
TCCCTTGCATTATAGTTCATCACGAAGTTCCAAAGAACTTGGTGATGGTGACTAGAGAACTCTGCCAATCACTATCTTATCTGGAAGATTAACTCCCACTTGATTCAAGCGATTGTAGTACTCAGACAATCTAAGTACTTGCTCACTAGTTGAGCAATTCTCCTCCATCTTTTAGGTGAAGTATTTTTCAGAGGTCTCATACCTCTTGACACGGGCATGAGTCTGAAATACCAATTTCATCTCTTGAAACATCTTATATGTTCCATGACGTTTAAAAAAACGTTTTTGTAGTCCCGGTTCTAAGCCATAAAGCATGGTGCACAAAACTATCAAGTAGTCATCATATTGAGCTAGCCAAACGTTCATAACGTCTGCATCTGCTCCTGCAACAGGTCTGTCACCTAGCGGTGCATCAAGGACATAATTCTTCTGTGCAGCAATGAGGATAAACCTCAGATCACGGGCCAAGTCCGCATCATTGCTACTAACATCTTTCAACACAGTTTTCTCTAGGAACATATCAAAATAAACATATGAAAGCAACAACGCAAGCTATTGATCTACAACATAATTTGTAAAATACTACCAGGACTAAGTTCATGATAAATTTAAGTTCAATTAATCATATTACTTAAGAACTCCCACTTAGACAGACATCTCTCTAGTCATCTAAGTGATCACGTGATCCAAATCAACTAAACCATGGCTGATCATCACGTGAGATGGAGTAGTTTTCAATGGTGAACATCACCATGTTGATCATATCTACTATATGATTCACGCTCGACCTTTCGGTCTCCGTGTTCCGAGGCCATATCTGTTATATGCTAGGCTCGCCAAGTTTAACTCGAGTATTCCGCGTGTGCAACTGTTTTGCACCCGTTGTATTTGAACGTAGAGCCTATCACACCCGATCATCACGTGGTGTCTCGGCATGAAGAACTTTCGCAGCGGTGCATACTCAGGGAGAACACTTCTTGATAATTTTTAGTGAGAGATCATCTTAAAATGCTACCATCAACCAAAGCAAGATAAGATGCATAAAGGATAAACATCACATGCAATCAATATAAGTGATATGATATGGCCATCATCATCTTGTGCTTGTGATCTCCATCTCCGAAGCACCGTCATGATCACCATTGTCACCGGCGTGGCACCTTGATCTCCATCGTAGCATCGTTGTCGTCTCGCCAACTATTGCTTCTACGACTATCGCTACCGCTTAGTGATAAAGTAAAGCAATTACAGGGCGTTTGCATTTCATACAATAAAGCGACAACCATATGGCTCTCGCCATTGCCGATAACTCGGTTACAAAACATGATCATCTCATACAATAAAATATAGCATCACGTCTTGACCATATCACATCACAACATGCCCTGCAAAAACAAGTTAGACGTCCTCTACTTTGTTGTTGCAAGTTTTACGTGGCTGCTACGGGCTGAGCAAGAACCGTTCTTACCTACGCATCAAAACCACAACGATAGTTCGTCAAGTTAGTGTTGTTTTAACCTTCGCAAGGACCAGGCGTAGCCACTCGGTTCAACTAAAGTTGGAGAACCGACACCCGCCACCAATGTGTGCAAAGCACGTCGGTAGAACCAGTCTCGCGTAAGCGTACGCATAATGTCGGTCCAGGCCGTTTCATCCTACAATACCGCCGAACCAAAGTATGACATGCTGGTAAGCAATATGACTTGTATCGCCCACAACTCACTTGTGTTCTACTCGTGCATATAACATCTACGCATAAAACCTAGCTCTGATACCAATGTTGGGGAACGTAGTAATTTCAAAAAAATTCCTACGCACACGCAAGGATCATGGTGATGCATAGCAACAAGAGGGGAGAGTGTTGTCTACATACCCTTGTAGACCGTAAGCGGAAGCGTTAGCACAACGCGGTTGATGTAGTCATACGTCTTCATGGCCCGACAGATCAAGCACCAAAACTACGACACCTACGAGTTCTAGCACACGTTCAGCTCGATGACGTCCTTCCGACTCCGATCCAGCCGAGTGTCGAGGGAGAGTTCCGTCAGCATGATGGCGTGGTGACGATCTTGATGTTCTATCGTCGCAGGGCTTCGCCTAAGCACCGCTACGATATTATCAAGGTGGACTATGGTGGAGGGGGGCACCGCACACGGCTAAGAGATCCAAGGGATCAATTGTTGTGTCTTTGGTGCTAGCCCCGCCTCTATTTATATGTTGAGCCCCGGGTCGAAACTTGGAGCAAAAGCCTCCTCAAAGTCGGTTTTGCCCGAAAGGCAAGATTCCCACTCGGACTCCAGGACCAAACGCCACAATCCTTGGCGTCTGGCCCAGACGCCAGGGTCTCCGGCGTTTGGCCCCCTGGCCTCCGCAAAACTCCTTTTGCACCGACCTAAAGCCTCATGGGCTTGACCCCTTGGCCTAACCATATCATCCAATATATGAATCTTTACATCTCGACCATTTCGAGACTCCTCGTCATGTCCCCGATCTCATCCGAGACTCTGAACTCCTTCGGTACATCAAAACATGTAAACTCATAATATAAGCATCATCAAAACCTTAAGCGTGCGGACCCTACGGGTTCGAGAACAATGTAGACATGACCGAAACACGTTTCCGGTCAATAACCAATAGCGGAACCTGGATGCTCATATTGGCTCCCACATATTCTACGAAGATCTTTATCGGTCAAACCGCATAGCAACATACGTTGTTCCCTTTGTCATCGGTATGTTACTTGCCCGAGATTCGATCGTCGGTATCTCAATACCTAGTTCAATCTCGTTACTGGCAAGTCTCTTTACTGCTCCGTAATACATCATCTCACAACTAACTCATTAGTTGTAATGCTTGCAAGGCTTAAGTGATGTGTATTACCGAGAGGGCCCAGATACCTCTCCGACAATCGGAGTGACAAATCCTAATCTCGAAATACGCCAACCCAACAAGTACCTTCGGAGACACCTGTAGAGCATCTTTATAATCACCCAGTTACGTTGTGACGTTTGGTAGCACACAAAGTGTTCCTCCGGTAAACGGGAGTTGCATAATCTCATAGTCATAGGAACACGTATAAGTCATGAAGAAGGCAATAGCAGAATACTTAAACGATCAAGTGCTAAGCTAACGGAATGGGTCAAGTCAATCACATCATTCTCCTAATGATGTGATCCCGTTAATCAAATGACAACTCATGTCTATGGTTAGGAAACATAACCATCTTCGATTAACGAGCTAGTCAAGTAGAGGCATACTAGTGCCACTCTATTTGTCTATGTATTCACACATGTATTATGTTTCCGGTGAATACAATTCTAGCATGAATAATAAACATTTATCATGATATAAGGAAATAAATAATAACTTTATTATTGCCTCTAGGGCATATTTCCTTCAAGTCCACCATACCTACCTATGGATTGAATAAGATCCTTCAAGTAAGTTGTCATGTTGCAAGCAATAAAAATTGCTCTCTAAATATGTATGACTTATTAGTGCAGAGAAAATAAGCTTTATACGATCTTGTTATGGAAGCAATAAAAGCGACGGACTGCATAATAAAGGTCATATACAAGTGGCAATATAAAGTGACGTTCTTTTGCAATAAGATTTTATGCATCCAACCCTAAAAGCACATGACAACCTCTGCTTCCCTCTGCGAAGGGCCTATCTTTTACTTTATGTTTTTACCTTATGCTTGAGTCAAGGTGATCTTCACCTTTCCCTTTTTCATTTTATCCTTTGGCAAGCTCCTCGTGTTTGAAAGATCCTGATATATATATCCAATTGGATGTAAGTTAGCATGAATTGTTATTGTTGACATCACCCAAAGGTGAATAAGTTGGAGGCAACACAATAAGCCCCTATCTTTCTCAGTGTCCGGTTGAAACTCCATAACCACAAGTATTGCGTGAGTGTTAGCAATTGTAGAAGACTATATGATAGTTGAGTATGTGGACTTGCTGGAAAGCTCTATTCTTGACTCTTTCTGATGTTATGATAAATTGCAATTGCTTCAATGACTGAGATTATAGTTTGTTAATTCCCAATTAAGTTTATGAACCATACTTGACATTATCAATGGATTGTTACTTGAGCATAAGAAATCATATGATAAAATCTATTTATGTTGTTGTTATAAGAATGATCATGATGCCCTCATGTCCGTATTTTATTTTTATGGACACCTCTATCTCTAAACATGTGGACATATTTTTCGATTTCGGCTTCCGCTTGAGGACAAGCGAGGTCTAAGCTTGAGGGGAGTTGATACGTCTATTTTGCATCGTGCTTTTATACCAATATTTATTGCATTATGGGCTGTTATTACACATTATATCTCAACACTTATGGTTATCTATCTATTATTATATAATTAAGATAAGAGGCAAACAAGCCATCATGTTCGTCCACACAGATTAAATTATCTCAACCATTATCTTTATAATATAAATGGCTGAGATTTAAAGATGTAACGTTACAAACAAATATTGTGTACGGGCATATATATTGCACATGCACAATCTGTCACGTGCATATATGATGGAAAGTGCACGCATAGTCACGTAAAAAGGCATGTAATCAGGTTCACAAAAAAATATACAGGTAATCAGATCCGATTTGGACTCTAACAGAAGAAAAAACAAACTAGACAGCCACGCTTCCCTCAAAAAAAAGAGCAAGACAGCCAGGCTACGTGTTTGCCAACCTGGCCTCTATCAGCCCTACTCCAATGAAGTGAAAACGGGCCAGCAAAAAATAAAGAAATTAGTGACAGGGATATGAAAAATACTAAAAGGCCGTAACACACACATCCATCCAACATTGACGGTTAGCATTTTGTTTTTTGATTGTGTCTCAGTTGTAATATTAGAAACTCCTTATTGGCAAAAAATTGTGGATTGTTTCCAGTAGAAACTCAATACGAAATACTTAATAAAATAAGTCTAAAAATTGATAAAAGGAATGTAATGAATACAACAATATTTACTCAAGGAACTTAAAAAATAACAACACAATCTTAGCAAATTAGTTTCATTCGAATTCCACATAAAGTTCTTTATAGATAAAGTCTAAATAAAAAAATTATACATAAAAATTTAGCAAATGTGCGGTCACAGTTTGTTGACATATAAAAGCGTAGATTAGATTAACGTCATTAGAACACATTGTTGTCATTTGTAAATTTATACAACAAAATCCATATGAAATCCATTGGTCATAGTCGCGTATGAACGTCGTGTCGAGACATAAAATGACATGCACAACCATGCAAATGCGCGAGTCAAGATAAGCAAAAATATATATGCCTCATCATATCAGTTCGACCCAACTATAATGGTTGAGATTCATTAATAAGAAAAAATATATATGCAAGCTCCAGGGCACAGTTTGTTGACATATAAAAGGGTGGATTAGATTAACATCATTAGAACAGACTGTTGTCCTAATTATATTGGTGGATATTACTATGGATGATGTCCTAAATGGGCCAATATGTATCTATGTTCAAACAAGATTAACAAAACAGCATGCTACTGGCTTAACCCAAAGTTGAGTTTCCTTGCGGATAATCAAAGTTGGGATTTGGTAAATTTCAGTCTCACAAATGTTCATAAAATAACATCTTAAATAAAATAGGCATTGGGAATAGTAGTACCATAAAAGGGGCAAAATAGGGACTGGAAATATTCAACGATACAAAGTGATAGCAATCTAGCAATTAGCTATGATGAGTCCTAATTACAATTTGTTTGTTTGTTAGATTTAGAAATGGAAATACTGGATGTATCATGCAAGCATACTCATGTCTGCATACATAAGGGGGATGTATAGCTTCTATCACAACCAAGAAGAACATGCAAGGTATCATGCAAAGGTAGACAACGCTTCGACGATCGACTATACCATTCAAGGGGACTCATCATTGCTTCATGATTGTCACAACCCCAATTATGTCTTTTCATCACTTATGTGTATCAGGAACATGACAAAAATAAAGATGGATGGTTGTTAAAACAAGTCTTAATAGACGTGGTTATGGTTCTAGAAATCTCGGGCAATCTAGAAATGAAAAATCTATAAATTAAGTCCACGTGGTTAAAAAACACTGTGTGTATGTAATTAGAGTATATATGTATGATCTTACCTTCAATAGTGGGTATGTATGTCAGCATGTTTTGCATCCCATATCTTATTATGGGTATTACGTCGGTGTAATTTGATGGTTGCCACAAGAACCTTTATGTATTTTCAACATTTACATCTGACAAGAAAGCGGAAGAACTCAAGACAATTGAAAGTAAAAAAAAGTTAAGAAATGAGGTTGTAATTCTAGAAAGATCGTATAGCCTAGAGATAAATGAATAATATTTTTCATATTTCCTAGAGGTCTTATGTTTCAGCTGTACATTGAACTTTTCGTTAGAAGGAAATATAAAAATATCATAGGTAGCAATAATTGGCAAAAGCACATGAGTTTACAAGCTGAAAAATTATGGACCATGCGTCGTTACATAGAAAAAATATTTATAGCACACATTTTAATACAACAATGATTTTAGGGAATATAGAATAACTACAAAAAGAGCAAATCTAGCCGCGCAAATGCGCGGGTCACTCCGCTAGTTCTCTCTTATTTTATAAGGTTTACCATGAAGAGGGGGAATGCCGGCAGTTGGAATTCTGGCTGGAAAAATGAGCAAATATTGGAAACCTATTCTGCACAGCTCCAAAAATCCTGGAACTCCAGGGAAGTCATTTTTGGAATTAATAAGAATTATTGAGCGAAGAAAACACCAGAGGGGGCCCACACCCTAGCCAGGAGGGTGGGGGGCACGCCCACCCCTACTGGGCATGCCCCCTGTCTCCTGGGCCCCTGATGGCCCTCCGGTGCTCATCTTCTGCTATATGAAGTCTTTTACCCTGGAAAAAATCAGAAGCAAGCTTACGGGACAAAACTCCGCCGCCACGAGGCGGGACCTTGGCGGAACCAATCTAGGGCTCCGTGAATGTTGCTCGCCGGAAACTTCCCTCAGGGGGAAATCATCATCATCGTCATCACCAACGATCCTCTCATCGGGAGGGGTCAATCTCCATCAACATCTTCACCAGCACCATCTCCTCTCAAAACCCTAGTTCATCTCTTGTATCCAATCTTGTATCAAAACCACAAATTGGTACATGTGGGTTGCTAGTAGTGTTGATTACTCCTTGTAGTTGATGCTAATTGGTTTACTTGGTGGAAGATCATATGTTCAGATCCTTAATGCATATTAATACTCCTCTGATTATGAACATGAATATGCTTTGTGAGTAGTTACGTTTGTTCCCGAGGACATGGGTGAAGTCTTGCTATTAGTAGTCGATGAATTTGGTATTCGTTCGATATTTTGATGAGATGTATGTTGTCTCTCCTCTAGTGGTATTATGTGAACGTCGACTACATGACACTTCATCATTATTTGGGCCTAGAGGAAGGCATTGGGAAGTAATAAGTAGATGATGGGTTGCTAGAGTGACAGAAGCTTAAACCCTAGTTTATGCGTTGCTTCGTAAGGGCTGATTTGGATCCATATGTCTAATGATGTGGTTAGGTTTACCTTAATACTTCTTTTGTAGTTGCGGATGCTTGCAATAGGGGTTAATCATAAGTGGGATGCTTGTCCAAGTAAGGGCAGTACCCAAGCACCGGTCCACCCACATATCAAATTATCAAAGTACCGAACGCGAATCATATGAGCATGATGAAAACTAGCTTGACGATAATTCCCATGTGTCCTCGGGAGCTCTTTTCTCATTATAAGAAATTGTCCAGGCTTGTCCTTTGCTACAAAAAGGATTGGGCCACCTTGCTGCACTTTATTTACTTTCATTGCTTGTGACCCGTTATAAATTATCTTATCACAAAACTATCTGTTACTAACAATTTTAGTGCTTGCAGAGAAAACCTTACTGAAAACCGCTTGTCATTTCCTTCTGCTCCTCGTTGGGTTCGACACTCTTACTTATCGAAAGGACTACGATAGGTCCCCTATACTTGTGGGTCATCGGTAGGCGGTAATGACAGCGGCAGCGTCGGGATGGTTGGCCTTGAGCGGCAACAGCGGCGGCGTCGTCGGGGCGACGGCAGCGACGGCGGCAGCGACGGTGAAGCGTCGTCGGTGGCAAATCGATGATGAAATCTGAAAATGCTAAGTGTTGCCTTATATAGAAAGCCATTGGTCGGTTGGTGGCACCAACCGACTATCTTCTTTAGTCCCGGTTGGTGCCACCAACCGACCAAAGGTCTCTTTCGGACAGCCAAAGGGCGGAAGCGAAGGCCTTTGATCCCGACTAAAGGAGGGCATTGGTACGGTTAAATCGCACCAACCGGGACCAATGCCCCTTAGTCCCGGTTGGTGCCACCAACCGAGACCAAAAACCTGTCTTTGCCTGCTGTCATGACAAAGTTTAGTCCCACCTTGCTAGTTGAGAGAGCTCGAGAGTGGTTTATAAGCGCTGCTGCGCCCACCCTCTCAAACTCCTCTCAACTACAGGCTTTCGGCCCTAATCTGTTAGTGTGTGCCTGTGGGCCTGCTGCGGGCCTGAATCCTGGCCCATGATTGGGTTTCTAGTAGTATTCAAGCCGTGGTGGCCCAGTAGGTGGCACTTTTTTTGCTTTATTTATTTTATTTTTTTTCTACTTACTGTTGCTATTTTTATTCATTTTATTAAAGTTTATTTATTTTACTTTATTAAAGTTTATTTTGTTTCTACTTATTTATTAAAATTTATTTTGTTTCCACTTATTAATTAAAGTTATTTTTTGTTTCTACTTATTTATTTTCTTTTCTTTCTTGCTTTTTTATTTATTTTATGAAAATTCTTTTTTTTGCTTTATTTATTTTATTTTGTTTCTACTTACTGTTGCTATTTTTATTTATTTTACTAAAGTTTATTTATTTTACTTTATTAAAGTTTATTTTTTTCCTACTTATTTATTAAAGTTTATTTGTTTATACTTATTTGTTAAAGTTTATTTTGTTTATACTTATTTATTTTCTTTTCTTTTTTTATTTTTATATTTATTTTATGAAAATTATTTTTTTGCTTTATTTATTTTATTTTGTTTCTACTTACTTTTGCTATTTTTATTTATTTTATTAAAGTCTATTTATTTTAATTTATTAAAGTTTATTTTGTTTCCACTTATTAATTAAAGTTATTTTTGTTTCTACTTATTTATTTTCTTTTCTTTCTTGCTTTTTATTTATTTTATGAAAATTCGTTTTTTGCTTTATTTATTTTATTTTGTTTCTACTTACTGTTGCTATTTTTATTTATTTTACTAAAGTTTATTTATTTTACTTTATTAAAGTTCATTTTTTCCTACTTATTTATTAAAGTTTATTTGTTTATACTTATTTGTTAAAGTTTATTTTGTTTATACTTATTTATTTTCTTTTCTTTTTTATTTTTATATTTATTTTATGAAAATTATTTTTTGCTTTATTTATTTTATTTTGTTTCTACTTACTTTTGCTATTTTTATTTATTTTATTAAAGTCTATTTATTTTAATTTATTAAAGTTTATTTTGTTTCTACTTACTGTTGCTATTTTTATTTATTTTATTAAAGTTTACTTATTTTACTTTATTAAAGTTTATTTTGTTTCTACTTATTTTTAAAGTTTATTTTGTTTCTACTTATTTATTTTCTTTTCTTTTTTTGCTTTTTTATTTATTTTAAGAAGATTCTTTTTTTGTTTTATTTATTTTATTTTGTTTCTACTTACTGTTGCTATTTTTATTTATTTTATTAAAGTTTATTTATTTTAATTTATTAAAGTTTATTTTGTTTCTACTTATTTATTAAAAAAATTGTTTCTATTTATTTATTTTATTTTGTTCCAACTTATTTAGGCATCTCATTGGTCCCGGTTCGTGGCATGAACCGGGACTAAAGGGCAGCCTTTGGTCCCGGTTGAAGCCACCAACCGGGACCAATGATGGTGGACCAGGAGCGGGGCCCATTGGTCCCGATTCGTCCCACCAACCGGGACCAAAGAGGCCAGGCGAACCGGAACCAATGCCCCCACGAGGCTCGGCAAGCCCCCTGGCCTCATGAACTAGGACCAATGGGCCCATGGGTCCTGGTTCATGACTGAACCGGGACTAATGAGCTTATCTGGCCCGAATGTAAGCCCTGTTTTCTACTAGTGTTAACTACATAACGGATCGTTGTTCAGAAAAACCCACCGGTGCGGCACACTAGTCCAAATCATGTCTACTGAGGCCCCGCACATCTAAGGGCAAACAACACCTGTGAAACAAGTGTCTAGTATTCCACCAAGAATTGCCTTTGGACGGAAAGAATGTAGTGGTGGATGTTCTATCTAGTGTTCCCCGGAATATTTCCTTTCGACATATTGCCTTTCAACAGAAAACATGTATTACATGTGAATGTTCTATCTAGTGTTCCATGTAATATTGCCTTTCGACAGTCGACTTGTCTTCAGTTAGTGCATCATCTAATGGCAGTCAACCTCACACAGGATCCAAATGCTGGACTAAACTAATCTAGTATCACAGTGACGACTTGTTAGCCATGAAAGCTAAATTTTGTGCACCAATGTATTATCATAGACAAAAGACTAGCCAACTAACTTGTAGATGACCAATGCGCATTCTGAACCCGAATTTGATGAACTAAGTATTATCACGTACAAGCAACATATCTGGATCTTATTCTTACCCTAACGACACACATATAAATATTAAACATATTGTACCAGTTATAACAACGTATAGGTGGGATACTGCCAGTATCTTATGGAAATTTTAACATGGAGATATTCATATAATCACACAAGGGGTGCTACATCTAAACTTTCATGTTTCGCTGATTATGTTTCTTATATCATTTATTTTATTTTAGCCTTACATGGCTAGGAAAAGCAATGAGTCAATGGAGCACTAGCCCGTCTTTCTTGGGTTGATCGACATATTGCTATTCTATGACTTGTATTCTTGAGTGCACAGGTTCAACTCCATAAGAATTTATGTTCGTCAGGCCATGAGAAAAATTTGCCTCTTTCCTGGTGCCTTCTATTCCTTGAAACTCTTCATATTTCTGTTGTTTGTAATTTCCTCTAGATAGGCCACTAAATATGTGGTTTTTGGATTTTCGTTTGCAGCATGTTTGCTGATATATATTTGTGTGAAGATGAAGAACTTTTTAGACCCACATCATTGTCTGTATGGAGGGTTGAAGGTTGGTGGGGTGAGATGTACAAATGTTTGCACTTTGCGGTCCTTTTTTCCGTCCTTCTTTGCTGCACCAAATTTATAATTACCAGTAGATGTGAAGACCATCACACACAAGTAATTTATATCAACCAATGATGTGTTTAGCTTTAGCCGTCCAAGACTACCACTGCAAGATGCATGAAATGAATATTTTGAACTGATCATTTGTTACAGGTTTCAATCAATTAGCCAGTTTCCGATTAAATTTATCCAGCTTAATTACCATAGATAGAAATGGTTCATCCAGTTTGCACACATGAAATGTGTTGTCCTTGTTAAGTAACTCATTTTTAGGGAGCATGTGCTAGTTAACCGGGAACTAATTAAAACTAGTGAATTATGCTTAGAGGAGATAGGAGCGGGGACTTAGTGGCGAACACATCTCTCACTCGATCTATCGATGGGTGATTGCAACTACGTTGACTAGGCAGTCGATATAGCACAAAGTACAACAACAAGGTGAATTTTGTACGGTTAAACTCTAGAAGAAAATTTCAAATAGATGAAACAAATGGAGATTGTGTGTTCTTAGTAGTTAGATTCATTATCTAAACATACTAAACCCCGTCTATTTCAAAGACCTTATGACGTTCTAGATCTCAGAAGATGGATTGCTAGCCCCCTCCATTAGAAAACTGAGTGGCACGAAAGGCACATATTGTGTGTTACAAAGCGTTTACAGAGGGTTTCCTTCGTCTGAAGTCTTCCTTTCCTGATGTCTCCTATTCTCAAGCTGGTCTATCTTTTTTTTTGTTGCATTTTACTACCTCTAGCCCTAATTATAAGATGTTTTGGATATTTTAATATGGACTATATACAAACTGAAATGAGTGAACGAACACACTAAAACACGTCTATATCATCCTATTAAAAAAAAGAATATCTTATAGTTCGGAACGGAGAGATAGTTTCTAAGAGTTGATGTAGGACAAAAGGCAGGTGCTAATCAAATTGATTCATCGTGCAAAGAACACACGCGATGTATGGTCAGTGGTGTATAAATTTTTGAGCCAAGCATGTGGTTGCTAGAACATTTATATCGGATTAATTATGTGTGCTTTTTTTATGGAAGCTCTTTTACATATCATTCATTGTTATCTAGCAGTAGAATGGTAAAATTTGTGTAGCATGAATCTTCATCAAACCATGGATATGGTTAAGGATTTCTCCGGTTCTTTGCCCCAAAAGATATAAATCCTCTATTTATAAGCAGATATCAAGTCGCTAGTCAGCTTGTCCAACCAATCGCTGCTACTAAGAAACTGCTTGTCGAAAAATTAAAAAATAGCGAGTACTAGGGTGCAAGATATGGGTGATCCTCACTTGTAACCTAATCAACACAAATTGGGTGAGTGATATTGACAAATAATACAAAGATTAATGTTTGTGGGCTGCATGACTTGCTTTATTTGTCAAAAAAAAATTTACGAATACACGCGGAGGCGTATCATTCCGTTGATAGATAGGAGAGAGAGTACAAGGTTTTGCGGTTACCCCAAAGACGTGGACAACAAGTAGGGCGCCTTCGGGGTTACCAATGAGCATAGGAGAGGGGGTTGCTCAGCCCCAAAAGAGGAGGATCAGGTTACATGGATAATTCTATCTAATTCATTGGGCCTTGGCGCCAGCTCGAGCCCATCGTCTAGCATCGTCCTTGATGGTGCTTAGAAGGTGGGAGTTGGATGGTTGCAAGCCGTCGAAAATAGTTGTGTTCTTGTGCGTCCAAATGCCCCAAGTTGTGATGGTTGCTAGAGAAGCAAAGCCTTTGCGCTGTTGAGGTGGGGCCACGGCGGTGCACTCCAACCACCAATCTAAGAAGGTGTGGCCTGGTCGTCTGGGATGGGCAGCGGTAGGCTACACCAAGACAGGACCTCGTGCCAGGTGATCCTCGAGAAGACGCAGTCAGCAAGGAGTTGTTGCAAGGATTCTTCTTCCTGAGAGCAGAGGCAACAGATGGGTGGGTGCTGAAGGCCATGCCTGGCAAACGGCCCGCCGTCCAACAGTTTTGTGATGCAAGCCAGAGGAAAAACTTCACATTCAGCGGGGCCCAGCTGTGCCAGATGATCTTCCAGGATGGCACCGTCACGGATCCCTCGAACATAACATGGCAAGTGTAGATTTCATAATTGTTCGCAAGGAAGAAAATTCACATCTTAATAAGGCCACACAATGAAAAAGTAGAAGGAAAGTAAAAAAAAGTAAGGAAAATATGCGAGGGTGCATGCTTTGGTCCAAACTTGACTTCCAAAATTATGCGGGGCACTTAGTGTTGAACACATCTCTTGCTCGATCTTTGGTGGGTGGGTGCAACTATGTTGACTAGGCAGTTGATACCGCACATAAATACATAATACAACAACGAACTGAATTTTGTATAGTTAAACTCTGGAAGGAAATTGCAAAGAGATGAAACAGATGAGGGTTGTGCTTCCTTAGTACGTAGATTCATTATCTAAAGAGACTAAACATATATTATATCTTCAAAGATCTCACAACTCTCTACACCGTAGAAGCTGGAACAGTAGCATGTGCCATTAGAAAACGAAGTGGCATCGCAGCAACATACAGTGTGTTACAATGTGTCTGCTTCCTTCAAAGTCTTTCTTTCCGGACCAAAACAGGCTTTCGTCCCGTTTTATATATAAAGCAACTCAACACAATACAGTGCACGGCTGAGCAATACAATGTGGCAAGAAGGCTCTCTTACAAGGCAGGATGAAAGATATAACAAGAAATCTAGAGCTAGCCTAACACCTCGCCGAGGTCTGGCCGACGACGCTTTTATGGATGTCTCCTATTCTTAAGCTAATTACTATCTTTCTTTCCTTGCATTCTAGTTGCTAACAATTGATGTCGTATAGAAGGTAGGTGCTGATGAAAATAATTTGTCATGGAGAGAGCGCACTCGATGTATGGTCGGTGGTATATAAATTATATGTCAAGCATGTGTCTGCTAGAACATTTATCTCAAATTAATTCATTGGGATATTTTATCAGGGAAGCTCTTTTACATATAATGCAATGGAAGCTAGCAGTAGAATGGTAAGACTTGTGGAGCATGAATCAGCACCAAGTGGTGAAGGTGGTTAAGTATTTCCCCGATTTTTTGCTCCAAAAAATCCAAATCCTTGATATATAAGAAAACAACAAGTCGCTAGTCTGTTTGTCCAACCAATCGCCGCAACCAACAAATTGCTGGTGGAATAACTAGATAACAGTATGTGCTATAGGATGCAAGATATGGATGGTCCTTACTTGTATCACAACCAACACAAGTTAGGTGAGTGTATACATAATTTAATTAAAAACCGGATGACAATTACCGCTTGTGGGTTGCATGACTTGCTTTATTTGTCCAACATACACGACTCGCTAGGGATGGGTAGAGGAAACCCTAAAAACTATACCGTCAGCAGTGTCATCATCCAATGAACAATTTTTAGCAAAAGGGACACCACTATCAAGTTGGAATTGTGGACATCTGTAAACACCAACAGTCCATTTGTACTAACATGCTCTATGCCATGTCTTTATTGGCTAAATACACGACACCAACGGGTCACATATTAGGCCCGTCATTGACAATTATATGTTCTAAAGAGTCTACTTCATCCCCCTAGCGTATAAAAACCCATACCGACCCTAATCGTCCCAAGTTTTCTCATAGTCTCTCTCACCCCTTTTTTCCCGGCAACATGCCTTCTCACTCATTTTTCTCATTCTTTTCTGATCCACTCTCCCTATGCAGTTGATTCACCATGGTAGATCTCATAATTTTGTACAAGGACAAAAAGTGACATCTTGACAAGACCATCCGGTGAAGAAAAGTGAAAAAGAATAGCAAGATAATTCGTCAGAGTTAAAAGAGGATGTTTGCTTGGTTGTAAAATTGTCTTTCAAAATTATGCAGAGGCCTTTAGTTCGACCGTGAACACACACATATTCTGGGCACACACGTGAAGTCCGCACACGTCACCTAGCCGCCTCGATACTTGTTTGTTTGAACCATATGTAACCTAAAATTACATATGCTCTTGTAAATGCGAGCACTAGGATTGAACTTCCCTACACAAATTTACACTTGATAGTGAACTAGATGATACCTCACGCGTTGAGTAATCGGAAATATACTTGGTTTATTTGGAGCGCTTTTCGATTGTTTGTTGACAATGAATCAATCCATGTGGACCGTACGTCGGTACTAGTTTGACAAGCCATCTGGACCGTCCATGGCTTCATCAAGATCAACGTATTCTCCCTCTCATCCCCACAGCTCAGACAGTCCCCGTCAGGTCCACCCCGGCCGTCCTCGCCGCAGGGAACCGGCTCCTGGCAGAGTGCCGTGCCTTCTTAGCTCCCAGCGCACGTATTGATATAGGCCAAGAAAGGCTGAACTCCTCAGTGAAAGTCTATCTAACCAGCCCAAACGGACTGATGCATCACGCGCCTGTATATGTCAACTAATTAACTCTTTCCCAAACCCAAAAAACACTAGTTAACTCTTTTGCAAACCCGAAAATAAACTATTTCCCTTATAAAAACTAATTTACTATTAAAGTCTCAAAAACTAATTACCTATTATTAATATACACGAGCAACATTCTAAAGTTAAAATGAACTCATATTTGAAAAATGGTTTTGCTTAATCTGAATCATATTTTACGCAAAGCATTTTTTGTATTTTTCTTACCTTTTATTTATTATTATTTTATCGGTTTTATTGGCACGTTATTTTGTTTTTGGTGTTCTTTTCAAGCCTAAACCACACCTCACTACAGTTGCATGTCAAACGATCACACACAATAACAAGCGCATGCCGCACCGGTCATGCTTAACTACGATTGCATGTTCATCGGCTGCATGCAACCGCAACTGTATGTTCACCGGTCTCTCATAGGTGCTTATAAAGAGCAACTCCAACCGGACGATCCATTTTATCCGCTTGATTCCGTTT
The DNA here is from genome assembly GCA_021605145.1 of Aegilops bicornis. NCBI lineage: Eukaryota > Viridiplantae > Streptophyta > Magnoliopsida > Poales > Poaceae > Aegilops > Aegilops bicornis. The sequence continues at coordinate 65,043,842 of CM038675.1, read as the reverse complement.
GGGTCGACGCGAAAATAAAACTCGGTCCAACGCGGCGACCCAAACGAACGTGCGTTCATTTTATGTCCGTCCGCGACCCATTCCAGGCCCAAATTTGGGCCGCATTTGCGTTGGCGCGGACACGGGACGGACGCGCGCGACGCCCACCCTTCTCCTTCCTCTGGCCCGCTAGTCGGTGGCACAACGCCACCATTCCTCTGCACTCTCCCCAAAACCTCCCGCCCACTCATGCGCGCGCCATGGATGACGGCAAGCCGACCCTGAACGCCGCCGCCGGCCCCGTCTTCGACAAAGGAGGCAAGGCCCGCGGCGCCCGCAGAGCGCCATCCAGTCGGCCAAGAGGAAGCATCGCCGGCACGCGCTAGAAACCAGGATCGACGCCGCGGCCGCGTCCACCCTCGCCCGGTCTCTCTAATATTTTTTAGTCTCCCTCAGTCTCTCTAATATTTTTTACTCCCTCCGTTCTAAAATAAGTGAACTCAACTTTAAGTGACTCAACTTTAGTACAAAGTTGAGTCACTTATTTTGGGACAGAGGGAGTACTTTGCAAAAAAAAGTAGGGGGTGAAATAAAATACAGAAATGAGAAAACCTATATCTGCACCATTGCCCGCTCGAAGCAACATATCTATATTTGTATATTTTTCAAGTATATTTATATTTACCTTCGAGCGGGCAACAGTATCATTTCCTACATCTACATATTTTTATTTTGCAAATTTAGCAAATACATTCATGTATTATTACAAACTATAAATCCAGAAGAAGACAAAAAGTTGAGAAACAACATGCAGAGAACAGACGACTTATGTACTTGACCAAATTTAAATAGGCCGGAATTTAGCCACATCCAAAAAGTCATGAGAACATGCAGCCATGGACTGATGATGTTAAAGTTTTTTTGAGAAGACTAATGATGTTTTTAATCAGATGCATCCGGCATCAGGAGAGCGGCTGGGCTGTCGATATGGGCTTTTACTAGTTTCCTGGGCTAGATTACTGCTTCGTTGGCGTCGTAAGAAGGCACGGCAGGGAACCTCGCCGCAGCCGAACCCTAGCCGCCGGCGCCGCCCCCCCGTCGAGCCGTGCCCTTGGGGCTCGCGTCCTCCGCCCCGTCGAGGAGCCGAGCCCTTGGGGCTCGCGGCCGCCGCCACCCATGGCGACGAAGCAGCCGCCGCCGTCCTCTTCCACATCGGGGGCCGCGGTCTCGGTCTCCATGAAGGACTACCTCAAGCGGTACCAGTCGGGCCCCGCCGCCGCCGGCGACCAGAAGAAGGCCAAGAAGAAGAAGAGGAACCCCAAGCCCTCGGCCGGAGGGGTGCTAATCGTCGACGAGGACCCCGTGTGGCAGAAGCCGGTGCAGATCCCGGAGGACGAGCCGTCGTCAGGTAAGCATCTCCGCCCCCCACCCCCCCTTCCCTTCGTCGTGGTTCGAGCCTGATTCGCGAGGATTTCGCCAGATTCGCGGTGAGTTTTGACTGGAATCGGGCGTGTGGTGGGTTGTCGCAGGGGACGAGAAGCCTCAGGTGGACGAGGACATCGAGGTGAAGCGGATGCGGCGCATGGAGGCGATCCGCGCGGCCCGGCCCTACAACTCCATCGCCAATGACGGCAGCGGGTGGGTCACCCTGCCCGTTCCGGAGCCTGAGGGCAGTGGCTCGCCCCGCCGCCGTCGTAACGACACTCCATCGCCTGAGAGGAGGAAGGAGGACCTCTCTCCCCCACGGCGAAGGCAGCGGCGGGACACGCCGTCTCCTAAGCGTGGAGGTGCTGCGGGGAGCGATATTTCGCCGCCGAGGCAGAGGCAAAGGCGGCGTGACACGCCCTCGCCGGAGGGCAAGGGTACAGGAGAGGGAGGCGATCTGTCACCGCCAAGGAAGACCAGGCGGCAAGACGGTTCCTCTCCTCCAAGGAGACGACATCGCCATGATTCCGAGGAACCCCAGGACATCTCACCACCACGGAGGCGCACGAGGCACGACTCCGAGGAGCCTCAGAACCGCTCCCCCCCTCGGCGCCGGACACGGCATGACTCGGAGGAGCCTCAGAACCGCTCCCCCTCTCGGCGCCGGACACGGCATGACTCGGAGGAGCCCGGAGATATCTCTCCACCACGAAGACGGAAGCACCAGGCCTCTGCACAGCTGGATGACCTGTCACTCGCAAGAAGACAAAATTTGGGACAGAGCCTGGGGGATGGGGATATTTCTCCACCAAGGAAGGGTCGGAAGTCTGCATCAGATGATTTATCTCCACCTCGTAAGGAGAGAGACACTTCTCCTCCAAGGAAGGTTAGAAAGGAAGGAGCTCCGAAAGAGACAATGAGAGCTGGGTTGATGTCAGCAGAGGAAGTTAAAGAGGACATCAGAAAGATTAAGGAGGATGAGAAGCTCAAGTGAGTGATACTTCATGTCTTGGAATACATATGCTTACTCCTTTTGCTAAGATTTGTAATATGTTGTATGATATCTGTCTTTTAGGTTTGCAGCACAGGACCCTTCGTTCACTGGTAAAGGGGCAAAGGTAGTGTTCCGAGATAAGGAAGGTATGAACTGTGCATTATCATGTTTTGGTCATTTTGGTGGTAGTTACCTATGTAGACATTCTAGTTTCAGTGGTAACATTGCTTTGTAACGTTTCCCAGGAAAAAGGATAAATCAAGAAGACATACAGAAGGCAAAGAAAGACGAGAAGCCAAAGGTAAATATATGCTCTTGCTCTGGATTTTTTATTAGCCATCTTTGTGTTTTATCTGGACATCTGGTTAATTGACATGAAAATTCATATGTTTCTAGTAGTATAGAATATAGATTTGAGCAATTGTTTTGTGCTAATTATCTTATCCTGATATTGTGTCGTGTTCTTGTGGCAAAACTGTAGAAAATGGCAAAATGCACTATGCCACACACTTTTCTTTGCCCGCAAGCACCAACATTTGTGAACTTCTTTGAATAAATTGTTACCTTGGGATCGTTAGAATAGAGGGTGTTCAATGTGCAGGGTGCCTAGACGAACACCTCTTCTATGTGTAGAAACAAAATAGGCACTACATATAAAAGGATAGCTACTGATCAGCAAACAGAAAAGCTATGAAAGCTCCCACTCAGTACTATAAAGATTATACAACATTAAAAGGAACAGAGCTTGTTAATACCAACTTTATTCACTCTCATACAAATTGTTATTTTTGCATAACCAAAATCTGGTTTCCTTTTATGTCAAGTTCCCCTGTTCCCTGTAAGTTCTCTATTCATGTTGTGAACTACTGATCCATACAAATTCAGATAAGACACATGGATATGAGGGAGATCAATTAGTTGAAACCATCTCACTTATTTGTAAGTTCGTCGTAGAATGGAACAAAATGCAGCAAATGATCGAATAATCACTCATCATACCTTTTCCTCTTCCTCGCTTATCTGAAGTCATTTCAATACATGATCTCTATCTTGGGTGCCGCTGCCTATAGCTGATAAATAATAGCTGGTGTTCTTATTTGCAGGAAAAACATATAGAATGGGGTAAAGGTTTGGTGCAGAAACGAGCAGCCGAGGCTCGAGTGAAGGAGCTTGAAGATGTGAAGGATCAGCCATTTGCGAGAACAAGGTACTTTTTCTTATTGAACTTGCTTATAAAGGGGCATGATCCTTGTTGAGTTCATTTGAGAATTTGTGTAATCAACAATACAGTACCTGCTTTGAACAGTGTACTCTTTATTTTTGGTGTCTGTGTTGTCTGCGTTTTATGTCGAAATGAACATGGAGTTTTATAACTGACTTAGAAGTATTTAAAGTTGAGTTTGTTTACGTGCAGGGATGATCCTGAGCTTGACGGCATGCTCAAAAACAGACTCCGATGGGGTGATCCTATGGCTCATCTTGTCAAGGTAACTGCAGCTTTTGATTTGGAGTTGCTTAATTGAATCTGTTGATGCTATTTCTTCTGGTTAATGGTTGATATGTGTGGTAATACATTGCAGCGCAAAGATACAGACTTTCTTCTCAATGACTTGGGAGATGATGAAAAGATGAAGGAATCTGGATTTATAGTTCCTCAAAATGTACCTGCTCACAGCTGGCTGAAGCGTGGGGTAGATCCTCCTCCAAACCGTTATGGCATAAAACCAGGCCGTCATTGGGATGGAGTGGACCGCAGCAATGGTATGTGCCTTTCAAATTTATTCAGTATCCCTTTCTTTTTTTCAACTGCGTGCCTCTTGGCCATGGTAAAAGAAGCAGGTTGGCTTAAATTGTAGGTATGAAAACTAACACCTTCCTGTGTGAGCTACCTAGTATGTGTGGATGCTAGTATTTAAATAAACTACTAGGATTGTTTGAGTTTCACTTGATACCTTTATTGTTTTGAAGATCCGTGTTTCTTTTAAGAGTGCCATCTCTTTGTTGCATTGGTGGATGATAAGGAAAAACACATCATTTAAACCTGCTGTATAAACTGTTAGTCGCGCTGTCATGTTTCTGATAGAGTTGTTGCAGTTGGTCCATTCATTTGTTTGCATATCATGCTTGTTGTAGCCAAGATATGTTTCTCTGCACGAATTGTTCAAAACCTGGTTATGGTTACAAAATGAGATGAGAAAAAACAGTACTCCCTCTATAAACTTTAGTGATGTAAACAATCTTATATTAGTTTACAGAGGGATTACTAATATATATCGTGTCGGCAAAGAAGAGAACATGTTGACAGACGACATTGTCCGTTGCTCATTGTAATCCTATACTAACTTGTCTGCTACTCTATGAATTCACACAGCTTGTCTTGGGTGCATTTTAACTTATAGAACTTTCCGTCCATCATCTGTTGGTTCAGATATATGTTCTGGTTCAGTTGTAATGCGCTTTTGCCGCCATGGGTGTGTGGCAGCCATCACTAAATCCATGTACATGTGTTTCCAGGATACGAGAAGGACATGTACAAGCTGAAGAATGACAAGCAGGCCACGGAGCAGGAGGCCTACCTTTGGTCCGTCGCAGATATGTGAGCGCCGCAGCTGCCCCAAGAACATGTCCGATGGCATGCTGGCAGGATCAGTTGCTGAGGTTGCCCAATGTGCTTGAAAGGAAAGGAAGCGATGCCCTTGAACATCATTTCTTCGATCACATGATGACCGCCAATGATTTGCTCGAGTAGCCACGCAGTGCCTGGAAGCTCAGTGGAGCGACAGTTTTGTTGTGTATTTGCTGGGATTCTGCTATTCAATTCTCCTTGACACGTTTAAACATTTTGTAACATGTATGTTTTTGCACAGAAGAGTATTGGTGCCATCCTTCTGTTGTACTGTATATGGGATTTGGCTGAAACATAGAAACTTTTAGTGAGCAAGTCTGGATTTGCCTGGGTCAGTTTTGTGTAAATGATTGTTGCAGGCATCTGTCAGCTTAGGGAGAGTTACACGAGTAAACCAGAGCCCAGCCAACCAATGGTGTCAACAAATATAAGATGTAAGAGTACTTCTCTGCAGAAAACACACACTAGTCAAATCCAATTGATATTTTTCTGTAAAGAGAGCAAATTTCTGCATATCACATAGTAACAAATACTAATAAAGACTAACAGACCAGATGGTTGCTGCATTTAAAAATAATAATGAGTTTTAGTTTTACTTAAAAAATGAAGGCAAGATAGGAACACAATTTTAGTTCTATTTTTTTATTTTCTTTATTGGGAGGTTCTTTGAAGACCACATATGCGCCAAGGAGGGACACTGTAACGCCCTCGATGCGGCTATATCTCCCACGTGTCGAAGCACGACTTAGAGGCATAACCGCATTGAAAGCAATGTCGCAAGTGAGGTAATCTTCACACAACCCATGTAATACATAAGGGAAAGAGATACATAGTTGGCTTACGATGCCACTTCACACAATACATAAATAAACATCCATCATTCAGATTACATTCAAGGTCCGACTATGGAACCAAAATAAAAGAAGATACCCCAAATGCTACACAGATCCCCGATCGTCCCAACTGGGCTCCACTACTGATCATTAGGAAAAGACACATAGTAATGACCACGTTCCTCATCGAACTCCCACTTGAGCTCGGTTCGCCACCTGACCGCATCATCGGCACTGCAACTGTTTTGGTAGAATCTGTGAGTCACGGGACTCGGCAATCTCACACCAGCGAGATCAAGACTATTTAAGCTTATGGGAAGGACAGAGTTGTGAGGTGGAGCTGCAGCAGCGACTAGCATATATGGTGGCTACACTCGCAAAGAGAGCGAGAAGAGAAGCAAGGCACGGTCGTGAAACTAGTAGCGATCAAGAAGTGATCTGAACTACTTACGCCAAACATAACTCCAACACCGTGTTCACTTCCCGGACTCCGAGAAGAGACCATCACGGTTACACACGCCGTTGATGTGTATTAATTAAGGTCATCTTCGGTTTTCTACAACAGGACATTAACAAATTCCCATCCGCCTCATAACCGCGGCACGGCTTTGAAAGATAATACCTGCAGGGGTGTCCCAACTTAGCCCATTATAAGCTCTCACGGTCAACGAAGGATATTCCTTCTACCGAAGACCCGATCGATCTCGGAATCCGGACTACAAGACATTTCGACAGCAATAAAACAAGACCGGCAAAAGCCGCCCGATTGTGCCGACAAATCCCGATAGGAGCTGCACATATCTCGTTCTCGTGGCACATCCGGATGAACATTACGACGGCAACCGAAGATGCCCCAAGTTGCCTCTGTGGTGGCACCGCAAGTGGCTCTAGTTTGGACCAACACTCGGAGGGGCAATCGCCCGGGTTAAATAAAGATGACCCTCGGGCTCGCGAAAACCCGGGGAAAAAGGCTTAGGTGGCAAATGGTAAAACCAAAGTTGGGCCTTCTTTGGACGAGTCTTATTCAAAGCGAACTGTCAAGGGGGTCCCATAAATCACCCAACCGTGTAAGGAACGCGAAATCAAGGACCATAACACCGGTATGACGGAAACTAGGGTGGCAAGAGTGGAACAAAACACCAGGCATAAGGCCGAGCCTTCCACCCTTTACCAAATATATAGATGCATTAATTATAGCAGACATATTGTAATATCCCCAACAAGTAAACATGTTCCAACAAGGAACAACATCTCCATGTTCCAACAAGGAACAAACTTCATCTTCACCTGCAACTAGCAACGCTATAAGAGGGCCGAAAGCAAAGCGGTAACATAGCCAAACAACGGTTTGCTAGGAAAGGATGGTTAGAGGTTTGACATGGCAATATGGGTGGCATGATATAGCAAGTGATAGGCATCGTAGCATAGGCATAGCAAAAGAGCGAGCATCTAGCAAGCAAAGATAGAAGTGATTTCGAGGGTATGGTCATCTTGCCTGCAAGGTTCTCAGAGTTGTCGAAAGCTTGATCCTCGAAAGCGTTCTCAACAGGTTCCTCGTTCACGTACTCGTCTCCCGGCTCTACCCAAAGCAAGAACACAAACAAAGGAACCGCAATAAATCACGGTGCAATGCACAAGCAACATGAAGCAATACATGGCATGATATGCGAGATGTGATATGCAATGCATATGCGTGCTCCGGAAGGAAAATGATGAACCAGGCATCAGCTTGGCAAACCAAGTATGCCGCTGGAAAGGTAAGATGATTTCGGTTGAAATCGATATAAAGATCACCGGAATCGGATGCACGGTTTGCAAATGACAAGCAAAACAAGAATGGCACAAATCTGCCATTGATAGCATTGATACCACTTAGCAAGCCACGAGCAATTAAGCTACTGCACCCAAACGTACCAGAAAAGCATATGGCAGTGATCTACTCAAGATGCTTGACAAAAGATGAACACTGAGCTACGGCTAAATCACATCATAACAGGTCCAAACAAGCATGGCAAAAGTGGAAAATATATCAGCTTCACAGACTTAGTGAAAATACTGAACATGGCAGAAACAGCATCAGGAAGCAATGTTCAGAGCAAGCAAACGACATGCTACAGGAACTTATAATAGCAAAACAAGGCATGGCATGAATCTACTCAAAGCATAGAACAAAAGTCCCTTACTGACCATGAGCCAAAAGGGATCAGAAAATATAATGGCACCCACGTAAATATAGCAAGTTTCGTTAACAGATTCAACAACAGGGCATGACAAAAACAGATAACAAGTAGGCATTCACTACAGAGCATTTCAAGATAAACTAAGCATACATCCATCAAGAATACATGGCATAGAAGCTACACATGGCAAGAACAACATCATAGTATACACGGATCAACTACAACAACCTTGGAAACATTGAATAACATGTAAACAATCTGCCAGGAAACATTTTATAGCAAAAGTAGAGCTCGATTGACTCAAGCTATGGCACTCCATAATTGCAAACAAGGGCATGGATGGATAGAGCATAACCATATGTTCAAAACATCCTTACTGAAGTATCTCAAAATATGCATGGATCTCTCGGTAGCATCAAGTTAACATGGCATAAAAATATCAGAAAAACAGGGGCTGAAATCAGCAACATCATGAAGCCTAGTTTGCATGCTTGTGCTAGTCACCACAGAGATCACAAAAATACATGGCATACACCCCTGTAAAGATGGCATGGCATATTACAAAACACATGTAGGGCTCAAGATCATAGGGTGCACACATCAATCATGGACAAAAGTGCATGTTCTGTTAAGAAACAGAAACTAACATCACATAGCCCTCTTCTAACAGCATTTCGGGCATCAAGATGAGCTCAAATGAAAATGATGCAATGGAATGAAATGATCTACTCATCGAGAAGAACAGTTTGGTATGCTATACGCCCAAAACGGAGCCACGGGTGCGAAGTTATGGCATGATGAAAATGCAACAAAATATATCACAGATAAAGACTTGAAGGAAATCGGGGGAGAGGAAAGTCAACCGTCTCGTGGATCTGAGATCCGGAGCGCGCGGAAGCCGAGGCGGGGCCGGCGGCGGCTCGCCGGAACGGCGCCGGAGGAGGGAGGAAGGAGAGGCCGGGGCTCCGGCCGGAGGCCACGGAAATGGGCCGAACGGCGGGCGAGACGGGCGAGTGAGGGCGGCCGGGGACGCGGTGGTCGGCGACGGGCGGCGGGCGGCGTCGGCCGGGTTGCGGGCGGCGGCGAGGGCGCTGGGCGCGGAGGGCTTGGCGGGCCTCGCGGGCTTGGCGGCGGGCCGGGCGCTGCCCGATTCGGCGGGCGGGCAAGGGCGGACATGTCCGCCCAAATCGGACACGTCCGGCGGGAGAGGCGCGGGCTAGGGTTAGAGTGGAATGATCCGGATTTCGGGGAGGGTGTTTTTATAGGTAGAAGGAGCTAGGAAGCTCCAAATGGAGTGTAGTTTTCGCCCACACGATCGTGATCGAACGACGGAGAGCATGGAAGTGACTTAGATGGGTTATTGGGCTGTTTTGAAAGGGTGTTGGGCTGCAACTTAAAAGAGGCCTTTATGAGAGTGCGGTTAACCGTTGAGTACCAAACGAGCTCCAAATGACCCGAATATTGACTGGTGGTCTACCGTTTGTGTTCCAAGGCCATTTGACAAACCTCGGTCCATTCCTAGTAAGTTTAGTTCCCGATCACGGAAAAATGTATAAGGGGACGCCGGGGGACATAGGATTGCCGGATTGGAAAAGCGGACAACGGGAAAATGCTCGGAATCATGAGACGAACACGTATGCAAATGAGATGCACATGATGACATGATATGAAATGCATGACATGGACAAAATGCAAAACGAAAGACAAAACCCAACCACGGAGGGAATATCATATCACAATGCCGAAAATGGCAAAGAGTTGGAGTTACAAATATGAAAAGTTACATCCGGGGTGTTACAGACACCCCCCCACGCCCACCTGCTCTACCGCCTCTGGCTCTCCGGCTGGGCATTGGTCCCCCCTTACCTTTGCCCCTCCAGTCCCAACCCTATACAACCCCTAATCCTAAACCCTACACTAAGTGCTCTACTCCCCTTCTACTGCTACTTGGTGACAACCCTGGTAAGGCCCACGTCTATTAACGCAATCGAATGCACCGTCGCCGAGCAGTATGGGACTAAACGAACCCCGGTAGTAGTTCAGTTCCCTTACTCGAGTGGCCGCCGCCCAACGACGCCTCCCCCGCACCCCGACACATCTATGGTGCGGGGACAACGGAGGTGTCACTGGTTGTGTGCACGTTGGTCTCCGCTCCCATAGGCCACCACCACTCTGGCGACACACAGGCTCTCCAGTGGCTAGAGTTTTGGTCGGGGTCGAGTGAACTGGTCGAACGATGCCCATCGAACTACGTGAGAGCTATATCTCGCTTCACGTGAGATGGAACAAGCTCACCAGGGATCACTCCCAGGTCTCCTTGACGCTGCGCATAGCTGCTAGCCACTAAGGTACTATTGTGTACTCCCTCCGTTCCTAAATAATTGTCTTTCTAGAGATTTCAACAAGTGACTACATACGGAGCAAAATGAGTGAATCTACACTTTAAAACATGTCTACATACATCCGTATATTGTAGTCTATTTGAGATGGCTAGAAAGACAAATATTTGGGAACGGAGGGAGTAGTTGGAAGAATATAAGGCACCACATACTTGAGGAAAGAGAGCCGGTTTTTTCCACGAGTTCTTTCAGTTCTTTTTTGTTTTAGTCTTTTATTTGTTTTTTCACCAGTTTTCTTTGTCTATTTCTCTGTTATTGGGTTTTTCTCTCTCGATTTTTTTGTTTTCTGTTTTTACACCGGTTTTCTTCGTTTCTGTCTTTATTTTCACAGGTTTTTCTTTGTTTTAGTTTGTTTTCTATGTTTCTTTCACGGTTTTCATTGCCTTTTTTATTTCCTTTCTTTTTCTTCATTTTTGTTTGTTTCTTTCTCATTTTTCATCGGTTTCCACTGTTTTTCTATACACATTTTTTGTATATATATAATAAATTATTCTAATATGTGTTTAACATTTTTAGAATACAACATCAACATTTTTAATACCTGGTCAACATGTTTTCTATACACATTTGACATTTTTTAAATGTTTGATTAAGATTTTTTAATACAAGATTAACATTTTTAATACATGGTCACTTTTTTTACTTAGACATTTAACATTTTCCAATGCTTGATTAACATTTTTCAAATACAAGTTTAACATTTTTTGATTACAATACAAGATTATCATTTTTAACGTACATGGTCAACAATTTTTCTATATACATTTAATTTTTTAAATGCTTTATTAACAAATTTAAAATATTTTTTATACATTTTTTAATACAATACAAGATTAACATTTTTTTGAAAACATGGTAAACATTTTTTATACACATTTAACATTTTTCAAATGCTGGATTAACATTTTAAATACTTCTTTAGTTATTTGTTTCAAATGCTTGATGAATATTTTTTAAATACATGATCAAATTTGTTCACACACATTGTATATTTTTCATATACATAGTCAATTTTGTCTATACACATTTAACATTTTTTATATACATGATTAACATTTTTCAAAATATTATGTAAATTATATTTTTTAATATATATGTTTAGAATATTTGGAAGTGTAAATGAAAGTAAAAAAAGGAATAAAAAATGAGAACAGAAATCGTTAAGAAATGTTTAAAATGCGTGAGTGGCATCCCGCGCACTGGGCCGGCCATTCTCGTGGTCCTGCAGCGAGACCTTGTTTTCTTTGAGCGAATCCTTCAGCGAGACTGCCTCTGTCTCGCGTGACGCGAGACATAGCCGAGTCCACTAGTTCAACTCAAAAAAAAAAAACCGAGTCCACTAGTCCAGCGAACTATTGGGTTTTGTTGCTTCACTGTGGTTATTGAGCCGTTTGCTGGGTATTATTGGGCCCCCAGTTGCACCGGCGTCGTGGACGAACTAAAACTGACCGCCTGGTCCTTGCCTTGGCCCAACCAAACCCTTCCCTCCTCTCTCGAGTCGCGCTGGCCGCCTCCCTGCCGCTGCCGCCGACGAAGAAAGCAAGCGCCGTCCCCGCCGCCTCCGCTGCCGCCAGCCCCTGCCGCCGGTCGAGAGGCGACACAATATTGGAGCATGTACTCGCGGCGGAGGCTGCTCTTGCTCCGGCAGCACACTCAGCTCACCCTGGTAGGTCATCTCGCCCCCGCACCGCCTTCGAGGACCTTCAGCCTGCCCTGCACGGCCGTCAGCGCGGCCTCCTGCTCAGGCGAGCGCTTCCCCGTGCCTCTACTCTCCACCCCTCACAGGATCCCCACGCCGGGTCGGTAGCGTTCAGTTTGGCGGTGGAATAGCTGTAGCGAGACGGACTAGTAGTGTCTTAGATCGTGAGATTGCGATGATGCTGCCTCCGATTGCTTGGGCGGATGTACTGAGAGACAGGCGAGGGTCGTGAGGGCCTAAGACTAGATTACTGATCTGATTTTAATCTGTCCTGCGGGTATTGTTCCTATTACAGTAAGGGTGGTATTTCTCATGTTTGCCATCATAACCATTTTAACAAGATGAGTGAAATTAATGATTTTCTCTCACAGGTTCTAGTGATGGTCACTTCAGTTGTAAGGGTTCAACATATGCCGCCATACTGATTGGGCAAGCAGGTCTGCTCTCTGCATATGCAGCCTCCTCCATTTGATTCAATGAAATAAATATCATATTTGATACCATGGCAATCCTAATTCCAGTCTTGTTACAGCTATTGTTCTTGGCCTGAGCAGCAACTCCGTATTGGCTCAGGATGATGTGGTTGCTCCAGCAGCTACAAGTGAGCAAGCTGATGTGAATGTTACTGGCCTACGCCGTATTGAAGATGGTTCAGTGATCTCAAATGAACACACGATCAAATGGAGAATGTGCACTGATAAAGCACGAGAGTTTTTCATGGAAGTAAGTTTCTCATTATCCTTACCTTCATCTGAACCACCTTTTGGCATTATCCTTGTGAGAAAAATAATCTTAGTACTACATTATAGTTTCCTCCTCTGTTTAAACATAATTCTCTTTATTATATGTGTTTCCCGAAAATGATGCGAAATTTAACCACAATCATGTTGATACATCATAGCCTAGAAAGACCAACTCCAGTGCTTAGTCCCCTGATGCTGACCGATTTTCATATAACCTGTTTGGTCCACACTTTTTGGTCACTTGCTGCAACTCTTACTATGGGGATAGCTCTTCAGTTTCCTCATTAAACCATGTGGATTTGGAAGGTTTAGCCTGTAATTAAAGTATTAAACTATGTGTTGTTTCATGTTGATATACGGGAACTGGGTGGTAATTTGCCATGATATTTTTTATTGGTATTTCTTGAAATCTTGGGTTTAGCAACTTCTTGTATTGTGAGTACATATTCCAAGACCTTGCTTCAGTTACAAAATCATGCAACTATTGAACATTTAAATTAACTATGACTGTTTGGACCATATACCCTGTGCATTACAAATTTTTAACATCATAATGTTTGGTTGGAGTGTAACTGTATGAGAGGAGGAAAGGAGGCATGTCTCTTTAGTTACTCCTACTCTTCATTCGACCGTTAAATTACAGTTGTTGTTAGTCTATCATATCCATTTATATTAATTTTCTAGGGAAAACTAGATGAAGCCGAGAAGTTATTCAAGGCAGCCTTACAAGAAGCTAAAGAAGGATTTGGACTCAGAGATCCACATGCTGCATCAGCTCTGAACAACTTGGTATGTGTTACTGTTGATTATGAACTGAAGATTGAAGTAACATTCTATTTGCCTTTCTAATGTATGGAACTGCAGTACCCATATAAGTCCATAAGCTAGATTATGAGGTTTAAGATCTGTTTGGGTTCATAGTCAAACATTACCACACTTTGCTGTAAGCTAGGCAAGTTTAACCGAGTTAGGAATAGGTTTTGTTCGTAGTAAGTAGTAACATATTTGGCCAGATTCCTCTTTTTTTTTACAGTGGGCCATACAACCATAGACTCAAAAGGTGTGCCAGATTCTCTTAGGGATGCTAAAGTGCACACAGATTTTGTTGTCCTAACCTATGCAAGTTCAGCAAGAAATATGTGGAAAAGTTTGAACAGGTTAGACATTGAACTAAACTGGTAAACTCAGCTGCATTTAATACCATACCATTATATGCTTAATTATGTCTATTTTGTGATATTTAAACCGCGGGGTACTGACAACGTAAGGCTACCAATTAAATCAAAGTGTCTGATAAGTCACCTAGAGAACTCTTGTTTGCTAGTTTTTATGCTTTATACTCCCTCCGTTCGGAATTACTTGTCTCGAAAATGGATGTATCTAGAACTAAAATACGTCTAGATACATCCATTTCTGCGACAAGTAATTCCGAACGGAGGGAGTAGAATTTAAAATACTTTGTGTGTATCAGGATTCAGGAATAGATTCCGCGCACTGTATTTTAGATTCCATACGTTTATGAATCTGCATGTGAGGTCCAATCTTTATCATGTGATTCCATTAAACCCGTAACAATTTAAGCTCTCTCAACCAAACAACTTCAAAAGACCGGAATTGTTGGTTTCTTGTACAAATACCACTGTATTATCCCCCCTACGTTAAGTTGTACGGGTTGCATTTGACACACTGGCACTCAAATAGTTTTTGTCTACAAAGTTGAATAGGCAGGCCATGCTCTCTTTTGTGGTAGGCTTTTGTAAACCTACCTTAAAAGTTAATACAAGTCTTGCATGAAGCAGCATTCCTTTTTGTTCCCCTATTTAACTATTATCCTAAGTTTTGCAGGCAGAGTTTTATAGGCTAAGGAAAGAGTATGAGAAAGCTGAGCCGTTATATCTGGAAGCGATTGAAATCTTGGAGCAATCATTTGGACCTGATGATATACGGTACTTTGATTTTTAGATTATACTGTGTTCTATATCATTGTTCAGTGACTTTGATTTGGCTCATTTTGTAAAAGAAAGTTCTAGTCAGGAGCAAAATACCACTCTTTTGAGATAAATAAGAGTATATGTGACAGATATTTTTGTTCATTACATTCTAGTATGTGTTACACATTCCTGCCTGCTCATTGTATACCATTGTTGGTCAGTGGAAGGATGGTATGCACTTCCGTCTGTGTGTGTTGCCTGTGTGTATTGCGTGGTTGACTGCACTTGTCAATGCATACAGTGTTTCATCTAAATTCCCTGTGTTGGAGAACTACCTTAATTTTGGAATTGTATAAAGATACTTTACATGCCTCTTGTAGGGTTGGAGCAGCTTTCCGTAATCTTGGGCAATACTATTATATTCAACGCAGGTTTGATCAAGCTCAGACATGTTTTGAGGTACCTGTTTTTACCTCATGATTTTTTTCGAGTTATTGTCTTATGTTTTTTGTAATTGTATTATCTTGTAATGTTTGACAAGCTTTTAATTGAAATGTCATCTAGGCAATAATTCTAAGGAATGAATATACATTTTCTGTTGCTACCTTAATATGTAGTTCTTTAATCTTGCTGGACACAATGATGGCCATTTTTCAATAATCTTTGGAAACCTGAATAGTGGGCAACATCACATTGGAATAGCCAGGAAAATCAAATATAGTGTTGTATGTGTGGCCCATCACTTTTGGCCCATGACCTAGACAAGGAGAGGCTCAAAGTTGTCTGCCTCTCTTCGGTCTACATGGTATCAGAGGCCAGTGCCCTGGAGATGGCAGCGTCGTCAGCGGGGCTCATCTTTCTCCCTCTTGCGGCAGAGCAGCGTGGTGGCCTGGAGCTGCGCGGTGGCTGCAGCAAAGGGTAGCGCGCTGACGTGTCATGGGATGGTGCGGATCGACTGGTGGTTGGGTGGCGCACACGTGGCGGAGTGTGAGCGGGAGGCACTGCCGGAGTTGCTGCTGCTGTTGAGGTTGGTGTTGTTGGAACTGATGGCTAAGCTTGGCGCTAACGCACGTAGAAGAGGTTCTCATAGCTAAAGTGAGTAGCCGAAGTGAGTGATCCTGGTGGTGACGTGGCTGCTGATTGCAGAGGAAGGAGGCAACACTAGAGGTGGTACAATTAGGAGAAGAAGAGATGGAGGCTGTCATGGGGTCTGAACTGGCCTCTGCTCTGGAGAAACTGGCGTAGCTCATGACTGCGAAAACTGTTGAGGGGTCATCTCCAACACACGATGTAGAAGGTGGTGCACTTGTCGTGTTCCAAGCAGATCGGGTTTTGAAGCTTGAGCTTATGCCAAATGACGTGAATTTGAATGGCGGGAGCAGCTACCTAAGCTGGTCGAGGTGGGCCCTGTTGATCTTGAAGCCAAAGGATCTGGGATATGTTCTTGGGGCGGTTGAAGAACATGCTAACAAGGAAAGCTCAGAATGGAAGAAGTGGAGTGTTATTGACTCCCTGATACTTGCATGGATGTTGAACTCCTTGATTGTAATGCTCCCAAGGCGGAGGTAGGTGTTGGTAGTAGCAATGGAGGTGGTCGGAATGGGAGATGTTGTCGGAATCAGGGTGGTGGTTCTTCGAATGCTCCTCATTGGGATGCTCCCAAGGTGAGGCATAGGGAATTGTGGTACATGGACCGCAACATGACGAACCAACAGGGAATGCACATGCTAGCTGCATTTGTCGAGGATAAGGAGATTACAACCCTAATCCAGGATGGGACATGCTCCCAAGGCGAGGCGTAGGGGGCTGTGGTACATGGACCGCAACAGGACGGACCAGGAGGGAATGCACATGCTAGCTGCAGTTGTCGAAGATAAAGAAATTAGAGCCCTAATCCAGGATGGGACATGTGTCTTTTGACAAAATGTATCAAATATTTCCTGATGTATTGAATGGTGTGGACAAGAGCAAGTTGAACCGTGGCTCAGGCATTGATGTTCACTATGAATGTGCCCAAGTTTCTGTGTAGTGAAGCTGTCATGATGGCCACCTTCTTGATCATCGCACGCCATCCCGGTTGAAAGGTATGAAATTGTTGAGTTAAGTTTCACAGAAAATAAATTTCTAGTTCCTCCCAAGGTGTTTGGTTGCACTTGTTTTGTTCGTGATCATAGGCCATCAACATATTGGATCCTCGGGCAGTCAAGTGTATCTTCATTGGGTATTCTTCAGGACAAAGAGGGTACAAATGCTAGAATCTGTATGAGAGGATGACATTTGTGAGCATTGATGTTACATTCCGTGTGTCAAAACCTTCTTATGGTGAGAAAATGATCTAAGCATCATGTCTGAAGGCCTTGACCAATCTCGGGTTGGTGAAATTGGTAAGAGGGGGATAGTAGTGGCACATTAACTCATGTGGCTCCTGTGACACAAGCATCCTACACTACTGATGCGCAGGTTGGTGCACCGGCTCAAGTTGGTAGCGTGCCTGGCAATGTGCTGAGGTGGACAGCAGAGCAAGTGATGCAGCTCAAGGTGTATTCATGGAAGAGTGGTAATGTGTTACACATCAGGGGGAGCAACTAGATCAGCCACTGATGGAACAATAGGGTAGTACTAATGTGATTTCCATCTCTGATGGGGACTAGGCTGAAGGGTCAGTGGCTACCGAAGGGTCAATTGATGGGCCAATTTCTTTGTGGAGAATGGGTTCGATGCCAATGATATTGGAAATTACGTTCTATATGAGGCATTATCTCCAACCTACAAAGCATTTGTTGCTTCTCTTTAGTCTAACCTATAGAGCATTTGTTGCTTCTCTTCAGTCTGTGTCAATTCCGACTTATATGAAGGCAAACGGGTGACTCAAAATGGCATATGGCCTTGGTGGAGGAGCTGGAGGCTTGAGGCTTTGTGTAAGAGCAAGACATGGGTAGTAACACCTCCAAACAGGAAAGAACGCAATCAACTGCAAGTGGGTATACACTGTGAAGTGGAATGTAGAAGGAAAGATTGGAAGGTACAAAGCAAGGCTTGTGGCGAGTATAACCAGGCCAGCGACGGTAAATTGGTGGACTAAACCAAAGAAAGACTGTCTCTTTGATGACATGGTCATTGGGATACAATACGGCAACAAAGATGATGAAGAATATGCCCTACTCAAGGGGTCAAGCACTCGATCGTAACTAAATCATCTTGATGCACTCGTAGCATGAGCACATAGGGCAAGATGAAAAGAAGGATAAACAAACGAGATCGTCAACTTTAGCATGGCATGCTTCCATCAGTGCTTCAAAACATTTGCTATTCTTATCTCTAGAAGGGTGCTTCTATTGTTGTAGTGTTTCTAGCAAAAGAGGACAAAACTCTACCTGGAAAATGTATAACTTCAGTATCGCGTCGCGGGTGAAAAGGGCCTGAATATTTCCTAGCAGCCAACACCCCACTAACTCACACGTCATTCTTGCATCTCAGGGCCCGAGAAACGGCAAAAAGCAAAAGGTGTGGACATTGTAATTTTTTCCATACAGAGAAACTGACCGTCTTTGAAGGTGAACATTGTGGGGCACTGCTGTCAGCAAAACATTTGCTAGTGTGCAAGTGAATTTGAAGGTGGTAAAAGGCAGCAAAGTGTTCCAGCAGTAAGCCATGATGCTTGCCCCATCGTCGAGGCAGAGAAACCTCTCAGCAAGCACTGGAGCTCACCATTTCCACCACATCGACGCCTCCGATCTCCCCTGCGGTTCCCTTTCCTGAGAAGCAACTTATCTTGGTTGTCAACTTATCTTGGTTGTTGGATCGACGTACATATAGCCATGGGCATGCAAGGCCGAACCTCTATTTCTTCACCTGCCTTTCCTCCCACCTGGGCATGACGACCTTCTCCATGTAGGTGTTCGATGATGAGGTCGCCCCATCCACGCTCAGCAGCATCGCACCCATCCTGCGCGTAACCACTGAATCGAGCCTGAATGCCCCCAAAGTCTCTTACCTTTGTACGTGCATTCGTTTTCATGAGCATACATATGGTGCATTTTGCATGTTGTTTTGATGCATTTGGGTTTGGATTTTGTGCTAGATCGAGTGCTCCCGGTGAATTTTTTGGTGTCAGATCAATGCCGCGCAGGCTGTGTGTACTTGGAAATTTTGTCTTCACACATTTAAAATTATTTGTTTTGAGATTTTTTTTGGGGGGTGGGGCATGCATGCCTCGATTCGTGTTTTTCTAGGATGTTTTTGCTTTTGATTCACAATCATATGGGTCTATGCAGAAAAATAGTTTGTGTGATTTCCTGGAGGAAGTTTCTGGTTTCTTTTTTTTTTGGCTTTGAAGAGCTAATTTTGGAGTATGTTCGTAGTTTACGCATTACATTTTGCTTCGCGATTAGCCATACATTTACTTGTTCATTTTGGTTGTGTTTAATACTTGAAGGGGCAGTTATATGTACTGATAGTGGTATTTCCAATACTTTCCTCGTTTTGTTGAAATCATATTGCAATCATATAGTTATGGTCAATTGGTTTTGCTAGAGTAGTTTTAGATATCTCAAATGGTGACTCAAATAATTGGTTTCTAGTTTCTACTACATCCTACAAAGTAAATGGAAGTTTTTGCGTTTTGCTCGTTTTATTTTTAGATTACTTTTTTGCTACAAACATAGGTAGGTATTACGCATTGAAGAAGGCACACCGGCTGGATCACAATTCTGTCGGTCACGGAGTCAGCAGTTTAAGATTGCTCTGCTCCAATGACTTGAGAAGGTGAGATGCAATCTCCATGGCTCTATGTATTTTGCATACTCTAGCGTATGTGGTGTTTCCTTCATTTCCTGAATAAAAGGATATGTGGTGGATTTCTCTCAATCAATAAGCAACTAGAACTTAGCACATGTACATATAAAATAAAAAGGAGCAAAGGATGCATCATATCATTTGGAGTAACATAATTGTGGCATTACACTACTTCTGGAGTAACATAATTAATAAATTCAGCTTGCATACTTGTTTCATGACATCTCCTAACAAATACCAAATTAACCACCTTGGGCATCGGCTAATTATCATCTTATCACACAATTACAATTTTGTTGAATTGATATCAAATGAATTGAGGAGTCATAAAACATCATCCAAGCTCCAAATACAAGCTACAAGTAGGCAAACACCATCCAATTCAACCGCATTTTTATGAGCATTTTAATCACTCATACATTGAGATATCAATCAAGCTACTAGTTCTCTTGTATTGGCTTGTTTTCCAGCATAGTGTAAATTGAATTCTGAGACCTATAGCCAATCAAAGCGATACACTTATCCACTTAGCAATTTGTTAAAGCTTTATCAAGCAAGTAATGAAGCTACTAGCTACATACATTGGTTTCACAGCAAGGTGAAAATTGCAAGCCATGCAAGGCAATAGCCAATCAAGGCACAAGCAAGCCAAAAACAGCAAGCAACTAGAAATGAACCGAAATGAATGAAACTAATGAAGGGAACACCATATACGCAAGAGCATGCAAAATACATGGAGCCATAGAGATTGTGTCTCACCATATCAAGTCATTGTAGCAGAGCCATCTTGAACCGCTTGACTCTGCGACCGATAGAATTCTGATCCAGCCGGTGTGCCTTCTCGAATGCGTAAAACCAACATATGTTCGCTGCAAAATAAAAATAAAAATAAAGTGAGTAAAACGCTAGAAACTTTAATTCCTTTGCAGGATGTGCAGTAAAAACTAGAAACCAATTCTCCGAGTCCCCATTTAAGAAAAGTGAAATTATTCTAGCCAATTCATTGACCATAACTATCCGATTGCAGCATAATTCCAACAAAACGAGGAAAGTATCGGAAATACCACTATTTAGTACACCTATTCTGCTCCCTCAAATGTTAAACACAAAGGTGCTCTGAAATGAACAAGTAATACGTGTGGATGATCGCCAAATGTAAAATCTAATGCGGACGCTTACGAACATAGGAGGAAGCTAGCCGAGCCTAGGAGGATTCTCTTAGGTAGCTGGAACGTAGGCCTTTGACAGGGAAGCTCCGGGAGCTAGTTGATGCAGCGGTGAGGAGGTTGATATCCTTTGTGTCCAAGAAATCAAATGGAGGGGCCAGAAGGCAAAGGAGGTGGAGGATATAGGCTTCAAGCTGTGGTACATGGGGAGGGTTGCAAATAGAAATGGTGCAGGCATCTTGATCAACAAGAGCCTCAAGGATGGAGTGACAGACGTCAAGAGACGTGGCGATCGGATTATCCTGGCCAAGCTGGTAGTTGGGGACTTAGTTCTCAATGTTGTCAGCGTGTATGCCCCGCAAGTAGGCCACAATGAGAACACCAAGAGGGAGTTCTTGGAAGGCCTGGAGGACATGGTTAGGAGTGTACGATTGGCGAGAAGCTCTTCATAGGAGGAGACTTCAATGGCCACATGGGTACATCTAACACCGGTTTTGAAGGGGTGCGTGGGGGCTTTGGCTATGGCATCAGGAATTAAGAAGGAGAAGATGTCTTGAGCTTTGCTCTAGCCTACGACATGATCGTAGCTAACACCCTCTTTAAAAAGAGAGAATCACATCTAGTGACTTTTAGTAGTGGCCAACACTCTAGCCAGACTGATTTCATCCTCTCGAGGAGAGAAGATAGGTGTGCGTGCCTAGATTGTAAGGTGATACCTGGTGAGAGTGTTGTCCCTCAGCATAAGCTGGTGGTTGCTGACTTCCGCTTTCGGATCCGTGTCCAGCGGGATAAGCGTGCCAAAGTTGCTAGAACGAAGTGGTGGAAGATCAATGGGAAGGTAGCTCAAGCCTTCAAGGAGAGGGTCATTAAGGAGGGCCCTTGGGAGGAAGGAGGGGATGCGTACAATGTGTGGATGAAGATGGCGACTTGCATTCGTAAGGTGGCCTCAGAGGAGTTTGGAGTATCCAAGGGAAGGAGAAGCAAAGCTAAGGATACCTGGTGGTGGAATGATGATGTCCAGAAGGTGATTAAGGAGAAGAAAGATTGTTTCAGACGCCTATACTTGTATAGGAGTGCAGACAACATAGAGAAGTACAAGATGGTGAAGAAGGCCGCAAAGCGAGCTATCAGTGAAGCAAGGGGTCGGGCGTATGAGGCCCTCTACCAACGGCTAGGCACGAAGGAAGGCGAAAGGGGCATTTACAAGAGGGCCAAGATCTGCGAGAGGAAGATGAGGGATGTTGGCCCAAGTCAAATGCATCAAGGACGGAGCAGACCAACTCCTGGTGAAGGACGAGGAGATGAAGTATAGATGGCGGGAGTACTTTGACAAGCTGTTCAATGGGGAGAATGAGAGTTCTACCATTGAACTGGACGATTCCTTTGATGAGACCAGCGTTCGTTTTGTGCGGCAGATCCAGGAGTCTGAGGTCAAGGAGGCTTTAAAAAGGATGAAAGGCGATGGGCCCTGGTTGTATCCCCATTGAGTGTGGAAAGGCCTCGGGGACATAGCGATAGTATGGCTAACCAAGCTTTTCAACCTCATTTTCCGGACAAACAAGATGCCAGAAGAATGGAGACGGAGTATATTAGTACCAATCTTTAAGAACAAGGGGGATGTTCAGAGTTGTACTAATTACCGTGGAATTAAGCCGATGAGCCATACAATGAAGCTATGGGAGAGAGTCATTGAGCACCGCTTAAAAAGAATGACAAGCGTGACCAGCTTGGGAGGTCGACCATGGAAGCCATTTTCTTGGTACGACAACTTATGGGGAGATACAGGGAGCAAAAGGACTTGCATATGGTGTTCATTGACTTGGAGAAGGCCTATGATAAGATACATGAAATGTCATATGGTGGGCCTTGGAGAAACACAAAGTCCCAGCGAAGTACATTACCCTCATCAAGGATATGTACGATAATGTTGTGACAAGTGTTCGAACAAGTGATGTCGACACTGATGACTTCCCGATTAAGATAAGACCGCACCATGGGTCAGCATTGAGCCCTTATCTTTTTGCCTTGGTGATGGATGAGGTCACAAGGGATCTACAAGGAGACATCTCATGGTGTATGCTCTTTGCGGATGATGTGGTGCTAGTTGACGATAGTCGGACGGGGTAATAGGAAGTTAGAGTTATGGAGACAAACCTTGAAATCGAAAGGGTTTAGGCTTAGTAGAACTAAAACCGAGTACATGATGTGCGGTTTCAGTACTACTAGGCGCGAGGAGGAGGTTAGCCTTGATGGGCATGTGTGCCCTCAGAAGGACACCTTTTGATATTTGGGGTCAATGCTGCAGAAGGATGGGGGTATTGATGAAGATGTGAACCATCGAATCAAAGCTGGATGGATGAAGTGATGCCAAGATTTTGGCATTCTCTATGACAAGAGAGTGCCACAAAAGCTAAAAGGCAAGTTCTACAGGACGGCGGTTTGACCCGCAATGTTGTATGGCGCTGAGTGTTGGCCGACTAAAAGGCGACATGTTCAACAGTTATGTGTGGAAGAGATGCGTATGTTGAGATGGACGTGTGGCCACACGAGGAAGGATCGAGTCTGGAATGATGATATACGAGATCGAGTTGGGGTAGCACCAATTGAAGAGAAGCTTGTTCAACGTCTAAGATGGTTTGGGCATATTCGGTAGCAGCCTCCGGAAGCTCCAGTGCATAGCGGACGGCTAAAGCGTGCGGAGAATGTCAAGAGAGGTCGGGATAGACCGAATTTGACATTGGAGGAGCCCGTAAAGAGAGATCTGAAGGATTGGAGTATCACCAAAGAACTAGTTATGGACAGGGGTGCGTGGAAGCTTGCTATGCATGTGCCCGAACCATGAGTTGGTCGCGAGATCTTATGGGTTTCACCTCTAGCCCACCCCAACTTGTTTGGGACTAAGGCCCTGTTTGTTTGGGCTTTTGCTTCTGCTTTTGCAGCTTTTCCATTTTGGCCAAAAAGCCATAAAAGCTCCTAAATAGGTGCTTTTGGGGCTTTTATGGCTTTTGATGAACCAATATAACTATATTTAGCTCCAAAAGCTATAAAAGCTCCAAAAGCACCTATTTAGGAGCTTTTGTGGCTTTTTGACCAAAATGGAAAAGCTGCAAAAGCAGAAGCAAAAGCCCAAACAAACAGGGCCTTAGGCTTTGTTGTTGTTGTTGGATGCTTACGAACATACTCCAAAATTAGCTCTTCAAAGCAAGTAAAAATGGTAAGCCGAAAAAGTTCTAGAAGAGATGACATTAATTGTTTTTCTGGATAGACTCTTATGATTATGAATCAAAAGGAAAACATCATAGAAAACGTGAAGCGAGGCATGCATGCGCCACACAACAATTCGTAGCACAAACATTTCTCTACGTGGGAACACAAAACTTTTCCAAGTACACACAGCCTATGCGACATTGATCCGGCGCCAAAAAAGGTTCAGCATGGGCGCTATCTCTGCCACAAAAACCAAACCAAACGCATCAAAACACCATGTGAAGTGCATCATATGTATCCCCACGAAAACGAATGCACGCACATAGATAAGCAAATCGGGGGTGCTCGGGCGCGATCTCGACGGTGACACGCAGGATGGGAGCTATGCTGCTAGGCATGGGCGGGGAGACCTTGCTGCCGAACACCATGGAGAAGATCGCATGCCTATGTGGGAGGGGAGGAAGGTGAAGAAATAGGGGTCTTGCCTTGCATGCCCGTGGCTATTTATACGCGGTCCAACGGCCAAGATAAGCTGCTTCTCGGGAAAGGGAACCGTGGGGGAGATCGGAGGCATCGGTGTGGTGGAAATGCTGAGCTCCGTTGCTTGGTGAAGGGTTTCTCTGCCATGGGGCGAGTGTCGTGGTGGACCGTTGGAATACTTCACTGCCTTTTATCACCTTCAAATTCGCTTACACACTAGGGAATGTTCTGCTGACAGCAGTACCCCACAATGTTTAGCTTTGAAGAGGGTTTGTTTTCCTGTATAGAAAAGATTACAAGGTTCACACCTTTTGCTTTCTGCCATTTCTCGGGCATAGTGGCAGTGAGATGCAAGAATGACATGTGAGTTAGTGGGGTGCTTACTGGTAGGAAATATTTTTGTTAGTGTTGATTATCCTTCTCTTCATCTTTCCTATGTGCTCATGTCGTGGGATGATTTAGTTTTGATCAAGTGCTTGACTCCTTGAGTAGGGCATATTCTTCAACATCTCTTTTGTTGGATCATATCCGCATGACCACGTCGTCAAAGAGACAGTCTTTCTTTGGTTTGGCCCACTGATGTACCGTCGTTGGTGCATTGCGTTGACTATGATGAGACCTTTGCTCCAGTAGCGAAGATGAATGCTATGAGGATTCTGATCTCCTGTTCTCCAAATTTTGGGTGGTCTTGCATGGGGACTTGTAGAGGGAGGTTTACATGGAGATCCCACCTGGGTTCTTGACTTCTAAGACTGCTTGCAAGGCATGTAGGCTCAAGAAAGCCCTTTACGGGCTGAAGTAATCTCCAAGAGCTTTGTTTGACAAGTATAGACAGGCAGTGTGTCACATGGGGTATGGGCAATGCAATGGTGATCATACATTGTTTAATAGACACTCTAAAGGGAAAATAATCATTCGTGTAGTTTATGTAGATATCATTATCACCAAAGAAGGATGGCGTACAGATAGCAAGATTAAAGAAGTGTTTGAGTAAGGCCTTTGAAGTTAAAGATCTTGGTCGACTCAAGTACTTCTTTGGTATACAAATGGCCATGTCTGGAAAAGGAATAGCTCTTTCTCAAAGAAAGTATGCCTTGGACCTTCTCTGTGATGTTGGCATGTTGGGCTTTCGAGCAGCTTCATCTCCATTGATCAAAACTACAAAGTGACTGCCCAATTTGGTGATCTTGTGGCTAAACAAAAATATTAGCTATTGGTGGGACGATTTGTTGTACTTGTGTCGTACACGACCACATATTGCATTTGCAGTAAGTGTTGCGACTGGTTACATCCATGAGCCTAGAAGTGAACATCTTGTGGCAGTACATAGAATCTCGAGATACTTGAAAGGTACTCTTCGGGAAGGGTTGAGTTATGGACACCTTGTTGTAGATGGCTATTATGATGTTGATTGGGCTAGCTGCTTGATGACAACGGATCAACTTTAGGCCATTATGGTTTCGCAGGAGGAAATCTAGTGTCTTGGAGAAGCAAGAAACAACCCGTTGTTTCGAAATCAACTGCAGAGGCTAAATACAGAGATATGTCTTGGGGACTGAGTGAGTTGCTATAGACAAGGAATCTATTAGAATGTATGGTGTGACAACAAGTCGGCAATTAATATAGCAAACAACCTAGTTCTGTTGAAGTGTATATGTGGATTGCCTAGCCCTTTCCATCAGTTCGGATTTTTGGTTGCGTTGGCTGGTGCATGAAGCTGAACATGGTATCAGAGCCTAAGGTCTTAAGTTCAAGTCCTGGCTTTCGTAGTTTATCAAAAAATTGTTCTTCCCCCCTTTGTGTCCATGTATAGGCCTCTTGAGCCATACGTGAGTCTATCCATGTGTTGACTTCCCGCATCACGCGTGAGAGGGGGTGTTGAAGTGTATATGTGGATTGCCTAGCCCTTTCCATCAGTTCAGACATTTGGTTGCGTTGGCTAGTGCATGAGCTTAACAAGTTCAACATGATAGAACAAACATGTGGAGATAGACAGATTCTTTATCAAAGAAAAGCTGGATTTGGGATTATCAAGATAGAGCATGTGGTTCAAATTGCAGATTGTTTGACTGAAAGACTTGGAACCAGAGAATGCAGCTTAGCGTGTGAAAGATGGGGATGATAGATATCTATCACTCGTGAGGGGGAGTGTTGTATGTACAGCCCATCACTGATGACCCATGTGGCTCAGGCCCGTACCAATCAAGTGGCTCGCTGACCTAGACAAGGAGAGGCTTGAAGCTGTCTGCTTCTGAGCGCCGCCATAACACAGGAACACGTCGCTGGTACGCCGCTCCTCGGTCTACAGATAGGAATCAAAGGATTTCTCAGAGAAACATACCAGTTTATACATCATAGAATTTCTTTAAAAAAAACATAGCATCCACAACACTGCAAAAGTTATCATCTGGATACTCATTTTCGGTTGCACATGGTGCCCATTTTCTGTCTTGCTGTTACAGTTCACTAATTTAAGCTTCTCTACTTATTTGAGTTGTGCTTGTTCTAACCATGTGCAACATAAAAAATTAAGGAACTGCTTGTGGAACAATATTACAATACAATCTTGAAAAGGAAAACATGTTTAGCCATTTTAATTTTCAATATATTTATTGCATCATTTTGTATTATTTGATGCATGTTTTCTTCAGTTTAAACTTGTCTTATATTATTTTCTGTTTCTGTTGTTTCTTTTTGCAGCGTGCTTTGAAGGTACTGAACATTAATTCTCTACCCTCCCTTTCTTTTGCATGTTTCACATTCGTTATTTTAATATCATGTGTGTCTATGCCAGTAAGATTATTAATATTACAACATTTGGGTAAGGCAGTACACTACTTCAATATTGTCTATTGTTTGACACATGGCACACAAGCAGACAAAATGATAAACTGTGATAGAAATATATCCGACATTGTGTCATGGCACACTCGGCAAAGCACTAGAAAATATGTGCATGTAAATCGATGATATGTACATGAAAAGCTCTTCCAATTTACCTATGAAGGCCAGTATGACCAAGCATCAGTTGGTCTTTTGCATGAATACAAACTTTAGCTATTCTTCCATGTGAATACTGTGTTAATATTTCATCCAAGAAGAGCTACTGTATTGTCCTTTTCCCTCTTGTGTAGTATGTATTCTGCTGACTTTATCTTTATTTGTTTTCTCTGAATAATCAAATACTCCCTCTGTCCCATAATATAAGATCGTTTTACAAGCTAAAACAGCTTGCAAAACGATCTTATATTATGGGACAGAGGGAGTATTTGTTAGTGGTACATACCAGTTACTGATGAGTAAAAATTGTATGTGCTATCCTTTGTTCAGAAATAATATATCTGGATAAATTTTTCACGGTAAGGTAATTTATGTTTTGTAGCTCTAGCTCATAATTTTGAACTTTTTGTAGATAGAAGGACGTGTTATGGGGCTTGGTAACCCAGACTATGCAAATACAATGTACCTTCTTGCCAAGGTACAACTGCTCTGTTACTGTATAAGTTAGTGTTCTATATTCTCTTATTCTTTTCAGAGACATCTTTCTGGAAGGGCAGGAGCTTTGTATTTCATTTGAGTTAATTAACGGAAACCAGATACAGCAGACATACACCTAAGCTAAACTAGCTCCTGAGCCCCACAGGCCACACTCCAAAGCTATGGCACTGTTTGGTGGAAACTATGTATTTTCTTTCCTAGCCCCATACGACACACACTCACCTAGCTAAACATAACCAAGCATATCTGACATGGTGACACTGTTTTTTGGAAGCGGAAACTATGTAAACTACATGGATATTAGTTAGGCCCCATTTTGTTTCAATGAATTTCAAAGAGAACTCCGAAGGAACTGATTCCTATGGAAAAACTCTTTTCAAGTTGCTGTTTGGAATGGAGAAAAGATGAACAGTGAACCATACCCTATTGCAATCAATTTCACAGGAAATAAAACATGTGACCTCTTCTTTTTCGCAGACGAACGGGGCAGCTAGGCGAGAGTCCAACAGTTTTGGTGCGAGAGAGTCATGTAGTTTTAAAATTTTCCTTTTTGCGAGCTTTGTTAATCATGACCGAGGACACAAGTGATGGGTGAACAAATGGATGAGGGTGGTTTGGACGATATTACTGATATGCGGGTGCCTTATTCTAATGACCCCACATGTCATCGAGTAAATATTAAATGTTCTATCTTCAAGGCTCACACTTTCACCCTTATTGAAGCGCTTATGCCCTTTTTGAGCTCACTCTAAACTGTGTTTTCTTGAGCATTTCCCTAATTTTTACAGTCTCCTAAATAGATGGAACCATTTGCAACTATTTACCAGAGAAATGCATTTTCAAGCTTTCTAACTGTGTTGTGCCAGAAAAGGCTAAACATATCTTTTCCTGTTCGTAGGTTTTAAGTCAACAAGGAAAAGGAAAAGATGCAGAAGCTCTTATTCGAGAGTCTATTAGGATACTTGAGGTATGTTTATCATTTAGGAGTAGATCTTAATCTCTTTTTTGTGCATGAAAGGGTTTAACGATGGCTAATTAGGAAGCTGGACTTGGCGAATCACCTGCGTGCATACAAAGAATGAAGTTTCTCTCTTTGGTAAGCACCTTTATCAAATATGTTATAGCTCTCAATAAACCACTATGCTTTCCAAACTTATGCATAGGGGTTTCTACTATGTTGATGTTTATAAAAGAACTGCTGTAGCCATGCTCTTTGATGTTTCTTTTCTCTCGAGAAAACGCAGAAGCTTTGTGTTCTGTTGTATTGAAAAGGCAGGAACAGAGTTACACACCCATGCGGACAGATTTGAAACTGAATACAAAACAAACAAGGGCAAAAGCATCGTCAGGGTAGGAAACTGGAAACAAAACAAACACATGCCATGAATGCCAGAAGTTGCATATTTAAAATATAAATACAATGCGACACCGATATTTGACAGTGAGCAAAACAACACTTTCAGGCACACCTTGATCTTCACCTGGGGAGAGAGGGAGAGGGTTAGCTTGGACGGGTTTATACCTCAAAGCATGAGGCTAGCGTCCAATTTAGAGGTCTCTTTTATCGTGGCTTCCTTTCAAGGTTCAAGGATCCTTTAGTAAAATATTTAGCGTGATTATGTACAATCAGTTGGAAGAACATTTTAGAGGTGGACAAAGAGTGGAAATTTTAGATGACACCTAAAGTGTCCCCAATTGATATGCTAAATTATTCTTCAGATCCCTAATTCTTAGTTTCTGCAGTATTCAATAAAAAACAACGGCCTCTGATGTACTTTCTCTTATTTAAATCTGCCTTGCTGAAAGCATTTCTTCTATCTAAATGCAGATATTGACATACTAAACTTAAAAAATGTGTTTGCTGATCACTCTTCTTAAGTTCTCTGCAATGAGTACATACTCTTCTTAAGTTCTCTTATGGCATGCTCTGACCAGTTCTGCTCTGTGATTCTTGTTTGTGATTTTACTTCATCCTTGAGCGCATTTTTTGCTCTTGTTTAATATACTGTTTTTTAGGAGTTGGTGAAGTCAAAGCAACTGGCTGAAGCTGAAAATTTGCAAAGGAAGATATTACATAATCTGGAGCTTTCGAAGGTATGCTTATATAGCTTTAAACATATACTTTCTTCAGTGGTCTGTCATGTGAAGTTGATATGAGCCTTAAATCATAGGCTTGTGCATCCAGTTAGTTTAGTTCGGTAAATACGGTATGAAACCGAAATACTGTTTGGTTTTAGTAAATACCAAACTGACTGAAGTTGACATGAATCCAGAAAATGAGGGGACACTATTTTACTTTCATTTCTATATCCGAACATCTCAAAGTTGTCATGTGGAATGCTGCCTCAGTACTCAGTACGATCTGCGTGTATAAATGATTAAGTGGCCCAGTGTAGAGCATGAAACCATATTGCCATAGACATCAGTGATCAGTCCATGACACGTAAACTACTGAAATATATCTGTGGAACTGTTTGGTAGGGATGGAATTCGTTGGATACTACAGCCGCAGCCGAAACCTTAAGTGTTACTCTTCAAAACATAGGGAATTTGAAGGAATCAGAAGAACTATTGGAAAGGTAAAAAGGTTGTTCGTTAAGCTCCTTGGCTATTTTTAAAGTTTTCTTACTTACAGGTTTCAATTGTTTATGATATTCAGATGCCTCACTGTCAGAAGGAAGATTCTCTCTGAAGATCATTTTGAGGTTTGCCATTGCCTTGTATTTGGCTTTTGAGCCGATTCTCGATTATAACAGAATGTCATCGTGTTACCAAATGAAAGCATCGTGACCAGTTTATCTTAATGGTCACACTTGGTAGTATATATCACAAGCTTTGTTACACAGAAACTCTTAAAGTTGCATGCATCTTAAGATTTCGTTGTTAGGTCTGATATATGTAGATGGGATTGACCCATATGGCCTGCCTAGGATGGCTTGGCTCACGTGGCCTATAACCCTGGAGCCTGATACCCACCACATAGCTGCGGCCAATCTGAACTGGCTTTTGAAATCTAAAGTTATATTTATGTTGAACAATTGCATTCTATCAGTGATTGATTACCTATTGTATGCTGGTCTCATTGTTATAGGTAGCGGGTATATTGGTACACTTGGCAAGGCTAACTTTGCTTAAAATTACTAGTGATATCAAGGTAAACAATGATCTGTCTACGCCTCACCTTGTCAAGGCAAAACAACTTGTCAATGATTCAATAAGGTATTGCCATTTAGCTCCATTTTTTTGTATGTTCTGAGTTTCTATCTCCATAAACCCATGAAGCACATCAAAAGGTGGTTTTGTTTTCATATGTCATAGATTACTGTAATGAAATCTCGAGGATTTTCTCAAATTTGAGGATTAATCCCTTTGAAAGGTATTCTTCTTATTGGCCTCTATGATTTCACCATTAAACTTGCTGGTGGCATATTTTGTGTTACCCATAAAGATTAGCTGAACCGTTTCATTGGTGAAATTTCAACTCAAAATTTCAAATAAAAAAAATGGTGGTATCTAATTCACAGGTCTGTTTGACTGAAGCCTGCCTTCATTGCTATTCTATACTTGAGTTATCCCTTTTATGGTGTTGCATTGTACATGTTTATTACATTTATTGCCTAGAATACTGGTAAGTAGCCCAATGAATTGCTTAATGTTACTGAAGTCTTCAATATTTCATCATGGTAGGATAACGGAAGGAATATTGAATCCTTCAAGGGAGAATCGGAAAAATTTAAATAGCACATTTGCCATGGAAAGAGAGAAGATTGGGGCAATAGTTGTACTTGTATGTTTCTACTTCCTACTCACCCTGAGGGATTTATCTTATTACATGCTACCCTGTTCATGATGCTCAACCCCTTCTACTGCCATTTTTACAATTTTCACCTGCTTTCATGTTTATTTATTTTTCTTTCCATCAGTTAAGAATTAATTCTGTTGGTAACTCTCAGGATTGCATTTTTAAGCCATTGGTGCTTTAAATTTTCAAGCTGATCAAAGTTACCATAAAGCTCCCATGTAACATCAGGTTGCCTTTACCTTTGTTGTGGGATTTTGTACGATAAGAATGTTATGTCAACCCCATGTTCCATGAAGAGATAACTAGCATCGTATCTGAAATTTTCTGCATAAGAATGATCTCCCACCATACTTGAATTTAGTTGTAACCTGATGTCGCAGTGCTGTACCTAGGATTGTGAAACATTGGAAATTGATTTATTAACACTATTATTATTGTTATCTTCTTGACTAGGTAGATGCATGAATCCCAGTTTTCTTATTGATACTTTGCTATTATAGTTGCAAGCACTTGAAGTTGTTGGACTTCTTGAAGCTGCAAGAAAGAGAATACAGGCACCAGCGGTATTTTTCCAATACTTCATTTTATTAATATGGCAATGACCTAATTATATGTTGTACTGTTTATTTGTTTGCCTGTAATATGACAATGCCTGCTCTAGAAGTTGGTACTCCTTGATAAGGCTTCCTCTGGAACATATGAAGCATGGATACTTCTAAATTGATGATGTACGCATATCAGACACATGTCGGCTATTCATATGGCCATATAAACCTCTCATAGATGCTCGATATATTAAATTGTGCATCCATTTTAAAAATAATTTTGAAAAGGTCCTATATAACACTGATGCTTTTTTCAATACGGAAATGGTACCGAGACTTATAAATTGATCGATTTTCCCTTTGAAATTCAGCCACTAATCACAGTGGTCTCGGTGGTTATTTTTCTATTTTATATTATGGGAAACATTTGATTCATAGTTGGAAGTTACAAATTCCAGGCTTTAATTTGTGTTAAATAGACATAGTTTTATTTTTTCTGTACTTGATCAACTTTCCTCTGCATTGTGTTAATTCATGCTTAATTTACCTATAGTATCACTTAATTTTATCAGTTTTATTTTTGCTGACTTGGATTGCTTCATTTCAGTTTGATTATCAACACGTTGAACAAGCTCTGCGCAGGTGTATTTCACTTTACAATGAGGTTTGTGTCAGACCCTTCTCCACATTTGTCAAAAATCACGCAACAAAGCATCAGCCTTTCTGTTCAGTTGGATCTCTAGTGCACAAGAACTAAACAGCCATTGTGACACGATATCTAATTGTTGCAGCCTCATACAAGAAACTTGGTGTCGAAAGCCCTCAGGCAGCACTACCTGAAATGCTTGCACAGCCTCACGCTTATTGTTCAGCACGATCCAGACATCTCGAATGCACCGCAGATGCAGGGTCTGCTAGGTGAATCACAGCGAATAGTGAAAGAATTGGGCGGGGAGAACAATATTAAGTAGTCCTTTTTTTATGGGTGATATGAGTTGATGACTCGGAGGAATAAAACATGCCATACAAAGTTTTTGTATTTACAGGTTATGAGAGAAACCAAAGGTGAAGATTTTGCCCAGGTGGGCAAAATGTTAAAATACATTATTGATTTCTTGGTTTTGTTGGTAGCTCTTGCCAGTTTCCACTTGGCATTTATAAATTTTTCAATCGAGGCCTTTTCTCCTCCCACCACTTTTAGACGAATTTCTTTTCCCATATCTATTTTTTATACAAGTGTCTCCTCCGCGATGATTAAGGTGATCATGCCAAATCTTGAATTTCTCAAGTTTTGAATTTTTTTTATCCTGTACACAACATAAGATATGGGTTTGATTTACAGACGGCACAATCCAGATGGTACGGGTCTGATGCTTGTTAAGTTGGGAGTAGGATAGTTCCTGGTAGAATGATTATTACATCCACGCTGCCACAATCTTCACAGATTTCTTGAAATTGCCTTTGTCCTTGTGTTGAGGCGTAAGATTTCAATTCTTCTCGTGTTTCCATTTTCTGCTGGATTGTTTTTGGTGCTTCTTCTGATCAGCCAATGTTGCTTGTATTTGGAATGCTTGAATGCGCTTCAAGCAGCGGTATTGTACCCGATGGCATGCCACTTAAGCGCCTATTCATGTGGTTGCAATGGGGGGACAGGCTATAGATCAGTCAACTGAAACAAAATTTGTGTCGGTCGACTGACCAATTTTTATTTCAGTTGATTTGCTGCCCACGGATCGATCCCCTTTGTAGGACACATGCATGCACAGCCAACCGGCTAATCTAATTAAGCACCGGTCATTAGCACGTACTCCCTCCGTTCGGAATTACTTGTCACAAAAATGGATGTATCTACAACTAAATTACATCTAGATACATTTATTTCTTGACGAGTAATTCTGAACGGAGGGGGTAATTAATCACAAGCAAAATACCTGTCACAACCACTAAGACAACACGATGTGTTATATGCAGCACAATTGTTAGTGCATACAATACATACATGCACGTATATCATTTTTATGATGTGTTATACGCAACGACAAAAAAACATAAAATAGTGGAATGATAACGGTATTGCCTCTAAAGAAAGAAAATGTAATAAAATAAAAACAAAACCAAAATCAAAATAATGAAGTTCTCTATGGAAGAATGAAACGAAAGAAAGTAAAAAACTAAAACAAAATCAAAATAATAAAAATTTCTAGGGAATAATGAACCCCATTAAGAAAAAAAGGAAAAGAGGAGAAATTTGCATACAAGTTTGCCCTGAAATTGCACTTTTAGTAATATGCAAGCAACGAACATATAATATTGTAATTTCGCACTCTATTACAATTTACACACATGTTGTATAGTACTTGCGTGTATACTTGTTTAAACACACAAAAATATAACATTTTCTAAAAAGGAATGAAGTAGTGGCATTGGTACCACCCTTTAAGAAGAAAGGAATGAAAAATTAAATCATGATCAAATTTGCACATAATTTACACATAAATTGCACTTTTTATAGCTATGCAAGGACTAACATATACTAGTAGAATTTACATAAAAAATGAGTTTCAAAGAAGAAATGAATTAGTATCATTGGTATTGCCCTTAAATAAGAGAGAAGTGAAATAAAAACTTAAAACTAAAATTTCGTCAAGATTAGTACAAAAAATGTACTTTTTATAATATGAAGAAACATACAGTGGTGAAATTTCCAGA
The DNA here is from genome assembly GCA_021605145.1 of Aegilops bicornis. Lineage (NCBI taxonomy): Eukaryota > Viridiplantae > Streptophyta > Magnoliopsida > Poales > Poaceae > Aegilops > Aegilops bicornis. Next base: position 65,008,832 of record CM038675.1, on the reverse strand, counting down.
CTCTTAATATAATGTATACATGTAGTACTTGTGTGCATATATTTACACACACTCAACATCCAAAAAAGCATAAAGAAAAAATAAAAATCTACAAAAATAAACAATAAAAGATACAGCAAAAATACCCACAAAAAAGGATGAATATGTGGCATTGGTATTACCATTTAAGAACAAAGAAAATGGGAAAAAATCTATAACAAACTCTGACAAAATTTGCATGAAATATACATAAAAATTGCGCTTCTGAAAAATATGCAATAATAAGCATATAAAAGTGGGAACTTTTGCAAAAAATAAAATCTAGGAACAAATGAATAGTGGCATTGGTATTAACCTTAAAGTCGAATGAAATAAAGAAAATATAAACAAAATCAAAATGATATTTTTTTATAAAATGGAATGAATTAGTGGTGTTGGTATTTCCTTTAAGAAGAGAGAAAATTAATAAAAAAACTTGGGCACAACTTTGCACCGAAGGTGCACTTTATCGTAATATGCAAAAATAATCATATAATCATGAAATTTGGTCGCATATTATATAGTGTTTGTATGTATATAATTACACTCAGCCAAAAACCAAAAAACAAAAAATAACTAATAACAAAAAGGAAAAAGAAAAACGCAACCCAGAAGAATAAAAACGAGCCCAAGAAGCAATTTGACTAACCCGAAACAGGGGTCAATCGATTTCACACGACCCAACCCAACAACACAATTAAACAGCAGAAAATGAAAACAACACACATCTCAAAGCACATCCAACAAAAAGAAAATCGACTGACCACAAAGTGAAAAGTAAGCTGACTGAAATGTAGCTAAAGTGTGCAATGGGGAGCTCCTGGCGATCGGGCCAGCCCATTAGCGACTTTGTTTAGAAAAAGTGAGTGAAAAAGAGGAGAGCGTGGGTGGGATTCTAACTTCGAAGTCCAGGCTGCGTCGTTTCCCAACTAGCCACTAGGACAATATCAAGTTTGTGTTCAACTATCTGGGCGCAACCTATTAGAAGGAAAAGAACTGGTTTTTCACTGGTTTTCCTTTTTTTTATTTTTTCTTTTCTCCATTTTCTTCTTTTTTATTCCATTTTCTTCACCTTTTTTTCTTTTTACGAATTCTTGTTTCTTCTCTAACTTTTTGTTTTTTCATTTGATTTGTCAGTTTTCAATCTTTTTTCGTTTTCTTTCCTATCATTTCTTTTTTTCTTCTCCATTTTTTTGTTGTGCTTTCATTCTTTTTCTATTCTTTCTACATTTGTTTCTTTGGTTTTATTTCTCCATTTTTTTCTTTTTGATTTATTTTGTTTTTTGTTTTAAGTTTCAACTGCGCCCATGTCTCGCACGTGGTCAAGACTAGGCGTGCAATATACTTGAGGCAAACAAAGCCGGTTTTATCATTGGTTTTCCCGGTTTTTTTTCTGTTTTTTTGTTGTTTGACAGGTTTTCTTTATTTTTTGTTTGGTTTCTTTTTTCTTCTCCCTTTTTATTATGTTTTCTTTTTTTCTCCATTTTTTGTTTTTATTATGTTTTTGTATGTTTGTTTTCATTTTTACTCTACATTTTCGTATATGTCAAAACACATTTTAAATAAGTGAACAAAATTTTTTGTATACACGTCAACACTGTCCCAATGCTTATTCAACTTTTTTCACATATTTGTTCAACATCTTTCGAATACCTTTTCAATGTTTTTTAATATTTATTCAACATTTTTAAGATACTTGTTCCACATTTTTTGAATACTTGCTCAAGAATTTTGAATACATATTCAACATTTTTCAAAATAAGTGTATAACATTTTTAATACTTATTCAACATTTTGCAAATTCTTGTTCAACATTTTTAAATACTTGTTAAAAAAATGCATACACTCGTTCGACAGTTGTTAATACCTATTAAAATTTTTCAAATACTTGTTCAACATTTTTAATACTTATTATAACATTCTTATTCTTTTTAAATATACTTCTAATGATGTATATTTTTTAAAGTAAAAAATAAAAGTACAAAAATCATAAAATATGAGAAAAAAGGAAAAACAATGTTGCGTCCACTGGTGACGCTTCCCACAGGAGGAGCGAGTGGCCCAGCCCATTTACAGCGCTAAGCAGGTTTCTTGTTTTGATTAGTTTTGGAAAGTCCCCTGAAAAAAAGATTAGTTTTGGAAACCTTATTGAATGTTTTCCAACTTTCTACTTCTTTTTTCTATCTCTTCTATTTTAATTTTCTGTCCCAAACAATTATAATTTCCAAAATCAGATTTTCCAACAAATTTTCTTTTTGGAAAAAAATAGTGAAAAAATATTTGGGACTAAAAAAATGTTAGAAAAATGTCAATAGTTACATAATTTATTCCCAAATTCGAAAAATGTCGGCGTTTCAAAAAATTTCTCATATTTTGAAAAAAAATTCAGAAACTTGACAAATTGTACATTTACTCAAACAAAATGTTCTTAATTTCCAAAAAAATTCACCCAAAAGTATTGATTTTATGAAAACTGTTCATTTTTCATAAAAATGTTTTTATTCTTGCATTTTTTAAAATGTTCGATATTTTCAAACATTATTCGCATTATAGAAAATGCTCAGAATTTATAATTTTCTTCACAATTTACTTATATTTGTGAACGTTTTGAATTATAAAAGCTATTAATGTTTTATAAAAAATATTTTGCGTTTTAAAAAAGAATTGGAATCTCGAAATTTATAATATCCAGGAAGCATTTAAAATAAATAAATAAATGTTTCAAATCTACCGCTGCTTCTGTTTTTAAATGTTCGTGCGAAACATTAGTAACTGGCGTGGTTAGGTCAAGTGGCTAGCTGCATGAGGTAAGAAAGGTGGCAACCGATCGTGTGTTTGAGTCCCCACAGTGCTCTATTTCTCGGGATTTTTGTGTCGTGCTGTTTTGCATTCAACTCAATTTCGTTCCAGTGGGCCAGCCTAGTTGTGGACCCGCCTGTGCGGCGCGCGCTTCGTCGGACGCAATGTACGTCCTATAGGATCTCCGATTCAAACCAGCGCCCCAATGTAGTAGGCCGAAAGACACGGCGCAGTTGTTACTATGCCAGGACAAGTTGGTTGTCTACAATCCAAAAAAAAAAACCTATTTAATATTGTACTTCTTCTAGTACAACATTAACACAAATTATGTACCCATATAAATCATTTCAAAAAAGGAAGCATAAATTTGAAAAATAAAATGACAGACGGACAGAAAAAGTTCGATTTTTTGAAAAAAATCATGGAATTCGAAAAGGTTAATCAAATTTTGAGAAATGTTGATGTGTTTCGGAAAGAAGTTCACAAACTTAAATAAGTTCACGAATTTTCTAAAAATTCATCAAATTATAAATAAAAGTTCAGAAATTTTAAATAAGCTCATCAATTTTTTTAAAGTTCATCGAATTTGGAAAAAAATTCATTGGTTTTAAATATTAGTTCATCAAATTTGGAAAAATTTCATCAATTTTTTAAAGTGTTCATCAAAAATGAAAAAATTCATCGCATTTGAAAAAAAAGTTCATGAAAATTGGAAAAGTTCATCGGTATGAAAAATGATTCATTGATTTTGAAAAAATATGGAATTTAGAAAAAGATAACATATTTGAAAAAATAAAAATGAAAAAGGGAAAACCGTGTATGGGCTTTTTAGAAAACCAACAAATGAACCGCGTTCACCAGAATTGATAAAAAGCTATAAAGAGGTAAGTGGCCACACCCATTTCAGCGTCATAGTGGTTGGACCTATTCTAACTGAATTCATGAGTTCGACTCACGGCACCTATGTTTCTTTTTGAAGTTTGTATTTAACACAAAAGAGAGAGAGAGAGAGAGAGAGAGAGAGAGAGAGAGAGAGAGAGAGAGAGAGAGAGAGAGAGAGAGAGAGAGAGAGAGAGAGAGAGAGAGAGAGAGAGAGAGAGAAGGTAAATGGGCCGACCCAACTCGAAAGGGGGTGTGCGCCGGTTGGGGAATTAGCCTATGGCGTTTATAGGAAATGGCTTCCAATGCCCAATGTGGAGTCCCTAGAAAAAACTTTTCTCTTGTCCAGAACCAACCCAGTCATGCGTGGGCCGAGTTGTGGGTTTCGATTGCGTGGGCCGAGCAGCTTGTTGGTACCCTGTTAACTAACGAAAGGCAACCCATGGCCTTCTCGAACCCACTCAAGATCGGAGACACGCTTGCTAGCGGGGACACACTCCTCCGTCGCCGCTTTAATTCCCTCCTCCACCCCCTCCCCCTTTTCCTGCCTCATCGCCACCACGGAGCAACTGGCAGGAAACGGGACAGGAGGGGAGCATCGCCCACGAACTGAGAGAGAAGGATATAAAATAATTATGTACTTAAAGAGATTGAAATAAAATAAAATAATTGAAATTACAGCTAAAAATGCCTCCCCATGTTGATCAGTTTTTTGAAATATCTGTCACTCCTCTTGTTTGCCTGTTGGGTAGTGGAATCCACAATGTATGTGGTAGTCAAAACAACCCGTGATTTTTTTAAGTTTATTTAACACAAAAGAGAAAAAAATGTTTAATGGGCCATGTAAGTGCATCAAGTGCTCCTTAGTGGTTTTGGAGTATTGAAGACAAATAGGTTAAGGGACTAATGTGGTTGTGAGTGTACACATGAGTTACAGTCCATGAAGATTTGGTTTAACCCATGGAAGACGACCCCTAAAAATATATTTATTCAAGTAAAGAATTTGGTGATGAAATTGGTACGACTCCTGAAGAAATTGATGTGAAGACTTTGAAGCTTGAAGACTTTTGTTTTCGTATTTTCTCTCTTCTTATTTTGAGTGATAGGAAAAACATACTGTTAAAGGGGGGTGACGTGAATCATAGTTCACATTTCCAAAAGTGATGCTCAAACCTATACATATACAAGCCGCTTCGAGTGAAGTCCTTGGAAATCCCTCGAACAGCTGACAAATTTGCTAGCAACAGTAACACAGTTCATCTGATCACTGACGAATTTGGTCAGACTGAGGAGTTAGGATTTCGTCAGTTCAATCTGCATATTGTGAGGAAATCGAGTGCCCCGACGAAATTGAGAGTTCAATTTCTGACCGTTGCTGCGCCGCATGCCAGCTGTCTAGTGGATCCTTATCCTGACAACGGTCATGCCTAAGAAGGGCATTTATGACAATTCATGTCGGGTTGCCCCTGGTTATAAATAGCCCCCCCCCCCCCCAACACACAACCACTAGTTGGTTTGCTGATCGAGAGAGAATTTGATACTTGCCATTTGAGAGCAACCCATCCTCGGACGACTTTGAGAGAATCCAGGTGAGAAAAAATTGAACCAGAGCCAAAGTGATTGAGCATCACTAAAGAGATTGATCTGTGTGATCTGGCGCCTATTACCTTTGAAGACTGTCATTCTTGCAGACGGTTAGGCGTCATGTTCTGAGCACCCAGTAGTAATTGTGGCGTGCCGTTGAACAAGTCTGTGAAGGTTTTGGAAGTATACCTTGAAGACTTACCACGAGTGATTGGGCGAGGTCTAAGTGACCTTGGCTCAAAAGGAATATGATGAGGACTGTGTGTCCACTGAGTTCGTCTCAGCCACCTCAACCAGACGTACAGTTGATACAACAACTGGAACTGGTCTACAAAATTGTTGTGTCTTCACCAAGCCAACCTGGTTTTAAATTGGAAAAAGTCTAAAACAAACCCCGAACTCTTGGAGAAAAGCTAAATGGAACCCTGAACTCCTAATCCCTGAAATCAGCACACTTAAGTCACTAATCCCGATCTAAATTAAACCCTGAGACCGTTCCAAACAGACTGGCCGGGATTGCATTTTTTTAGAAACAGAGAGAGTTGGCGGTTAGGTCCGTTCAAGTTGGGCCGGCCCAATGCGCCAGATCAACCACTTTATCAGTTGAGAGGAGGAGTCCAGCCCATCCATCGTAGGAGTCGAGGAGCCGCCCCCTGTCTTCCTCTTTGCTCTGGCGATGGCAATGGCGACAGGCGGCTGATCTACTCCAGCGGCGACCATCTGGTCGGCGCGCAACAACGAGCAACGGATTAAGGTATGTCCCCGAAGAGCTCCTCCCATGGCGCCGCATTTTGACCTCTCTGAACATGGATGAGTTAGGGTTTTAGGGTGAAAAGGATCATCTTTTAAGTGAGAAAAAGTAGGTTTTATTGTTTAGATTAGTTTCTGATCTTAGTTCGTAATAGCACAAGGTAGTGATCTATGTGTTCTTTTTTCTTCTTTTTTCAGTTACACCATGGACCCAACAGAGATACTAAATGTTAGGTTTCATTTTGGAGGGGATTTCATCCGAATTGGTCGACAATTGGACTATGTTGGGGGTGATGAGGAGGTGTCTGAGATTGAGAGAGACAAGCTCTCTTTGCAGGAGGTCAAAGGGTTTTTGAAAGATCATATGCAACTGAAGGAATCAATGAAATTCTACTTTCATATTCCTGGGGCTGAATTGGCTGATGGTTTGGTGTTCTTGGATGATGACAGTAAATGTGTGAAGATGGGGGATTATATTTGTGTTGGTGTTGTTGCACATATTTATGATGAGTACCATGGGGAGTAGGACAGTGCAGACAACAGCAGTTGCAGTGATTTTGAGGATGAACTCGTGCAGTTAAGTGATGCTCCACCTGCCATTGTCACTTCTGAAGCTACTGGCAGTGAAGAAGAAGTAATAGTTGTTGAGAATGTCACTGCTGAAGCTACTGACAGTGAAGAAGTGGTAGCTGTTGAGAATGTCATGGTTTCTGATGACACATGGGCCATCTCCCAAATCATTCTCAGTCCAGTGAAGCGGAAAAGGGGAAGAACTAATCTAGTTGACAGTGAGCTAGATGAAGATGAATTTGCAGTGTCACAAATTTGCAATCCAAGTCAAGTTGGTCCTCCTACTTCACATCATGTGGCTGGTACTTCACAAGCAATTGCTGCTCCTGCAGAAACAAATCCAGATGCAACTGATGCCAGTGAAGGTTCAGATGATGACACTGACACTGAATATATGCCACACAGTGAGGACAGTGGTGAAGATTCAGAAGTGGTAGAGCTTAGAAGGCATGCAAGAAAATTCAAGAAAAGGATGAGAGAAACAAAAAGCTGGATTGGAAGAGATACAAGTGAAGCACTTCCAATAAATTTGATTGCAAATATGGAGGAGCATCTAGAAGGAGAGGAGAAGGACTGGAACTTTGATTCATCTGATGACATCTGATGAGGATTAATTACTCATATGGTGAGGATTAATTACTCATATGGTGAGGATTCTGATGGAGAGCCAGAGAGGATGAAGAGCCAGTTTCCTAGATTCAATAATGACAGTGAAATTCCAAACTTCCAGTTGTCAATGGTCTTCAAAAGCGAGAACCAGCTAGTCAAAGCATTGAAGAGATATGGGCTAGTGACAAAAAGAAGCATTGTGTTCCAAAAATCAGAGATAAATAGAGTTAGAGCCAAGTGTGGATGGCCTGGATGCCCTTGGATGATATATGTAACAAAAACTAGCAGGACAAGCAGATTCCAAGTCATCACATATAATGATGAACATCATTGGGCCCAAAACAGAGAGAATAGGCTAGTGACTGCAAAGGTTATTGCATAGAGGTATGATCACTCCATTCTTGCAAATCTAATGTGGAAGATAGAGAGTATGAAAGTTACAGTATTGCAAGATATGTTTGCAGATGTGTCCACCTCAAAGTGCAAGCATGCAAAGAAACTTGTGATGGACGAATTGCTATGTGGCATGAAGAATGAATGTACCAGAGTGTTTGATTACCAGCTTGAGCTTCTTAGAAGTAATCCTGGAAGTACAGTGGCAGTTTGTTTGGATCCAACTGACAAGAGGAACAATATATTTCAAAGCTTTTATGTTTGCTCTAATGCATTGAAGCTAGGATTCAAAGCTGGCTACAGAAAAGTGATAGGATTAGATGGTTGCTTCTTTAAAGGAGCTGTGAAGGGGGAGCTGTTGTGTGCTATAGCTAGGGATGCAAATAATCAAATGTATCCACTGGCTTGGGCATTAGTTGAGCAGTAAACAAATGAGACATGGAAATGGTTTATTGGTTTGCTCATTAAAGATTTGAACATTAACAACAATGCAGATGGTGGGTGTTCATATTTGACCAGCAAAAGGGAATTCTCAATGCCATGAATGGCTATCTTCCAAAAGCAGAGCACAGGATGTGTGCTATGCATATCTATGCCAACTGGAGGAAGAAACACAAGGCACACGAGTGGCAAAAGAAATTCTGGGTTGTTGCCAAAGCAGCAAACATCCAAGATTTCAATTGTTATAAAGCCAAGCTTGCACAAGAAACACCAGAGGGTGCAAAAGATATCATGAGAACAGAACCAGTACACCGGGCATATTTTGCAGTTGGTTCCAAGCGTAAGGCCATCGGATAACAACTTGTGTGAATCATTCAATCATGCAATTGTGGATGCATGGTTTATCCATTAATTTCCATGCTAGAGAAAATAAGGAAGAAAATATTTGCTAGAATTCAAGAACAGAGGAACAAAGGTGTGAAGTTTCATGGAAAAATATGCCCTAGCATATTTAGAAAGTTGAAAGCCAGCATAGAAAGAACTCAGTTCATGGAGGTCCTTTGGAATGGCAAAGATGGGTTTGAAGTGAGACTGGTAACTGGGAGAAGAAGGCAATACACTGTAAGTCTTGAAAAAAGAACTTGTTCTTGTGGTTATTTCCAACTTTCAGGTCTTCCTTGTTCTCATGCCATAACAACAATATACAAGTGTGGGAAACAAGTGGAAGATTACATTGATCCTTGCTATATCATTGACACATTCAACAAAATTTATGAGCATTGCTTGGAACCTGTGGAAGGTGAGGAGATGTGGCCTATTTCTAAAAAACTGTCATATATTTGGTCTTCACTACATCTATCTCAGCACTTTTCTCTTTCAACTATTCCTGCAGAGCCAGAATCACACTCTCAGTCATTGTTTGCTCTTCAACTGCATCTTCAGTCCTAGCACCCTTTAGTCTCCAAACTTCATCTCTCAAATCTCCAATCAAATCAGAAAAAAAAACTCGGGCAGTGGATCATCATGCCATTCAAGAAACCGACAACCACCATTTTATCAAATGAACACAAATGAATCAGATTTACTGAGACAAGATAGGACGAAATGAGCAGTGGAAGAAGAAAGGAACTTGGAGATGGAAAATGGAGCTCACCAGCGCATGGATGCGGGCGTAGTACCTTCTGCCGGGGTTCTGCCGGCTCCATGATATCCACCTCAACGCCTTCCTTGCCGAATTGCAGTGGCAGTACTTCGGCGACTCGTACGCCATGGCGCCCTCGCGGTATGGGACCGGCGACCTCGACTCAGCCTCCCTCCTTCCGCTAGCTATCTCGACGGAATCCGGGAGCGGAAGATTCCCCTGAGAACCCCGACATCGCACCCCCCCCACCCCGCCGCCGCACCGCACCATGCTCAGATCGCCGCCCCGTCTCCATAAACCTAACTCTCAAGTCAGATTCCCCTCTCTCTATCCAAATGCGTGGTCCACCGGTCAACACAACCTCTCCGTGGCCCACAAGTCAGAATCCTGGTGAAATCCCTGCCACTTCAGCTTATTTGCTCTAAAACGGTCTCAGGGTTTAATTTAGACCGGGATTAGTGAGTTGAGTGTGCTGATTTCAGGGATTAGGAGTTCAGGGTTCCATTTAGCTTTTCTCCACGAGTTTAGGGTTTGTTTTAGACTTTTCCTTAAAGAAACAGCTTGATGAGATGCTTTTAGAAAGGATACATTCGTCCAAGCTCTTCACCATGGGGATCACCAGCAATCTTCGTAGTCAAGAAAGACGGCGGTCTTCGGATGTGTGTGGATTACCGTTAGTTGAATGATGTCACTATCAAGAACAAATACCCGCTTCTGAGGATTGATGATTTGTTTGAACAACTTAGTGGGGCAAAAGTATTCTCCAAGATTGATTTGAGGACCGGATATCACCAGCTCAAAATCAAGAAGGAGGATATTCCTAAGACCGCATTCACCACTCGATACGGTCTTTATGAATATACAGTCATGTCTTTCAGCCTCACCAATGCCCCTGCTTTCTTCATGCACATGATGAATAAAGTATTCATGGACTTCTTGGATAAATTCGTGGTGGTCTTCATTGATGACATCCTCATATACTCGAAAGGTGAAGAAGAGCACAAGGGACATCTCAGAGCAGTCTTGCAAAGGCTCCGCGACCATAAGCTATATGCGAAATTCAGCAAATGTGAATTTTGGCTCAAGCAAGTCAGATTTTTGGGGCATGTTCTTTTAGCAGAAGGCATAGCCATGGATCCAAGCAAAGTGAAGGACGTGCTTGATTGGACAGCATCCACGACCGTGTCTGAGATTCAGAGTTTTCTTGGATTAGCTGGATATTGTTGGAAATATGCCCTAGAGGCAATAATAAAATGGTTATTATTATATTTATTTGTTCATGATAATTGTCTGTTATTCATGCTATAACTGTGTTATCCGGAAATCGTAATACACGTGTGAATACATAGACCACAACATGTCCCTAGTAAGCCTCTAGTTGACTAGCTCGTTGATCAACAGATAGTCATGGTTTCCTGACTATGGACATTGGATGTCATTGATAACAGGATCACATCATTAGGAGAATGATGTGATGGACAAGACCCAATCCTAAGCATAGCTCAAAGATCGTGTAGTTCGTTTAGCTAGAGCTTTTTCAAATGTCAAGTATCATTTCCTTAGACCATGAGATTGTGCAACTCCCGGATACCGTAGGAGTGCTTTGGGCGTGCCAAACGTCACAATGTAACTGGGTGACTATAAAGGTGCACTACGGGTATCTCCGAAAGTGTCTGTTGGATTGGCACGAATCGAGACTGGGATTTGTCACTCCGTATGACGGAGAGGTATCTCTGGGCCCACTCGGTAATGCATCATCATAATGAGCTCAATGTGACCAAGTGTCTGGTCACGGGATCATGCATTACGGTACAAGTAAAGTGACTTGCCGTAACGAGATTAAACGAGGTATTGGGATACCGACGATCGAAGTCTCGGGCAAGTAACGTACCGATTGACAAAGGGAATTGTATACGGGATTGATTGAATCCTTGACATCGTGGTTCATCCGATGAGATCATCGAGGAGCATGTGGGAGCCAACATGGGTATCCAGATCCCGCTGTTGGTTATTGACCGGAGAGGCGTCTCGGTCATGTCTGCATGTCTCCCGAACCCGTAGGGTCTACACACTTAAGGTTCGGTGACGCTAGGGTTGTAGAGATATGAGTATGCAGTAACCCTAAAGTTGTTCGAAGTCCCGGATGAGATCCCGGACGTCACGAGGAGTCCCGGAATGGTCCGGAGGTGAAGAATTATATATAGGAAGTGCAGTTTCGGCCATCGGGAAAGTTTCGAGGGTCACCGGTATTGTACCGGGACCACCGGAAGGGTCCCGGGGGTCCATCGAGTGGGGCCACCTATCCCGGAGGGCCCCGTGGGCTGAAGTGGGGAGGGGAACCAGCCCCTGGTGGGCTGGTGCACCCCCCTTGGGCCCCCCTGCGCTTAGGGTTGGAAACCCTAGGGTGGGGGGCGCCTCCACTTGCCTTGGGGGGCAAGCCACCCCCTTGGCCGCCGCCCCCCCTTGGAGATCTCATCTCCTAGGGCCGGCGCCCCCCCTAAGGGGCCTATATAAAGAGGGGGGAGGTAGGGCAGCCGCACCCATGCTCTTGGCGCCTCCCTTCCCCCTTGCTACACCTCTCCCTCTCGTAGAAGCTCGGCGAAGCTCTGCCGAGATAACTGCTGCATCCACCACCAAGCCGTTGTGCTGCTGGATCTCCGTCAACCTCTCCTCCCCCCTTGCTGGATCAAGAAGGAGGAGGCTTCTTCCTCAACCATACGTGTGTTGAACGCAGAGGTGCTGTCCGTTCAGCACTAGGATCATCGGTGATTTGGATCACGACGAGTATGACTCCCTCAACCCCGTTCTCTTGAACGCTTCCGCTCGCGATCTACAAGGGTATGTAGATGCACTCCTTTCTCTCGTTGCTAGATGAACTCATAGATTGATCTTGGTGAAAGCGTAGAAATTTTTTATTTTCTGCAACCTTCCCCAACAGATATTACCGTCGATTCATTGAAGGCTTCTCTAAGATTGCCAAGCCCATGACAGAACTCCTCAAGAAGGATCAAAAGTTTCTATGGTCTGAGGACTGTGAGAAAAGTTTCAATGAGTTGAAGACTCGATTGACGCCAAGACTGTCTAATTCCCTCCCCATATCTATCGCACCTTTGATGTATACTGTGATGCATCCAGGAGAGGTATTGGATGTGTACTCATGCAAGCTGGCAAGGTTGTAGCCTACGCATCTAGACAGCTACGACCACACGAAGGGAACTACCCAACACATGATTTGGAATTGGCTGCAGTTGTGCCCGCGTTGAAGATTTGGAGGCACTACCTCATTGGCAAAAGATGTCAGATATTTACCGACCACAAGAGTCTCAAGTATATATTCACCCAACCGGACTTGAATCTCTGATAGCGAAGATGGCTCGAATTGGTCAAGGATTATGATCTTGGAATAAATTACCATCCCGGTAGGCCAATGTGGTTGCCGATGCCCTCAGTCGCAAGCCTACCAACCCGAACGCCCTGATGGAGTCTTGCCTCCCGAACTCCAAGAAGAGATCGCTTAGCTTAACCTAGTTATTGTTGAGGCTGACCTCGCTAATATATTGGAAGTCACCCCTACACTCGAGGAAGAAATCCACATGGCCCAGCTGGATGATGCCGTCCTGCAACACCATGTCAAGTGTATGCAGGAAGGCAAGACCAATGATTTGTCGAAAGATGAGCAAGGTACTCTAAGGTTTCGAGGTCGTATTTGCGTAACTGAGCAAGCAGACCTGAGAAGGAAGATCTTGGCAGAAGCACACAAATCTTCAAAGTTTACCCATACCACAATGGAAGTGGGACGATTGTCGGTGTCTAAACCGGCGGATCTCAGGTAGGGGGTCCCGATCTGTGCGTCAAGGCCGATGGTAACAGGAAGCAAGGGACACAGATGTTTACCCAGGTTCGGGCCCTCTCGATGGAGGTAAAACCCTACTTCCTGCTTGATTAATATTGATGATATGGGTAGTGCAAGAGTAGATCTACCACGAGATCGTAGAGGCTAAACCCTAAGAGCTAGCCTGTGATGGTATGATTGTAATTGTGATCGGCCTTCTAAGGACCGACCTCTCCGGTTTATATAGACACCGGAGAGGGCTAGGGTTTACATGGAGTCGGTTACAAGGAAGGAAATATAATATCCGGATCGCCAAGCTTGCCTTCCACGCCAAGGGAAGTCCCATCCGAACACGGCCGAAGTCCTGAGTCTTGTATCTTCACGCTTCAATTGTCCGGACGTTGTACACAGTCCGGCTGTCCGGATACCCCCTATCCAGGACTCCCTCAGTAGCCCCTGAACCAGGCTTCAATGACGATGAGTCCGGCGCGCAGTCTTGTCTTCGGCATTGCAAGGCGGGTTCCTCCTCCAAATATTCCATAGGGGTTATCGAACACTTAAATCGTGTCCGGATTCACAAGATGATATTTACACACCGATGTAGAGAGAATGATATTTCACGAATGCAATCTCGGCGTTCATCGTCGTATGTGAGGCCTTCCTCCGCATCCGGCCTCACTTTGGCCTGTGGCTGCAAATCTTCTGCGTGAAGCCGAAGATCGTACGCGGCCAACAAGCGGAATGTGGAGGGGCCATGGTGGGCAAGATGCCCAACATCACCTGGCTGGACGGCTCCTTTGCGGAGATCGTAAAAGGGTGGCAATCGGGGTGGTTCTACATCACCGAGCAGCGCGGCGCCAACTGGGCGGCGGCCCCCGAGTTCCGATCCGGAGCCCCCATGCGGCTCACCTCCTGGGAAAGGAAGGGCCTGACTTGGGGCGAACCTACAGAGCTGACCGGACTCCGAACCTGCATCAAGAGCGTGAAGGACAAGAACATCAAGCTCGTCAACGTGATCCAGGTCATGCTTGTTCGCCGGATTCTGTGGTGCCAAAGGCAGGCATTCAATCTTTGGGAGTTCGTCCTGGCCGAACACCAGACGCTCCAGAGGCTCTATGGCAAGAAGCACAAAGACGCGTGGAAGGAGTTGTTTAAGGCCTCCGAAGTACCTCCTCCCACATCCGAGGACCGCGGACTTCATGCAGCGCCCCCCCCCCCCCGTCGGGTGAGTTTTGGGACTACCACCGGGTTCGGTTTTCCCAATACATTCATGGGGGAGTCTTAAGTATTTGTGTATATTTGCCTCAGGATTATGTGGAGATAGCGGAGCAGGTTTACTGTCCGGCTCCGCCGCCAGAGGGCCCAGCTGACGCTCTCCTGACGGAGATGCTGGTCCCCGCACCATACAAGGTGCCGGAGAAGAAGGACGACAAGAAGGCCCCGGGGATCCGGAAGGGTCTTCGGCGTAAGGTTGCGCCAGAAGCCTCATCCGAAGATGATGAGGCAGACTGCTCCCATGAAGGGGAGGAGGAAGAAGAAGAAGACGACCCATCCGGAAAGGATGAGGGGCCCAGAGAGGTGAGCCAGGGGACCGGAAAAGGCCCTCGGCGCAAGGCCGTTATACCCCTGTCGTCCGATGACGACGAGACATATTCCTCCCACGGAGGCGGGGGGAATCAAGAAGAAATTCCACCTCCCCGCACTAGGGGGGAGAAGAAGAGAAAAGCCGCCCCGGAGGGGGAGGTCAAGGCCCAAGAAGGGAAGGTAACCCTTCCGGACTATTCCGCCATGGCCGCCATACAGGAGGGGTGGCTGCCCCGGGGGAAGCCCCCGGTGCGATCGTAAGTGTCCACATTCTATCATGGTTTCACTTCATAGTTTTTATACTTATAGTGCCGAACATATATGCAGTCTGGCCAGGGCTCACCCCGAGGTATCTTCCTCCGGGTCCTCGAGCGATTCGGGCGATAAATTCGCCCGACGGCCACTACCCCTCAACACGCGGATGACACGGAGGTGTTGTCCCGAAGGCTCCCAGAGCAGGGGGAGGTGACTCTGGAGACGCCCCACGGCGGGATTCCAGATGTCGGGCACGCGGGGTTCAAGATCCCCGCGGATCGTGTCGATGAGAGCCATGGCCAGCCGGGCTCTCAGCCGAACACAATTCCGGAACCTTCGATGGTTCCGGACTCAGGCGGACGACCCCTTGTTAGGTAGGGCGAGCCGTCTGTGTCGCGGACTTCCGTTGCGCATGAGGCGCCGGACTGTCTTCTGGAAGCGCTTCGCGGCGCTTCCCTGGATGAAGGGCACCGTACTCTTATGAGTACGGTGATTCGGAAGGTTTCGTCCGCCAAAAGCGGACTAACCGAAGCTTGCACCAGCCTCCTAACAGGCTTCGAGGTAAGTAATAAATATGTGCAAAATTGCCACCCGATAGGTAGTAGCCTCGATACTGCTTTGGTGTTCGGAAAGAAAAGCCAAACGGAGGGTCAATTATAATCCGCAGGAGTCTAATAATAAGTATTGTTGTGAATAAGCAGGTTTGTGCTTCTTTGCTGCTGCCCGTCTGCATCGCCGAGGTTGCCGAATCAAGCGGGACTGGAGCAGGCGCAGGGAGAGCTCGTCCTCACGAAGAGGCAGCTCGAAGAGAACATGGGTAAGTGATCCCCGCTCTTATGCATTTAAGGATAGGCAGAATTGGTGAGTCTAACACCTAAGTGTCGTGACCGTGTAACAGGGGCCACCGCCGAAGTGGCGTCCCTAAAGAAGGCGCTGTCCGAGGCCGAAGACAAGGCGGCCTCGGAGTGTAATGAGCGCGAAAAGCAAAGTGCTAGGGTAGGTGAGGTACAGCAAGAGCTCCAGGACCTCAGCAAGAAATGCGAGTCCGTGGAGCATAATCTGAAGGCAAAGGAGGCCGAGCTTGCGAAGGACCTTGTGAATTTGAAAGACGCCAAGGCCGAAGCCGAGAAAGCACAGTAGGAGATCCAGGAGGCCAAGAATATAGCAACGGGTAAGAAGTTGTTTATGCAAAGCAAACATGTGGAGGAGGCGTTTCTTTTACTTACTCAAATTCGGAGCTCTCCAGGGGCATTTGCAGATCTGCCACGCAGCGTCTCAGACGCTACGGAGTTCTACCGTGCCCAGGAGGGGAGCTCAACGGAGAAGCTGTTCTGGTCCCAGTATGCTGGGGCTGATCATCCGATGCCTCTGAGCGACCAACTGAAGCACTTGATCGAACTCCACAGGGCGGCCAAACTAGCTATGAAGGACGTCATAGTCAGGATGTGGCCTAGTGAGCTCCTGCCTGGTAGCTACTTTGGCCTGATCAAGCGGATGGTGGATGCCTGCCCGTGGCTTGAAGTGATCAAGCGCTCCGTTTGCATCGAAGGTGCCCGCCGAGCCTTTGCCCGCGTCAAGGTGCATGGGGCAAGCTGGATGCGGAGCAGCTGGTCAAGGATGGGCCACCGGAGGGCAAGGCGCATCGCCATCCCGAAATGTACTATGATGGCGTGATGAAGGGTGCTCGTCTTGTCGGCGATGAGTGTACCAAGGACGCCATTTTGGAATGAATTCACTTCTGTCATGTTTGTAATTAAAGACGAAGTTACTTGCGCTATGTAGCGCTTTTGTTATTTAAAATATTACCTTCTGTGCGGCTGTTTATAAAATCCTGAAAGTAGGCCAGTCGTCGGCTTCCGCCCCCACGTGACTAGCACTGGGGTGTTCGTGGAAAACCCGGACACTCTTTATCCAAATGTTTGGTCCCTTAAGGAGGTGTCCGGCGCAGCGAACAAGGCAATCAGACTATGCGGCTTTATAACTTTCACTTAGCTATAGAAGTCTACAATTTTAAATTTCGGCGAAGTCCCTAGAATCCGGAAGACCGAATCGGGGTGTTATACACGCCTAGATTGGACGAAGCCGATTTATCGCCTAAAGCGGAAAATCTTTAAGGATTTTAAAACCTCTCGAACAGCGACCAGCTGTCGCCACATCATGCCGGTCAGTTTTCGGCTTTCTCTACTGAGGTGCTCGTCCGGAAGAACCGGGACACAATCGCAGTAGTTCTCCCTGCGCTACCTTAGCCGATATAACGGAACGTAAGGCACCAAAACAAGGGAGCCAGGCAATCCCAACTGTAGACCCAATACATGATTCCGGGATGATGCATATAGTGCTATAAGTTTGGGGTGCCGCACTGTTGAAAGTGTTCGGACTTTAGTTGCCATATTACAGGGTGCCATGAGAAGCCCCTAGCAAACTGACCACACCAAGGTGTACGGATGCAATATCAAATAAACATTTTAAGAGAAAAATGCTCAAATAAGAATAATAAGCTGACGCTGTATATAATCTCCCATTGGCGAAAAATACGTTTAAGCGTACGTTTACAATGGATGCGTTAAGCAGAGATAAAATAGGACTATTTAACATGTCCTATCCAGGGGCAGGCTGTGTTCAGATAGATAAAGCAGGTATAATGATCGTAAATAGATTCCACCTGGGTATTTCCTTCTGTGCACAACGTCTGTTGCCTCCTTGGATGTCTCTCCCCTATAAGTCCGGCAATTCGGCTCTTTTGAGGATGTTGCGCCAACGCGGTGTCCTGAAAGGTAAGAGGGAAAGAGTATGAAGGTATTTGACGGTTACCCGCGCTATTGACTGAGTCGTTGATGCGCCTCTGCTTATGCCCATGGTATTTTGAGTGCGTAATTGTGTGCGCGTGGCGCGAATGCTGCTTTGGAGGGGCTTGAGCGGAGGCCGGACTGCTAATCACGCTCTTGGCGTTCCTGATGATCCTATTGCGGGGTGCTCCAGACTCGCTTGACTGTGCTCGAAGTTGTCGCCGCATTGGTTTGTCGGAGTAGGCCGCATTGTACTTCTGCCGCAAGGGCTGCCGTATGCTCTTCTGTTCGAAGGGAGCGGTCCATATTTTCGTTGACAGTGATCACCCCGCGCGGTCCTGGCATCTTGAGCTTAAGGTATGCATAATGTGGTACCGCATTGAATCTAGCGAATGCGATGCGTCCGAGTAGTGCGTGGTAACCACTGCGGAAAGGGACGATGTCGAAGATTAACTCTTCGCTCCGGAAGTTGTCCGGGGATTCGAAGACCACTTCCAGTGTTATAGAGCCCGTATAGCGGGCCTCTACTCGAGGAATTACACCCTTAAAGGTGGTTTTAGTGGGCTTGATCCTTGAAGGTCAATGCCCATTTTGCACACTGTGTCCTGATAAAGCAGGTTCAGGCTGCTGCCGCCGTCCATAAGGACTCGCGTGAGGTGGAATCCGTTGATGATTGGGTCTAAGACCAATGGGCTGAGCCGCCATGACGGATGCTAGTAGGGTGATCCCTACGATCAAAGGTGATTGGACAAGCTGACCATGGGTTGAATTTGGGGGCGACTGGCTCCATCGCATAGACGTCCCTTAGTGCCCGCTTCCATTCCCGCTTGGGGATATGCTTGGCATAGATCATGTTGACCGTTTTCACTTGGGGGGGGGGGATTTCTTCTGTCCCCCCGTGTTTGCACATCAGGGCTCCTCGTCATCGTCACTGTGCAGCCCCTTGTCCTCGTATTTGGCGTTTATCTTACCGGTCTGTTTGAATACCCAGCAATCTCTATTGGTGTGGTTGGCTGGCTTGTCCGGGGTGCCATGAATTTGGCACGAAGCGCCGCAAAGATGCGGTCCGCATCGACGGTCCCTGATTATTTCTTTTGAACGGCTTCTTCCGCTTACCGGGCTTAGATCCACTGAATCCGGCGTTGACTGTCGTGTCTTCAGTGCTGTCGCCGTTGTTCCGTCGCTTATGTCTGTTACTCTGTGGCTTGCCGTTATTGTCGCGGCCATCCGAATTGCCAGGCGTAGTGCTGCTGCGAGCCAACCAACTGCCCTCGCCCGCGCAAAAGCGGGTCATTAGTGTTGTGAGAGCTGCCATGGACTTGGGTTTTTCCTGGCTGAGGTGTCGAGTGAGCCACTCGTCACGGATATTATGCTTGAAAGCCGCCAGGGCTTCGGCATCCGGACAGTCAACTATTTGGTTCTTTTTAGTCAGTAACCGAGTCCATAGTTTCCTGGCTGACTCTTCGGGTTGTTGAGTACATATGTGCCCTGGAAGTTGTCGAGGAATGCGTCTTCCAGGTTTTCCCAACTGCCAATGGAATTTGCTGGTAGGCTGTTTAGCCAGTGTCGGGCTGGTCCTTTGAGCTTAAGGGGAAGATATTTGATGGCGTGTAGATCGTCTCCGCGGGCCATGTGAATGTGGAGAAGAAAATCTTCGATCCATACTGCGGGGTCTGTTGTGCCATCGTATGATTTGATGTTTACGGGTTTGAACCCTTCTGGGAATTCATGATCCATTACTTCGTCAGCGAAGCAGAGGGTGCGCGACGCCTGTCTTGGGCTATGTGGCTACGCAGGTCGAATTGCTCTGGGTGGCTATATTCGGCCCGGCCGGACTTGTTGAAGGTGTGTCCGGCGTGACGGTCGTCGTCGCATGCCGAGGCACGCCCCCGCGATCCATAGATCGATCTTGGCTGTCCTGTTTTGTTGGCCCGGGCCGTACTGTGTTGGTGTGGGTGTGTTGGCTGGTATGCGGACTGGTATGCCGTTTTATCCCGGCCAAGAGGTGGCCGGTCAGCCGTATGGTGCTCGAGTCCGTATTCCTCAGCTGCCAGGACTTCAGTCCATCCGTCTGTGAGCAGGTCTTGATCAGCTTGGAGTTGTTGCTGCTTCTTTTTCAGGCTCCTCGCAGTGGCTATAAGCCGACGCTTGAAGCGCTCCTGCTCTACGGGATCCCCAGGCATGCCGAACTCGTTGTCGCCGAGGCTAATCTCGTCTTCGAAGGGGGGCATGTAACTGGCCTCCTCCGGGTATTCGTCCGTCGCCTGTTCTTCTGGGCTGACCTGCTCATCCTCCTGTTCGGCCTGCTCGAAGGCGGGCTGATCAGGGTTGTATTCTTCTTCGGCACCATTCGGATTGTTTTCGTCTCCTGGGCCGGTATTGGTGTGGCGGGGCTTGGAGTGGCGCCGACGACGCCCATTCTTTGCTTTTTTCCCTGAGGTTTTATCCTCCGTTGCCTCATCGCTATTTGTTTCCTTCTGAGTGTCCATCATATATATATATCATAAGAAGAGGTGGCTGTCCACCGCCCAGTGAGCAGTGGTTCAAGTTCTTCTCCTGCATCGTTGTCCATACCGTCGATGTCTCCGGAGTCGAAGTTCAGTACCTCGGTTAAGTCATCGACCGTGGCAATGAAGTGGGTGGTGGGTGGGCAACGAATTCCTTCGTCGCCTGCCTCCCACTCGAGCCGGACATAGTTCGGCGAAGAGCCTCCTGACAAAGAGAGAGACTTTAATGAGTCCAGCATGTCGCCAAAGGGCGAGTGCTGGAAGATATCCGCAGCGGTGAACTCCATTACAGGAGCCCTTCGCAGAGTGTGCGGACTGGAACTGTCAGGACCCCGATTCGAAATCACATCGACCTAGCCGGTAACACCTCATATCACTTTGCGGCCTCACGCACGGTATTCCCACGGGTGTCGCCTTACCATGGCCCGGGACCGTTTGCGTCTTTTGGCTCACGTATATAGACGATGTCGCTAGCATCCACATGATAAAGAACCCGGGCCGACATGGCTAGTCGTGAACCTAAAGCGGCGCTAACCCATGGGGACAGGCATACATGAATCACATCGAGCATGTCGGTCATCAACGTATAAATTCGGGCTGTAGCACTGGGCTAACAGGACTCCGTATCCCGGGCTGTAGCAGGCTAGGCAGGACTCCGAATAACACCGCGTGACATTTCCCCGAAGGGACAGACATAGGAACGAACTGAAACACATGCCGCCGATCATGTGTCCAAGCAGTAGTGCCGGGCTAGCAGGACTCGGTGAACCGGGCTGTAGCGGACTACTATCGCTCGTAAGCACGAGACTACATTTCCCCATATGAGAGGCTGCCAAGGATAAACAACTAGTTTGTCGGATCCCACACATACCAAGCATTTCAAACATACACACAATATGCCCAATATGTGTAGATACAACATGGCATCACAACATAACTCTACGACTCAAATATTTATTCATTAGGCTCCGAGGAGCGAGATATTACAAACATGGGTCTCATGACCCAACACTCGTGAGCATACAAGTCAAAGCACAAGCGGAAGCTAAACATGTCCGAGTACAGACAAGCTGTAAATGAAAAAGGCTGAGAAACCTGACTATCTACGAGATCCTGCCGAGGGCACAAGATCGTAGCTGAGGTAACAAGCTAAACGTCAAGTCCAAGCGGAACTACTAGCGAGACTGAAGTCTCTCGCAAAACATAAAATAAGCAAGCGTGAGTACAAACGTACTCAGCAAGACTTACATCGAGAACTAACTACATATGCATCATTATCAAAAGGGGTGGTGGAGTTTGACCGCACAAGCCAGCTTTGACTCGGTGGCTATCCTGAACTACGATTGCAAGTAACTCTTTTGAGGTGGCGCTACGAGTCCACATATTCACCATATCAAATACACAACTATGGACCCGCTCCCGTCTCCCTACGAGAACGCCATCCATAGCACTCACGCTTATCTTGCGCATTTTAGAGTATCCACTTTCACTTGTCTATGAACTGATATAGGCAACCCAGAAGTCCTTTACCGTGGACACGGCTATTCGAATAGATCATATTAACCCTGCAGGGGGTACTTCTTCACACACGCTCACCACTTACCGCTGCCGTTTACACGACATGTACTCGGCAATCTTCAAGCGGAAGCCCAACGTGGGTGTCGGCCACGACCTACCTAAACACTCAAGTCCCAAGTCCAGGTTTATCGCCTATTCGGGTTCCATCCGCAGGAGTCCGCCGAGGTTTCCCATACAGCCCCGAACGATGTGTGCAGGGTTCCCGAGACACCAAGCAGGCGAATCGGTACACCGGGCCACGGTGCCTACCGCAACACAACCCACCCCTACGGTCAGCGCTATGCGTGCGGCCCCAAAGATGATACAAACACCAGAAACTACTTGCAACTCCCGGACTGGGAACAAGGGTGGTTAAGAAGCCGAGAGGGTCCATTGGTTTCGGGCCCAATGCGTGGTAGTAACTGTTTCATGGATCACAAACACAGATCTCAGTTCTTAGGGACGGCTTCAATGAAACAACCCACCATGTACTCCTACATGGCCTCTCATCGATACCTTTACCAAAATGTGTTCAACACTTGGCTCACACACAGTAGGACATGTTCACACAACCATTCCAATTCATTCCCGATGAATCAGACCTGACTCAACTCTAAGCAGTAGCAGGCATGACAACAAGCATGAATGAGTAGGCACAACATGGCTCAAGCAACTCCTACTCATGCTAGCGGGTTTCATCTAATTACTGTGGAATGACAGGTCATGCAGAGGATAAAGGGGTTCAGCTACCGCAGCAAGTAACACATGAGTCGTTGTTGTCCTAATGCAGTAAAATGGAGCAGGAGCGAGAGAGTGGGATTATATCGGAATGAACAAGGGGGTTTTGCTTGCCTGGCACTTTTGAAGATAATATAGTTCTTCATCGGTGTCATCGAACAATCGTCGGAACATCGTCTCATCGAGAGGGGCAAACACCGCAATCGAGAAAGAACACAATCAATGCAATGCACAATCACATGAATGACATGTCATGTTAAGGTACTGAATTCACCTAATGCAAAATCTAGCCAAGTTAATTGAAGTGGAATTCAAACAAGGTTAAACTCCAACTCCAAATGCTAGTTCATAATTTACCCTAATCATGATTCATCCTATTCAGTGAGGTTAACTTGTTCAATCAAGCATGAAAGTGCCATAAACAGATTCTTCATATTTTTTCGATCATTTTCATATATAAGTTATTTAATTTGGAGTTACAGCTTAAAAGTTAGGAATATTTGACGTTAGAACTATATTCTGGAATGTCCTATATTAGAATAACTCCCTTAATTATATCTCTGCGTCAGCCATGCGACTGAATGACGTCATAGTCAACGGAGACGTCCAGGTCAAACCTGACTGTGGGTCCAGGTTGTCAGGGTAATTAGTTTAACTAAAACTTAATTAAAACTAAACCTATTTAGTTAGCAGGGCTGGGCCCCACCTGTCATTGACTCATTAGAGTCAACCAGGGCCCACCCATGGTCAAAGTCAAAGTCGGCTGCCGGCGTCTAGCCGCCGGCGAGCCCGACGCGGTGGCGGAAGTGAGTTTGGTCATTCCGGCGACCAAACAAGCCGCGAAGGGTGGCTATGGGTAGCTGGGGTTGAGCCGCAACTCTTGGTGGAGTGGGTTGGGGTCGGGGCGGCCGGAATCGGCGCCGGCGATGACCTAGGCGGCCGCCGGAGTTCGGCCGAAGGCGAACTCGAGGCTAGAGGGGTCGGTGAGGTGCGAGGAGTGCATGGTTAGACGACGGGTGGAGGGTGATGGACACCAAGAGGTGGCCGGAGGGTGACCGGGAGCACGTCGGCGACGAGCTCCGCGGCGGCGGGTGCGGGTGATCTTCTTGTGGTTGCTACACAGCTCGAGAGTGCGAGAGGAAGGGAAGGGGAGATGGTTAAGCTCACAGGGAACTCGGCGGAACACTTGGTGCGGCCGGGGATGGACCGGAGCGACGACGGTGTTGAAAGGGATCTCCAGCGACGGCGAACTCGGGCAAGGTCGGTGCGGTGGCCTCGGTTCACTTGAGCATGCGGGGCTCGGCTAGCTCGGGGTAGAGGAGGGTGGCGGAGCTCCTAGACATGGCGAGGAGGGGTGCGGACGGCGGGGAGCGCGTCTACGGCGATGGTGCGGCGGCGGTGGCGTCGGCCATGGCGGGGGAGCGCGAGAGAGAGGAGCCGGGGAGGAGAGGAGGTGTCCGAGGGGTTCGGGGGAGAGAACGGACCTTGAACAGCGCTGGCCGGGTGAGGGAAGCGAGGCGGCGGCCAAAGCGTGGCGTGCATATGGTGCTCGCCGAAAGCACTGGCTGCTCGTCAGAGCCAAGCAGCTATTGCTTGTTGGGCAGGTGGGCCGGGTGGGTGGCGCCAGTAAGATTTTCTTCCTGTTTTTTCTTTTCTAATTTTCTGTAACTTTATGGAGTTATTAAAAATACCGTAACAGCTTCAAAATTCACCAAACTGTTCTGGTCCATTGTTGGAATATTTCCAACATGAAACATTTTAGTTTGGGAATATTTGGGCATTTGAAATACTTTATATAATTTTAAATGCCCAAACTCAAATACTTATGGTTTAATTCAAGGACCTTAGGATGACCTAGAAAATTGTGCACCACTTTTGACAGAGGCTCTGAACCAAAGCAAAAATGATGAGCATTTTAGAAGGGCATTTCAGGTTCATTGAAATAATTTTTTGTAAACCCTAGTTGGATTTAAAAGGGGTTCTGGGGGTTTCTGTCTTCCCCATTTCAAATTCAAATGAAATTAAACATGATGCATGGATGCAATGCCACTAGTTACAAGCAAACTCTAGGGCTGTGACAACTCACCCCCACTAAACAAGAATCTCGCCCCGAGATTCAAGACGTGAGGTAAGAGGAAAAGGGAAGTCACAGAACTATCACAATCTTCATGATCCATTTGCCCTTCTCGAAAATGTTGATTCATTCCATCATCTTGGTCTTGACGTCTTTGCTTTCGAGATCTTCACTCGACACGACAACAGAAAGAAGGGGGAAACCCTACAGGATTTAATCTTCTTGAAGATCGAGCAACTCAGGATCAGTTCATGGGGTGAGATGTAAGAACATCTCTTGAGTTGAGACACCAAACACACATTAGAATGATGGAAAAAGAAACGGATGACGAAGGTTCAAATTGATAGGCAACCATTCCACGCTTAAGTAAAATGGTGCATGGTTTCAAAGTAACAAGTAGATGATTGCCATGATTCCATAACGGGAGACCTTAGAAAAGGTAACTCGTAGAATTATTCCCTTAAGTGGCAAAAAGAATTACTTTTGATACAAAGATCATTGAAACTCTTTATACCAGCCTACGATACACAAACGATCGTTTGGTGGAGTGCAAAGGAATGGTACACCCGGACTAGAATGGATGATGTGGACTACCTTGTTGAAGACAACACAATGGATGATTTTGCTTATCACCGGAAATGAATGGGACCCATGATAAGTCCACTTTTGAAGATAATATTGGACAGCAACTACCGAGAAAGGCAGCCCATGGGGAGTTGGCACAATAGGGTGCAAGCTGGGAACAAAATGCAAATGCTGGGAATGTTCCAACCATCATATCTGCCTGATATTCAGATCTGGTTGGTGTTAGGATATTCTAGACTCATCGAGTCTAGAAGAAAAATGAAAATTTGCAACACAAATCGACGAGAAGATGTTGCGAGATCCACGGGATATGAACTACGATAGCAGGCTCCAAAATATGAGCTGGTTCCGCTACAAACCTGTGAACACACTGTCCAAGACAAGTATGACCACGTAGTAGTCTTATCATAAAACACTACCGAGTTCAGGTGGGAACCATCATCGAGGATAACGAAGTCCTTACATAAGTCCGGATTAGCTCTTAGGAAGGAACTTCTTCTCCTTGAACAAATCAATCAGTGGCTTGGGGTGCTAGGAATTGCATATGGAATGAAGATGATCAGTCTATCAGACCATAGAATACTTTGCATGTGCATGACTGACTTGGAATGATTCCAAAGGAAACAAAACAAACCTTCCTCAAATTCATGGCGGCAACTTACACCTAAAGCACATGCATTCGAGGAAGTCACTTTTTCCATCCAGGCATAAGCTTCATGAACGGAACACGAAGACATTGCTTATAAAGTTTCCAACACTAGATTGATGTTCAACATGACTCATGGGGGAGACAACATGTCACCGATGGGCTCAACAACAACTCATCGAAATTTCCATATCACTGGACTTCCACCATCATGTGAACACGGTGATAGCATTGGTCAGACCAAAAGATGTAATGGTATATGCTCGAGGGATCAACCACGAGTAAGACAACATTACGAGCATCGTTGGTACTGATTTGATTTGACGATAGCCCATACTCAAATCCAAGGATTGATGAGACAATAGGTCCAGCAACTGATCACAGAGACCAATCGATGAAGATATCATCTTTCTTCAACTCACACTACACAAGAATATCCTTTTGGAACGAACTAAGTTAGGCAAGCTTTTATCTTCCAACTCTCCAAGTTGTTGTCTAGCTCAACCAACTAGCTCAGGGATATCCAACACAGATTCGTGGAGAAATGATGGTTCACAGGAAACCAACTTGATCACGAGCTCAACATAACAGTCAGGAGACAACCCGGTAACACTTCCAAGAAGATATTTGGAAAGTCACGAACCACCGGTATGTTACTAAGCTCGAGATCAATCTTGCTTTTGAGGGCAAGACGATATGACCAAAAGAGTGAGGAATTGACACAATCCTAACTCATAGGTCGAAGAGTGCACCAGAACTAAGGACTAGGTAGCACGATTAATCTTAGGATGATGATTTAATAACCATCATGCTAAGAATGATAATATTGTCCATTTACTACCAAGCAACGAGGTTGCTAGGAGTATCGATTTCACACACCACAATTCACTAGTAGGCATTCCGGTTGCAACAACACGAGGACCGAGGAATGAATGATGATGGTGAGAAGTATCACTACGACAAGAATTCATAAGAGAAGGTGCAATTCTCATGACACACTTGACATAAAGATGGTAACACTCCAAGGTAGAACGGAGAAAAAGCTAGGTTGGCATTTTGATCTGCGAAGTACAATTACTTTGACCCAATCCTAGATATGGATGAGGCTCTGGAGTTTGTTTCTCCTAGTCATTCCGGAATAGAATGGCTTGACGGACCACAAGAAAAATGGGCATCGATGAGGACGAAAGCGCGACTACTCCGGACTATCAACTGATAGACGGGGATCGGAATACAACTAAGGAGGAACAACATCGAGGAGCATATAACTTTTCGAGTTGTGGAGGCATGGATTAGTATATCGAGCAAAGCTCAACATTTCTCCCGGATAACCCATGCGTAAAAGTAGAATTGGCAGATTCACAATTATGAATGGAGAACTCCTCAAGAGCACTCTTATTGTGATGTTTTGGTTCAACAAGGAACTTCGGCCATAAGCGGTTCGTAGTATTTGGAAGAAGGAAATACCACGGACCTCGAGGACTATCGCAAAGTTACTAGTATCCTAAAGGTACGAGCAACACTATCAACATTAGGTAAGTAGGGTGAATCTCGGGTTCAGGAACCCATGAATAGAATACCTACTAACTAATAACATCACGGGATGCTTTCAAGAATAATGGCCAGAATCATCACACTGGGGATACAAAAGCATTGCTAAATTGCTAGATGACTTCCTAAACACCTAGGGTCATAATAATAGTTCCAACATATATGTTGAGGCAGCGGAGTACCTCAACATACTAATTTGTGTGATTAATCTGGCCCGGATGAACATTAGAAATGGAGGGGAGGGATTTGCAAACGCATCAAACTATTTAGAGACCTGGGATGACTCGGACAGCATAACGGCTGTAAATGCTCAAAATGATTTGAGACATCTTGCAAAATGGTGGCATAGCCACTTAACAACATCATATCAAGGTTCCGAGATCAACAATTATCATATAGAAATAGTAGGAACTGAACTGAGTTTTAAAACCAACAATCTTAAAGGTCTATGGGTTAGTAACACGTCATCCTGATAGATAGATAAGAAGCCTAGTTCTTAACCCCCGTAGAAGAGAAGAGGTTGACTCAGATCAGAAGGCCATGAGGTATAAGGAGTAAAAAGAGCCTTACGTTCCCTTCCACAATCAATTCCCTTACATAACTAAAGCATTTCTAGACTCAACTTGACCAGTTTGGCTTGCTAATCCTACAGTGTCGGGCTCGATACCAACGCTGTCGGGACCCGATTCCAAATCACATCGACCTAGCGGTAACACCTCATATCACTTTGCGGCCTCACGCACGGTATTCCCACGGTGTCGCCTTACCATGGCCCGGGACCGCTTTGTGTCTTTTGGCTCACGTATATGACAGTGTCGCTAGCATCCACATGATAAAGAACCGGGCCGACATGGCTAGTCGTGGAACCCAAAGCGGCGCTTAACCTATGGGGACAGGCATACATGAATCACATCGAGCATGTTGGTCATCAACGTATAAATTCGGGCTGTAGCACCTTTGGGCTAACAGGACTCCGGTATCCTGTGTAGCAGGCTAGGCAGGACTCGAATAACACCGCGTGACATTTCCCGAAGAACAGGACATAAGGCGAAGTGAAACACATGCCAAGTCATGTGTCCAAGCGATAGTCTTGGGCTAGCAGGACTCCGGTGAACCGGCTGTAGCGGACTACTATCGCCGAAGCACGAGACTACATTTCCCCATATGAGAGGCTGCCAAGGATAAACAACTAGTTTGTCGGATCCCACACATACCAAGCATTTCAAACATCCACACAATATGCTCAATATGTGTAGATACAACATGGCATCACAACATAACTCTACGACTCAAATATTTATTCATTAGGCTCCGAGGAGCGAGATATTACAAACATGGGTCTCATGACCCAACACTCGGAAACATACAAGTCAAAGCACAAGCGGAAGCTAAACATGTCCGAAAGTCTGAGACAAGCTGTAAATGAAAAAGGCTGAAAAACCTGACTATCTACGAGATCTGCCGAGGGCACAAGATCGTAGCTGAGGTAACAAGCTAAACGTCAAAGTCCAAGCGGAACTACTAGCGAGACTGAAGTCTCTCTGCAAAACATAAAATAAGCAAACGTGAGTACAAACGTACTCAGCAAGACTTACATCAGAACTAACTACATATGCATCATTATCAAAAGGGGTGGTGGAGTTTGACTGCAGCAAGCCAGCTTTGACTCGGTGGCTATCCTGAACTCATTAATCGCAAGTAACTCTTTTGAGGTGGCGCACACGAGTCCACATATTCACCATATCAAATACACCACTATGGACCCGCTCCGTCTCCCTCACGAGAACGCCATCCATAGCACTCACGCTTATCTTGCGCATTTTAGAGTATCCACTTTCACTTGTCTATGAACTGATATAGGCAACCCAGAAGTCCTTTACCGTGGACACGGCTATTCGAATAGATCATATTAACCCTGCAGGGGTGTACTTCTTCACACACGCTCTCACCACTTACCGCCGTTTACACGACATGTACTCGGCAATCTTCAAGCGGAAGCCCAACGTGGGTGTCGGCCACGACCTACCTAAACACTCAAGTCCCAAGTCCAGGTTTATCGCCTATTCGGGTTCCATCCGCAGGGAGTCCGGCCGAGGTTTCCCATACAGCGCCGAACGATGTGTGCAGGGTTCCCGAGACACCAAACGGGCGAATCGGTACATCAGACATTTGCCTACCGCAACACAACCCACCCCTATGGTCTGCGCTATGCGGCCCCCAAAGATGCTACAAACACCAGAAACTACTTGCAACTCCCGGACTGGGAACAAGGGTGGTTAAGAAGCCGAGAGGGTCCATTGGTTTCGGGCCCAATGCATGGTAGTAACTGTTTCATGGATCACAAACACAGATCTCAGTTCTTAGGGACGGCTTCAATGAAACAACCCACCATGTACTCCTACATGGCCTCTCATCGATACCTTTACCAAAACGTGTTCCAACACTTGGCTCACACACAGTAGGACATGTTCACACAACCATTCCAATTCATTCCCGATGAATCAGACCTGACTCAACTCTAAGCAGTAGCAGGCATGACAACAAGCATGAATGAGTAGGCACAACATGGCTCAAGCAACTCCTACTCATGCTAGCGGGTTTCATCTAATTACTGTGGAATGACAGGTCATGCAGAGGATAAAGGGGTTCAGCTACCGCAGCAAGTAACACATGAGTCGTTGTTGTCCTAATGCAGTAAAATGGAGCAGGAGCGAGAGAGTGGGATTATATCGGAATGAACAAGGGGGTTTTGCTTGCCTGGCACTTTTGAAGATAATATAGTTCTTCATCGGTGTCATCGAACAATCGTCGGAACATCGTCTACTGAGAGGGGGCAAACACCGGCAACTGAGAAAGAAAACAATCAATGCAATGCACAATCACATGAATGACATGTCATGTTAAGGTACTGAATTCACCTAATGCAAAATCTAGCCAAGTTAATTGAAGTGGAATTCAAACAAGGTTAAACTCCAACTCCAAATGCTAGTTCATAATTTACCCTAATCATGATTCATCCTATTCAGTGAGGTTAACTTGTTCAATCAAGCATGAAAGTGCCATAAACAGATTCTTCATATTTTTCTGATCATTTTTCATATATAAGTTATTTAATTTGGAGTTACAGATTAAAAGTTATGAATATTTGAAGTTTGAACTATATTCGGAATTTCCTATATTAGAATAAATCCAGTAACTAGATTACTGCGTCAGCCATGCGTCAGAATGACGTCATAGTCAACGGAGACGTCCAGGTCAAACCTGACTGTGGGTCCAGGTTGTCAGGGTAATTAGTTTAACTAAAACTTAATTAAAACTAAACCTATTTAGTTAGCAGGGCTGGGCCCCACCTGTCATTGACTCATCAGAGTCAACCAGGGCCCACCCGTGGTCAAAGTCAAAGTCGGCTGCGGCGTCTAGCCGCGAGCGCCTGACTGTGGCGGAAGTGAGTTTGGTGATTCCGGCGACCAAACGAGCCGCGAAGGGTGGCTATGGGTAGCTGGGGTTGAGCCGCAACTCTTGGTGGAGTGGGTTGGGGTCGGGGCGACCTGAATCGGCGCCGGCGACGACCTAGGCGGCCGCCGGAGTTCGGCCGAAGGCGAACTCGAGGCTAGAGGGGTCGGTGAGGTGCGAGGAGTGCATGGTTAGACCCTATGCGACGTGGTGAGTGTGATGGACACCAAGAGGTGGCCGGAGGGTGACCGGGAGCACGTCGGCGACGAGCTCCACGGCGGCGGGTGCGGGTGATCTTCATGTGGTTGCTACACAGCTCGAGAGCGCGAGAGGAAGGGAAGGGGAGATGGTTAAGCTCACAGGGAACTCGACGGAACACTTGGTGCGGCCGGGGACGGACCGGAACGACGACGGCGTTGAAAGGGCTCTTCGGCGACGGCGAACTCGGGCGAGGTCGGTGCGGTGGCCTTGGTTCACTTGAGCATGCGGGGCTCGGCTAGCTCGGGGTAGAGGAGGGTGGAGGAGCTCCTAGACATGGCGAGGAGGGGTGGGACGGCGGGGAGCGCGTCTCACGGGCGATGGTCTTGGCGGCGGTGGCGTCGGCCATGGCGGGAAGCGTGAGAGAGGAGCCGGGAGGAGAGGAGGTGTCCGAGGTGCAGGGGAGAGAATGGGCCTTGAACAGCGTCAGCGGCCGGGTGAGGGAAGCGGCCGGCGGCCGGGCGCGTGGCGTGCATGCGGTGCTCGCCGCCGAGCACCTGGCTGCCTGCCTGGCCGAGCCAAGCAGCTCGCTGGCGCGGCTGCTGGGCTGGGCCGGCAGGTGGGCCGGGTGGGTGGCGCCAGGTAAGATTTTCTTCCTGTTTTTCTTTTTCTAATTTTCTGTAACTTTGTGGAGTTATTAAAAATACTAGAACAGCTTCAAAATTCACCAAACTGTTCCTGGTCCATTGTTGGAATATTTCCAACATGAAACATTTTAGTTTGGGAATATTTGGGCATTTGAAATACTTTATATAATTTTAAATGCCCAAACTCAAATACTTATGGTTTAATTCAAGGACCTTAGGATGACCTAGAAAATTGTGCACCACTTTTGGCGGAGGCTCGAACCAAAGCAAAAATGATGAGCATTTTAGAAGGGCATTTCAGGTTCATAGAAATAATTTTTAGTAAACCCTAGTTGGATTTAAAAGGGGTTCTGGGGGTTTCTGTCTTCCCCATTTCAAATTCAAATGAAATTAAACATGATGCATGGATGCAATGCCACTAGTTACAAGCAAACTCTAGGGCTGTGACAGGAACCAACGTCCGGATACGAATCCGGGGGTTCCGAGTCACCGGCCACCGCAGAGGTAAGACCCGTGTTCGGCTCCACCGCCGATGAGTGTGCGACCTGCGGGGCGGGGTCCATCCCTCCGTCCTTAGGCAGCGCATCCTGCTCCGGATCTAGGTCCAAGGATACTACGGTGGTGATACCCCGAGCTTCGTCCGACGGCAGGTCTAAGCCGTGCTCGTCGTGACTGTCTGGTGCTCCTGGCATAGGCCCCAATCCATCGAAGATCAAGTCTCCGCGGATGTCCGCCGTGTAGTTCAAGTTTCCGAACCTGATCTGGTGACCAGGGGCGTAGCTATCGATTTGCTCCAGATGGCCAAGCGAGTTGGCACGAAGTGCGAAGCCGCCGAACACGAAGATCTATCCGGGGAGGAAAGTCTCGCCCTGGACAGCGTCGTTGATGATGATTGAAGGAGCCATCGATCCTGACAGCGACGACACAGAGGAACTCTCAATGAAAGCACCAATGTCGGTGTCAAAACTGACGGATCTCGGGTAGGGGGTCCCGATCTGTGCGTCAAGGCCGATGGTAACAGGAAGCAAGGGACACAGATGTTTACCCAGGTTTGGGTCCTCTCGATGGAGGTAAAACCCTACTTCCTGCTTGATTAATATTGATGATATGGGTAGTACAAGAGTAGATCTACCACGAGATCGTAGAGGCTAAACCCTAAGAGCTAGCCTGTGATGGTATGATTGTAATTGTGATCGGCCTTCTAAGGACCGACCTCTCCGGTTTATATAGACACCGAAGAGGGCTAGGGCTTACATGGAGTCGGTTACAAGGAAGGAAATATAATATCCGGATCGCCAAGCTTGCCTTCCATGCCAAGGAAAGTCCCATCCGGACGCGGCCGAAGTCCTGAGTCTTGTATCTTTACGCTCCAATAGTCCGGACGTTGTACACAGTCCGGCTGTCCGGATACCCCCTATCCAGGACTCCCTCAACGATGTCTGCATGGATTTCTTCACAGGCCTGCCAAAGACTCATCGAGGCAATGATGCAGTATGGGTTGTGGTGGACATGCTGACAAAGGTAGCTCACTTCATTCCCATCCGAACCACCTACCGAGCTAATCAACTCGCACAGCTATATGTGTCCAGAATCGTCAGTTTACATGGAGTACCAAGAACTATCACTTCCGACTGAGGTTCTCTCTTTACCTCAGCATTCTGGTCACGTCTCCATCAAGCTTTGAGGACCGCACTAAAGTATAGCACCGCCTACCATCCTCAGACAGACGGGCAGACTGAGCGAGTGAATCAAATACTTGAAAATATGCTGTGAGCATGTGCTCTGGCGTAAGGACCCAAGTTGGAAGATTGTCTACCTTATGTTGAGTTCTCCTAAAACAACAGTTTCCAGACCAGTCTCAAGATGTCACCCTATGAAGCTCTGTATGGCCGTAAGTGCCGCACTCCGCTAAACTAGTCTCAAACCGGAGATAGCCGCATTTCCGGAACCGACTTAATGATGGAGGCTGAAAAACATGTCAAAGAGATCCGAGATAGGCTACAAGTTGCCAAGTCCCGACAAAAGAGCTACTATGACTCCAAGCACCGACAGATTAGTTTTGAACCCGGAGAGTATGTTTACCTCCGAGTCACACCCATGAAAGGAGTCAAGAGCTTCCAGACCCACGGAAAACTTGTACCCAAATATATTGGCCCATTCCCAGTTATATCCAGAGTTCGTACAGTGGCTTACCAGTTGGAACTACCACTGGAATTGTCAGAAGTGCACCATGTGTTTCATGTCTCACAGTTGAGAAGGTGTATCTCGCCACCTGAGAAAAGGACTGATATGGCAAAGATAGAGCTTGCTAAGGATTTAACCTATGAGGAGGAACCATTCTGAATATTGGAAGAAATGGAAAGAGTCACTTGCAGTAAGGTGATAAAATTTTATAAGGTACAGTGGGAGCATCACACCGAGGAAGAAGCAACCTGGGAAAGAGAGGACTTTTTGAGAGCGTCTTACCTAGAATTGTTTTCCCAAGCAGCCGAATCTCGAGGATGAGATTCATCTTAAGTGGGGGAGGTTTGTGACACCCTAGTTTTTGCCATCATGATTTTCCTTTGCCTTTTCCTTTTTATTTGGATTTTGAGTTAATTCATTTGGACTTAGCACTTGGGCATTGCTTTGATTTTCACCCAAGGGACTCCAATCACCTCCCACAACCTCTCTTGACCTCTCATTCATCCTTACATTGCTTTGGAAAAAAATCTTCTAAGGAAAATATTCATTTTCACCCTGAAAATGGAAAATTTTCACTTTCACTCTAAAGCAACCCCTTGTTTTCTTGCCCACAAAAATCTGAGAAAATTCCCACACACCCTTTGGACAATGCCTCATCATCCTATGCAAAAATATTGAGTGGTCATGTGGCCCAATTTTGCTAGGAAAATTCATTTGCATTCTGACCTAAAATGCACTTTGTACAGCAAGTGCATTATTCCTTGATCTTTTGGAGCTGAATTTTTCTTGAGCATCACTACCTTAGTAACCTAACACTACATCTAAAAGCTCAGCTCCTAACTCTTTCTAGTTTGATCACAAATTAAGCCACAAGTTTCTGTCCATAAACTTTCAGTAAGTGTTGTGATCAACTCACTCATCCTGGTGATTTGCTAAATCCTTTCCTTGCCTAAACAATCCACGGTTGACAACATAGACATAGTTTGGCATCACCTGGGCGTCACGATGGCACAATGTGTGTGGTGACCGCGTGAGGACACGGGCTCCACCACGCTGTCGACGTGCTCTGAGCTGCGCTCGAGCCTCTGTTGAGCTCGTGCTCGTCTCAGCGTCAAGCCCAGCATGCCGCACCGCACCACCAGCCTCGCTTCACCTCCTCAGCACCCTCGCTGCCGCTCGCCGACGCCGGAGACTCCACAGCGATCACGCGCGCGCCACGCCAGAGGAGCACAGTGCCCCCGTGCTCGACTCTATATGCCCTCCCGTGCGTCCTGTGCTCATCAGCGAGCTCGAACAGTGGCCGCATGAGCCCTGACCACTTCTCCCTCTCTCACTGACGCTTCTCGTTGCCGTGCGCCGCGTCCAGAGACTCCGGCAAGCTCTCGAGCTCCGCCTCGGCCTCGCCTATAAATAGACCCCTCCCGAGCTCATTTTTCCTCACCTCTCCACCCACTCAACCTCCACGACCCTGTAGGAAGCCGCAGCGCAGCCGGGCAGGCCTCTGGCCACCGTCCCCGACCCGAGATCGTCGGCGATCCCCTTTCTCTGTCCCCCACCTCTCCACTTCTCCTCGAGCTCGACCCACTTCTCCGGCGACTCCCTGGTGAACCACTGAAGCTAGCCGACCCCTCTAGAGCCGTTGGGACGACCCCTCGACGTTGGCGTCTTCTTCTCCGACGAGCTCTGCCCGCTGCAGCCATTGGAGACGACCACGCCGACCTCGTCCGTCCACCTCTCGCCGCATTTCGGTTACGTGCGTGTTCGCCGCAGCCTTGCGCATCTCCCTATCCTTTCCACGGCGGCCGCCGACCTCTCCTCGCCGGAGAAACGCCGGCGACGCGCCGCCCTCCTCTGTTTCCCTCTCTCTCTCTCCAGACCTGACATGTGGGGCCCGCTGTCAGCCTCTCCACTTGCGCCCGAAGCGGTACGAGTGGAGGCGTATTCTGTGAATACGCCTTCGACGTCACCCCCTGGATTTTCTTTTTATTCAGATTTAAATCAAATTTGACCAGAAACTTTGACCAGCTCTAACTCCTAATCTATAAGTCCAAATGAGTTGATTCTTTTTGCATTGGTTTTGTATTGAAATACTCTAGCAGCACACCAAATTTGAGGTTTTTCCTTGCTGTCTAGAATTTCTGGTGAATTTCAGAAGGGTTCTTGATATTTTCTTTTGCTGTTTTTTAATTATTTTCAGAAGGAGAAACTTGCCTTGAGGAGAACCAGGAGGAGTGTGACCCTCCTCTGTGCTAAGCCAAGCCACACAAATATTTGCATGGTGTCATTTCAATAACTATGATTTTCCAACTTGAATATGGTTTATTTCATGCATTTAATCATTTAATAAATATTGTTTATGTTAGTTCATTTGTTATGCTTGAATTGCTTAGCTTGCCATAGTACTTGAGTGCATGGACTAGTGTGATGCAGTAGAGTTATTTTTGGTAGCATGACTATTGTTTGATTATGAGCGGTATTATTTTCATAAATGATTTATCATTTTCCCCATGCTAATGTCATAACTAAAAATGATAGGGTTAAAACCAGTGAGTTAAAACAAGTGTCTCTAAAGTGATTAGTAGTGCATGCAGAATGATGATATATGTTGATCCGTTTCATTTCAGTGCTATGTGAATATAGTTGCATGTCAGATATTTGCATGTTCATGGCATACTATGGCTCGAGTTCTTTTATTTCAAGTTAAACCCGACGATAATTCAACTTGAACATAATGTTGATCGAGTCATGGTGCCACCGAATCGAGCTTCCCAGTGCAACCACATTTTCCTTTATGGGAAGGCCTTTATTCGGCCTGTTTTCATACCTCTGGTCGGTGCCTCCAACGAGGGAAGGTTATGGGCGTGCGGTACCCTGGCCCAGTAAGCAGACATAACCTTGTGTGCCCGTTGTTGTTGTATGGTACCTTGTCCCTGTTTGGGGCCATTTAAGTTTTGCCACGACCGTAGCCACGGATGTCATGGGTTGACATCGGGAACACCCATGACTTAGCCCAGAGGGGAGTTGGTCGGAGTGGCCGGGAGAGTATCATGACAATGGGTTGGTTCTATCGGAATGTCGTTGGTCCACCCAAATGGGAGCTCGAGGCCATGGATTCCGTGGTGTGGGTACAGTGTACTAACCTCTGCAGAGTGTGTGTTAAATCTATCGATAGCCGCGTCCGCGGTTACGGACCCAGTTCGTAGTAGGTCACAACATGGATCAACATAAATAATTTAATCTTGCACAGTAAACTTATATGGTTGGGACTGGTTATGTGATGAGATTGTTGAAACCATGAAGATGGTTGTTGTTGGAACCAAAGGGCTGGTTTCCGTTGTGATCCGGGAGTGATCACCGTATTGATGAGATTGGTTACGAGGTAACCCGTATGGTAAGCGAGTCCGAGGAACTCGGTGCACAAGCATGTTCACTTCATGAGTAGTATGTTGAATCATTGCATTTAACCTGCTTAATTGTCATATTATTGTTTTCCATTATGCTTTTATTTGTTGTGAGCTTGCAAGTACATTCAATGTAATAACCTGGCGTGTCATGCCAGCTTTCAGGAAAGTCTTACCGATCGGAGTGCTTCCCGTGTCTAGACTGTGTCCACATCGGTGTCCCTGTGCTATGGAGTTCCACTTCGTCGTCGTTCCGCTGCCGCATAGTTGTCGTGATTGAGGCCCCTTTTATGTTCATTAAATAATGTACATACTGTTTAGCCGCACCGTGTGTGCCGCTTGGCCTCTCTATCTGATGTAATATCGAACCTATGTTTCCTCTAGCATCAATAAAGCGGTTGTTTTCTGTACCAAGTTGTTGTGTGTTGCCAGAAGACTAGATCTCTAGGCTGGCAATGCAAGGTAAACCGGTTGCTCTGAGCTGGGGTGCCACACCGCCCAGGACGAAAAGCCCATTGTCTGTCACGATTTGTTGCCATAGAAGTAGGAGCCCACCACATCTATGATGATACCGGGTTTTGTCACAATTATTCTTCGTAGAAGTGTCATAAGCATGACAAAAAAATTTCGTTCAGCCTAAAATGTCATGGATGTGTCCTTTTTTGTAGTGCTCACCCACGAGCGCGGTGGCTCGTAGGACGAGGAGAAAATTTTAGTATTCCCTTTGTTACTCTCCCCGTCCCTACCTTGGTTAGAGAGATTATCATATTGTTTGAAATATATGTTTTTTAGTAGTAGGAGTAGTACAGTGGTGCATAGGAGTGGTACTACAGCAATTTCCTTGGAGTTCGTGGTGGAGGAAGCTACCCTAGGCTATGTTACTACTCCCTCGTTTCTGGTTTATGGCTCAATTTCAAAATCTCTCCAACCAAGGTAGACGGTGAGTAGTGGAATTAATTTCGTAGTTTGCACAAGTAATTAGTACGCTCGTTTTTCTAAGAAGTTATGTTTACCGATGCATTAATTACAACGAATGCATGCATGACCACTAAATTTCCATGAACTTCTACATGCATTGGTGAGTTTTTTCTTGATACTGCTTGCATCGGGTGATTTAATGCACCTCGAAATCCAAACATGTGATGGTACTACTAGTAGAATTCGGACTTATAAAACGGAAAAATGATTTTTTAGATGGGCCCTATAAACCGGAAAGGAGGGTGTAGTAAGTAGTACTACCTCCATAGTGTGTACGTACTCCGTAAAATCAGATTTTCCCAAAACTAAGTTATATTTGCTTGCTTCCGTTCCTGCCTCGTTGCCTCGAACAGACTATGCCAAACTCCCGTGCCTGCCGCGCGGGAAAAGGCCCGTCCTCGCCTTTTTTAGTCCAGGTTTGTATCGATGGGTCGCGCGAAGCAGCAAAAACCAAGCTGTGTCTTGTACTCCTCCGTCGTACTAAAAGAGTGGAGACGCTCGCTTTCATGAATTCTGTACTTCCTCTTGCCGACATGTGGGACATATAGCAACCGGGTCGACGTGTCATGCACCAAATAACAGTGCAGAACAGCAGGGGGCGCACCCCAGCGTAGCGCCCCAGTAGTAGTAATGAGCAATGAGACGTCAAATCACAATGCCGCACCTTCCCAGACGGATGAAGCAACCATAATTTCACACTTTGCTGAGTCTGCTTCGCCATCATCTCCGTCAAGAAAACCACATATAGCTTCTGCCATTGTTCTGGCTCAAGAGGGACGCGCATCGCCTTGGTACATCATGACACGTGGGACCGCATGACATGCCATGCTTCCCCGCCTACGGCTCGGTAAAATCACCTCATTTTTACTACTTCCTCCGTCTCGGTTTACAAGGCATGCATGTCGTTCTAGGTTGAGAATTTAACTAGCTATATATGTGATGAACAATATATGTTTAGAAACTACATCCACTTAAGAATCCAATGATATACTTTCTGTGACATAGTAACTCATATTTAGTTAGTCAAATGGATGACCTAGAACTACGTGCACGCCCTATAAACCGAGACAGAGGGAGTAGTATCTTTTTAGATCAATATAGTTGGGATTCACACACGAAATGGCACACGAAATGGCGACACACTTAACATGACCCCTTTGGCAGAAATGTGGCTCATCCACCGTCTTGTTCCACGTGCGATGCACCAAATTACAGTTCGGAGTAGCTGTTGGACTTGGAGGCACCCCGTTCGTAGCGCCGCAGTAGTAGTAAATGAGCGATGAGTGGTCAAATCACAAAGCCCCACCTCTCCCGCATTAAGCTGGACGGACGAAGCAACCATCATTTCACTCTAGGGCGCAAGAGCATAAAGAAACAAGAAAATCAATGATGCGTGCGGCAGCTACCTAGGGCACCCTAGGGTAGGAGCCTCCACTACAAATCCGCTTCTCCATCGTCCTCTTAAAGAAAACCGATGATGCGTGTGACGGGTAGGGTTTGTAGGAGTACTACAGTGTGCAGGGCCACAACATAGTAAACGGTAGAGGATTGAGTTTGAGTCGACGCCTTAACACGGGTGGGCCGCTTGGTTTTACGAGAATGAGGCAACATTTTGGGTTCGGGGACCAGTGGAGATATACGTAGTACAAAAAATTGTGGACGTAGGTTCGACCGAAAGGCAATGACGCATGGGCCCTGCATTTTGATATACCCGCGGCCGCATGAAATTTTCTACTCAAAATAATGCATAAAAGTTCCTCCAAAAACATCTATAACTAATGGGAAGTGAATGTATGCTTAAAATGAAAATGTAATACAAAGAGAAAAAATGAAATGCAGTTAAAAGAATGACATTTCTAACAAAAATGTGAATGTGAACTACATATGTGTGCACATGACCAACACATACATTGTCAATACAAAATCTAATGCAAGAAATAACTTATGAGTAACATGCACGAATTGATGATGTGGTGCTTGCATGCATAGAGTACAAAAACAATGTGATTTATGACTTGCATGCATGACGTGTTCTTGTGCCATAGTTGATGTCCAGGAAAAAAGCTATTAGTGGGTTGTACTAGCTATTTAGGAATAGAGAAGATGTATACATGGAAGTTGTAGGGAAAGAGATGACATGTCTCTCAGTTCCTATGAGTAGGGATTGGAAAAGAGATTCCATTTGGTTCACATCATAGGAACTTTTCTATTGAATCTAGAAATGACATGTATCTCAATTCCTATGAGGAGGGATTAGAAAAGAGATGTCATTTGGTTCACATCATAGGAACTTTTCTATTGAATATAAGCTAATGTTTATTTTCCTTTGAAATTGTGGGAGTATAGGAATCCATTCATATGAACCAAGTGGCTCTAAAGCTATAAAAATGATATCATGTTTATTTTCCTTTGAAATGTGGAGTATATGAATCTATTCCTATGAACCAATTGGCTCTAAAGGAAAAAATCCTATAAAAAGCATATCATATAGATTTCCTACGATATTCCTCCACACCAAAGGATGGTTGAAATTGCTGGAGGTCATACAACGGTCTTTCTTTGTACACTCCTCCCCCATCTTTATAGTTACTTCTCGAAGATGAATGAAATGATATATACTAGGTATTCTATATGTGCATTTTGGTATACGAAAACTCGGTAAAAGTTTGCGAGGTTCGACTTTTCAATAAAGCTATATGCACTACATTTTGGAACGGAGGGAGGAGTATACGGCAGTTGCTAACACTCACGTGGAAGATTTGTGTGTCGGAGGAGTGGCTGTTCTATTAAATGACATGGCAAAACTGACATTGTCGGATGCCGATCTAGCGGTTCTTATGGCGTCCGTCAGGAAACGGCTTTTGGCGAGCGTTTGTCGGATATGATTTATGGACACATGCATTGCATTGATACGTGCCCCCTCTCTCTCACGCACACACGCACCCTCACGAGTCACGACTCTCCCGAGTCCTCTCGCACCCACCGTCTATCTATAGGTAGACGTCACACACATATGTGCTATTCACACCCTACCCTTAGAACTTCTAAAAAATAAAAGACGCCGTGCACCTTTTATTTTAACTCACACATCACACACTTATACTATTACTCTTGTAGCGAACGCTCTTTGGGCGTAGTATATTGTACTCTCACAAAGAGAAGCAGTGCACGCACGCACTAGTTCTCTCACACCCACTCGCGGGTACACGTAGGAGCGCATTTGTTTACAAAGAGGCATCCCAATTGACATTTTGAGTGGTCCAGTTTTCAACTTGATGGAGGGTCGGGGACCGCACGTGAATGATCTGATATTAAAGGCCCCGACGCGGTGGCACGTTATTGATCGAGTTTTATTTTTACTTGAACTTTAAATGAAAATAGTGGTTTGCACGTATTCAATTTAATAACGGCTGGTACAACAAAATCACTCCACTATATATATACATATATATATATATATATATATATATATATAGAGAGAGAGAGAGAGAGAGAGAGAGAGAGAGAGACAGAGAGAGAGAGTAACACTATTCTGATCCTGGGATCAGAATAACTATTTGGATCACGTCATGCCTATATAGGGCCGATGAGACGTTCCTGAGATCGTAAACAGACCGAAAGCGTAGCACCGACCAGCCCACCCTACACCTCCCGAACGGCCCATTATGTCACTCCCGACCTTCTCTTTGCCCACCTCGACCAAACCCACTTGCCACCGCAGCCAGACTCCATCCCGCCGCCACGGCCTGCCGGCTTTCCTCTCCCACCGCTGCCAGCCTCACTCTGGCCGGCCTCCCTTCCCCTCCGCGGCCGGCCTCCCTCCCGCGCCGCGCCCAGCCTCCCTCTGGCTGCCGCACCGCCTCCAGCCTGGATCCGGCCGCCGGGCCACCTCCTTCCCCTGGATCCGCCCACGCGCCACCCCTGCACCGCCACCTCCGCCCCTGGGTCCGGCCGCCGGCCCGCCTCCTGCCCCCGGATCCGCCCGAGACCGATCCCACCGCCGCCTGCCTCCTCCCAGCACGAGGCCGCCCTCGCCTCCTCTAGCGCGAGGCCTCCTCCCAGTGCGAGGCCAGCGTCCCTCCCTCCGCTGCTGCTACACATCAGGTCCACCAGCCGCCGCCTCGGCTCCCCATTGCCTCCAACCGCCGTCACCGTCATGGAAGATGACCACCAACTACAGCCCACAGCTCCTGGACGGGATCCCCTTGGCAGCGGCCAACTCGATATCCGGCGAGGCGCGTGGCCCCTCCTTCTCTGCCTCCTTTCACGAACCTCCACGCCACTGCCGTCGACGCTCCACTCTGGCCGCCAACACACACCGTCGGAGCAACAAGGCCCCCTATATGCAAACTTGGCTCGCCTGAGAAGTTCATATATGCAATATTCAAAAGGTCAGATGCAGTAAAAGTTCATGTGCGCCTCGCTCCTCCCTGAGTAGCACCAAGTGCATCCGCTGCTCTACCGAGACGTTTGCCATGGCTAATTTTGTGTGCTTTTGTATTCATCAGTGCTTGTGTAAATGGCCAGGAAGGAGAAGCTATGGAATTCATTGTTGGCAACTATATGTGAAGATGGAAAAGCACCATTTTCAGATTCCTTTTTTGTTGATGCCCCATTCCATGCTTGTGGCAGGTGACCTCATTGGTGTCTGAAGTTGCTCCTTCCTGCTGTCATTATACTGAATCCATATCAAAGCGTTGACCCCCCTGTCCAGTCTTGTATTTGTTCTCTAAGTGATTTTGATTTGTGTCTGAAGTTCAACTATATCTGCAGGTGCAAAACACTCTTTTTTTGGTGGTGTGTGGTGGAAACAAACTACAGATATTTTATTGTGTCTAATTTTTCAGTTGATTGACATAAAGAACTTTTGTTTAAGCGGGACAAAAAGAACTTATCTTTGGCTTTCCCGTGTAGGTAGTTCAGGTAAGAAAAAAGAATCCATTCTTGTGCATTTGTGAGAGAAAGTTTTCTTATGAACTTGGTGTATTCGTGTGAGAAAAGTTTGCTTATGAAATGATAAAAAAAATGTGAAGTTCAGGTTTTCGAAGTATGTAAGCCCAAATACATAAGCTAGATAAGTGCAGAGCAAACAAGTGTTTCGTAAAACAAATAATAGAGACCATGTTGGTATTTTCCTCAAGAAAATTGGATAAATGTGGTGTGAACGAAGCAAAATAAAAACCTAAAGGTTCAAATAAAAAGAAACAAAGCAATTCAATGTTTGTAAAAAAGGATTTAGCTCTCTTTTTTAGAAACAAAGAAGTGCAAAAAATTAAAAACATGGTAGTTCCAAAAATTATTTTAAAAAGTATTTTCCATGTTTCCAAAAGGAAATTAGAGGTTCAAATTTCAAAAACATGGAGGCTCAATGTTTATTTCAGAACCAAGAAAGTCGAATTAAAAAAACCAAGAAGTTCAATTTTTAAAAATAGAGTAGTTCAATGTACATGAAAAAGTCAGATTTTCCTCATTACTAAAAAATAAACCAAGAAGTTAAATTTTCGAAAACAGAGCAGCTCTATATTTATTAGAAAAACTTGAATTTTTTCCACTAACGAATAAACCAAGAAGTTCAATTTGAAATAACGAAGAAGTTTGACATTTACTAAAGAACTCCATTTTTTGCCATTTCTAAAAATACACAAAGAGGTTCAATATTTTTCACAAAAATGCAACAGAAGTTCATAGTGAAAACAGTGAGAAGTTCAGGTACTGCAAAGAATGCATTTCATGTGAGAATAAAAATATAGAAAAATAAAAGCTTAAAATGTTTTCCGAAAGAAGTTCAAGTGCTCTGTCCGGGGAGTTCAAAAATTCTTGCGAGAGAGGTTCACCTTGTATTTCCATGTTCAAAAACACAAAAAAGAATTTTTGTTTGTGTTTTAAAATAATTCTCTCAATCCACGCAGAAGGTCAGTTATTACTTGGGAGCAATTTGATTTCAAAAAGAAAATAAGAAGTCCAAATTGCAAAAATAGAGAAGTTCGATATTTATAAAAAAACACAGGTTTTCTTTCGTTACTAAAGAATAAAAGTAAAGAAGTTCAAATTAAAAATAAAAGGAGTAGTTTGATGTTTACGAAAAACTCAAATTCTTTCCATTTCTACGAAAAATAAAAGTATGAGGTTCAATTTTAAAAAATTGTTAGATGCTTATTTGAAAACATTTTTTATAAGAATAAGACTAAGAAGTTCAATTTAAAATAACATAGAAGTTCAAATTATTTAAAAAAACTCAGATTTGTTGCAAAAAGTTCACATGCACCTCCGTGCACGGTTTAGAATTTATATTGCGGGATGTCCGACATTCAATTACATGTTTTAAAATGGCAAAAAAATGACGTCCAACCTCCAATTGCGTGTAATTCGACGTATACATAAAAATGCGGCAGAAGTTCATAGTGAAAACAACGAGAAGTTGAAATACTGTAAGGAATGCATTTCAGGTGAGAATAAAAGTAAAGAAAAATAAAAGCTTAAAATGTTTGTTGAAAGAAGTTCAAGTGCTCTGTCCGGGGAGGTTC
Organism: Aegilops bicornis; assembly: GCA_021605145.1. Taxonomy (NCBI): domain Eukaryota; kingdom Viridiplantae; phylum Streptophyta; class Magnoliopsida; order Poales; family Poaceae; genus Aegilops; species Aegilops bicornis. The sequence goes on along the minus strand of CM038675.1, from coordinate 64,964,148 downwards.
AAAAATCCTTGCGAGGGAGGTTCACCTTGTATTTCCATGCTCGTTTTTTTTGCATAAAAATCGAATACAATTCTTTAATCAAAATATAAAAAGGTGAAGTTCAAATTGAAATAATACAGAAGTCCGGAGTTTATTAAAACCTAGGATTTACCTGTTCAAAAAATAAAAAACACAACACCATTTTTTGCACTTTTAAAAACAACTCATAAACGAAAAAATTGGTTGCTAGAAGTTCAAGTGCTCGGCGAGGAAAAGGTGAAAAATTCTTCTCAGAGAGGTTCACCGTGTATTTAGATGTCCAAAATACATAAAAAAATATGTTATTTTTTGTGTTTTAAAATAATTCTCTCAAACCGGAGAGAAGTTCAAAGTGATAACAACCGGAAGTTCACGTACTACATGGTGTGTATTTCATATAAGAAAAAAATACAAAAAAATTTAAACAGGGCAGAGTTCAAACAGAGATGCCCCAGAAGTTCAATTACTTCACGTAGTGCAAAAACACCACGTAAAAAATCAGCACGTCAAAAGCAGTGAAGTTCGAGCAGAACCGTCCTAGAAGTTCAACTACTTCACGCGATTGCAAAAACCAACACGTTAAAAAGCAGTGTGAAGTTCGAACAGACATGCACGAGAAGTTCAACTACTTCACGCAGTGTATTTCCATTCGCGATGAAGGCAGAAATCATGATCTCGTCATTTTCTAATTTACTTCAAAGCAGTAGAAAATCATTTGTGTAATTTCAAGTCCTCGGTCGCAGAAAGTTAAAAAAATTATTGTGAGAGAGGTTTGTACAAAAGGAATATCATTTGTGTGACACTAAAGAATGGATGAAAAAAATTACAAGCGAAAATACGTCACAGAAGTTCAACTGAAAACACAGGAAGTTCAACTACTACATTGAATGAATTTCACATGAAAAACTTTTAAAACCGTTGCGAGTATGAAAAAGTGATCAACACGGGAAAGTTGCATGTCTACAACAGCTTTCCATCGGTATATCACTTGCTCAATTCCGGTGAGTGTTCTGGTGCGTGGATGGAGAGCCACGGGCAAAAAAAGCACGTGAAAAACAGAGTGAAGTTCAAGGTTTCATACCGAGAAGTTCAGGTACTTCACGCGATGCATTTTTGACGAATCTGTTTTGTGATAAAGGCAGAACGAATGATCTTGCCGTTTTTAAAATTACTTGAAAATGGTTGGGAATCAGAGAAAACTGTCAACATGAAAAAGTTTCGCATTTTCCGTAGCTTTTCAACGGTATATTATTTGCGCCATTCCGATAAAGTTTGTACAAAATACGGGGAAAATATGTTTTTTGCCATTTTCGAAACTGACTTAAAACTATAAAGAATTGGGAGAAATAATACATACCAGAAAGTTTCGCATTTGTTCAAGCTTTCCAACGCCATATAATTTTCTGCATTTGGACACACGGTTATAAAATTAGCTCAAAAATACGAACTTGGTAGGACTTGTACCATTTTCTAAATTACTCTTAAACCGTTCAAATTTAGAAAACACTTTCAAAATGAAAGAGTAGCGCATTTTGACAAGATTTCCAACGCCATATCATTTGCCTCGATTGGATTAGCCGTTTAGAAATTACGTTGAAAATACGAACTCGGCTGTTCGGTTTGCAAAATTTTACGATTTTCCAAATTACTCTTTATCCATATGGAATTAGAGAAAACTTTCAACATGTGGAAGTAGCGGTTTTGCAGCAGCTTTCCAACGCCATATTATATGCCTCATTCCGATAAACGGTTAGAAATGCGATCGAAAATACCATTCACGTTTTTTGTACGAAGAAAAAAAGGTTTTCAAAACTGCTCTTAAACCGTTTACGTTGTGCCAAAAATTTAACTTGGGTCATGATACTGGTGTCCATAGCTTTCCAACGGTATATCGCAAGCCATATTTGGACACATTTTAGCTGAAGTTCAACATAATACTCGGGGAAGGTCAGACGCGTTACTCGGGAAGTTCATGTTGTGATCAGAATATTATTCTGATTCCGTGATCAGAATAGTGTTTATGTATGTATATATAAGCAGGAGCCTCGACGCTTGCTTTACTAGGGTTCCTCTCCTTCACTCTCTCATGCTCTTCAGATCTAAGGAAGACATAGGTGGCCACACTCTCTCTGCTCACGGCTGGTCACAAATCCGGCCGGACCACCTCGATGGGGGCAGGGGTGTAGGTGCATCGGTCACGTGGTCGTCGGCGGCGAGGGAGGAGACCAACAGCTGCCCGCGCGTCCCGATTGGCGGCCGTGCCGTTCTCTCTAAGACAGTGCCGGCTCGGGAGGGCCTCCGACCCCCTCTTCCTCCCTGCGGAATTGTGGCCAAGATGCGGCCTCCCGACGCCGTCTTTGCCACATGTCGACGACCCTCAGGTATATATTCCTTTGAAACCTGCCTTGCTCTACAGCCCCAGCTCCCCGCGTGACTGCGTGTGGATCTTTTTCTACTTTCGTCGGCTGTTCCAAAGCCACCTAGACTTTTACTATTATTTAAGGTAAAGCTAGTTCATACAGTCGAATCTAAAAGTTAGTTCAAAGAGGGAAGAAAGTGGGAAAGTTGTAGCATGAATCTAGGACTTGGTTCTAAGAGGAAATGGGGGAAAGTAGTAGATACTGGCAAACCCAACCGGTCTCTTGGTTGAAAAGGCAAAGAAAGCGTGGTGGATGGCGAAGGGTGGGGGAAGTGGACCTGTCTCTTGGTCGAAAAAGGAAAGAAAGTGAGGGGTGCTGGGGGACAACGCAAATGAGAATGAGCGGGTCTAGATTTTCTGTGCTCACATAGGAAAATGTCGCCGAGGAGATAAAAAATGGACAAATGCAAACATGCTGCCTGAGTGTTTGCTGCTCTCGGCAACCACATCTGCCTCACCACTTTATGCCCCTACTGTCCCTACATCCATATCGCTACCGTTAATGTAAAATCACATGAAGCATTAAGCAATGCCACCTAATGTCACTATTAAGTAATGCTCTGGTGCTGTCGATAAATTGAAGCAATGCCACCTAATGTCATTATTAAGTAATGGTCTAGCATCGTCGATAAATTGAAGCAATGCCACCACCATTTCATGAAGTGCTTCTGTCTTGCTTTATTTCCCATGAATTGTGTTTTTGCATTTACACTTAAATCTCACACCGCTAACATTCCTTTATTCCAGTGGAACTGCAAAAATTGATTGCACATTTACTGACCATGTGCTACTCTCATGACAGTAATACTAATGCTATTGTTCTGCATGTTAATCTAGTGGCAGTGTTGATGTGATGTGATGCTGCTTACTTAAGGGCACTTTCATCTTTGTCAATATAGTGCCAATTATAACACAATAGATCTGTTGTTAATCATGTGCCACCGCAAATAAGCATCCTTTATTTAAATAATCGTATTTCATATTTGCGCAAACAGGGATGTCTGTCTCCATATCGTTTCTATCTGCGCAATCAAAAGTACACACCTCAGTTTAAGTAGAACTGCACAAGATGAGATGGCTATTTCTAGCTGCCATCCTCTAACCACCCGTCTTCTAGGTATTCCTACATCGGTAGTAACTAGGTAGAATGACCAACGCAATCTAAAAGAAACTGAGTCGTACGTTTTACTTCCTAATTGCAGTGCAGGGACGAGCGAAAACAACTGCATCCTAGTAGGGAATGCACTTTCTCCCAGTTCATCCATGGACCGACTAGCTGGCACGGCTGCATGGAGGTTTTTGGGACAGGTGCGCGGACAAGAGGCATTGTGGTCTGCTTATTTCTGCAAATAGAAGTGCTTAAATTTAGTGGAACTGCACAACAAGTTCAGATGGTCAGTACACTACTTGGTTCAGTTCAGCATTCCAACTGAGAACACAATTATAATTGGCTGGAATGAGGGAACCTAAACCTGGATGGTGGCAACAAGAAAAAACAGAGTGAACTCCAAGAAATTAAAGCCTGCCTAGGGAGGCCCTTTGCTCAGAGAAGCCTTGCTTGATTTATCCTGATTTGTAAACCTTCTCACAACTTTGTCTTTTGTTGTGAACTAGTATATGTTTGTTATGTTCTATGAATCATTGAGATGTATAAAATTGCTTAACTTATGATTTTCAAGTATTTTATGGAGCCGAGTTTAATGTGAATGTTCCACATGAACGCTGGACTAGCGTGTGAATGTTTGGAATTTACATTGTGGCCTCAGTTAACTGCATGAACCACTGTAACAAGATACGTAGTTGCTTATATGTTAGACAGCATATTATCGATTGTCAGCTGGTCGATAGCCGACTTTTCTAGTGTTGAAGCGAGCTGAGCCAATGTGCCATGTTTTGCACAACTGCTTACAAGTGGGGTAGCACCAACAGTGTTTACAAGTACTTAACCAGCCTTACGTACCCTATGTATACGTCGGCGCATAGTTCTCGAATGAGTACTCTATTTCATCAAACACACACTGCTCATGAGGTAAACTGTGACAACTTATGTCTTACCATGCCATATTCATGAAAAAACTAGTGAGGACACATCTGTTTCAGCAACAATTAGGATGGTTCTCACATGATTCACGAGCACACAAAAGTAGCAGTAGTTCCCATAGGCCAGTTCAAACGGAGTACTAGCCCCAGAGGGTTCGATAATAGGCAAGGTTCGGATAATTAGACACAATCCAAACTACTATTAAACACTAGCTGGGGCAACTATTTCATGCCTCGATCTAATTTGGGATGGACACAAGACGGACCTTGCCATGAACATCATCGAGGACGTTCGGCATCAGCTCAATCCTGTGTACCTTTCTGAAGATAACCTTGTGGCCTTGCCACTCATAAACTTGTTTGTGGAGGCATGCCATGTCATCTTCCTGCGTAAGCTTGACAAGAACAGTATGCCTCACAAACAAAGTAGTAGCTTTGAACTTCTTGTGCTTGAGTACACCCTGGAGAACACGTCTGACAACAGTGAGGCTGGAATACATCTCGACATTGGTATAAGTGCAAATGGCTTCCAGGATCCAACAACCTAAGAACTCTATTTTCCCAGTGCGTATATTCAGGTCATCCGCCTCATAGCGAGTGACATGTACAACCACACAATCCTTTTCTGCATCAGGGCTCTAATTGAAACAGAAACAAATTCTGAGTTACTTTCCAATATAAGAAACACAAGTTATTTAAACCACTATGTAGAGTCAAAAGTATGCATGACAGGGAAGGTAGCATGGCATCGAAGCTAATAAAATTTTGCATTATTTATCACCACATACTTATATGAAAAACCACAATCGAGATCGGGAAAGAAGAAAATCACCTTGGGCAGCTCAGCAGGGGGGGACACGTCCTCGAAGGGGGAAAACTAATCCTGCATGGCCACGGGGGCTGCAACCTCAAACGGGGCGTTGACCATCTCAGTAGTGGCCGTGAGCGTATCTGGGGTCGGCTCGGTGGCTGCCTCCATCTTCTTGGAGCTCTCTGTCTCATGGGGATCAGCCTCCCGCGTCTGCTCCAACATCAGCAGATCTTTGCCTGGTTCTCCTTGGTCCATCATGAAACTGACGAATACTAGGAGACCACTGAACGGAAAACACAATCGCAACGACAATGAAACAAAAAAGAGAGTGAGGATTAGTTACTGCTTTGCAAAAGTTCTTTTTTTCTGAACGAAAATATACCAACATCACGGATCGACTTACCTTCCCTCCGTTGGGAGAGAAGAACAGTGGCAGATGCGAGTGTTGGCTTTGTTGAAGACGGGGAGGGAGAAGGGGATTCAGCGAAGAGTGAAATGATGGCTGCTTCGTCCGTCAAACTTAGACAACGGTGAGGTGGGGTTTTGTGATACGACGGCTCGTTACTGCCGCACTGCCGCGCTACGAACGGGGTGACTCTCCGCCTGCATACTGCCTTCTAATTTGGTGGATGGCATTGAGCCCGCGCGCTACATGGCCTGCATGTCGGTGAAAAAAAGTAAAAGGACATTCAGTAGAGGGAGACGTTTCGATGACCTCGGAGGAGCCAGAAGCAGTAGTGTATCCACTGTACTAGTAGTAATTGTTTTTCTGGGTAGCTGTAGAGTGTCTCCATTGTACTAATAGTAATTATTTCTCTGGGCCCAAAACAAAACAGCCCATCCACCCTAGTAAATAATAAAATCAATTCAAAAGCTCATATATTTACTTAATGAAAAGCGATGCCCACACCCATCACACTGCCCCCCCCCAAACCTGGGTGCTCTTCTTCCTCCTCACTCCCACCCACCTCATGTCAGCTTGCTCCACTCGTACCCCCAAATTCCTCACCTCACTTGTCGTGGAATTGTCACAGCAGATGTCCTCATGAAAGGACTTAGTCGCGGGGCCATCGTACGGGTTAACTTAAAGGGGTTAAAGCGGACGCAAAGACACGAGAGTTTATACTAGTTCGGCCCCTTCGATGAAGGTAAAGCCTACGTCTAGTTTGTGATGGGATTGATGTGATTTCAGCGACTAGGGAGCAATAGCTTCGCCTAAGCCTCGAATTGTTGTTGTCTGTCCTCAAACCGCCGCCGGGTCGTCCCCTTATATACACGGGCTGACGTCCGGCCGGTCTACAGAGTCCCGAGGCCGGATCATACAAGTGTCCGGCTCGGTCTCTTCTCTCTTATCTTACAACACAAGTTACATGGTTATGGCGGTTTTACCATTATGGGCCCTAATTCGCCCCTGGGCTCCGGGCCTCTAAGCTCTACAGCAATCGCCACCTTCTGAGTCTTCGTGGGCCCCAATTATGGCCGAGGGTAAACCGGCCCCTTCAGGGCGGTTTATATTCAGTAGTTACATCCCCAACAATTAGGCCCCAGATTGACTTGAACCTGTTCATGTTAATCTTCAACATCTTAGGAATCCCTGAATATCTTCCTTCATATTTCGTAAACCGCCATCTGCTTAAACGCCCGTGGCGTCATCCTCCGACCACAAGAACAGAGCATCTTGACGTCATCTTTATTAAAGAAGCCCAAATGGTAAGATTCCCTTCATTTAATACTATCCCGGAAATCGAGGCTAACTGCGCCGTCTGCCGCTTTAACTCCTCCATTCTCGCTTTATTAATTACTCCGTCTCATTATAAATAGACCGGAAGGCCCTTTCTCTTGTTCCTCCTTCCGCGCTTCTTCTTCCTCGCGACGCTCCAGCTCTGAAGCTCCGCCGTCGCCTCCGACCTCCGACCGCCGCGTCAGTGCAAGGCCGCTGCATCAACCTGGTTGTACCAGAGACTCTCGGCGCTCCTCTGTTGTTCTGTGCATCGGGCAAGGCTCCTCCTTATGCCCTAGATCTGCATCTTGAGGTTCCTGTTCATATCGTCATTCATAGGTGTTCATCCCTAGTTTCTTCATACCTGTGCTGCCATGGCTTTCTAATCCAACCGTAGCATATATCCTGTGTAGTAACTGCTCCGCCTTCAGTTTATCACTTTGCACATATTTCTTTTTGTTCATATCCTTTTGTTAGAACGCACGAACTCCCCTGCCCTTTATAAGGCTTGCCTGGGTCGCAGAAATTTTTCCTTACTGAATCCTCGGTAGATCCAAATTAACTTCATTCATATGTGAAACCTGTTTCTGTCCACACTTAGCAAATTTTCCAGTTTTGTCTCTTCCTCCTAAGGGCGGTTTAATTGTTTGATAGCTAATCCGCCATACTCCATTAGTCCTCAGTTAAACCGGAAATTGGAACTGTCTTCCGAATTGCTGGTTTAGCATTGTATAATATGTCTGAATCGTTAACGGTGAACCGTTTTTACTTTTACTTTCGCAGTTTCTTTTTCCGGAATGGCCAAACAATTCTCAGCTTGCAATTGGGTTCGGTCCAAGATCACTGAGACGCAACTCAATGGATATGTCACCACTGGCGCTTTAGCCTCCAAAAATGTCCTCCATTGGCGTGTTCCGGATGCCGAATGCCCTCCTGAACCTCAAGAAGGAGAAGTAATTGTGTTTATGCAGCACTTAGACCGGGCTTCAGCCCGCTTGGGATCAAAATTCTTCGGGATGTCCTCGCAAGTTTCCAACTCCATCCACAAGATATTGGTCCGAACTACGTGTCTAATATATGCAATTTCCAAGTTTTACGTGAAGTCTATCTTCAAGAAGAACCATCAGTGGAGCTGTTCCGGGATTTCTTTCATTTGACCGCCCGTCTGGAGTTTTCGGATGGTCCTAACACGCAGGCGGGTGGCGTTTCAATCCAGAAAAGGAAGGAAGTAGACTTTCATACGCAAAACACCATAGCCATCCGAAAGATTGGAACCAAACCTGGTTCTATTGCGAATACCGCTCCTAACAGCGAGAACCCCTTGTCGGACTACCGCCCTCACCGGCTTAGCAACCATCACCCATTGCCTTTACGTTTGACCGCGCGAGCGGAAGAATTTTGCGCCTCAAATTATCAAACTCCGGGCTCTAATGGCCAATGGCTTAACTGGTATTGACCTTGTGCGATGTTGGGTTTCTTGGGGCATCTTGCCATTAAGCCGCCGCCCCGGATTGATGCACGAATACACTGGTAGTGTCAAAGACCCTCAAAGACGTCACGAGCTACCAATAACTGAGCTTGAAGTCACTGAGACAGTGAAGAAGATGCTCGATGAGCCGATCTCCGTTTGCAGCCAAACTGGGTTGGCCCCATTCTGTGTTTCCAACAAACCGCCTGCGGTAAGGCTCTGCTCATCGCTCTTCTGATATTAATGCCTTATTGATATATATTAATCCTTGTTACTTCTCAGGCTAACAGTTCCTTCTGGAAACGAACCAAACCGGCCCAGGTTCCTCGTGTAAAGTCCAAGACCATCAAGAAAGCTGGCAAGAGGAGAACCGCCGAGTCTTCTGATCCGTCGGAGGAAGAAGATTCAGAAGCTGAGGTAAAGCTTGATTTACTTTGTCCCTTTTTATCCTTCATCCTATTAGCGGTTTCAATTCCCGGGATGATCTTTGAAGCCGATCATGCCAATCCTGTTGAGGTAATCCTTCTTTCTTCGAATCTGATCTTGTGCGGTTAAAATAATTTGCCGCCTGATCGGAAAAGTGAAAAATCTCACTCCGTGCTCATTTGAATCCGAACCTTTCTTTGAAGACACAGCAGGCTGAAGAGCGCCCGTCACGACCCGACACGGTCAACAAATTACATCGTCCGGTTTACGACACCCCAACCCGGAAGCGTCGTCCGGAGGTGATTTGTTCTCCTGAAAAGCGTTATCCTTTGAAAGGTTTCTTCCGATGTCCTCTCAATCCGTCTGATCCGAATTATCAGGCCTCTTCCAACTCCTCTGGCGGTTCATCAACCACTCAACTGCCTCCTCTGAAAGTTGCTGCGGGGTAAGCATAATGCTCTTTTTTGTTTTCTTCGCATTTGTCGGTTCATCACACTCTAACTCTGAATATTGCAGCACCAAGGCTCGCTTAAGTAAGAAGGCGAAAACCCTTGACCCTCATGTGGATGCTGATCCGGAGAAGACTCGAGCACCATGGCAAAAAGCACGATGTTGCTAAGAACAGTTCTGCGGGTTGAACCAAGGCGACAATGCTAATCCGCGGAGAGGTTGAACCGGATGCCCAAGTGGAAACCTCACATCCTGCTCCACCGAGTCTGCGGCCGGAACAGTAGCAATTCTTTGAAACGCCCGAACACAGGTATGAAAACGCCAAGCCCAAGGAAGAATGCCAACCCGGCCGGCCCGGCCAAAGATGATGATGTCGTAGTGACGGGCACCGCCTATACCGCCCCTGGCAATCCGGTCGCTTTATCAAAACACAGCGCCAAGGAAGAGTCTGCTGCCATGAGTAAAGAGAAGGGAAAACTGATCTGTCAACTTATGATAACTTCTACGCCCAAGAACTTCACTCCGGCTTCTGAACCGACTCTACACAAGTCGTGACTTGAAGCGATGCGGTGAAATCGTATGAAGGAACGCTATGAGGTAAGGAGTTATGCCTCTCTTGTACTTTTGTTGTGTAGTAGCCCCCAAGGGCCAGTTCAACTGAGCATAGTTAAACCGGGACTTAATATAAAACTCATACGTCTCAAATTTCAGTGTTGTAGCCCCCAAGGGCCGGTTCAACTTAGCATAGTTAAACCGGGACTTTAACATGTATCATCATAGCAAGATGAAATCAATTAGCCATTAGCCCCCAAGTGCAAGTTGAATACCTGTATTGAGCTTGGGACTTCATAATAAAACAACTAACGTGATCCATTTTTTTATCAGAGTGAGATATACCAACAAACCGTACAACTCAAGGACCTTCGTGCCAATCTGAAGACTCAACAAGCAGAAGCCAACAAGGCCAAGGATGAATTGAAAACTGCCTTGACCACGATGGAGCAGCTCAAGGAGTGGTACAAATCTGAGCAGGCCAACTGGGACACCAAGAAGGCTGGTTTGCTAAAACGGGCGGAAGATGCTGAAGCGGCTCTTAAACCGGTGACAGAAGAGCTCATCGGACTAAAGCGCCAGATTAATGCCATGACCTCTGCGATCTTTGATTTTTCACTGATTACTATTCCGTTTTGATATTTCCGCTAGTTTAACCTGAGCTGTCTTAAACCGGTATAGGGAAGCGTATTGCTCATCTGGGCTCTGATATGCGGAAGAAGCTCAAGGCTGCATACACTGATTGAGCAGCTGTATACCGGCACCCAATGAGTCATATCGCTACCTCGTATGATAACACAGCTCCGTCCTTGATCAAAGATACGCTGGACCGGCTATCCATGATTCGGCACAACTTGGAGAGTTGAAGCGATCCATGGCTGGTGGCACTTTATTGGCTCTAACTCGCGCCAAAGGCGTGGATAGCGGACCTTGATCCGGTGACATAGCCAAGGGCTTCCCAGTAGCTCAAGAAAGCGGCGAAGCCTTTGATAATGACGCCCTCAAGCGTATAACAAAGGAGATGCGTCCTCTGGCGAGTCAAGCGGCAGCAGAAGCCAACCTGGCGGTTTACCGCTCTTTCTATGATGCAAACAACAAGCGGGTGGAATTTGTCATTCCAGAAGTGCAGAACCTTGTTCCTCCAATCCGTAAGCACACTTATGCCCCTGACATTGATCCGGCTGAGCTTATAAGTGAAGAGGCTGTCTTTCAGGCTTTAAACCGGATTGGTGGTCTACCAATGACTTCCGGCCATTGGGTGATGAAGACGAAGAAGCTGAACCGGCTGACGACCCATCTTCTTCACGTCAACCCGGCGAGGAAGCTTAATCCGTCGAGCCGGTTGATGCATCATAAGCTGCTAGTCATAACGCCATTCGAAATGTTGGGCCTCGGAAGGCCTTGTAATAGAATAGCCAACACTTTTGTTTTTGAATATGCCCTTATGCCTTCAGTCTGCAACCTTCGCGCAGAGGTGCTGATACTTTGAATTGAATAATTGAAACCTTCAATCTATTTTGCCTACAATCACAAATTCTTAAACTGCCACGGCGGCTTGTGTCGCCAGCCGGCTTGTGACGCTAATATGTATATGTAAGGATATATTGAGTTATATGATCAAATTTTTGTGTTACAAAAATACACCTTGTTGTCGGGCATGCAGTTGGCTTAGCCAACCTGGAAGCGGAGGTTGTATAAACCATTACCATCAAAGGAGAAAACAACTCCTGTATTATAATGTCGGTTTACCATGTAAACCATGCCGGGTCATGTTAAGCCCCCTGTTAGTCCATAATGGGATGTTAACAGAAAAAATCAAACCGGAAAAGTTATTTCCGGATTAACATAAACCGAAAGCCGTCAATTGACTAATTGAACCGGTTTGAGAAAATGTTATCGGTTTAAAAACGCAACAAAAAATCAAATAGCAATTTGCAGAAAAAGGCTTTACTGAGCCGATCAGATGGTATTACCATGGTCGGACACGACCAAGCTCCCAATAAGGTGTAGCTATGGTTCAAGTCAGCGGGTCCCCAAGCTGAAACCGTGGCATTATGCCGATCAAGTGGCGTGGCAATGGTTCGGGTTCGACCAAGCCCCCAAGTGACTCTATGGCCTTTGGCCGATCAAGAGGCGTGACTGGTTCAGACTTGACCATGTCCCCAAGTGATCTGGTGGCTTTTGCCTATCAAGAGGTGTGGCATTGGTTCGGATACGACCAAGCCCCCAAGTGATATCTAAAAGCCTCTGAAGAGCAAGCTCAAGGGATAAACCGGAGGCCGTTTTAAGACAACAACTCCATGTACCCAAGCCGGATTTTTACAAAACGGATACCCCGCTTTAGCCGAGGCTCCGGTTTATTGCTTTTATTCATAGTATATACATTGTCATAATATGTACATAAGGAGAGCCGATGGCTCAGGTATAATAAGGCCGAAGATGAGCTATGTTCCACGGCCTGTTGGTCTCCTCTTCTGACGTGCGTGAGTCTTTATGCTCTCGAATGTCAATCAGATAGTATGACCCGTTGTGCAGATTCTTGCTGACCACAAAAGGCCCTTCCCAAGGTGGGGATAGCTTGTGCATATCACATGCGGTCTTGAATGAGCCGAAGCACCAAGTCTCCTTCTTGAAAGGTTCTGGTTCTGACCCGTCGACTATGATACCGACGAAGATCCTGCTGGTAAATCGCCGAGCGAGCAGCCGCCATATCTCGTTCTTCATCCAGTCGATCCAAAGCGTCCTGCTGTGCTGCCTCGTTATCTGCCTCAACATAGGCTGCCACACGAGGCGAGTCATGATGGATATCGCTGGGGAGAACCGCCTCCGCTCCATAGACCATAAAGAACGGTGTGTATCCAGTGGATCTGTTAGGGGTAGTATTTATACTCCATAACACAGATGGTAGCTCTTCTACCCAACAGCCCGGCGTCCTCTGTAAAGGGATCATAATCCGGGGCTTGATACCTCTCAGGATCTCTTGATTGGCTCTTTCCGCTTGACCATTGGACTGTGGGTGAGCTACTGAAGAAACGTCAAGCCGGATGTGCTCACGTTCGCAGAACTCCTTCATGGCACCTTTGGACAAATTGGTACCATTATACGTAATGATCTTGTGTGGAAAACCAAACCGGAAAATCACCTTTTGATGGACTGAACCGCCGTGGCGCATCACACTTGCTAACAGGTTACGCCTCTACCCACTTTGTAAATTTGTCAACCGCCACCAACAGGTGGGTCTTCTTGTCCTTGGACCTTTTGAAAGGTCCAACCATATCCAACCCCAAGTCGCAAATGGCCAAGTAATTGGAATCATCCTCAATTCTTGGGCGGTACATGAAACACGTCTAGAAAACTTACGGCAACCATCACATTGCACGACGGATCTTCCGCATCGGCATGGGCGGTCAACCAATAAAAACCATGGCGGAACGCCTTAGCCACCAAGGATTTTGAACCGGCGTGGTGACCACGGTCCCCTTCGTGGATCTCACGCAATATTACACAGCCTTCCTCGGGGACACACAGCGTTGAAAGCATACGACACCTTTACCAATGATGCAACTTCGCCATTAACAATGGTCATAGACTTGAACCGCGAACTATCTGTCGGGCCAATATCTCATCTTACGGTAACTTCGCCCGGCTCATATGCGCCAAATAAGGGGCGCCCAATCCGGAATGACATGCGGGGCTGCCACCAAGCGAGCCTCCGAATCAGGAATAGCCAAATCTACTTCATCGGGAAGCTTGGTGACGGGTTGTGCGATACATCAAGGAAGACATTAGGCGGGACGGTTTGCGTTGAGAGCCCAACCGGCTTAAAGCATCCGCCGCCGTTCTTCCGACGATCCACATGGTCCACCTGATAGCCTTTAAAATGACCTGCAACAACATCCACCTCCCGACGATATGCAGCCATGAGTGGGTCTTTGGAATCCCAAGTGCACGACACTTGTTGGGCCACCAAGTCCGAGTCACGAAGCACTTAACCCGGCTTAGATTCATCTCCTTAGCCATCCGAAGACCATGGAGCAAGGCTTCATACTCAGCTGCATTGTTAGTACAAGGGAACATTAAGCGGAGGGCGTAACAAAACTTTTCACCTCGTGGGGAAGTTAACACAACTCCAGCCCCGAGCCCTCAAGCTGCTGGACCGTCACTGGATGGTCCAATATGTATGATCCGACTTTTCTTCAGGAGCTTGTAACTCTGTCCAATCATTAATGAAATCCACAAGTGCCTGGGATTTTACTGCCGTCCGAGGTACATACCTTAAACCGTGCGGCCCAAGCTCTATGGCCCACTTAGCAATCCGGCCAGTCGCTTCCCGGTTCTGTATGATATCGCCCAAGGGAGCTGAACTGACCACCGTGATGGGATGCCCTTGAAAATACTGCTTCAGCTTCCGACGCCATAAAAACCCCATACACCAGCTTACGCCAATGCGGATATCTACGCTTGGACTCAATGAGCACCTGTTGATGCAATAAACCGGACGTTGAACGGATACTCCTTCCCTGCCTCCTTCGTTTCTACCACAATGGCTACGCTAACTGCCACGGCATTAGCAGCAACATATAGCGAAGCGGCTCTTTGTCAATGGGAGCGGCGAAATGCAGGCGGGTTGGCCAATTGCCGCTTCAAGTCCTCAACGCTTCATCGGCCGGCCGGGCTCCGGACAAAGCGATCAGTCTTCTTGACATCTGGTACAAAGGAATGGCCTTCTCTCCGAGGCGGTGATAAACCGGCTCGGTAGCGGCAATCCGACCCGCCAATCGCTGGACATCATTGATACACTTTGGCTTAGCCAGGAGGTGATAGCTGTAATCTTCTCGGATTAGCTTCAATCCCCTGTTGGACACAAGGAATCCCAATAACTTGCTGCGGAACACCGAAAACACATTTGGCGGATTAAGCATCATCTTGTACACCCGCAAGTTGTCAAAGGTTTCTTTCAAATCATCAATCAGTGTTTCCTTCTTCCTTGACTTAACCACAATATCATCCACATAAGCATGTACGTTCTGACCCGATCTGTTCATGCAAGCAATTTTGTACATAGCGCCGATAAGTTGCTTGGGCGCTCTTGAGCCCAAAAGGCATAGACACATAGCGAAGGCTCCAAAAGGAGTGATAAGCGATGTCTTCTCCTGGTCCTTAACCGCCATTTTGATACGATGATATCAGAATATGCATCCAAAAAGCTCAAGCGCTCACAACCCGCCATAGCATCAATAATCTGATCAATACGGGGAAGGGCGAAAGGATCTGCTGGACAAGCCTTGTTAAGATCTGTGTAATCCACACACATACGCCAAGTGCCGTTTTTCTTAAGGACCAGCACCGGATTAGCAAGCCACTCTGGATGGAAAACTTCAACAATAAAACCTGCTGCTAAGAGCCTGGCAACCTCCTCTCCAATGGCCTTACGTCTTTCCTCGTTAAACCGGCGAAGGAAATGCTTTACCGGTTTGTACTTGGGATCAACATTAAGAGTGTGCTCAGCGAGTTCCCTCGGTACACTGGCATGTCGAAGGCTTCCATGCAAAATGTCCCGATTCTCACGGATGAACTTCGATGGTAGCGCTTTCCTATTTAGGATCCAAGTTAGCACTGATGATGAACTGCTTGGACGAGTCACCGGGCACAAAGTCAACAAGTTTAGTCTCAGCCACCGATTTAAACTTCAGATCCGGATCGTGCTCTATAGTTGGCTTCTTCAACGGGGTCATATCCGCCGGATCAACATTGTCTTTATAGTACTTTAGCTCTTGATTGGCACAAACCGACTCTGCGTAAGCCGCATCACCTTCCTCACACTCTAAAAGCGATCTTGCGGCTCCCATGAACCGTTATCGTCCCTTTGTGACCCGGCATTTTAGCTGCAAATAGACATAACAAGGTCGCGCCATAAACTTGGCATAAGCGGCCGCCCAAGCAGGCGTGGTAAGGGCTTTGAATTTTCACCACTTCAAATGTCAATGTTTCCGATCTGGAGTCATGTTCATCCCCAAAGGCCACCTCGAGCTATTTTACCAACGGATATGCTGACTTGCCGGGCACCACACCATGAAACACTTTGTATTGGGCGGCTTGAGATGTTTATCCGTTAACCCCATACGACGGAAGGTCTCATAATACGAGGATGTTGATGCTGCTCCCTCCGTCCATAAGCACCTTGGTGAACTTGTATCCTCCCACCGAGGCGCCACCACTAGGGCTAGCTGACCCGGATTGTCAACCCGGGAGGATGATCCTCTACTCCACACAATAGGCTGCTCGACCAGCGTAGGTAATGCACGCGGCCAGTTCAACAACGTTATTTGCCCGCTTCACGAAGTTTCCGGTCTCGCTTGTCCAAGCTAGTGGTGAAGACGTGATACTGTCCACCATTCAATTGCTTCGGATTGCTTTGATAACCCGACTGCTGCTGCTGTTGATTGTAACCACCTTGGTTGTTCTGATTGTTCTGTTTGTTCTGCCCACCCGGATTACCATTAAACCCTGGTCCGGAATTTCCTCCACCGTAACCCGGGCCGGACCCTGAACCGCCGCCGGACCCTTGATCATACCGGAAAGCATTAGAACTTTTGAACTCCTGCATAATGTAACAATCCTTCCAGAGGTGGTTTCTTTGGCGCCTCGCCGTCCCATGCTTGACGGGGTTGATTCAGCAGATAATTCAACCGGTCCGGATTGTGATTAGGTGCACCACCTCGGTTTGGATGTTTACCCTTGCGCCGTTGACCCTTGTCCTGCACATTGTTGTTGGCTACGAAGCCCATGTTACCATTCGCCTTACGCTTGTTTCCTCCATTACCCGCTGACTGATGTTGCTGGCCTCTGGAGTTGCCGTTCTGTTTTCCCTTCCCTGTTTCATCCTCCTCAGACTCGGGATCCTTGGTACTATCAGAATCAGCATACTTCACTAAAACGCCCATGAGAGTGCCCATGTCATTGCAAAAACGCTTCATGCGACCCAGCTTCAATTTTAAAGGCTCGAACGGCGGTTGCTCTCTAGGGTTAAGATTGCAGAATCGGTGTTGATCCGATGCGAAGAATGTAGAACTTACGAAGCGCGCACCCAATGGGTTGTGGATTCTCCTCGGCACTGGACACAAGCCGCCAAGTCTACCACAGACATGGGCTGCTTACAGTGTCTTTGAAATTCTGAATGAACCGGGTCCATAGCTGTGTCCATGAGTGATGGAATTGGGTGGCAAGTTTTTTAACCAAGTACGGGTCGTACCTTCAAGCATCATGGTAAAATACTTTGCACACGCAGCTTCATCCACATCCAGCATCTCCATGGCCATCTCATAGCTTTCTATCCATGCTTCTGGGGCCAGATCGGTGGTATAATTGGGCCCCTTGCGTGGCCCCTTGAAATCTTTGGGCAAACGTATATTGCGTAAAGCGGGGATGAGGCAAGGCACCCCCAAAGAACTAGATGTAACTCCAGGCTCGAAGATAGTCGGTCAAACCGGCGCAAGCTGATAATCTTGATGCTGTGCTGCTAACTCGGCCCCCCTACGTGCCCTGGCCCGGTCCACCACCTCTTGAGCTTTTTCGAAACCACCCGCCGGGTTGTTGCCGCGGGGTGCACTGCGCTGCGCATTACTTGACACTGCCGGTTCATACTGCATGCTCGTAATAGCTCCGGCTCGGGCGGGGTGGAGTGGATCCGATCGCGGCTGTTTGAATACGCTTCTGTTGGACCAGAGCCGTCCTAAGGAGCTCTTTGACCGGCGTGTTTCCACCGCTGTGGTGAATCGCCTTCGATTGGAATCGCCTCCAACCGCGCCGCAGCCGCAACAAGGTTATCCATCGGGTTGGAGTAGTGACCTGGAGGTGTTTGCACAGCTTGAGGCGCGCCGGCATGATGGCAAGGTAGATTATCACACGAGGCTGAATCGGTGCGCCCGTCCCAGGTGCTTCCGCCCGGTTCACCACTGGCGGCGGATTACTGGTCCTCGCTCACAGGGGTGTTGAAGAGGTCTCTTCCCTCAAAACCGAGGGCAAACGGGATCTGTACTTTCTTTTCATGACTTCATGCGGCGATTACGATCCAGCATGAGCCTATAAGCTGCGCATCCAAAGCGGCCCGCTCTGCCACCATCCTAGCGTCTGTAGCTGCGGATCCGCTTTAGCACGAGTGATTTCCTCCTTCACCTTTGCAATCTACGTGTTATGCAGATCTTGATCCGCCGGGTTAGCCTACGCCATGAGCACAACCAACGCATCAAATAATTCTGATAAAACTTGAGCCGGCGGGCGCACAGGTCCTCCTGCCCCGGCTGCCACCGCCGCTGTCGAACCGGCGACCGTTGTCGCGGCGGTTGAGGAGTGAAGCGCCGCTTGTGTACCGGCCATGAATATTCCAACCCGGTTGGGCAGATCAAAGGGGTCCGGAATCTTTGTTACCGTCGGAACAGCCCCGATCCGGCCATCTTGCGGCTGGTACAGGAGACTCGGTTTCCCGGTCGACGACTCGTCATCGAGTAGACAACGGTTTCGCCACCAGATGCCGATCCGCCCTCATAGTCTCCTCCGTGGATGACTCCCACGAAAGCACGCTGACAACGGTTTAGCCAGGGCAGGATTCTTCTTCGCCCGGCCGAGCCGTCTCGGCGAGGTCGGTGCAGATGTCCGGCCCAGCCCTGGCTCATCGATCTTGCCGATGAACACGTGTATGCCACCAAAGGGGACCCGGTACCCGTACTCAATCGAGCCGCCTCGGGCCCCGACTGCATCGTCGATGTAGAGCTTGCCGCGACGACTCTTGGTCATCCGCCCACAAGATAGCCTTCGAGTCCATCGAACTTTCCCTCTAAGATCATCAAACCATCGATGCGATAGCCCCACGGTGGCGCCAATGTCGTGGAATTGTCACAGCAGATGTCCTCATGAAAGGACTTAGTCGGCGGGCCATCGTACGGGTTAACTTAAAGGGGTTAAAGCGGACGCAAAGACACGAGAGTTTATACTAGTTCGGCCCCTTCGATGAAGGTAAAGCCTACGTCTAGTTTGTGATGGGATTGATGTGATTTCGGTGACTAGGGAGCAATAGCTTCGCCTAAGCCTCGAATTGTTGTTATGCGTCCTCAAACCGCTTGGCGGGTCGTCCCCTTATATACGGGCTGACGTCCGGCCGGTCTCTGAAGTCCCGAGGCGGATCATACAAGTGTCGGCTCGGTCTCTTCTCTTATCTTACAACACAAGTTACATGGTTATGGCGGTTTTACCATTATGGGCCCTAATTCGCCCCCGGGCTCCAGGCCTCTAAGCTCTACAGCAATCGCCACCTTCTGAGTCTTCGTGGGCCCCAATTATGGCTGAGGGTAAATCGGCCCCTTCAGGGCGGTTTATATTCAGTAGTTACATCCCCAACATCACTCCTATAGAAAACCCCAGCTCCCCTTCTTCCTCACTACTACAGAAAACCCCAGCTCCCCTTCTTCTTCACTCGCACTACAACTAGGCTCATCATTCGTTACTCTGCTCAAATTCGTGAGCTCGACGCGATGCCCTCGAGGAAAATGGAGTCAACTGACCCCAGCGCCAAGAAGACGAGGCTCCCGCCAGTGGCGACGTCTGTTGTAGATCCCACACCTGGCAGCGTGGGGAGAAGCGGCGAGCCCGCCCCCACCGGATCCCAGGAACCCGTAGAATCTCGGGTGGACCGCATCAGCGATCTCCCGGACGCCATCCTTTGGGAGATCATCTCGCTTCTCCCCACCAAGGATTGATGCCGCACCCAAGTCCTCTCAATTCTATGGCGCCCTCTATGGCGTGTCGTGCCCCTTAATCTCGATTGTCGTCAGCTATCTCTCTTTAATGATTTTGAACTCCCCAGAGCCATCATCTCCTCCCACCAGGGCTCCGTTCAAAGCCTCTGCATCCCGTCATGCTACTTGAGCAAGCATACCATGCCCTGCATGGTGGACGCCTGGCTGAAATCCCGTGAATTCACAGAACTACAGCTGCTTGAGTTCTACTATTCCCGAGGAAATCACCTACCAAATACCGAATGCCATGTACTTGTGCCCTCAGCACCGATGTCCATCTCGCGGTTTTCCTCCTCTCTCCATACCGCCATGTTTGCGCTGTGCTACCTACCAGACAATCTGGTACTAAACCTTCGACTCCCATTTCTCAAAAAACTTTCACTTGAGCGGGGTCATCCACTCCAGTTGCCCTGCCCTGAAGTGCTTGGTGCTTGTTTTCACAGTTAGAATCAGTTGTCTCCAAAAGTCGCCTAACCTTGTAATAATTGGAATTTCTTTTAGTGGAAGGTAGCTCATCATCCATAATGCCCCTTCACTTCAAAGGTTGATCCTTGATTCTAGTTATTCACCGTCGCAGATAACCGTCCTCTCTGCGCCTAAACTGGAGACCTTGGGTGTAATACATGATCTCCGTGCTCATTTCAAGATGGTGTTTGGCTCCACAGTTCTTCAGGTACTGTATATTATCATCTACACTTGTAACCATAAGTTGCATTTTAAATTTCTGCGCATAAGTTATATATCATCTAGGAGTACACATTCTGTACTAATATTATGTTCTATGCTCAATGAAGAGTTTCTCCATGTATAGCCTATCAATGGTGCTGGATTCTGTCAAGATCTTATATATCCAAATGAATAGTTTTGATCTGAATAAGATTATTGGCTTGCTGCAATGCTTTCCATGTCTGAAGAAGTTGTATATAAAGGTGATAATTTCACGCACATTGGAAGCCCGCATATAGTGTACTAGAATTAACCGTTCAGTTGTTGCTCTTTCGACACTATTTTTTTCGACCTTAACTGTTTTCAATCTCCATGTCTATTTAGGCAATAGGACGGGGGTAAGAACGTTATAACCAATCGGTGGATTTGTAAGCACCAGGATTTTCTCACTTCTCATGACATTTGATTGAAGACAATAACGCTAGAACGATATGTAGTCAACCATGCAAACACTAGATTTGTCACATTCTTCCTGCTGAATGTGAGGTTACTATTGTCCATCAGACTTAAGTTTATCAGTAGCATGGTTTTAACGGATGGGTATGTCAAAGAGCAAAAAAAGGAGTTACAGGTGGACAAAAGAGCTTCTGAACGTGTCGGGCTTCTATTTACAACATCTTGTGGTCATAATCCAGTAAATTTTACGACCCAGGATGTTCATTCTATGGACCTGACCGATCCATTTGACTGTGATTGCCGAAAATAGTGTTGGAGTTAGATGTTGTTGCCCTTTTCAATCTGGGTTTTGTCTAAACCAGATGAACAATTAACCCTCATGCTTTTGTACAGTTTGTAAGCTGGAGTTAGGTGTTGTTGCCCTTTTCAACTCGGCTGTGACTGTCATATTTTCTTTGAAACAAGGAAAATGGCTTGCCATTCCTTTTAATTAAGAGTGAAATGTTGTAACAAATCCCAAACAAGGGAAATAACATCACTCTCGTCGGTTGCTTGAGCTCACTGTGCATTATAGAACCCAAGTGATTAGCCCCCACTAGCACGCACAAACTTATTTTGAACTAGCACACCAAATGGGCTGTAAATTTTCATAAGAAAGGCTTCATGACCGTGACATATTTGGATTCTGACATTTGGGATCCACGAGGAAAAAGCCTATCCAAGGTGGTGTCGAATTACTAGCTAGTCAACAAACGATTCTGCCTACCAGCCGTTGGATTGACATCCAACATCTATCGTGTATCTTCTATCTCTTGTCTTCTTCCTCCAGCCGCCCAAACCAAACCACCCCGTCGATTCCGCTTTGCTCCGCCTCCCACGGTGGGCTGCGCCCTTCTTGACCTACCATACCCTCCAACCTAGGCCAGTCCCTCCCTCTATTCCCCCACACGTCCTGTTATTCTCCGGCGACGTTAGCCCCAACACGCACCCGCACCCAAACCAGTCAACCATCGTACTCCCCTTCGCCTGCGAATGGACCGGCGCATCTTCCGTGGCTCCTGTTCGTTTCGTCCGAGGCCTCACCGTCGTCCTCTGCCATGGTTCGCTCGCCGTGTGCAGTGCGCCGCCCTCTTGCGTTGTCAACGTCATCAACAACCGAGAGGAACGAGGAGATGACTGTACGTGGAGAGGATGATAGTAGGGATCCACCAGGGTCATGGCAGTACGCAAGCAAGTGCCTCGTTATTACAAGCCCAAAAAATGGTTCCTCCTAATGGTTGGACATCTAGGGCTCACACTATTGTCAACGTAGTCAATAAACGAGAGAATTGCACAACGGCGGTGACACTGTGGGACCCAAAGAGTCGTAGCTTGTTATTTACTTTTTTTAGGAACAAGCAGTTGTTATTTATACTAGTTTTAGCGACGGATCAGGGTAACAACGGGGCTGTGCGGGGGCTGTGGCCCATCTAGCCAGGGTTTTATTTATGTTTACCACATCATGAGCCCAGTTGTGTTTTTTTCTTGCTGAAAATGGCTAGCCCAGTTCTATTTTTTAAGAAATACCCAAACGAGACCACTAGTAGAAAAGGGGGCAATGGTCCAGGCCCGGCTAGCCCATTAGTCCTGGTTCAATCCAGAACCGGGACCAATGGGGGCATTGGACCCGGTTCGTGAGCCCCGGGGGCCGGCCGGGCCACGTGGGCCATTGGTCCCGGTTCGTATGGACCTTTTGGTCCCGGTTGGTGGGACGAACCGGGACCAATGGGCCTCGCTCCTGGCCCACCACCATTGGTCCCGGTTGGTGGGACGAACCGGGACCAAAGGCTGCCCTTTAGTCCCGGTTCAAGTCACCAACTGGGACCAATTAGTTGCCTATATATACCCCTCGCATGAGCAGAGCACTCCGGTGCTCTGTTTTTTCTTGGCCGGGCGAGGGAGAGCTTTGTGGTGCTCTAGCTCACCTCCTATGCACACGAGGTGTTCGATGGAATGCCCGAGCCACACTACTTAAGCTTTCTCCTCTACAAGCTCGACCTCCAAACTCCATTTTCCTTAATATTTGTCTAGGTTTAGCGGTCTGTCACGTCCCGTCCCCGTCTTCACCGCCGTCGATCGCCCGCGCCCGATCTAAATCGCCCGGCAACACCGTGGTGAGCCTCTTGTTCTTATCTTATTTCTGAAAGGAAAAAAATCTTACTTGTATGTTTATATAGATACTTGTATAATTTTCTTACTTTTATTATTGCATCTTATATAGTGCGATGGTTTTGGTATCCGCCCCGCCCTCGGCCCTGTCTATGATTCGGATGTGGTATATATTATCTTTTCATAACTATTGGTTCATTTATTGTTTATGACAATTATGCCGACCAACGTGACATAGATTTTATTTATCTAGGAGGTTGTTGAACCGGAAATTCCAACCGACCCTATTGTCGAGAGGTTAAATTTAGTTGAAGAAGAAAACAATTTTTGTTGAAGGAAAAAATTAGAAAAATTGAGGAGGAGGAGATGATATTGGAGTTGCATGTTGCGGATGTCGTCGATGATCACAAGATCAAGATGGATTCAATGCACTTGAAGATTAGAAAGATTAGAAAATATGCCATTGATACCGAGGCTTGGTATCATTATGCCGTTGGATCAGTTGTTACATTGGTTGCGATTATGATCGCATTTGTTTTCGCATTGAAATGTTTTACATAGTTTCAGTGTATGGTTTAATTAATTTAGATGCTAGCTTTATGTTGTTAGATGAGAACTATGTATGTACTTTGGTTTTAATGTGATGATGAACTTCTATTAATTTGGTCACTTAATTATCTATTCATGATGTTCTGTAATGATTTTTGACACACTTAGGCCCCGTTTGATAAAAAAGTATTTTTAAAGTATTCTCAAAATACTACAGTTTTTTTATATTATTGTAGTTTTATTTACATAGGGCTGTTTGGTTGCCTCTAAAAACCATGATTTTAATACTGCGGTTTTTGCCAAACCGCAGTATTTTCTCTGTATAAAAAAAGAACCTCATACCTCTTTTTAAAAAACTGAGCAGCCGAAAAGAAGGGTCGGACGAAGTTTAGGCAGTAGGCAGGGTGCAAGTACAAACTGTCTGAGTTGAGGTCTTTTAGTTGTTCGTTACCTGCGGCTGCTTGCAGTACTTGAACACTCGGCTTCTTTCCTCAGCGTTGGCAAAAAACTGACATGGGATTTTTTTCACTCTTCCCTGTTGTCTATATGGTGATTCAGAGATGTTTTCATCACATTTTACTAGGTGGTGACATTTGTTTGATTTTCATAGAACAACTGTGTGTGGCGCTTACATTACAGAGAAGAATGTTTGAGCCAAAATCTATATGTTCGATTCATGTGCCTTCTCCTTGCAAATGTCTGGTATGTAGATTTTCAAGTACCTATTGCTCAGACGTCATCTGCTAATTACTCCACCGGCGTCGCTGTCGCTAATCATCATTAGTCTAGCCGATCTATATATTCTAGTACTATGGCTAGCTAGCTTCAAATGCATGCACGGCTAAAAGCTAGCCAGGAAATTTTACAGCGTTTTGTGACGTAGCCAAACAGGTCCCCTGTATCATGAATACCACAAAAAACGATGTTCTATTAAAACCATGGTATTTGTACCTACATGTTAAATTACTGTAGTTTTTGATACTTTGGTTTTTATAATACTTTGCTATCAAATAGGGCCTTAATTATATATAATGCACGCAGATGAACCGGGAATGGATGTACGGTTCAAGACACACCTCCGAGTACATTAAGGGCGTGCATGATTTTCTCGAAGTGGCTGAGGCAAACAAGTAGAATGGTTTTATGTGTTGTCCATGCCCTATATGTGGGAATATGAAGTCTTACTCTGACCGGAAAATCCTCCACACCCACCTGCTTTACAAGGGTTTCATGCCACACTATAATGTTTGGACGAGGCACGGAGAAATAGGGGTTATGATGGAAGACGGCGAAGAAGAAGAGTATGATGACAACTATGTGCCCCCTGAATACGGTGATGCTACTGAACATCAAGAGGAACCAGACGATGTGCACGATGATGCTGCAACGGGCGAAGCTGCTGAAGATCAAGAGGAACCAGATGATGTGCCCGATGATGATGATCTTCGCCGGGTCATTGTCGATGCAAGGACGCAATGCGAAAGTCAAAAGGAGAAGCTGAAGTCCGATCGCATGTTAGAGGACCACAAAAAAGGGTTGTACCCCAATTGCGAAGATGGCAACACAAAGCTCGGTACCGTACTGGAATTGCTGCAGTGGAAGGCAGAGAATGCTGTGCCTGACAAAGAATTTGAGAAGCTACTGAAAATATTGAAGAAGAAGCTTCCAGAGGATAACGAATTGCCCGACAGTACATACGCAGCAAAGAAGGTCGTATGCCCTCTAGGATTGGAGGTGCAGAAGATACATGCATGCCCTAATGACTGCATCCACTACCACGGTGCGTACAAGGATCTGAATGCATGCCCGGTATGCGGTGCATTACGGTATAAGATCAGACGAGATGACCCTGGTGATGTTGACGGCGAGCCCCCTAGGAAGAGGGTTCCTGCGAAGGTGATGTGGTATGCTCCTATAATACCACGGTTGAAGCGTCTGTTCGAAGCGGAGAGCATGCCAAGTTGATGCGATGGCACAGTGAGGACCGTAAGAAAGACGGGAAGTTGAGAGCACCCGCTGACGGGTCGCAGTGGAGAAAAATCGAGAGAAAGTTTTGGGATGAGTTTGCAAGTGAGCCAAGGAACGTATGGTTTGCTTTAAGCGCGGATGGAATTAATCCTTTCGGGGAGCAGAGCAGCAATCACAGCACCTGGCCCGTGACTCTATGTATGTATAACCTTCCTCCTTGGATGTGCATGAAGTGGAAGTTCATTATGATGCCAGTTCTCATCCAAGGCCCTAAGCAACCCGGCAACGACATTGATGTGTACCTAAGGCCATTAGTTGAAGAACTTTTACAGCTGTGGAATGAAAACGGTGTACGTCGTGGGATGAGCACAAATAGGAGAATTTAACCTAAAGGCGTTGCTGTTACGTGACCATCAACGATTGGCCCGCTCTCGGTAACCTTTCGGGACAGACAAACAAGGGATACCACGCATGCACGCACTGTTTACTTGACATCGATAGTATATAACGGCAAGCTGCGGGAAGAATGTGTGCCAGGCCATCATTGATTTCTTCCGACCAACCATCACTGTCGAAAGAAAGGCAAGCATTTCAAAAGCGAGGCAGATCACGGAAGAAGCCCGCCATGCGTATCGGTGATCACGTACTTGCTATGGTCAATGATTTACACGTAATCTTTGGAAAGGGTCGGCGGACTAGCTGTTCGAATGACGCTGAGAATCACGCACCCATGTGGAAGAAGAAATCTATATTTTGGGACCTACCCTCTGGAAAGACCTAGAGGTCCGCTCTTCGATCGACGTGATGCACGTGACGAAGAACCTTGCGTGAACCTGCTAGGGCTTCTTGGGCGTGTATGGGAAGACAAAAGATACACACGAGGCACGGGAGGAGGACCTGCAATGCTTGCACGAAAAAGAGGGCATGCCTCCAAAGCAGATATGAAGGTCCTGCCAGCCACGCTCTACGAAAGAAGAGAAAGAAATCTTCTTTGAATGCCTGCTCAAGATGAAGGTCTCGACTGGCTTCTCGTCGAATATAAAGGGAATAATAAATATGCGGAGAAAAAGTTCCAGAACCTAAAGTCTCATGACTGCCACGTGATTATGACGCAACCGCTTACAGTTGCATTGAGGGGCTTCTACCGAAAAGCGTCCGATTAGCCATTGTGAAGCTATGTGCATTCCTCAATGCAATCTCTCAGAAGGTGATCGATCCAGAAATCATACGAAGGCTAAGGAGTGATGTGGTGCAATGTCTTGTCAGTTTCGAGTTGGTGTTCCCACCATCCTTCTTCAATATCCTGACGCACGTCCTAGTTCATCTAGTTGACGAGATTGTCATTTTGGGCCCCGTATTTCTACACAATATGTACCCCTTTGAGAGGTTCATGGGAGTCCTAAAGAAATATGTCCGTAACCGCGCTAGGCCAGAAGGAAGCATCTCCATGGGCCATCAAACAGAGGATGTCATCGGGTTTTGTGTTGACTTCATTCCTGACCTTAAGAAGATAGGTCTCCCTAAATCGCGGTATGAGGGGAGACTGACTGGAAAAGGCACGCTTGGAAAGGACTCAATAATATGTAGGGACGGATATTCTTGGTCTCAAACACACTACAGTTCTGAGAACTCTACCTTGGTGACCCGTATGTCGATGAACACAAGAACGATCTGCGCTCCAAACACGGAGGCGGTCTGACGGCGGTTTACATGTGAACACATCAGGACTTTCAGCAGTTGGTTGGAAGCACGTATCAGAGGTGACAACACTGTTTGTGATTGATTTGTCCAGGGGACCATCTTTGACTGTATTGATTTGGAAAGGATACGAGATAAATGGGAATACATTTTACACGATTGAACAAGATCAAAAGAGCACCAACCAAAACAGCGGTGTCCGCTTTGATGCAACAACCGAGAGGGGAAAGGACACATATTATAGTTACATAGTGGACATATGGGAACTTGACTACAGACATGATTTTAAGGTCCCTTTGTTTAAGTGCAAATGGGTCAATCTGTCAGAGGCGGGTGCTGGTAGACCCACAGTACGGAATGACAAGAGTGGATCTGAAAAATCTTGGGTACACTGACGAACCGTTCGTCCTAGCCAATGATGTGGCACAGGTTATCTATGTGAAGGACATGTCTACCAGACCGACAAAGAGAAAAGGTAATGAAGCGAATACATCATACAATGAGCCAAAGCGCCACATAGTTCTTTCAGGAAAAAGGGACATCGTGGGAGTGGAGGACAAGACAGACATGTCTGAAGATTATGAAAAGTTTCATGAAATTCCTCCCTTCAAAGTCAAGGCTGACCACAGCATCCTGATAAACGATGAAGATCATCCATGGTTACGGCGCAATAAGCAAATGACACAAGCGAAGAAAAAGTGAAGACTTTCTCCATAACTATTATGATGATACCATGCCAACTTTGTAACTGGCCAGTATGATACCATTGTCCGTTCTGTACATGCACATGCTATGTGGGTGAAATTATGATACCATGCCAACTTTCAACTTTTTTAGAGTTCATTTGAAATGCTTTATTATGAATTTAGGTTGAATTTTCTCTATAGGCATCTATGTTCATTTTTTTAGTAAAGTTAATCACAAACTTGTGATTCACACAAATTTCAAAGAATTCAAATTTTAATTATACAAATTTGAAAACTAATGGCACTAACAGAAAGTTTATAATTTTTCTAAAACTAATGGCACTAACAGAAAGTTTATAATTTTGCTGACCTAAAATCAAAAAGAATTAAAAAATAAAGCAAAAAACAAAAGAAAATAAATAATGTAGAAAACAAAACAAAAAAAGTGGAAACAAAATAAAAATAGCAACAATAAGTATTTTGTTGTAAGTAGAAAAAAAATAAAAAAAATAAAGCAACAAAGAAAAAAAAGTGTTTTCAAATTTGAAAACTAATGGCACTAACAGAAAGTTTATAATTTTTCTAAAACTAAAAGAAAAAAGAATTAAAAATAAAGCAAAAAACAAAAGAAAATAAATAATGCAAAAAATAAAACAAAAAAAAACTGCCACCTATTGAGCCACCACGGCCTGAATACGACTAGAAACCCAACCTGGGCCAGGATTCAGGCCATGAAGGCCCAATAGGCCCACATGCAAAGACAAAGGTGTGAGATTAGGCCCGTAAGCCTGCATTTGAGAGGAGCTCGAGAGGGTAGCCGCGGTGGGGCTTATAAACCACTCGAGCCCCTCTCAACTAGCGAGGTGGGACTAAACTTTGGCTGGGCAGCGCAAGGCCTTTGGTCCCGGTTCGTGGCACCAACCGGGACTAAAGGGGCATTGGTCGGCTCGTGGCACCAACCGGTACCAATGCCACCCTTTAGTCCCGATTGGTGCCAACCGGGACCAAAGGCCGCCGCTTCCCGCCCTTTGGGCTGCCGAAAACTGGCCTTTGGTCCCGGTTGGTGCCACGAACCGGGACCAATGGCTTTGCTATATAAGCAAACACTTTGCAAAAATTCAGAATCTCATCGCCAGTTGCCCCCGACGACGTCGACCCTCCTCGAAGTCGCCAGGCTGCTCCACCTCGCCCGTCGCCGCCGCCCGCCAAGGCCACGCCCCTAACTCAGCGCCGTCCTCGTCGCCCGGCCTCCCGAGCCAGCGCCGTCCTCTTCGCCCGGCCTCCCGAGCCCGCGCCTGTCCCGCCCAAGGCCGCCCGAGCCCCTGCCCGTCGCCCCGCTGCCAAGGCCGTCGCCCCCCAACCAGCGCCGTCCTCGTCGCCCGGCCTCCCGAGCTCAGCGCCGTCCTCGTCGCCCGGCCTCCCGAGCCAGCGCCTCGTCCGCCCCAGCGCCGCCCCGAGCCCCTGCCTCGTCGTCCCGCCCCCGCGCGCCGGCGCCCTCGCCGCCCCCACCGTCGCCATCGTCATCTAGCTGCCCCCGCTGTGAGCCGCCGCGCCGCACCGGCTCTGTTTTTTTTCATTTTTATTAGTTTAATTTTTTTGTTCATATATATATAATGTATATGTGTATGTATGTGGCTATGTGTATGTAGATGTTCAAAATGTATAAAAAATTGTTCAGAGCATGTTTTTCTTCATATATGTATTTTTTGTTCATATGTGTATTAATGTTTCCATATATGCAAAAGATAGATTTTTAGAAAAGTTAGGTTTTTTTCTGTTCATAGATTTTTTTGGTGATATTAATTATTGTAGAATATGCAAATGTTTGTATATTCATATGAACAATGCATTAGGCAAAACTTGTGTTTTTTGAAATTTTCAGTTTGAACATTTTTTTAAAACAAGCAATACTAAAAGAATGAGAGAAAAAAGGAAAATAAGAAGAGGAAGAAAGGAGAAGAAGAGGAGAGGAAGAAGAGGAGAAATAAATAAGAAGAGGAAATAAGAAGAAAAAGAAGAGGAGAAGAAAGGAATAGAGGAGAAGAAGAAAACTAGAAATTTTTGATTTTTCTTCTTCTCCTATTCCTTTCTTCTTCTCCTTTTTTTCTTCTTTTTTCTTCTTCCTTCTTCCTCTTTTCTTCATTTTCCTTATTTTCCTTTCTCGAGGGAGAAGAAGAAAAGAAGAGTAGAAGAAGAAGAAAGGAATAGAGGAGAAAGAAGAAACTTCAACACGAGGGGGGTACGATACCCTCCCCAATAACATTATTTTCCCATGTATATGTATGTCGCGTCGTTGTCGATATAACCCCTCGAGATAACCCGACATGAGGGCGGTCGATATATATACCCCTCTCGACCGTGATAACTTATACAACGGCAGCACCCCCTCGGCCCTCTCACTCGACCAAAACTCTCGAGGACACCCAAACCCTAGAGAGAAGCGATGTTGGTCTCCTACCCCCTCCCGCCGCGCCCCTACCCGACAAATTAACTCTCCCGAGGCCACCCAAATTAACCCTTGAAGCGTTGTGTCGAGGCCACTAACATGATTCCTTATTGTGATTAGCTAGCTAGTTCTACGTTTTCCACTAATGTATATATATATATATATATATATATATATATATATATATATATATATATATATATATCAATCTGTAACATGTTTGAATAATAATTGAAATTTTGTAAATATTTGCGAAACTATGGAGCACTCACGAGGCGAAGAAAGCGAAGCGATGTTGGGGCACATAATCGCACAAGGAAATGATGAAGTTCGTCATTTCTCAACGACACGGTGGTCGAAGGAATGAGTGAAGAAGAGGGCTATGTTCATGATGGCCCGACAAATTAATGCGGTACAAGAAGAGGACTATGTTCATGATGGCTCGGTGACACAATGGAGGTACAAGAAGGAGACCGTCTTGTTGCTCCGGTGACCGAACCGAGTCCGGCCAGGTATATATATATTAGTTAAGCCCGTGTTGACTAGTTAATTGATGCATCCATTGTTTTGGTATATGTACACATATTAATTACTCTCGTCTTTCTTCCTTATAATTTCTAGCCCTCCGGATCGAACACAACTTCGGTAAGGAGACGAGGCCCGAAGAAAAAGTTGAGCTCGGATGAAAAGTTTGAGATCATAGAAATCGCGCCCGACGGCGAGCCGATTGAACCCATCCGGACAAGGAAGGCATTTTCTGCTCAATGCGGGGTTCTTGTTAGGGACAAGATCCTGATCAGCATCCATCAGTGGTATAAGCCTAAGCAGGAAGACCCTGAGGTGTCTTATGTCAATGATATGCGAGAAGAAGATCTTTGGACTGGGCTGAAGGCAAATTTCACCCTACCGCCAGAGGAGGATCCGGAGAAGCCAGTTAAAGAGCAATTAATCAAGTCTTGTGCTCTTAAGAAGATGGCAACCCTAATGAGGAGGTGGAGGAAAGAGCTGAACCAGTTAGTCGAGAAAGAAAAGACACCAGAATTCATCGGCAAATATGAGAAGATCAAAGATCACTGGCCCGCATTTGTGGCCCACAAGACATCGGAAAAGAGTAAGAAGATGTCGGCGACAAACAAGCAAAATGCTGTGAAGAAGAAGCTTCACCATCGCACGGGGTCAGGTGGCTACCTCAAAGCCCAGCCTAAGTGGTCCAAGGTTGAGCATGATCTGCTTGAAAAAGGGATCGAACCGGAGAGAATGTCTTGGCGGACCATTGCGGACTTGGTTCTTCGGGGCTGGCGGAACCTTGGACCCCGTAATGAGGAGGTGCAGTGGGCGGACGAGCAGCTGCAAATACGGTCGAGGAAGCTTGACACTATATTGATGCGGCGCAGCGAGGGACGTTCCTTCCAAGCAGGGGAGAAGGGCGAGCTCACAATGGCCCTTGAGAATCCTGAGCACCTGGGACGGACACGAGGCACGCCAGCTCCCTTTCGTGGAAGGTTGGTTTTCCGGACGCGGGGTTACATAACCCACGAGAGGAGGAAGAAACTGGAAGCAGGACCAACTGCAGCGCTGCGAAAGGGTAATGGGGCTAGAGGAACGAGAAGAGGAACGAGAAGCAGCAGATCGCAGCAAATAACCTGCCGAAGCTTCCCGAAGCTACCTCGCCATCTCAGCGGAGAAGCAGCGTGGCTTCCACCGAGCTGCTTCAGCCGGAGCATGTCTTGACGGCTCCTGCCAGCTATCCCGTGGATGGTATCATGGAGTCTCAAAATTGCCACATTATGGCGCGATGTATGAATTTGAAGGTCAAGGCGGCTGTTGGCCAAGTTTATCCTAGTGGACCCGGCACAACTTATCACTGCCAGTCGATTCCAGAAGGATATGCTAAGGTGATGGTGGATGAAATAACGGAGGATTTGAGGACCTCTGCTTGACCACCCTACCGATGAAGGGGAGACTAGGCTGGGTTCTGCTCAAGACTCCATGCCTATGGCGGAAGGAGCTCATCAACCTTTCGAACTGGGCGCTCCGCCTCCTCCTCCTCCTCCGTGAGTCGGGCACTCCGCCTCCTCCACCGCCTCCTCCTCCGGCAGTGACGATCAGGGCACGCGTGGCGGCACTCCGCCTCCTTCTCCGGCGCGTGGGGGCACTCCGCCTCCTTCTCCACCTGTGCCGGCGCGCCCGAGCAGCCAGCCTCCTCCTTCTCCGCCTCGTCAGCAAGGGCGGAAGAGACCCACCGCCGCTCCTGCTGCTCCGGCGCGTCGTAGTCCTTCTCCTCCGCCTCGTAAGCAAGCAAAGAAGACATCCGCTCCGTCTGCTCTGCCGGCGTCTAGCAGTACAGCCAAAGGCGGGAGGAAATACAGATTCGGTCCTTCTCTGAAGACTCCAGAGAAGTTACCGTATGAGAGGACCGAGGAGGAAAACACGAAGATCGCGCAGACCAAAGTGGATGACTAGTTTGCAGGGTTGAAAGCAAAGAGACATCCACCTCCAGAGGAGAAGGTAGATCCGGTGAAAGCGAAGCGCACTCTGGCTGCCCTGAGGAAACCGGCAAAGTCTCCGCCGAGAACCAACTATGAGCGCATTACTGAACAGACATATCTCCAAGCGGAGCGGTCGGAAATCTTGTCGGACATCAAAGAGCAAAAGAACGAGCAGCTGCGAAAAAATTGACCAGCTCGGCGAACAAGCAAACCAATCGTGCCCCCGCTCAATGTGTCTAGCGGCAGCGTCGTCGCTAATGTTCCGGGATGGTGGCGGTTATGGCAATCTACAAGATTACCTACGACGATGCACTTCCTGAATACATGAAGGTGGAAGAACACAGAATCTGATGCGTGAAGCCTCTCGTCAAAGATGAAAAATCTCTAACAACGATGATGCGAAGATTCCATACTTGGTACATGAAAACCTGCGAGAGTGCAGGGGACGAATGCTTTGTATCTGAACATTAAAGAGGAGCACGACCTCGTTGGAACTGATCTGTTGGGTGTTCCATTTGAGGAGTTCTTCGTTCTTCAATCAAAAGGCCCTCGATAAATTAACGGTCTTTTGCTACTGCCTGTAAGTACTATTTCTGTCATTAAGTCTCTATATATAGCTCGGCTCTTTCATTGCATGTATTTATAATTAATTATCCTCAATATATTATGCAGATTGAAGATCGTCGAGTGCAAAAAAATGAAATCTATGATATTGGGTTCATTAACACAAATATCATAGATGTATTCTGGTTGAAAAGCACGTCAAAGAGGCCGAGGACAACTTGCTACAATCGTTGATCAAAAATCAAAACAAATATACCATACTCTTTCCTTACAACGGCAAGTGAGTGTTACTGATCGTTTGCATATTCGGTTTCCCTTATTACTCGAGCGAGGTTATAGTAATATAATTGATGAGTTATGCATGCGTGCGCAGGTTCCATTATATTCTTCTGGAGATTAAGCTTGAGCGTGGACTAGTAACCGTCTTAGACTCGAGACGGAAAGATCACAGCACCTATGCGGACATGACTGAAATGCTCAGCAAGTAAGTTAAATTAATCGATTATTATCGCACCATAGCGGCAACTTTTTGTTCATTTCCTGATATCTCAAGTAATAATTATTATTTTCTTTGTCTTGCAGGGTTTTGAAACAGTTCACCGCAAAAGCTCCGGGACTGCCGAAGGAGCTGCGATATACATACCCGAAAGTAAGTACTACTGGCTAGTTGTGCGCATCTCCCGTTGATTCTATAACTATACTTTCATCAATGCCATTTATAATGCTTCATTATCAGTTTGATTGACATCTATTTCTCGTAAAGTGCTTGTGGCAGGAACAAGGGAATGATTTCTGTGGATACTACGTGTGCGAGTTCATCTACAACGCGACTTTGAAAAATAAGAGGGGCTACTCTCAAAGACAATATGAAGTGCGTAAGAAATTAATAGTATTCACAATTTCATTTTATTACACCATCATTTCTGTTGAGTTTCATTCATATATATGTATTAATTAACCCCCTTCTTCAAATTAGACGTGGCAGATGAGGAATGAACTCCTAGAACCAGATCGCATTAAAGCAATTCAAGAGGAATTGGCGGGATTCTTTCTTGACCAGGTCATCAATAAAGCCGGAGAATACCATGTGGAAGTGGATTTCAAATGCTAGGGGACTGTAATTGAGAGATTTTATATATTGTACATGTATGTAGCCAGTAGAGTCGACGTACATGATACGAAAACTTGTTGTTCGACCAATCTCTCGGAGAAGGAGAGGTCGATCGATCATTTCTCTTGGTATGCATGACGAACTTCTGTACTCGATGGTTCCCTTCATTTTCTTACTAGCTAGCGTGTCGAGGGCTATATGTATATAGTACGTAGCGTCGACCAAGCACGTACATAAGAGAGGACACTTCTCTCTATTAATTAGCTAGCTAACACAATATATGAAACACCTAAATTAACCCCCAAAACCCCCAACCCCCCCCCCCCCTTCAAAAAAAACCCCAGCCACTGGAATGTTGACGCGTGGATGCCTTTTGGTACCGGTTGGTACCACCAACCGGGACCAAAGGCCCCCCTGTCTGGGCTCGGCGCACCGGCCACGTGGAGGACCATCTGTCCCGGTTCGTGTTAGAACCGGGACTAAAGGGGGAGGTGTTAGTAACGACCCATTAGTCCCGGTTCATGAACCGGGACTAAAGGCCCTTACGAACCGGGACTAATAGGTGTTTTTCTACTAGTGGACCTACTTGCTTTGTCAGCCCTGCTGTGCTGCAAATCTTTCAAGACGAGGAGAGTTCATTCGGCTTGCCCAGAAAATGGGCTATCAGTAATGAGAAATGAGCTTTATATTTTTAAAACACATCAAACCGGGAATTAGTTTCAATTTTTTTTCATTTCAAGATTTTAAATTCCATTGATTTTTATGCATGGACAATTATTTGGATTTTATATTTATATAAATTTATTTTTCAAATTAGTTTGAATGTGACTCGAAATTTCGTGATTAAAAATAGTTGACCACACCGAAATATGCAAAATTTTATATAATTTTTAACCGTGGCCACAATATGGGCCGTAATCTATATCTATACATTTATATCTATATCTATATCTATCTATATCTATATATATACCTACTAATAAAGGGGCTATTGCTTCTTACCACCGTAAGTTTGTCCATTTTTTGTCCATTCGTCGTCCGTCCACTTAGATATATCCGAGGTGGTACTAATCTATTACCTACAAATCTCTACCTGCTATAGTCCGTTCAGCGTTTCTGCCCATAAAAACGATTCCAGTAGGTCACTTTTCAGGCGTATGGGCCTTGTCGGGCGTATCAACCAAGCCGAGATAAAAAAGAGTCTAGACCAGGACTCTTCTTCACCTCATCCTCCAGACTAGGATAAGAATCCTACTCCGCATCTGATGGCAATTCCTCGGCCCCTCCTCCTATAAGACCATACTCCACGGTGTGCTTCAATTGCGTCAAATCAAAGGCGGGGAATATGCGTCGTGGCGCTCTTTCTGCTGGACATCTCTGGTTGAAATCATAGGCTGGAAGGACGAGTTCATGGCATACGAGCTTCCTGGCGAGGTGGCGGCGCTTCGGGTTGACATTGGCCACGTGCTTGACAGACGCTGGCGGCGGGGCGTTCTCTGGCGTGCTTGTGTGCAAGGGCTAGAGAGGAACGAGGGTGAGCAGCGGACAGAGAACGAGGGAGAGAGGACTGCGGCATCAGGGGAGGCAAGCGGGTGATAGGGCGCGAGTGCGGCGTGGAGCTCGCTCGGGATCGATGCACCCCATGGTGGTGGCACTCAAGGCGGGGCCGACATGAGCTAGGTCGACCCGACCGCCGCTGCCAGCCATTGTTCTTGATCCTGTGGATGGATGGTGTACGGTGCAATAGGTGGATAGAAGGAATTGGCCTGCGACTGGGGAAGAGGCGAGAGATGGGAGGAGGGCTCTTCAGGTCAATTACTACCTAGGCGCCGGCCAGAACGTGGCGTGAAGCTGCAGAGCACCTGTGTCGTGGCAGGTGTGGTGGCGTCAAGGCGGACACGTCCGCGAGAGGAGTAGCGGCCCTGGTGCAAATCGTTCTTCTCAGTCGGCCGAGCCGGCGCGGCGTGCGGTAGATTGTTGGAATTTGCTAGTGGGCTTTGGCCCAAAGCCCAATTAAAATTTTGAAATTCTTTTGGTCCATTCATGCATACATGTGAGTTGAGTGAGTGAGGCTAAAGTTTAGTCCCACCTCATAAGTTGAGAGAGAGTTGCACCTCTTTATAAGGTAAGCTCTCCTACCACTTGTATGAGCATTAGAAAAGGAGACCTACACGCGCGCTCCTCCTCCTCGCTCGCCACGCCTCGGAACGATGCGACGCGACGCGCCGTGGGTTGCGGGATTGAGCCGAGTCAAGGACAGAGCTATGCACGTTGTCTATATTTTTGCTGTTCGAGAAAAATTAATAAGTCATTAATTAATAATTAACGGACGCGTTAATTACTGAACCTTTCCGATTTTTTTGGATCGTGACGACTCAGACGTGGGGTTCACTCCCACGACCGACCCGGCCCGCACTATATAGTCAGGCAGACGTCTATCCTAACCGCCGCCGCTTCGTATGGTTTCTCACCACCGCTCCAGATCATTGCGCCGCCAAGCAAGTCTTCTCCATCCCTTCTTTCGGCGTGCACCGGGAGAAGGGACAGCAGGCCTCCGGAACCCCGCTCTCGTGATCACATGCGGGACGAGGCGATCAGGTTTTTGGGGAGGCGCTTTTCGCGATTGCTGGCAGCGACGACCATGACGATGACTTCTTCCCGACCTCGGCAACTTCATTCTCGGCGACATGGGCGACATAACGTCAACGCCCGGCGGTCGCTTCCGCTGCACCGTACGTGATTCCATCTTTCCTGTTCGAGATCGTGGTAGAATTCATGTTTCTAGTATGTGCCCTAAATGTGATATGTTCATCTGCTATGCAAGTTCGCATGATTAGTTCAATCTCTGCTACTGTAGTCATGATTTATCTTCTGTTTATTCAGATTAAATCTCGTAGTAATTTGCTCATATTTCCAACATAGATGTGGAATCCAGGCTGGCCGGCCATGCTCTGGCATTGAGCAGGCGGAGCCATGGCACGGCTATGACTAATTTTTTTAAAATAATACACTTTTTTTTATTAATTTTCAAAAATATTACGCTGTTTTTTTATTTTTAAAAATAATACAGCGTCGGCTTACTGCAGGCCCACAGGAGCCAGTCCGCCTACTGCTAGCCGATTAGTTCCAGTCGGCTTTCTATAAGCTGATTAGTATTAATCGGCTAGCAGCTGGCCGACTGATGCATGGCCCATGCAACGTACGTGTTTTATGTGTGATAGTACAATTTTTTCTGCTCTCTGCTAGTTCTGCCGCACTAACTGCACGCAGGGCATTCGGCCCAACGCTCCTCGTGAACCAGCCTGATGTATGCGGACGCAGGCCAACGAGCCCGTTGATGACGTAGACGTACAACACACCTAGTCGTGCAGCGCGCGCATATGAGTGCCGCCGGAGCTGCGCCGCGTAAACGACTCGCAGCTAGCATGCTGCCACAGTCCCACGACGACGACGACTTTAATTTCCGGATGACAGCCAACGGGCCAAGACTCCAACCTGGCCATGCAAAGGCTACCTACCTGATTACCGTACGTATGTACGTGTGTCATGGGCATCTACCATACTGTATGTCTATCTATCCATGTATAATATCCCAGTACACGTACGTTTCATACCCACTCGATCCCACCACACCACCCACGTACGGGTGAGCTAGCTAGCTCTCCCTCCGTACACACACCACACACGCATGCAAGGTTCGACGAGGTGTGGCATGTGGCGGTGCCATGCACCAGTCGGCCAACTGCTAGCCGATTAGTATTAATCGGCTTGCAGGAAGCCGACTGGGCAACTTCGTGGCCGACAGGAGCCAGTCGGCCTGCAGTAAGCCGATGCTGTATTATTTTTAAAAATAAAAAAACAGCGTAATATTTCTGAAAAATAATAATAAATAGCACGGCTATGAGCGTTAGTTGGTTGACGAGGCGTACAACCACAGTCTGTGGCACCGTGGACGGCCACGGCGACGGTTGCTGATGCGTACGACACTACCCAAATGTGGCGGCAGCACCCATCAGCGACAGCAACCGTCACGCATCCGGCCTTAGTCTTGCGTCTCTGCAACTCCTCGCCTTAATCTGGCACAGCTCGGGTAGTCAGGTACTCAGGTGACGTGCCTGTCTTGCTCAGCTGCCCAGAACCCACTTTGATCTGCCCCTCATCGAGTTAACTCCATGTGAGATGCTAATTACTGTGTATTTGTGATTGGTTTCTGTTTTGGAGTATGCCGCGGTTCGAGCAGACTAATTACATACATAGATTATTTTGCATATCAATAGTTGTGTGTGCTGATTATTAGAATCATGTACGTCAAAGCGAATCCACATGTACACACGCGATATAGAGAGCACACACTATGTGAAAACTAAGGACACAACTATCTTTGATTTGGAAATAATTATCAAGGACACGGCTATCTTTCACTTGATTTAGAAATAATTATTTCTACTAATTAAAAGCAGTAGTTTGTTAAACTTGGTCGGTTGCTCTCTTATTCAAGTTAATTCTCTTTAATTTTTTGTAATCTTGATCAAAAGTATCGGATTTGTGGTCTGGATAAGTCATTCGTCAAAACCGAACAAGAACAGTACAATCGGCAGTCATGTCGTATACTACATTGCACATTAAATTGTATTTGACAACATATTATTCAGTAATTCCTGTCACATATATGAAGATGAACTGTGTTGGTGTTATTCTACCATTAGAGAAGAGGAAGATTAATATTTTTGGACATTAGTCATACTAGATTTTGTCAACTATTCTCTTTTTTTATTAGAAAACATAATAGTACTCATCCTTGCAGAATTTGTTAGGTCAAATGTGGAGCAAGACACCAGACGACATGGTTTTTCTTTTTACATGTTTTTTCTTGAATTTTCTTTTTTACATGGTTGATAGTACCATCTTGGGAA
This sequence comes from Aegilops bicornis, assembly GCA_021605145.1. Lineage (NCBI taxonomy): Eukaryota > Viridiplantae > Streptophyta > Magnoliopsida > Poales > Poaceae > Aegilops > Aegilops bicornis. The sequence continues at coordinate 64,924,759 of CM038675.1, read as the reverse complement.
ATGAACACCTCTATAGACCACTTTACACATGAAGGGCAAGTGCAAGACTCTCACAAATGAGGGGCTTGAAGAGGGCAGCCCTCGCGTCCAGCTCGATGATATTAGTCAACATTTTCTTGGGTCACACATAGCTGTGCGATGCAGTAGTCATGGTCATTGCCATGCTCAATATTGTGATCATGTGCACACCGCTCGACAAAGGCAACGAAAGTGTTGAAATAGAGGATAGGGGTCTTCTCCCATTGCAACGCACGGGCTTCAAAAAAATCCTTAAAATTTAGCAAATGGGTTGTAAATTATTAGAAATAATGGCAGATGGGTTGTATGATGTTTTCGACACATTTGAAGCTGGCTTGTGCGCCTGCTATAGGTTGACGCATACGCTTTCCCTAAAAAAAGGTTGACGCACACGTAATGCCGTATCAACTTAGTCAACACACGAGAGCAGTGACTGTTGGATGTCCATCCAACGGTTGTCGTGCTTCTTCAATCTCTGCTCTTTCTACTCTAGCCGCTCAAACAAGCGTCGGCGGGACTACCTGCTCCCTCCTCATGCGGTCGGCTGTGCTGCCGTGCAGGCCTCACCGTCCCACCATACTCCCATCACTGGCCTAGCCGTCCCTCTATTCACCCACACCTGTTGTTATTCTCCGTGACGGCAGCATTTAACCAAGAAACCTCGTACTCCCCTCCGCGTGGGAAACAACTGCCGAGTCTTCCCTGGCTCTGTGTCGTTCCCTTTCTAGGCCTCGCCGTCGTCCACCGCCCTGGTTCTCTCGGCGCGGCGTGGTCAACGTGGTCAATGAACGACATCCAACGGAAGTGGACTGTAAGTGCAGAGGTTGACAGCTGGTTCCACGGTCGCAAGCAAGCAAATGCCTCCTTATTACGTGCAAAATAATGATTCCTCCACCTGACAGCTGGGACCCACCAGAAGGGCCTCTGTATTTCACGAAAAAACGTTCCCCCCGCTGACAGCTCGGACCCACCAGCTATATCTTCGCACACAAGAAAGTGTCTCCTTATTACGCACAAAAAATGAATACTCCCCCTGCTAGCTGGGACCCACCATACTGGGAGGTTGACTTGTGGGCCTACTAAGTTGACGCGGACGGGGGGCTTTGTCAACTTAGTCAACATGAACGATTCTACCTCCAGTGACCATACGATATGTCCATCCAATGGCCGTAGTGCTTCTTCAACCTCTGGTCTTCTTGCTCCAGTCGCTCAAACCACTGCCGGTCGTGTCGCCTGCTCCTGCCTCCCATGGCCGGCTCTGCTGCCGCGCAGGCCTGACCACCCCACCCTACTCCAACCTCTGGCCAGGCCATCCCTCTACTCACCCACAACCCCTGTTATTCTGCGGCGATGGCAGCGTCACACCACAGCCGAACCAGTCAAACCCTCGTATCCACTGCCGCGTCTTCCCCGGCTCCACGTCGTCCCCTGAAGGAAATATGCCCTAGAGGCAATAATAAAGTTATTATTTATTTCCTCATATCATGATAAATGTTTATTATTCATGCTAGAATTGTATTAACCGGAAACATGATACATGTGTGAATACATAGACAAACATATAGTCACTAGTATGCCTCTACTTGACTAGCTCATTAATCAAAGATGGTTATGTTTCCTAACCATTGACATGTGTTGTTATTTGATTAATGGGATCACATCATTAGGAGAATGATGTGATTGACATGACCCATTCCGTTAGCCTAGCACTTGATCATTTAGTATATTGCTATTGCTTTCTTCATGACTTATACATGTTCCCGTAACTATGAGATTATGCAACTCCTGCCACGGAGGAACACTTTGGTGCTACCAAACGTCACAACGTGAATCTGGGTGATTATAAAGGAGTACTACAGGTGTCTCCAAAGGTACATGTTGGGTTGGCGATTTCGAGATTAGGTTTTGTCACTCCGATTGCTCGGAGAGGTATCTCTGGGCCCTCTCGGTAATGCACATCACTATAAGCCTTGCAAGCAATGTAGCTAATGAGTTAGTTACGGAATGATGCATTACGTAACGAGTAAAGAGACTTGCCAGTAACGAGATTGAACTAGGTATTGGATACCGACGATCAAATCTCGGGCAAGTAACATACCGATGACAAAGGGAACAACGTATATCGTTATGCGGTTTGAACGATAAAGATCTTCGTAGAATATGTAGGAGCCAATATGAGCATCCAGGTTCCGCTATTGGTTATTGACCGAGAATAGTTCTAGGTCATGTCTACATAGTTCTCGAACCCGTAGGGTCCGCACGCTTAACGTTACGATGACAGTTTTATTATGAGTTTTGATGTACCGAAGATTGTTCGGAGTCCCGGATGTGATCACGGACATGACGAGGAGTCTCGAAATGGTCGAGACATAAAGATTGATATATTTGAAGCCTATATTTGGATATCGGAATGGTTCCGGGTGAAATCAGGATTTTACCGGAACACCGGGGGATAATGAGCCTTAGTGGGCCATGAGGGAGAAGAGGAGGGCCGGCCAGGGCAGGCCGCGCACCCCCTCCCCCCTAGTCCGAATAGGACAAGGAAGGGGGGGGCGCCCCCCTTTCCTATTTCCCCTCCCCCCTTTCCTTCTCCACCAAGGCAGAGGGGAGTCCTACTCCCGGGAGTAGGACTCCTCCAGCGCACCCTTTGGGGCCGGCCGCACCTCCCCTCCCTCCTTTATATACGGGGCAGGGCACCCTAGAACACACAAGTTGATCTTCGTGATCGTTCCTTAGCCGTGTGCGGTGCCCCTCCACCATATTCCACCTCGGTCATATCGTCGCAGAGTTTAGGCGAAGCCTCGCGCCGTAGAACATCATCATCGTCACCACGCCGTCGGCCGACGGAACTCATCCCGACACTTTGCCGGATCGAGTCCGGTCGCCATCAAGCTGAACGTGTGCTGAACTCGGAGGTGCCGTACGTTCGGTACTTGGATCGGTCGGATCGTGAAGACATACGACTACATCAACAGCGTTGTCATAACGCTTCCGCTTAGCGATCTTCAAGGGTATGAAGATACACTCCCCTCTCGTTGCTATGCATCACCATGATCTTGCGTGTGCGTAGGGAATTTTTGAAATTACTACGTTCCCCAACAAAGGGCATCCGAGCCTGGTTTTATGCGTAGATGTCATATGCACGAGTAGAACACAAGTGAGTTGTGGGCGATATAAGTCATACTGCTTACCAGCATGTCATACTTTGGCTCAGCGGTATTGTGAGATGAAGCGGCCCGGACCGACATTACGCGTACGCTTACGCGAGACTGGTTTCACCGTTACGAGCACTCGTGCTTAAAGGTGACTGGCGGGTGTCTGTCTCTCTCACTTTAGCTGAATCGAGTGTGGCATACGCCCGGTCCTTGCGAAGGTTAAAACAGCACCAACTTGACAAACTATCGTTGTGGTTTTGATACGTAGGTAAGAACGGTTCTTGCTCAGCCCGTAGCAGCCACGTAAAATTTGCAACAACAAAGTAGAGGACGTCTAACTTGTTTTTGCAGGGCATGTTGTGATGTGATATGGTCAAGACGTGATGCTATATTTATTGTATGAGATGATCATGTTTTGTAACCGGGTTATCGGCAATCGGCAGGAGCCATATGGTTGTCGCTTTATTGTATGAAATGTAACGCCTGTAATTGCTTTAATGTATCACTAAGCGGTAGCGATAGTCGTAGAAGCAATAGATGGCGTAACGACAACGATGCTACGATGGAGATCAAGGTGTCGCCCCGGTGACGATGGTGATCACGACGGTGCTTCGGAGATGGAGATCACAAGCACAAGATGATGATGGCCATATCATATCACTTATATTGATTGCATGTGATGTTTATCCTTTATGCATCTTATCTTGCTTTGATTGACGGTAGCATTTTAAGATGATCTCTCACTAAAATTATCAAGAAGTGTTCTCCTGAGTATGCACCGTTGCGAAAGTTCTTCGTCTTTGAGACACCACGTGCTGATCGGGTGTGATAGACTCTACGTTCAAATACAACGGGTGCAAAACAGTTGCACACGCGGAATACTCAGGTTAAACTTGACGAGCCTAGCATATAACAGATATGGCCTGGAACACGGAGACCGAAAGGTCGAGCGTGAATCATATAGTAGATATGATCAACATATTGATGTTCACCGTTGAAACTACTTCATCTCACGTGACGATCGAACATGGTGTAGTTAATATGGATCATGTAATCACTTAGAAGATTAGAGGGATGTCTATCTAAGTGGGAGTTCTTAAGTAATATGATTAATTGAACTTAAATTTATCATGAACTTAGTACCGATAGTATTTTGCTTGTCTATGTTTACTGTAGATAGATGGCTCGCATCGTTGTTCCGTTGAATTTTAATGCGTTCCTTGAGAAAGCAAAGTTGAAAGATGATGGTAGCAATTACACGGATCGGGTCCGTAATCTGAGGATTATCCTCATTGCTGCACGGAAGAATTACGCCCCGAAGCACCGCTGGGTGCCAGGCCTGCTGCTGATGCAACTGACGACGTTAAGAACGTCTGGCAGAGCAAATCTGATGACTACTCGATAGTTCAGTGTGCCATGCTTCACGGCTTAGAACCGGGCCTTCAACGACGTTTTGAACGTCATGGAGCATATGAGATGTTCCAGGAGTTGAAGTTAATATTTCAAGCAAATGCCTGGATTGAGAGATATGAAGTCTCCAATAAGTTCTATAGCTGCAAGATGGAGGAGAATAGTTCTGTTAGTGAACACCTACTCAAAATGTCTGGGTATAATAATCACTTGATTCAAGTGGGAGTTAATCTTCCCGATGATAGTGTCATTGACAGAATTCTTCAATCACTGCCACCAAGCTACAAGAGCTTTGTGATGAACTATAATATGCAAGGGATGGACAAGACTATTCCCGAGCTCTTCGCAATGCTAAAAGCCGTGGAGGTAGAAATCAAAAAGGAGCATCAAGTGTTGATGGTCAACAAGACCACCAGTTTCAAGAAAAGGGCAAAGGGAAGAAGAAGGGGAACTTCAAGAAGAACAGCAAACAAGTTGCTGCTCAAGAGAAGAAACCCAAGTCTGGACCTAAGCACGAGACTGAGTGCTTCTACCGCAAGCATCGACCTCGAAGCGGAACTCCCCAAGTATTTGGCGGATAAGAAGGATGGCAAAGTGAACAAAGGTATATGTGATATACATGTTATTGATGTGTACCTTACTAATACTCGCAGTAGTACTGGGTATTTGATACTGGTTCTGTGCTAATATTTGCAACTCGAAACAGGAACTACGGATTGCGAAGATTGGCTAAGGGCGAGGTGACGATGCGTGTGGGAAATGGTTCCAAAGTCGATGTGATCGCGGTCGGCACGCTACCTCTACATCTACCATCGGGATTAGTTTTAGACCTAAATAATTGTTATTTGGTGCCGCGTTAAGCATGAACATTATATCTGGATCTTGTTTGATGCGAGACAGTTATTCATTTAAGTCTGAGAATAATGGTTGTTCTATTTATATGAATAATATCTTTTATGGTCATGCACCCTTGAAGAGTGGTCTATTTTTATCGAATCTCGATAGTAGTAATACACATATTCATAGTGTTGAAACCAAAAGATGCAGAGTTGATAATGATAGTGCAACTTATTTGTGGCACTGCCGTTTAGGTCACATCGGTGTAAAGCGCATGAAGAAACTCCATATTGATGGGCTTTTGGAATCACTTGATTATGAATCACTTGGTACTTGCGAACCGTGTCTCATGGGCAAGATGACTAAAACGCCGTTCTCCGGAACTATGGAGCGAGCAACTGATTTGTTGGAAATCATACATACTGATGTTTGTGGTCCAATGAATGTTGAGGCTCGCGGCGGGTATCGTTATCTTCTCACCTTCACAGATGATTTCAGAAAATATGGGTATATCTACTTAATGAAACACAAATCTGAAACATTTGAAAAGTTCAAAGAATTTCAGAGTGAAGTGGAAAATCATCGTAACAAGAAAATAAAATTTCTACGATCTGATCGTGGAGGAGAATATTTGAGTTACGAGTTTGGTTTATATTTGAAACAATGCGGAATAGCTTCGCAACTCAAGCCACCCGGAACACCACAACGAAATGGTGTGTCCGAACATCGTAATCGTACTTTACTAGATATGGTGCGATCTATGATGTCTCTTACTGATTTACCGCTATCGTTTTGGGGTTATGCTTTAGAGACGGCCGCATTCACGTTAAATAGGGCACCATCAAAATCCGTTGAGACGACGCCTCATGAACTGTGGTTTGGCAAGAAACCAAAGTTGTCGTTTCTTAAAGTTTGGGGCTGCGATGCTTATGTGAAGAAACTTCAACCAGATAAGCTCGAACCCAAATCGGAGAAATGTGTCTTCATAGGATACCCAAAGGAGACTGTTGGGTACACCTTCTATCACAGATCTAAAGGCAAGATTTTTGTTGCTAAATTCGGATCCTTTCTAGAAAAGGAGTTTCTCTCGAAAAAAGTGAGTGGGAGGAAAGTAGAAATTGATGAGATAACTGTATCTGCTCCCTTATTGGAAAGTAGTTCATCACAAGAACCGGTTCCTGTGACAAATACACCAATTAGTGAGGAAGCTAATGATATTGATCATGAAACTTCAGATCAAGTTTCTACTGAACTACGTAGGTCAACCAGAGTAAGATCCGCTCCAGAGTGGTACGGTAATCCTATTCTGAAAGTCATGTTACTTGACCATGGCGAACCTACGAACTATGAAGAAGCGATGGTGAGCCAGATTCCGCAAAATGGCTGGAAGCCATGAAATCTGAGATGGGATCCATGTATGAGAACAAAGTATGGACTTTGGTTGACTTGCCCGATGATCGGCAAGCCATTGAGAATAAATGGATCTTTAAGAAGAAGACTGACGCTGATGGTAATTTAACTGTCTATAAAGCTCGACTTGTTGCGAAAGGTTTTCGACAAGTTCAAGGGGTTGACTACGATGAGACTTTCTCACCCGTAGCGATGCTTAAGTCTGTCATAATCATGTTAGCAATTGCTGCATTTTATGATTATGAAATTTGGCAAATGGATGTCAAAACTGCATTCTTGAATGGATTTCTAGAAGAAGAGTTGTATATGATGCAACCAGAAGGTTTTGTTGATCCAAAAGGTGCTAACAAAGTGTGCAAGCTCCAATGATCAATTTATGGTCCGTGCAAGCCTCTCGGAGTTGGAATAAACGCTTTGATAGTGTGATCAAAGCATATGGTTTTATACAGACTTTGGAGAAGCCTGTATTTACAAGAAAGTGAGTGGGAGCTCAGAGCATTTACGATATTATATGTGGACGACATATTATTGATTGGAAATGATATAGAATTTCTGGATAGCATAAAAGGATACTTGAATAAAAGTTTTTCAATGAAAGACCTCGGTGAAGCTGCTTACATATTGGGCATCAAGATCTATAGAGATAGATCAAGACGCTTTATTGGACTTTCACAAAGCACATACCTTGATAAAGTTTTGAAAAAGTTCAAAATGGATCAGGCAAAGAAATGATTCTTACCTGTATTACAAGGTGTGAAATTGAGTCAAACTCAATGCCCGACCACAGCAGAAGATAGAGAGAAAATGAAAGATGTTCTCTATGCTTCAGCCATATGCTCTATCATGTATGCGATGCTGTGTATCAAACCTGACGTATGCTTGGCAATAAGCTTGGCAGGAAGGTACCAAAGTAATCCAGGAGTGGATCACTGGACAGCGGTCAAGAACATCCTGAAATACCTGAAATGGACTAAGGATATGTTTCTCGTATATGGAGGTGACAAAGAGCTAGTCGTAAATGGTTACGTCGATGCAAGCTTTGACACTGATCCGGACGATTCTAAATCGCAAACCGGATACGTGTTTTTGTTAAACGGTGGAGCTGTAAGTTGGTGCAGTTCTAAACAAAGCGTCGTGGCGGGATCTACATGTGAATCGGAGTACATAGCTGCTTGAAGCAGCAAATGAAGGAGTCGGATGAAAGAATTCATTTCGATCTAGGTGTCATACCTAGTGCATCGGGACCAATGAAGATCTTCTGTGACAATACTTTGGTGCAATTGCCTTGGCAAAGGAATCCAGATTTCACAAGAGGACCAAGCACATCAAGAGACGCTTCAATTCCATCCGGGACCAAGTCCAGGTGGGATACATAGAGATTTGCAAGATACACACGGATCTCGAATGTTGCAGACCCGTTCACTACGCCTCTTCCACGAGCAAAACATGATCAGCACCAAGACTCCATGGGTGTTAGAATCATTACTGTGTAATCTAGATTATTGACTCTAGTGCAAGTGGGAGACTGAAGGAAATATGCCCTAGAGGCAATAATAAAGTTATTGTTTATTTCCTCATATCATGATAAATTTTTGTTATTCATGCTAGAATTGTATTAACCGGAAACATGATACATGTGTGAATACATAGACAAACATATAGTCACTAGTATGCCTCTACTTGACTAGCTCATTAATCACAGATAGTTATGTTTCCTAACCATTGACATGTGTTGTTATTTGATTAATGAGATCACATCATTAGGAGAATGATGTGATTGACATGACCCATTCCGTTAGCCTAGCACTTGATCATTTAGTATATTGCTATTGCTTTCTTCATGCACTTATACATGTTCCTGTAACTATGAGATTATGCAACTCCCGTTTACCGGAGGAACACTTTGGGTGCTACCAAACGTCACAACGTAACTGGGTGATTATAAAGGAGTACTACAGGTGTCTCCAAAGGTACATGTTGGGTTGGCGTATTTCGAGATTAGGTTTTGTCACTCCGATTGTCGGAGAGGTATCTCTGGGCCCTCTCGGTAATGCACATCACTATAAGCCTTGCAATAATGAGTTAGTTACGGAATGATGCATTACGTAACGAGTAAAGAGACTTGCCAGTAACGAGATTGAACTAGGTATTGGATACCGACGATCAAATCTCGGGCAAGTAACATACCGATGACAAAGGGAACAACGTATGTTGTTATGCAGTTTGACCGATAAAGATCTTCGTAGAATATGTAGGAGCCAATATGGGCATCCAGGTTCCGCTATTGGTTATTGACCGAGAATAGTTCTAGGTCATGTCTACATAGTTCTCGAACCCGTAGGGTCCGCACGCTTAACGTTACGATGACAGTTTTATTATGAGTTTATAAGTTTTGATGTAACGAAGATTGTTCGGAGTCCCGGATGTGATCACGGACATGACGAGGAGTCTCGAAATGGTCGAGACATAAAGATTGATATATTGGAAGCCTATATTTGGATATCGGAATGGTTCCGGGTGAAATCGGGATTTTACCGGAACACCGGGGGGTTACCGGAACCCTCCCGGGGGATAATGGGCCTTAGTGGGCCATGAGGGAGAAGAGGAGGGCCGGCCAGGGCAGGCCGCGCGCCCCCTCCCCCCTAGTCCGAATAGGACAAGGAAGGGGGGGCGGCGCCCCCCTTTCCTCTTTCCCCTCCCCCCTTTCCTTCTCCACCAAGGCAAGAGGGGGGAGTCCTACTCCCGGTGGGAGTAGGACTCCTCCAGGCGCACCCCTTGGGGGCCGGCCTCCCCCTCCCTCCTTTATATCACGGGGCAGGGGGGCACCCTAGAACATACAAGTTGATCTTCGTGATCGTTCCTTAGCCGTGTGCGGTGCCCCCCTCCACCATATTCCACCTCGGTCATATCGTCGCGGAGTTTAGGCGAAGCCCTGCGCCGGTAGACCATCATCATCGTCACCACGCCGTCGTGCTAACGGAACTCAACCCCGACACTTTGCTGGATCGGAGTCCAGGGGTCGTCATCGAGCTGAACGTGTGCTGAACTCAGAGGTGCCGTACGTTCGGTACTTGGATCGGTCGGATCGTGAAGACGTACGACTACATCAACCGCGTTGTCATAACACTTCCTCTTAGCGATCTTCAAGGGTATGAAGATACACTCCCCTCTCGTTGCTATGCATCACCATGATCTTGCGTGTGCGTAGGAAATTTTTTGAAATTACTACGTTCCCCAACATCCCCTTCCTAGACCTCGCCGTCGTCCACCGTCTTGGTGCTCTCGGCGCGGTGTGGTCAATGTGGTCAAGGAACGAATTTCATCGGAAGAGTACTGTACGTGAAGAGGCTGACAGCTGGGACGACCACGGCAAGGAAGTGCCTTCTTATTACGCGCAAAATAATGATTCCTCCACCTGACAGCATAGACCCACCGGACGGGCCACCGTATTTTGCGAAAAAAACATTTCCCCCCTAAATGCTGGGACCCACCAGCTACATCTTCGCATGCAAGGAAGTGCGTCCATATTATGGGCAAAAAATATGATTCTCCCCTAACAGCTGGGACCCACTAGCTATATCTTCGCACGCAAGGAAGTGCCTCCTTATCCTCCCTGACAGTCAAGACCCACCTGGTCGAAGCGTAGGTAGCGTTGTCATTTTGGTCGCGAATGTGTACGTACATATTGGTCGATCGGTCTGTCTGCAGGCTGCAGTGATAAACCATGGCCGAGTAAGGAAGGGCACGTGTCGTCGTAGAGGCACAGACGTAGCATGTCACGCAGTCCCGTCAATATCGTGTACACGTACGTACAGCCAGGGTGCAAGAAAGTAAATACGGCTACGTACGTACATACGAACGGGGTCTCAAACGCCTACTCGCGCATACGTACGGCTAGGGCTCGTGTACATGGAGAGGCAGCGGAGAGCAGCGACGGTGTGCTTTTCATCGGCAGCCAACCGGCTGGGTCGGAACGGAGAAACTGCATTGTGTTCATCGAGAGGCAACAGAATGCGTCATGTTCATCGGGAGCCAACCGGCTTGGACGGAACAGCCGAAACGAGGCCTGGCATACCGCAGAACGGAGGAAACGGCCTTGTGTTCGACCGTCTATGGTCGAAACGGGATCCTGTTCACCGGGAGGGGTCTGACGTACCGCAAAACGGAGGAAACGAACTTCTCTTCGACCTCCTATGGTCGAAATGGGGTCCTGTTGATCAGGAGGGGTGTGGTATACCACAAAACGGAGGAAATGAACTTCTCTTCGACCTCCTATGGTGGAAACAGGGGTCATGTTCATCGGGAGGGGTGTGGCGTACCACAAAACGGGACTCCATGAGCTACTTTCATCCACCGTCATCGCCTCGCTTCCAAATTTCTACAAAGCTCGCTCATCCACCATCGACCTCCTCCAGCCTCCACCTGCGATTGTTCATCCACGACGTCTCCCTCCTGCCTCCACCAGCTACTGTTCATCCACGGGCTCCTGTTCAGCCAGCCTCCACCGGCTACTGTTCAACCAGCCCTCTCCACTGGGTCTTGTTCAACCAGCCCTCCACGGGCTACTGTTCATCTAGCGCTCCACCGGCTACTATTCATCCAACCCTCCACCGGCACTGTTCAACCAGCCCTCCACCGGCTGCTGTTCATCCAGCCCTCCGCGGGGTCCTGTTCATCCACCCCCAACCGGCTCGATCGGGGTCCTGTTCATCTAGCAGCAACGGCTCTACTACCACGAGGTCATGTTCATCCAACCCCCACCGGAAACTGTTCATCCAACCCCCAACAACGCTCACTGTTCATCCAACCCCCAACAACGCTCACTGTTCATCAAGAGGCAGCAGGTTCGATCGGCTTCAATTAGCAGCAGTAGCGAAGGAATCGCTCGATCAAGTTCATATAACAACCAAATCGATCGATCACTTAGGTTCAGTAACGCGTAGCCTACAGTGCAATCGCTCGGGTTCAGTGCGTGAAGCCTCGCTCAAGTTCAGTTAGAGCCCAACGCCTCGCACCCACGCGCGTACGTGTATGAGAGAAACGCGCAATCCCTCCGTGCATTGCTCGGCCCCGACCACCCACCGTAACCGGGAACTCCCTGATATTTTCCTCGCCCTCGCTTCTACCATGGTGTTTTCTGTCATAGACGGCCCAAAGAATGTCATGCAGCTGCGTCTCCGGCCCGCCCAGGACGAAAATCCCATTTTCTGTCATGATTTTTTGTCATAGAAGTAGGAGCCCACCACATCTATGATGATACCGGGTTTTGTCACAATTATCGTCATAGAAGTGTCATAAGCATGACGGGGAAAAATTTGTTCGGCCCAAAATGTCATGGATGTGTCTTTTTTTTGTAGTGTGAGGAGTTCATGTATTCACTATGTGTTAATGCTTTGTTCCGGTTCTCTATTAAAAGGAGGCCTTAATATCCCTTAGTTTCCAATTGGACCCCGCTGCCACGGGAGGGTGCTACTTCTTAAGCTTACGTTGGTTTTTCCCTTGAAGAGGAAAGGGTGATGCAGCAAAGTAGAAATATGTATTTCTCTCAGTTTGAGAACCAAGGTATCAATCCAGTAGGAGAAAACGCACAAATCACCAATACCTGCACAAACAATCAAACAACTTGCACCCAACGCGAGAAAGGGGTTTCAATCCCTTCACGGTTACTTACAAACGTGAGATCTGATAGAGATAGATGAAACTAAGCAAACGATAAAGTAAATATTTTTGGTTTATAGATCAGAAAGTAAAAGATTACAAAATAGAAGATCGAAAACTAATACGGTGGAAAATAGAAACTTATATGATGGGAAATAGACCCGTGAGCCATAGGTTTCACTGAAGGCTTCTCTCAAGATAGCAAATAATACGGTGGGTGAACAAATTACTGTCGAGCAATTGATAGAAAAGCGCAAAGTTATGACAATATCTAAGGCAATGATCATGAAATATAGGCATCACGTCCGTGTCAAGTAAACCGGAACGATTCTGCATCTACTACTATTACTCCACACATCGACCGACTTCTACCTGCATCTAGAGTATTAAGTTCATGAAGAACAGAGTAGCGCATTAAGTAAGATGACATGATGTAGAGGAACTAACTCAAGCAATATGGTGAAAACCCCATATTTTTATCCTTGATGGCAACAATACAATACGTGCCTTGCTGCCCGTACTGTCACTAGGAAAGGACACCGCAAGATTGAACCCAAAGGTAAGCACTTCACCCATTGCACGAAAAACTAATCTAGTTGGCCAAACCAAACCGATAGTTCGAAGAGATTTACAAAGATATCAAATCATGCATATAAGAATTCAGAGAAGATTCAAATAATATTCATAGATAAACTGATCATAAATCCACAATTCATCAGATCTCGGCAAACACACCGCAAAAGAGTATTACATCGGATAGATCTCCAAGAACATCAAGGAGAGCATGGTATTGAGAATCAAAGAGATAGAAGAAGCCATCTAGCTACTAGCTATGGACCTGTAGGTCTATGGTAAACTACTCGCACTTCATCGGAAGGGTAATAGAGTTGATGTAGAAGCCCTCTGTGATCGAATCCCCCTCCAGAAGGGTGCCGGAAAAGGTCCCTAGATGGGATCTCACGGGTACAGAAGGTTGCAGCGGTGGAAAAGTGTTTTCATAGATACTTCTAGTGGTTTGGGAATATATGTGAATATATAGGACGAAGAATTAGGTCAGGGGAGTCATGAGGGGCCCACAAGGCAGGGGGCGCGCCCTCCACCCTTGTGGCCGCCTCGTGGCTCCTCTGAATTCATCTCCAAGTCTCCTGGGTGTCTTCTGGTCCAAGAAAAATCATCGCGAAGGTTTTATTCCGTTTGGACTCCGTGTGGTATTCCTTTTCTGTGAAACTCAAAAACAAGGAAAACAACATAAACTGGCATTGAGCTCTAGGTTAATAGGTTAGTCCCAAAAATAATATAAAATAGCATATTAATGCATGTAAAACATCCAAAACTGATAATACAATAGCATGGAACAATCAAAAATTATAGATACGTTGGAGACGTATCAGAGGGTAGGACAAATGATGTCATGCAAGTTCTTTCCATAAGCAGGTATGCCTACTTACGTAATACATGCCTACATTATATTTATGAACTGGAGTTAGTGCCGCATCGCCCTAGGTTATGACTATTATATAATGAATATTATCCAACGAATTCACCGATCCAATGCCTACGAATTTCTCCTATATTGTTCCTGCTAAGTTACTACTGCTATTGTTACTGTTACACTTGCTACAAAATCATTGCTATCACTGTTACTGTTACTATTACTATGAAAACTATCAATACTACTTTGCTACTGATCACTTTGCTTCAGATAATTAATCTCCAGATGTGGTTGAATTGACAACCCAGCTGCTAATACTTGCAAATATTCTTTGGCTCCCCTTGTGTCGAATCAATAAATTTGGGTTGAATACTCTACCCTCGAAAACTATTGTGATCCCCTATACTTGTGGGTTATCATGCTTGCGCCCAAGAATGCCCGTTTGTACATATTACTGAATCCTTTCCTAGCGTGCCTTTTCTACCCAGTCTGCCCTCATGCCACGATTCAGGAACATCAATCGGCTTAAGGTCAGGAATAAAGTCAACACAAAACTCAATGACCTCCTCTATTTCATGGCCCTTGGAGATGCTTCCTTCTGGCCTAGCACGGTTATGAACATATTTCTTTAAGACTCCCATGGACCTCTCAAACACTACTAGGGAAAAGCCTATACATAGAATCTTACCAGTGGTGCACTTTAAAATAAGGTGCTGCTACTATCTAGCAGTAGCGCAGGCCAACAAAATGCGCTGCTGAAATAAATGTAGCAGTAGCGCGCCTGTACTAAGCCACGCTACTGCTATAATTGCCACGACCTCGCCACCAAGCTAGTTATAGAAGTAGCGCCTTATTACAAACAGCGCTACTGCTATTGATCCTAACAGTAGCGCCTTTTGACAATGCTCGCTACTGCTAAGTTTACTCCACTCCTTGCACCTAAATTTAGTCCCACCTCACTCCGCGAACAGGGTTTTTACCACCTTAAATATGTTGCTTCTCAAACTATCACAACCACTTGGTCTTCATTGAACTCTATGTGTAGGATTTGTGGCCGCAATATGAGTCTTCTCCGGTTTCTAAACTGGTGAGGACTCATATTGACAATTCAGATTGTACACAGAAAGATCATTGATGATCAATGTATTTTTGATGTTTATTTTTACATGCTTAGACATAGCAGTAGCGTGTTTTAGCAGAAGGCGTTGCTGCTACGGGCGTAGCAGTAGCACTTCTTGGCTGAAAGGCGCTACTGCTAGGGCTTTTAGCAGTAGTGCGTTTCCCTAAAGTGCGCTACTGCTAAGCCATTCTATCTTCCCTAACCGGCCGCCCCTCACTCTCCTCTCTCCACTCACACTCGCACTCACTCACTCTCCTCCCCCAATCCCCCACGCTGATCCTCCCCCGCCAGCCGCCCTCGCCTACCCCTCCTCCCTCTGCGCCGCCGTCACCTCCCCCTCCTCCCTAGACTCGGTAATCCTCCCCCTCCTCCCTCCTCCCCGCCCCTCTTCCTCTGTCCTCCCTCCTCCCCACCCCTCATCCTCCGTCCTCCTCCTCCTCCTCGCCCATCCTCCTCCGTCCTCCCTCCACTCCTCCATTCGCCGCCGGCCGGCCCCTCCTCGCTCCGCCTTCCTCCTCCGTCCTCCTTCCTCCTTCCTCCTCCAGTCGCCCCTCCTTCTCCCTCCTCCCTCCTCCATCCACAACCCCCTCCTGCCTGCTACATTTTGATTTAGTAGGATAGTTGATATTTTCTTGTTGATATGCAACATTTTGATTTACTTAATAGTTTGTAGTTGATATATAACAATTTTGATTTAGTATGATTAACTGATTAGTAAAAATTTAGACATAGTTGATAGTTTTTAGTTGATATAAGCCTCTGGTCATATATAACACTTTGATTTAGGATAGTTTCTAGGGTTTAGTTGATAGTTTCTACTTAACTGAATTATTTCTAGGGTTTTAGTATATTATTTTTAGACATAGTTGATAGTTTCTAGTGATACTGAAACTATTTACTCATTTGGTAGAATGAACATGTCATATTTGTTAATACTATCAGATACATGTTGATAGAATATATTTTGTTTATGCAGAAATCAAGTATTTGCCCCTACCTCATCCCCGTAGTCGTCCCCATCGCCGACCCCCTAAGACCTCTAGGTGAGAATAGCCAAATCCCCATGCTATTGATGTAGATGATAATGTGTTGTAAATGTCGATGATGAAAATGCTAGTGCTAGTCGCCATGTCATTGATGTCGATGATGATGCATTCTGAATATAGAGGATGTCTTGGTGTTCTTGTTTGCAATGTACCTTCGAGTGGCCTATGTTTTGCCGGAATGTTGATTCGTTTCCGTTCCGGCATATTTCAGGCGCTCGATAGGTCCTGTTTTTAGCAATAGGTCGTGCCAAAATTTTTTCATGAATTTTAGCATGACTTGTGCTACAATGTAGGACATATCGAGTGATTCTGATTTGCCAGAACGGGAATTCAATGATATTCTAGCAAAACATAGGGCATTTTTCTATGTCATTGCTCGATATATCGCAAAGTGTTTATGAATTTTGTTTTCATAATTAAGCATTTGTTCTCGACGTCGATGATGCCTACCCCGCATCCTCGTAAATGCCGACTCGGCGGAGGACGCTTGACTTGATCAGAGGGGCCATGTCTGGGACTGGGCTCCGTCGAGCTGGTACTGGGAGGTGCTACCTTCCGGGGTGCGCATCTTGGTGAGGAGGCAGCCCGTTGTCGACCCAGGCCTTCTTTGGTGGCGGTCGCGTGGGCCAGTGACAGTGCATAGGCTTTCGTCCACCGTGGAGGTGGTACATTACCGTGCCAGCGAGGAGGACGAGCACGTCCGTCGCTACATGGTTGCGTTGGAGGGCAGGTTCTCCAATACCTGGCAGGTTCTTCAGGGATCTCACTGGAGCTATGATCATGTGATGGTTCCTTCTCTTTGGGTGTCCACCGCCCGCGCTGATACTCGTTGTTTGCTAGGGTTCTAGCTGTATTAGTGATGTTAGATGTATGATACTATTCGAGATGTATTAGTGATAATATTTGACGATGTACGGATGCAAGAGATGATTTAGTTTTGCTTATTGAATGCATTGCTAATTTGAATACTAAAATTGGAGATAATTGAATGCTCAAATTGGAGATAATTGAACGACATTTTGGGTTGACTTTAAATCTGTCGGGACTCCACCATACATGAGAGAAGAAGAATGTCGACTGTTGTCGTGGGGGTCGTTCCTCCTCTTCTTTCTCGTGATAGACCCTTTGGTAATGCACGGGAAGGAAGGGAGGAATGACCATCACCGACGGTCGCAAATGTCAGAGAGGAATCAGTGAGGGAAAGTCTCCACCATATATGAGAGGACAAAGAATCCCGACTGTTGTTGTGGGGGTCGCTTCTCCTTTGTTCCCCTGTGCTAGACATTTTAGTGTAATGCACTTGGGGACTAAAGGAGGAGCGACCATCACCAACGGTCGAATGTATACACCACGTGAGTTCAGAGTTTTCAAGAAAAGACTCGACATACCGATAGTCAACCCGTGATGAATAATAATGATCTAATTTAGGTTTGTAGTACATATATTTAATTGTAAAAGTTTAATCTTTGAACTATGAACATAGGAAATGTCGTCATCACACGATGAAAGTCTCCCGGGGGAGTGCGACTAGTGCAACGACGACCGGGGTCTGTGTGACAGGCCTCACCTGAACGAAGGTCGGTGCTTCAAAGATTAAGCTCCGTGGAGACCTTCGATGTTGAAATGGTGCATAGCATTTACAAGTTTTTTTCGTAATTAAGCACGACTTCTACTACTTCAACGTGTAATTTTCATATTTTACAATTCAACTAGCTTATCACATGCCATGCAAGACGTTATATCTTGGAGAGGATGGATTTTGAAGATCATGAAAGTATGGAAACAAAGAAAATTCACCTAAGCACCCATCATGGTATGGATTTTGATGTAAATCTACAGAATTCTGAGAGCGTATCCCATTTTATTGCCCAAATTAGGAAGCACTTTGCACGATGTATGATTTTCATGAGGGTATGCTTGTCACCATGGATCTTGGTGATCCTGACATCGCCCAAGACAATATGGACATTTGGGTCCTTGTTGATACGGTTCCAATTCTACCGCTATGTGAGTTTCTCAAACATAGTTATTAAGTAATTTGTATTGTTTATTTCAAAATAGTTGACAACTTATTTCCATTGATAGCTTATTTTCATTCTTCAAAGAATGTGCAGAAGATGGTAGACAGAACCTATTACACCGATGGCTCAGAATTAACTTATCAGGAGAAAAATCATCTGATCTAATTTATTACTAATCTTGAGAATTACAATATCTATTATCAAACTCCTCCACATTATGGTCAATATGTGCCACTAGTGCACGTGTTAAACTATGGTAACATCCATGGAGATGTCATGGTAAGATTTTTTACTATTACGACATATGTGCATCTTTTGCATAAATTCTTCTAAAACTCAACTACATTGCTAACTACGAAGTTATTACTATGTTTTTCAACAGAAAATCCCGAAGGATTGTGTGTCTCATCTGATGTTTCAGAAAGGTTGCCTTGATGTTTTGAACTTGCGGCCAGGTCATCCTACGAATCACTCCTGTTCATACCGGATTTCTAAAACCGATGAAGACATGACAATCAAAGATTGGAAAAAATGTATGGTCAATCGTAGGGAGCTACTTGGAAGCAACATTGTGCGAAGGGCAAGAATTGGAGACAGGATAATCTCCATTCTCCATAATCGAGAGTCAGGGCCTATCTTGTTTTATGCTATTTTACCTAAGAGAGGGTAGTAGGTCCTATGAGAGAGAAGTAGGTCCTAGTTGCAATGTGTTATTATGTGCTAGAATGTGTTAGAGTTGAGGATGAGGAGGAGGAGTTGTGATTATGACTAGTGACCAACTTGCTAAATGATGTCTCATTGATGAAAATGATGATTATGAGGAGGTGTTATATGACAATAATGTATTATGATGATAAGTTGTTAATGATATGATGATGATGATATTTATTACATCACTGGGTGAAAGAACCGCGGATTAGTTTCAAGTGGATGGACATCCACTTGAAACTAGTCCATGGTTCTTTCACCCAATGATGTAATAACTCATTATGATGTAAAAACAATCTCTAAATTGCTACTGTATGAAAACTTGTATAAAGGTGTATGAATACGACATGAAATAAAAAAGAAAGAGAATATGGAATAATAGTAGTAGCGCGGGCAATGAGACATGCTACTAGTAATTACCAGTAGAGCCCTTTTCAGGAAGCGCTACTACTAAGTGGATATAACAGTAGCGAGGGTAAACACACGCTACTGCTAACCTTTAGCTGTAGCGCCATAGCAGTAGCACCGTCACCCGCGCTACTGGTAGGCCAAAAACCCATGCTACTGCTAGACTTTTCCCTAGTAGTGAAAGGGGAACATATTCTGTAGAAATATAGGAACCAGAATGGCAATCTCGTCGACTAAGCGAACTAGGACGTGCGTCATGATACTGAAGAAGGATGGTGGGAACACCAACTCGAAACTGACAAGACATTGCATCAAATCATTCTGTAACCTTCGTAGGATTTATGGATCGATTACCTTCTGAGAGATTGCATTGAGAAATGCACATAGCTTCACAATGGCTAATCGAACGTTGTCCGGTAGAAGCCCCCTCAATGCAACCGGAAGCAATTGCGTCATAATCACGTGGTAGTCATAAGACTTTAGGTTCTGGAACTTTTTCTCTGCCATATTTATTATTCCCTTTGTATTTGACGAGAAGCCAGACGGGACCATCATACTAAACAAGCATTCAAAGAAGATTTCCTTCTCTTCTTTGGTAAGAGCATAGCTGGCAGGATTTTGATACTGCTTTGGATGCATGTCGTCTTTTTCGTGCATACATTGTTGGTTGTCCCGTGCCTCCGGTGTACCTTTTGTCTTCTCATACATGCCCAAGAAGCCTAGCAGGTTCACGCAAAGATTCTTCGTCACGTGCAACACATCGATTGCAGAGCGGACCTCTAGGTCTTTCCAATAGGGTAGATCCCAAAATATAGATTTCTTCTTCCACATGGGTGCGTGTCTGTCAGCGTCATTCAGAACACCCTTTTGTCCCACAATTGTAAAATTTCTTCAACTAATGGCCTTAGGTACACATCAATGTCGTTACCGGGTTGCTTGGGGCCTTGGGTGAGCACTGGAATCATAATGAACTTCCGCTTCATGCACAACCAAGGAGGAAGGTTATAGATACATAGAGTCACAGGCCAGGTGCTATGATTGCTGCTCTTCTCCCCAAAAGGATTAATGCCATCTGCACTTAAACCAAACTGTACGTTCCTTGCGTCATCTGCAAAGTCCCGCCACTTTCTCTCGATTTTTCTCCACTGCGACCCATCAACGGGTACTCTCAACTTCCCATCTTTCTTATGGTCTTCTTTGTGCCATCGCATCAACTTGGCATGCTCTTTGTTTTGGAACAAATGTTTCAACTGTGGTATTATAGTAGCATACCATATCACCCTAGCAGGAATCCTCTTCCTGGGGCGCTCGCCCTCAACATCACTAGGGTCATCGCGACTGATCTTATAGCGCAACGCACCACATACCAGGCATGCATTCATTAGGGCATGTATCTTCTGCACCTCTAATCCTAAAGGGGAGACAACCTTCTTTGCTTTGTACATACTGTCGGGCAATTCGTTGTCCTTTGGAAACATCTTTTTTAACATTTTCAGCAACTTTTCAAATCCCTTGTCAGATACACCATTCTCTGCCTTCCATTACAGCAATTCCAGTGTGGTACCCAGCTTTTTCTTGTCATATTCGCAATTTGGGTACAACAATTTCTTGTGATCCTCTAACAAGCGCTGCAACTTCAACTTCTCATTTTCACTTGCGCAGTTTCTCTTTGCATCAGCAATGGCCCGACGATCATCAGCGGGCTCATTTGATGCCTCTTCTTCAGCTTCTTCCCCCATTGTAGTACCATCGTATTCAGGGAACCCAGGATAGCTGTCATCGTCCTCTTCTTCTGCATTCTCTTCCATTAGAACCCCTCTTTCTCCCTGCTTGGTCCAACAGTTATAGTCGGAGATGAAACCGGACGTAAACAGGTGGACATGAATGACTCTTGAGCTAGAGCAATTGTTATCATTCTTACAGACAGCACATGGACAACACATAAAACCATCATCCCGCTTGTTTGCCTCAGCCGCACACAGAAAACTATGCATGCCATCAATGAACTGGGGAGAGCGTCAGTCATCGTACATCCATTGTCGGCTCATCTTCATTACACAACACCGAAAAGACCAAATTAATACAAGTTCATACATAAAGTTCATACACAGTTATTCTCATACAACAACATACAAACTCTCTAGCTAAAGCATTTAAATGCAACAACAAATGCGATCAAGATCACAACTAAGGTAACAATTGATCCAACAGCATAGTGATACCAAGCCTCTATATTAACGGCATATTTTCTAATCTTTCTAATCTTCAAGCGCATTGCATCCATCTTGATCTTGTGATCATCGACGACATCGGCAACATACAACTCAAATTTCATATTCTCTTCTTTAATTCTTTTCAAATTTTCTTTCAAATACTCATCTTCTTTTTCAACTAAATTTAACTTCTCGACAAGAGGGTCTGTTGCAATTTCCGGTTCACATTCCTCCTAGATAAAAATATCTATGTCAACTTGATGGGCATAATTGTCATAAATGCAAAATGCAACAAATATTTATAATATAGAATATACCACATCCGAATCATAAACCGGACGAGGGCCGACGGGGTCGGATATCAAGACCATGGCACTATGTATAACAAACGATCATACAAGTAAGAAAATTATACAAGTAACTATCTAAACCATACAAATAAGATTTTTTTAAAGGTAAGAACAAGTGGCTCACCAAGGTGGTGCCGGTGACGGGACGGTGCGGGCGATTGACGGTAGTTAGGACGGGGACGGGAAGGCACTAAGTAAACCACACCTACACATATGCAAACCAAGAAGTTAATTTGAGCTCAAATTGCATATAAATCGAATAAACTCCCACATAATTACTCCCAAACTAAAACCCACAAATCACTATACTTATAGAGCATTGCACGAGCTAATCTAGCAATGAGAGATGAAGGGACAAAGTTGCTAACCTTTGTGAACACTTGGAGAGATGGGGGTGCCTCAAATCTTGACAAATGTTGGCAAAAAAATGGAGGATGAGCTCGAGCTAAGGGGAAGAACAGAGACGGCAAAGGAGAAAAAAGAGAAATGGGCTCGGGCTGGACGAAGGGTTTATATAGGGACATCTTTAGTCCCGGTTGGTATACAAACCGGGACTAGAGGTTTACCACTAGTCCAGGGGCTCGTGGAGGCCCCAGCCTGACACCAGTCAGCCACCACCCCTTTAGTCCTAGTTTGTATCACAAACCGGGACTATAGGTCAAAAATGAACCGGGACTAATGATGCCCGTACCCCCGTCTGCTCCTAGCCGTTGGAACCAGACCATTAGTCCCGGGCCAAAACCAGACCGGGACTAAAGGGGCGGACGAAAGGTCTGTTTTCTACTAGTGGTGCCGTGTTGCCTTGTGACCTCCTCATGAGTCCTCTCGGATGTTTCTTATTTTTGTATTTTTTTTCTACCGATATAAATAAGTTTTATGGAATTTTTGGAGTCGGTTGACTTACCGTCTCACATACCTACTCCGTTTTTGGGGTTCTAGGGCGTTCTGGAAGGTCTCTTGTATGTGTTCCTTCGGTGTCATTGTTTGAATAATATTAGTTTCAACATTAATGGGCATACCTGAGATGTACTATCCCCGTCCTGGTTTATTGGTCCCCATTGTAATCTGTGTCAAATTTTGACCATAAATTGAACTAACAAAATGTTCATGAATTTCACTAAAATTTATATCATTGAAAACTATGTTCAAATATCCAATGATATAACTTTTTTGACATGCACTAACATTCTGTCAGTTAACTCTTTGGTCAAATTTTTGCACAAATTACAAAGAGGACTAATAAACCAGAACAGAGGTAGTAATGTTTAATTGTTTGCCCATTAACCACTCCTGGATTAGTGCCCTCGGCATTGTTGATCTTGATAGCTCCAGAGCGATAAACTTCTTCGATGACATATTGTCCTTCCCGTTTAGAGAGAAGTTTTCATGCAAAAAAACTGAAACACAAATTGTACAATAGAACTTGATCACCCACTTTAAATTCCAGTTTTTGGATTCTTTTGTCATGCCACCTTTTAACCTTTTCTTTAAACAACTTGGCATCTTCATAGGCTTGGATTCTCCACTCATCTAAAGAGCTAATGTCAAATAACCTCTTTTCACTAGCAAACATAAAGTCATAATTAAGTTCTTTAATTTCCCAATAAGCCTTATGTTCTAATACAAGAGGCAAATGGCACGCTTTTCCATAGACCATTTTTATATGGAGACATACCCCCATGAGATTTTTATAAGCAGATCTATAAGGCCATAATGCATCATCAAGTTTCTTAGACGAATTCTTCCCGGATCTATTAACTGTCTTTTGCAAAATTAAATTTATTTCTCTATTGCTCAATTCAACTTGACCACTAGACTAAGGATGATAAGGTGATGCAATTCTGTGGTTAACATCATATTTAGCCAAGAGTTTATGGAAAGCACCATGAATAAAATGTGAACCACCATTAGTCATCAAAATATCTAGGGACTCCAAACATCGGGAATATAACTTCTTTAAGCATTTTAATAGATGTATTGTGAATAACACTACTAGTTGAAATAGCTTCTACCCACTTAGCAACATAATCAACAGCCACTAAAATATGAGTATACCCATTAGAGGAAGGAAAAGGTCTCATACAACCAAATCCCCAAACATCAAGTGGTCAATAACAAGTGAATAATTCATAGGCATTTCCACGTCTACCAATATTACCAATTCTTTGACATTCATCACAAGAAAGGACAAACTTACATGCATCTTTGAAGAGAGTAGGCCAATAAAAACTAGACTGTAATACCTTATGTGCAGTTCTGTCTCCTACATGGTGTCCTCCATAAGCTTCGGAATGACACTTCCGTAAGATATGTTCTTGTTTAACACCATCTATCCCTTCTTTATATAGATGTGGTTCATCCCAAAAGTAATGTCTTAAATCAAAGAAGTTTTTCTTTTGTTGGTATGTATAGCTAGGTGGTATATATTTAGCAACAATGTAATTAGCGTAGTCTGCATACCAAGGATTATTACGAGAAGTAGAAGCATATATAACAACTAATTGTTCATCAGGAAAACTATCATCAATAGGTAGTGGGTCATCAAGAACGTTTTCCATTCTAGACAAGTTATCTGCTACAGGGTTCTCAGTTCTCTTTCTATCAATAATATGCAAATCGAATTCTTGTAGTAAAAGAACCCACCTAATCAATCTAGGCTTAGCATCTTTCTTTTCCATAAGATATTTAATAGCAGCATGATCGGTGTGAATAGTAACTTTAGAATCAATAATATAGGGTCTGAATTTATCACATGCAAACACAACTGCTAAAAATTTATTCTCAGTAATATCATAATTTCTTTGAGCACTGTCCAGCGTCTTACTAGCATAATGAATAACATTCAATTTCTTATCAACTCTTTGACCTAGAACAACACCAACATCGTAATCACTAGCATCGCACATTATTTCAAAGGGTAAGTTCTAATTAGGTGATTGAACAATGGGTGCAAAAATTAAGGCTTTCTTAAGCATTTCAAAGGCTTCTACGCAATCATCATCAAAAACACTTGGAACATCTTTTTGTAAAAGATTGGTAAGAGGCCTAAAAATATTAGAGACATCTTTAATTAACCTCCTATAGAAACCAGCATATCCAAGGAAACTTCTTATACCTTTGATATCATTAGGACATGGCATTTTCTCAATTGCATCAACTTTAGCTTTGTCTACTTCAATAGCTTTTTCAGAAAGTTTATGCCCAAGGACTATACCTTCATTTGCCATAAAGTGGCACTTCTCCTAATTCAATATAAGATTATTTTCTTCACATCAGCATGAAATATGGATTCGAATCTGCCCCTTATAGAATAACGCATAAACTAGGGTTTAACCTTCTGTCACTCTTGCAACCCTATCATCTACTTATTACTCCACAATGCCTTCCCTTAGGCCCAAATATGGTGACGCGTCTTGTAGTCGATGACCACACGACACCACTAAAGGAAACAACAACATATATATCATCAAAATATCGAACGAATACCAACTTCACGTGATTATTTATAACAAGACTTCTCCCATGTCCTCAGAACAAAAGTAACTACTCACAAATCATCTTCATGTTCAAGATCAGAGGTGTATTGAATATGCTTGAGGATCTGAACATATAATCTTCCACCAACTAGCATCAACTACGAGATGTAATCACACTACTAGCAACCCATAGTAGGTACCAATACGAGGTTTTGATACAAACATTGAATACAAGAGATGAATTAGGGTTTGAGATGAGATGGTGCTGGTAAATATGTTGATGAAGATTGGTCCTCCCATGATGAGAGGATTGTTTGTGATGTCAATGGCTTTGATTTCCCCCTCCCAGAGGGAAGTTTCCCCAGCAGAATCAATCCGCCGGAGAGCACTCCTGCTCAGGTTCCGCCTCAGATGACGATGCTTCGTCCTGAAAGTTCTTTTATTTTTTTTCTAGGGCAAAACCCTTCATATAGAGGAAGATGGGCACAGGAGGCCAGCTATGGGCCCCACAAGGCATCAGGGCGAGCCCTCGGGGGTGGCCACACCCTGTTGCCTTATGAGCAATAGGTGGCCCC
Organism: Aegilops bicornis; assembly: GCA_021605145.1. Lineage (NCBI taxonomy): Eukaryota > Viridiplantae > Streptophyta > Magnoliopsida > Poales > Poaceae > Aegilops > Aegilops bicornis. The sequence goes on along the minus strand of CM038675.1, from coordinate 64,898,922 downwards.
CCTCTGGTATTACTTTGCTCTATTATTTTTCATATATTCATAAAAAATCTCTGTGCAGTTTCAGGTCATTTGGAGCTCCATAGAATAGTTATCTCTGTTGTAGCTTTTTTAGGTCCAGAATTCCAGATGCTGGTAATTTCCCACTCCATATAAATCTTGCAAACTAAGAGAGAATAATATTAGAATTGCATCATAAAGTGGAATAGTGACCCAAAACATTATAAATAACAGTAGGAAAACATGATGCAAAATGGACGTATCACCGGCACGTCCGCGGGTGCCACTGGCAGCAAGGAAGAGTAGTGCATGGTAGGTCGCCGTTGCTCGTGTCCCAGGAAGGCCACCGCTCCTCCCTTCCCGTCGACGTCAAGCTTGGTGGTCTCGACATCGTCAGCCGATTAGTCGCTTGGCGGCGATGTGAAGGCGGACAAATTCACTTCCTGGGCCTCCAGAGGCAGAGGTTACAGAGGCGGAGCTGGAGAGTGCCGAGGCGGAAATGGAGACAGTGAAGCTTCACTTCTTGGGGATCATGGCCGGACACGGGAAACGGGTGCTGGCGACCATTTAGATTAGGTATTAGTTATACCTTCAGAGTTGGACTAGCATCGCTATGATGTAAATGTAATGAAATTTGTCATGTTTATATGAAATTCGGACGTGCTTATATGAAATTCGGACGTGCTTATATGAAATCTGCCCATTTTGATCGAATTTTGTGCGGTTGCTTCGAGTTGTATTAAAAATGTACGCGGCTACGGTTGGAGGGTGGCCCGCCACATCCGTGTCTGCGGACTGGTCCCCTGTCCATGGACGAATGTGGGAGAAAATTTGCAGGTTGCCGTTGGAGATGTCCTAAGGAAGATTTTTTCCATGGGTTGATTACCTGCTCAATCTCTGTCTCGCTTTGGGATCTCATGCAGCAGGTATGGCCACTGTCCACAGAACGATAAACTAACGGGTGGGGCTAGGTCTCAGTCGACTGAAACTTAATTAAGGCTAAGTCAAATAACATAACATGTAAGAAAATAAAAGGAAGAACTGAAAAAAAAAATTTGCACGAAGCTCAATGTAATATCTCATGAATATAGCACTAACTTTACTGTTAAGTCTCAGTTGACTGAGATTTAGCAAGATTGTAACCTAATTGACACTGGTCCCGAAGTGGTTGTTTAGCCTGTTGACGGAACAAAGCAAGGAGGTTCGGGCCATGATCATCATGCTATTGTCGCGTATTTGGTCCTTGAGAAGTCACCAGGTGCACCAAAAGGCCGTTCCCTCTCCAGAGATTAAGAAGGCATTTTATTGTAGCTACCTTTCTTCATTTGATCAAGTTCAGAAGCCTAGTATGGAAGATATCGTCAAAGGTAAAATGTCACTGGAGAAGGTCCGTGTCACCACGACGCCTGTTGCTAAACAACATGCACCCTGGCCTAGACCTCCTTTAGGCTGGGTTGCATTATCTATCTATGGACGGTTTGTTCATGCCGAATACTGGTCTAGCTGGCACAAGCATGGTTCTCAGAGATGCCGAGGGAGATCTTGTCGGCTAACAGTACTCTCTCCGTTTTTTTAGTCTGCATATAAGATTTGGTTAAAGTCAAACTTTGCAAAGTTTGACCAACTTTGTTGAAAAAAATATCAACATCTACAATACTAAAGCTATATGGTACGAAAATTAATTTCATGATGCATCTAACAATATTGATTTCATATTGTGAATCTTGATATTTTTTTTATGAACTTAGTCAAAGTTGACAAAGTTTGATTTTGACCAAATCTTATATGCAGACTAAAAAGAAACAGAGGGAATACTTATTTACTGTAAAGATGCCTCGAAGCTGAAATCAGTGCTACACTAGAAGACATGTCTATGAGCACACACAGGGGCGGAGCCAGAAATTTTGTGAAACTTGGGCAAGTTTAAGCCTAATGGTATAATATAAAATTAAAATCTAGTGGTTGAACCAAGGTTTTTTTTTCTTGATACTGGCTTTTCCAGGTAGGGGCCAAAAGAATTGGTTTTTGAAAAATCTCAAAAACTTTCGGCTTTTTTGGCCTAAAAGCATTTATACACTTTCGGCTTTTTTGGTCTACAAGCATTTATACAAATTTTGAATTCAAATTCATTTATTAGCAAAATATATAGTATTTTTACCCTTTATGTACGCAAATCTCTTTGTGTTCTAGCAGTCAACACATATCAATCCACTCCCTAAATGAGCGGGTTTGAGTCCTCTCTAACCCACCACGGCATAAAAAAAATTAAACACTAAAATCAAGCTGACAAGACTGGTAGTCGATCTCGCGACGCTGAAAGCACTTCCACACGGCTAGGGGCTATGTTTTGTGCTAAAATATGAATATGGGTTCTATGTTAACTACCTAAACATGTAGCAAAAAAATTTAGGGTCTGACGAAATATCCGTTAACTGGTCGGTTTCCAAAATATTGACCAGCAAAAAACCTTGATTCATATAGACAACATAGAAAATAGCACAAAAATCATGAGCCACAAATCTATAAACATTAATAATTAAGTGAATTTTGAACATGGTAGTCATACAAATGTAATTTTAAAGTGAAATATCCTCAATGACCAACTCCCCACGCTCTAATCTCAAAATTTAAACCTAAAAATAAGTCTATCAATCTCACCTAGTAACACAAGGGGGCAAGCAGCCGCCGGCTGATGATGCAAGCCGTTCCTGGGATGGATCCGCTCCGGCTCGGCCCATTGCTGGCACTGCGCCCAGCCCAGGCCAGCCCAACCCAGGGTGTCGCCGTCTGGAACAGCCTAACAAGCGGGGTCACGGGGAGGTGGAGCCAACGCTCGATCGTTGTTCTTTTTTATTTTGAGAAAAAAGATCGTGGTCCTCACCTCGAGTAAAACAACCACAGTGCTTGCTAGGCCTAGGCTAGTAGCCCAGTACTCCAGGTCAGCTAACCCATTCATTTACTGACGGAAGGAAGCCCATTAGCTGATTAATGAAGCACAACTAGCCCAGCTGCCCGGAATATCCTATGTAACGCACGTTGCGGCAAACTGTCGAGGAAACGCACAGGGTTCACGCGCGAGCGACGCAATCCGGGGAGGCCCGTTAGCGGTTAGCGTAAGTATGGGCGGGTAGTTTCTCCCGGTTTTGGGAACCTTCTAGAAGGTTCCCCGAATCAGTTTTTTTCCTTTTTTTTTGGCTGGTTTTCTTATAGGTTTTTTCTTTTTCGTTTATTTTCTATTATGTTTCTTTTTTATTTTCGTTTTGGCTTTATCTTTCCTGTTTCTTTCTTCTTTTTTCATTTCTTTCCTTTTTCTGTTTCTTTCTTCAAAAAATAGGAAATTTTAAAAATGTATAGAATCCAAAATTGTTAGCAATTTTGAAAATATTTTCAGCGTTTTCAAAAAAAATCGTGTTCTCAAAAAAATATTCAAATTTTTTAAAATATGTACTTGTTTTCAGAAAATGTTCGCTTTTGAAATATAGTTTGGGATTTTAAAAAATGTTCCAGTTATTCTAAATTCCTAAAAATGTTCACAAATTCCAAAATTGTTCATGCTTTCAATTTTTAGGAGTTTCAAAAAATGTTCCAGTTTCAAAAATTGTTTCCATTTTCAATAAATGTTTCGGTTTTCAACATTGTCCATGTTCTTTTCTTAAATCAAGAGTTTCAGAAAATGTTCCCATTTTCAAAGTTTGTTCCGGAGTTTAAAAAAATGTTCGTCTTCACAAATTTCGTTTGCTTTTTTTATTTTTTGGGAGTTTAAAATGTTCCTGTTTTCAATAAATATTTGTGTTTTCAAAGTTGTTCGTGTTTTCTAAAAAACTGAAGAGTTTCATAAAATGTTCCCATTTTCCAAATTTGTTCCCGAGTTTAAAAAAATGTCAGTGGTTTCTAATTTTGTTCGCATTTATTATTTTCTTCGGGAGTTTAAAATGTTCCTGTTTTCAATAAATGTTTGTGTTTTCAAAATTGTTCATGTTTTTTAAAAAAAGTCAAAAGTTTCATAAAATGTTCCCATTTTCCAAATTTGTTCCGGAGTCAAAAAAATGTTCGTGTTTTCAATAATTGTTCGCATTTTTATATTCTGTTCGGGAGTTTAAAATGTTCCCTTTTTTAATAAAATGTTTGTGTTTTCAAAATTGTTCGTGTTTTTCAAAAAAATTCAGGAGTTCTGGAAAATGATCCCATTTTCAAAATTTGTTCCGGAGTATAAAAAAATGTTCGTGTATCTAAAAATTGTTCGCGTTTTAAGATTTTGTTCGGCAGTTTAAAATGTTCCCGTTTTCAAAAAAATGTAACTTTTTCCAATTTTTCTCAGAATTTCAAAAGTACACGATTTAAATTTTTTCATAGATCCTAAATGTGTTCGTACTTTTGAATTTGTTCAAAGTTTAAAAAAATATTCCTGTTTGCAAACTTCGTTCAAAGTTTTGAAAATATGTTCCCGTTTCTCAAAATTGATCATTGATTAAAAAATGTTGATTTTTTCAAGAATAATCAAGATTTTCCAAAAAATATTTTATGTTTTAGAAAACTGTTTGAGTTCCTTTTTTTCTGAAATACTATTTACTATGTTTGACAAAATCGCGTTTCAAAATAATATACACATTTGCAGAGAAAAGGTTGCGTTTGAACTTTATTTAAAAATCGGATCTGTTGTTGGCGTTCCTTCTCAAAGGTTTGCGCTGCAGTTTTAGTCAGTAACTAATGTTAGATCAAGTGGCAATGGACTATAAAGCGTTGCAGGAGGTCTACGGTTCGAACCTAGTCCATCGTGTATAATTTTTTGCGGTTTATTCGCCCGCTACACGCTACAGTATGGCATGCTCCGATGGGCCGGCCCAGTCGGGCGGTCCCCTGTGCGAAGCCCCAACTGTGTGCCGCAATAAGCGTCACATAGAAGCTCCCCAGCTGCCCGGGTAACCCCAGATGTATCAGGGGCCATCATAGCGCGCGCGTGCCTCGCAAGCCTGGGCAAGTGCCCATGGTCGCCGGGCGGTGGCTCCACCACTGTAACTACTAGCTGACCTGTTGCGCTGATGGCGCAAAGGACGAGAGTGAACCAAGCTTTCAAACCCTGAGATATAGAATATTTAGAGACCGTTCATTAAATCTTTGTAGCATAGGGAAATAGATACATGTATGATGTTCCTACATAGTATTATATATATTACATTGAAGGTTGGTTCATAGGGACAAAATACTCACCACAGCTTGAGTCTGAGTCTGGATCATATGGGTATATACCTTCCTTCTTCAGTGAGTGACATGCCGCGCTTGAAATGCTCTGAAGTTCAACCACGGCACCATGAATCTTTAGAAGAGCCTGTCTGAGATTACAGATAGCCATTGAAGCAGTAGGTAGCTCCAGCAAGAACATGGATTTTTTTAGATGCAACACACGCTTCATCCACATTGTCGCACCTGGCGCAAAGGGCGGGAGGAAACCAAGCATTCGAACCAAGTAAATAAGAATATTAACAGACCAATCATAAATTTTTGAAGCATAAGGAAAATGATACTTAGATATGATGTTACATAGCGTTATATATTACAATGCATGCTAGGTTTATTAATAATGAACATATGTTCGTAGGAAATACATAATAATCTGCTGCATGTTATATTGAGACTACTGGCATTGCCACACAACATAGAACGTAGCTGATGGGTTAATCTATATACATGCGATTGCCGCAACTAACATACATAGCTGGGGATAGCTTAAGTTCAAAGTCCATCAACAGGATAGAAGCTCTGGAAAGACTGGCAGATGAACTATGGCAGTGATCTTCTCTAGACAAAGGTAATCACTTGATATTCAAAGAAAGCTGCTGTAGCTGGTAGTATCGGCATCTTCTGAAGGCACATAGGCTGTGGAAGTAGATCCTCTCCTAAGTGGATATACCGATGTGTTTTGGATTACCTGCATTTCACTCAACTGGCCAAGATGAGCAATTGCATTGTGAATATCTATAGCCGCTTTGTCGAGCTCGCGACCACTTATGGAATTGTCTGAGCATACACTTCCTTTAGCTGGGAGGTAAATCTCAGAAGAAGTGCTTTTAACCTGATATAAGTAGTCTGTAACATATGTTCAACGCGTGTAACATTGTCGCGACCACTTATGAAACCACATTGTCGCACCTTAGCACGCATGGTCTCCATATATTTCATTACTCGAGCAGCTGCAACGTCCATTGCATCTTCTATAGAATTGTATGAATAGCCAGACAATGTCATTGCTTCATCGTCACGTCGCTGATGTCTTTCCCCAACTTTGCAGCAGAAGAACTGACATTGACATATACAACTTACTACAAAACAAAGGCACATAACCTCTAAACCAATCTCCTAGTTCTGAAGCTTAAAATGAAGTACACCATGACAGAGTATATAAGAGAACATGCATTGACTACAAATTTTCAAGTCCTGATACAAATTTGCATCTGTAAATAATATCTGCAATGTTTTTCTAAAAAATACTGTATAACGATAAAGGTGGCCATGTCAAAATAAAAGGAGACGTGATCTTTATCCCATATGATTTCAAAGTTTAGAACATTATAGGCATGATAAAGGAATAACTAATATGCCTTTATATCCTAGAACAAAGTGAGTACACAATTATAACGATAACAAAACCTGCAATAGGCAAAATAACCATGCACTTGATTTGAGGAATAACTAAATAGAGAGGAAGAGCCAAGGGAAAGGCTATTGAAAACATATCAAACACTGCACTACAATGATCAACGTACAGAGAGAGCTAAAGTGGTTTCTCGTGGTTAATAGGCAAGTTTCAATGGCCATGAAATGGTATGGAATTCCTGCTAGGAAATAAATACAGAGCAGTCTCTTAAAAACATATATATTAGTACAACCTAGATTGACCACAGATTTTATTTTGATATATTTCCTAAAACTAAAACATCTACCATTTCTTGTAAATTACCTTCAATTGTAACAGAACATGCATGGGCACCAATTAGTGAGCAGTTAAAATTTAATTGATTGAAAGAAAAAACCTGAAGCATTATAATGCTAGCTTCAATTATTTAAAATTTATATCATTCTAAAACCTACCCACCAAGAAGATTACATACACTGTATCTATGATATACAATGCGCACCAGAACTTATAACAAAGTTCAGCTAGTGCAAGCACCAATAAGTTATGTGATGATCCAGCTTGTGAGAAAAACAAATTTGACTCTGTATGTTATGAAGATCAGTCCAGAAACTTATATGTTTAATGAAGTGAGAAAAATAAAACAGAACATGTGGGCACCAATTAGTGAGCAGTTAAAAGTTAATAGATTGAAAGAAAAAACCTGAAGCATTATAATGCTAACTCAATTATTTAAAATTTATATCATTCTAAAACCTACTCACCAAGAAGATTACATACACTTTATCTATGATATACAACGCGCACCAGAACTTATAACAAAGCTCAGCTAGTGCAACCACCAATAAGTTATGCGATGATCCAGCATGTGAGAAAAACAAATTTGACTGTGTATGTTATGAAGATCACTCCAGAAACGTATATGTTTAATGAAATGAAAAACAAATAATAAAATTACACTGGCAGTAAGTGAAGGCTTTACTTTCATACCAAAGTAGTCTTGGGAGGCCAATGAACCAAAGCTGTGAGCGATCAATAGCACTGGCAAGGTGATGAGGGAGTCTACTGAACATCATCTCGATCCACACCATGACATGCCAATAAAACCATTCATAAATTTTGAGTACCATCATGCAGATTTTCTGGAAAGTAAAATACAAGAGACCGAAAAAATCTCACCAATTACTCCACCTATAAAGTGAGATGACAATTCGATCAGGATTAGTGTGCTCCAGCCTCCAGCCATGTCTTGGTTAAAGATTCAATAACACCAAAGATATATTCCACCTGTAGCAAGTGAACCAATAACACTTGGACTAATTCCCCTGTTATAAACATGCAAACAGGCGAACGGTACAAAAAGGTCAGGAATGCTATGTTTATCAAGAGTACTATTATTAATGTTGCGAACAAGTTCAGTCATTTAGCCACTGTCAACCTCGGGCTCCGGTATCACATGGCTGAAGCAAGCTGGCAGCTCAAATATGATTAAACTGTCTCTTTGAACCATAAAATCATTCTCCTCAAATTTATATGCAGCACAAAAACAAATACACAAACCTTCATAATGACAAATAAAATCAGAAAAGTGTGAGTCTGAACCGTATCATCATTTGCCTCAAATTTATATGTAGCAATGCAGCTGAGAACAAAATAAGCAAACCTTCATATATACAAAAAATACACAAACTTTCATAATGACAAGATACTACTAATGGATAGAATCACTATTCAATGGCCACTGCAGCAACCATATACAAAAGAAAAGCATAGCGCCCGGCAAAACACGTGGTAAATTAGGACCAATGCTTCAGCAAGCAATTATTAAGCATGCATGGCGATAAAACACATGTCCTGCAAGGATGACTATAATGTATTAACACAATACCAATTCAGTTTCGGTATAAGAATCAACGAACAAGCCTATGCCTACTTAATTCTGTCACAATATGTAACCAGAAGTAGTTGATTTAGTGGATAGAAAAATATACAACACACTCACCCTTCTGATAAAAGAAACTGTCCTCTAGGAGGGACTCTGCTTTGGAAGCAACATTGATGTACTGAAGAAGTGTAATGATCTTTAGCAGAAAAGGTACATGATAAAAAAATATGAGCTCGATTTCAGTACATATAGAATACTTTAAAAATTATGAGCACGATTTCAGTGTATATAGAATACTTTAAATAGTTGAGTTATATATACGATGAGAATCAATCAACGCAATCTCTCTAGGGGTGCTATAGCTGCTGCTCTACCTGTATTTCAGAACACAGAGCTTATATTTTTTTGTCAATGCCTATCGATCCACAACTTTTGACAAGCTTAAGGATCGTGGCCAAGGCAACGTTCAAATGCAAGCGGGCAGAAGACTGACAACTAACACTTGTATAAGCCCAAATGTCACCATCACATTATCTGTGACTTTTCATACTGCTAAAATCCTAAAACTGTATGAACTATGAAGAGAATATATATTTAATTAACAGTGAAGGGCAGTAAAAGACCGCAGTACTGCACTGAGCGCAGCCTCCCTTGCCCGAGCCCCAGCATCCTCTCTGTTTTGTTTTTCTTTGATATATTGTAGAACCTTCTACATATATGACAAATATCCAGTATGCACATAAAATAAGCGGTTCATCTGAATTGGTGAACAAATATTTAAGAACCCTGTGAAATAATGAGCCATTAAGCAAACAAAAAAATCAGTATCTACAAATATAGACAAGGCGGCCGACAATCCAAACAAAAGGTTTACCTGATCGAGCAGAATTTCATTGACAAATTCCAAAAACAAAAATTGTCAGCACTGTGTCGTTGCAACAAAATCCTGCGAGATAGAAATAAAATTGGAACCACTATAAGAACAAATTAGCTCATGAACACATCATCAGACACGATAGGGAAAAATACTGCCAATATAAAGTACAGAGAAAAGAGAAGAGGCAAAGAGAGAGGAGCACCTTGGCAAGATTTTGGAGGAAGACGTCTTCGCGCTCCTTCAGTCGACGCCCTCATCCAGTGTTGTCCCAAGGCTCTCTTACTCTTGTTAAGTGTACTGGTCTCTTGTCGTCAAGGTCGGTGCGCTTGACCTGGCGCCATGTGCTACTGCCTTCAAGGCCCCAAGGCTCTCTTACTCTTGTTGTCCTCTCCCTCGAATGCAATGAACAATAGGTACATACACCATAGAGAAAATGTTAACAACTGAATATATGACATATCCTTCATCAATTATTAAATAAAAAATTGAAAATGAAGGTCATCTCATCAGCTCATAGCCTTCTCATCAATTTTTGCTTTTCACAAAGGCTTTTCAGTGTCACAATTAACCAAATAAAGAAGCAACCAGCAACACAAGCAACCAGCAGCAGCTAGCAGCACCAGAACCAGGACACACATCTAGCAGCACAAGTAGTAGCTGTAGCTCACAAAGCAACTGCGCAAACACACAGTACAGCACAAGCACAAAATCAAAGGGAGACAGAGAGGAAGCAGGAGCTCATCACTCGACAGAGATGAGAACGAGCCGAGGAGGAGGGGCGTGAATGACAGGTGTGTGGACGGGCTTCTCGGGTGGATGGACAGTGGCGCGAGAGCAAGACGGAGCCGACTTTCTTGGCGGCCCGCCCTACCACTGCCGAGACGACGGCGACGGTGCTGTGGACAATCATGCCGGCGCTTGTAGCCTCGTCTGTCCCTCCCGCTCCAGATCGAGAACCTAGGAGGAGACAAGGAGTGGTGGCCGACGCGAGGGGATGCGCTGGAAGCCATGGACTGAGAGGGATGTGAGCCACAGGGAAAGCGGGAGGAGGTGGAGATGAGTGGTGGGAGAGGCCGTGGCGGCGGCGAGGGAGAGGGCGCGCAGGAAGAGGCAACTTGTCATCACCTTGCATCGGTCGAGCCACCGCCGGGAGGCCCAGATCTCCTCTTCCTCCTCCAAATCCCGCATCTCTCCTCTTCCTCCAGATCCGGGGCTGGCTTACGCAGGGGAGGAGAAAGGGGTTGGCGGTGCGGGAGAGGAGACGAGGGAGAGGGAGGAGAGGAGGCAGACGAGGCGCGGGGTGGCTCGAGGCGGGGGAGCGGAGGCTCCATGGCAATGTCTGGCTCGAGGCGGGGGAGCGGCGGACGCGGTGCCGGCAGCGGCGAGCAGGAGAAAAGGCATGGGTTGCGGGGAAGACGGGTTAGGTCTCTCGCTACAGCTACTCGTTCGTTTTTTCTTTTTCTCTTGCTCGCTTCTCTACTCGCGCGGGACGCAACGCTCGCTTCGCCGGCACTATTCATAGGCCTACGTGGACACAACAGTTGTGCCTAGCACCCCGCTCATCCTTTATATGTTCGATGATCCAACCAAGCCCACTATCATCGTTATCTAAGTCAAAGCAAGTTTCCATTGGATTACTATAGATCCAAAACTTAAAAGTTATTTATCCACCGCTGTGCACAATCACACAAGTAAATCCAAATTGTTCCAAGGTTACTAAAATCTATTTATTCACCAATATAAAATCACTTCATAAGTGATACCCTCCTACTACTGTATCTAAAGGAGCACAAACACATAATAAAAGCAAGGTCAGCTTCTCCAGCAAGGCTCATACCACTGAAATTGTCATCTATTCTAATTAATCCAAATCATCCTCCCATGATGATCTTCTACTCGTAACATTCTTGGGTAGAGCTAGCAAAATCATCAAAGTCAACCAACTACAATCCATTTGTATCATCTTCATGCTCATGTCCATATGGGGCACATACCAAGCTACTAAGCTTAGGTTAAAATATCACAAATCCAAGTGCTCAAGTTATCTCCAACCTATAATCCAACTTAATATCCAAGATGATCCAATAGTCCAATACTACATTCATGCTAATCATATACTATACCTATATAAATCCAATATATCTCAGGTTGATCATGCTACACCCTAAAGTTCTCCAGTTTCAAGCTCATGCGAAAATATCAGAAATCCAAGTGTCCAATCTCAAGTTTAACTCCGACTTAGAATCCAAGCAGATATATCACTGAACCTAACACAAACAACATTTCTATTACTCCAATATCTTTGTTTTCTTTCCACTATTTCAACCCAAGATGATGTAATAGTCCATCAATTTTCACAATTCATATTATACTCATATAAATCCAATATATTTCCAATCTCTAAAGGTGTGCATCTCTAACTATGATCCAACCTCTAAAGGTCTCAAGTTCCAATCTCTAAAGCTGTGCATCTAGTACAAATCATAACTATGATCCAACCAAGCTCACTATCATGGTTATCTAAGTCCAGTACAAAGCAAGCTTCCACTAGATGACTATAGATCCAAAAACTAGAATTTATTTATCTACGAGATTTTTTTCAAGATCACAATCACCTAACTAAATCCAAACTATTCCAAGGTTATTAAAGATCTATTTATCCACCAATATAATATCACTTCATAAGTACTACCCTCCTTCTACTGCTGCATCTAAAGGAGCGCAAACAAATAATAAAGGCAAGATCAGCTACTCCAACAAGGCTCATACCACTGAAATTCTATTCTAATTAATCCAAATCATCCTCCAATGATCTTGTACTCGTAACATTTTTGGGGAGGGCTAGCAAAACCATCAAAGTCTACCAACTACGATTTGTTTGTATCATCTCCATGCTCATATCCATATTGGGCACATACAAGGTACTAAGCTTAGGTCAAAATATCACAAATCCAAGTGCTCAAGTTATCTCCAACCTACAATCCAACTAGTAATATCCAAGACCATCCAATAGTCCACCAATACCGCATGCATGTCAATCATATTACACATATAAATCTAATACATCCCAGGTTGATCATGCTACACCCTAAAGTTCGCAAGTTTCAATCTCTAAAGGTGTGAATCTAGTAGTAATATAACTATGATCCAACCATCTTCCCGCCTTACCCAATCGCCATCCCCTCGACGCTTGGCTCCAAGTACAGTCCGCTTCCAACAATGTTTTCATCCCTTTCGCCATACCTCATGTGCAATCCGCTCCCTGCCAGTCCGACCGGCATCCTTTGCCTGGCTTCGGGTTACTATGTGCGATGCCTCAATCCCACATCTCGTGTTTCCCTACCGGGCGCCGCCATAGCCACACAGGCAGTCGGCACCGCAATGGCTAACCCACGAGACACAGCCCGAGAGCACGACGTTACCTACCGCCAAGACCAAGGACGCACGGCGGGAGAACGTGTGATGCCAGATCAAGTCATTGGCACGGAACTCGCAAACAAGGGAAGGACACCAAGCCGAATTGGCGGGAATGAACAATGCACATGAGGTGTGGGAGAGGGTGAAAACCCTATCAGCCGCACCGGCTTTGCGCCAAGCCGTGCGGCAATGTCATACTTCAGGAGATCGAGTAAAGCTTCTCATGTGCTTTCTCATCGGCCCTCTCCAACTTCCTCCGCCTCCACTGGATTACTATAGATCCAAATATTAGAAGTTATTTACCCACCAGATTTGTTTTCAAGATCACAATCATCTAAGTAAATCCAAATTGTTCCAACGTTGTTAAAGATGTACTTATCCACCAATATTATATCACGTCATAACTACTACCCTCCTCCTACTGCATCTAAAGGAGCATAAACACATAATAAAAGCAAGATCAGCTACTCCGACAAGGCTCATACCACTGAAATTATCATCTATTCTAATTAATCCAAATCATCCTCCCATGATGATCTTGTACTCGTAACATTCTTCGGGAGGGCTAGCAAAATCATCAAAGTCTACCAACTACGATCCAATTCTATCATCTCCATGCTCATATCCATATGGGGCACATACAAGCAACTAAGCTTAGGTCAAAATATCACAAATCTAGGTGCACAAGTTATCTCCAACCTAGAATCCAACTAGTAATATCCAAGATCATCCAATAGTCCACCAATACCAAATTCATACAAGTTATCTCCAACCTAGAATCCAACTAGGAATATCCAAGATCATCCAATAGTCCACCAATACCAAATTCATGCTAATCATACTATACCTACATAAATCCAATACATCTCCGGTTGATCATGCTACACCCTAAAGTTCTCCAGTTTCAAGCACATGCCAAAATATCACAAATCCTAGTGCCCAATCTCAAGTTTAACTCCGACCTAGAATCCAAGCAGACACATCATTGAACCTAACACAAACAACATTTCTATTACTCCAATATCTTTGTTTTCTTCCATCAATTTTCACAATCATATTGATCATATTATATGCATATAAATCCAATATATATCCGATTGATCATATTCATATCACACCCTAAAGTTCTCTAGTTTCAATCTCTAAAGGTGTGCATCTAGTACAAATCATAACTATGATCCAACCAAGCCCACTATCATGGTTATCTAAGTCCAATATAAAGCAAGCTTCCACTAGATGACTAAATATTCAAAAATTAGAAGTTATCTATCCACCAGATTTTTTTTAAGATCACAATCATCTTATGTAAATCCAAATTGTTCCAAAGTTATCAAAGATCTATTTATCCACCAATATAATATCACTTCATAAGTACTACCCTCCTACTACTGCATCTAAAGGACCACAAACACATAATAAAAGCAAGATCAGCTGCTCCAACAAGGCTCATACACTAAAATTGTCATATATTCTTACTAATCCAAATCATCCTCCCATGATCTTGTACTGGTAACATTCTTGGGGAGGGCTAGCAAAATCATCAAAGTTTACAACTACGATCTATTTGTATCATCTCCATGCTCATATCCATATGGGGCACATACAAGCTACTAAGCAGGTCAAAATATGACAAATCCAAGTGCTCAAGTATCACTAACCTAGAATCCAACTAGTAATATCAAAGATGATCTAATAGTCCACCAATAGCGCATTCATGCTAATCATACCATACCTATATAAATTCAATACATCTCAAGTTGATCATGCTACACCCTAAAATTCTCTAGCTTCAAGCTCATATCAAAACATCATCCAAGTGCCCGATCTCAAGTTTAACTCCGGCCTAGAATCCAAGCAAATATATCACTGAACATTCCACAAACATTTCTATTACACCAATATCTTTGTTTTTTACCTACTAATTCAATCCAAGATGATGTAATAGTCCATCAATTTTCACAATCATGCTAATCATACTACACATATAAATCCAATATATGTCCGATTGGTCATATACTAGACCCTAAAGTTCTCCAGTTTCAATCTCTAAAGGTGTGCATCTAGTACAAATCATAACTATAACCACTATCATGGTTATCATCCAGTATAAAGCAAGCTTTCACACGATCACTATAGATCAAAAAACTAGAATTTACTTATCCATCAGATTTTCTTTCAAGATCACAATCAACTAAGTAAATCCAAATTATTCCAAGGTTATCAAAGATCTATTTATCCACCAATATAATATCACTTCATAAGTACTACTCTCCTCCCACTACTGCATCTAAAGGAGGACAAACACATAATAAAAGCAAGATCAGGTGCTCCATTAAGCCTCATACCACTGAAATTGTCATCTCCAAATCATCGTCCCATGATAATCTTGTACTTGTAACATTCTTGGGGAGGGCTAGCAAAATCATCAAAGTCTACCAACTACTATCCATTTGTATCATCTCCATGCTCATATCCATATGGAACACATACAAGCTACTAAGCTTAGGCCAAAATATCACAAATCCAAGTGCTCAAGTTATCTCCAACCTAGAATCCAACTAGTAATATCCAAGATCATCCAATAGTCCACCAACACCGCATTTATGCTAATCATACTATACCTATATAAATCCAATACATCTCAGGTTGATCATGCTACACCCTAAAGTTCTCCAGTTTCAAGCTGTCAAAATATCACAAATCCAAGTGCCCTATCTCAAGTTTAACTCTGACCTAGAATCCAATATATCTCCGATTGATCATACTACACCCTATATTTCTCTAGTTTCAATCTCTAAAAGTGTGCATCTAGTACAAATCATAACTATGATTCAACCAAGCCCATTATCATGGTTATCTAAGTCCGGTATGAAGCAAGCTTCCACTGGATGACTATAGATCCAAAAAATTAGAAGTTATCTATCCACCAGATTTGTTTCAAGAGATCACAGTCATGTAAGTAAATCCAAACTTCATAAGTCCTACCCTAAAGTTCTCCAGTTTCAAGGTTATTAAAGAACTATTTATCCACCAATATAGTATCACTTCATAAGTCCTACCCTCCTACTACTGCATCTAAAGGAGCACAAAAACATAATAAAAGCAACATCAGCTGCTCCAACAAGGCTCATACCATTGAAATTGTCATCTATTCTAATTAATCCAAATCATCCTCCCATGATGATCTTGTACTGGTAACATTCTTGGGGGGGGGGGGGGGGGGTTAGCAAAATCATCACGGTCTACCAACTACGATCGTATCATCTGCATGCTCATAGCCATATGGGGCACATACAAGCTACTAAGCTTAGGTCAAAATATCACAAATTCAGCTGCTCAAGTTATCTCTAACCTAGAATCCAACTAGTAATATCCAAGATGATCTAATAGTCCACAAATATCGCATTCATGCTAATCATAGTATACCTATATAAATTCAATATATCTCAGGTTCATCATGCTACACCCTAAAGTTATCCAGTTTCAAGCTCATGTCAAAATGTCACAAATCCAAGTGCCCAATCTCAACTTTAACTTTGTCCTGGAATCCAAGCAAATGTATCATTGAACCTAACACAAACAATATTTCTATTACTCCAATATTCTTGACTTTAACTCTTGTTCTAATTTAGGATCGGCACTGCAGTGCTCTACTTGGTGTTGGCCCTCGTGGCTGTGACTCACACGGTCCTTTGAAGCTTGCCAGGCTACGCCTTCCCTCCGCTACCACATCCGCCAGTCTCTTCAACTCTCTTACCTTGTCTACCGACTCTTTGTGGCGTCATCGTCTCGGTCACATGTGTGGCTCTAATCTCTCATCCTTAGAAAGATGTGGTATTCTAGGATCTGTCTCGCAATGTAACTTTAGAAGGGCAAGTTTGTCTGCTAGGTAAACACGTTTAGTTACCGTATCTTCATAGCGAGACTGTGTCTCGATGTCCTTTCAATCTTGTTCACTCTAATATTTGGGACCCAGCTCTCTTCGCCTCGAAAGGAGGCCATCGCCACTATATTATCTTTACAATTATTTCTCTCAACACAAGTCGATATATTTTATGCCTTCTTGTAGTGAGGTCTTATCTATCTATAAGAAGTTTGCCGCCTTGGTTCATACCCAGTTTTCCACTACTATACATGTCTTTCATGCAGATTCTGCTTGTGTGTATTTCTCTCATTGGTTGCGCGGATTCCTTGTTGAGCAAAGCACACTTGCTCAGTCCCCTTGTCACGGTGCTCATGCTTAGAATGGGGTTGTTGGCGCAAGCATCGTCACCTTCGTGGCGGCTAAGCGTTGATGACCATAGCCACCTATATCATCAACATGCATCCTTCCTCACTCTACAGGCGACATTCCTCTCGAGTGTCTTTGTGAGCATTCTCTCCTAACTACTCAACACTTCATTTGTTTGGTTGTGTTTGCTACGTTCTTCACGCACCAAACTATTTGATCAGTCTGTTGAATATGTCTTCTTAGATTACAGTGATAAGCACAAGGGTTATCGGTGTTGGGATCTTGTTAGTCGTCGGATGGGCATTTCTTCATGTGACTTTTGATTGAGTCTCGTCCTTTCTATCCGAGTCCATCCTCTCCTTCGGCCTCCCCCAATGACGATATTTCTTCCCTCAATTTTCCTGATACACTTATCACTCATTTATTGCCCTCGCCCACCTATCCCACTTATCCTCCCATACCATCATTATAGACCCCACACGCCGCCACATGCGGCTTCCCGCCTCGTTCATTACCCGAGGCTACCTCACCGCTCATCCATGAGGTTTCCCCGATGATTCCCCCTTATCATCTTCTTCATTACACTTGTGGTCCACGTGTTGTGGATCCTTCTAATGAGCCATCTCCCTGGACTACTATGGCCTTTCCTGTTGGCAATGCACCACCTAAAGCTCAGCCTACTTATGGTTTCCGAGCTCGCTCGCTTCTGCCTGTTGGCCCTATGGTTATTGGTTATTCTAGCGTCGCTTTTCTCGGGACGACTTCTTAGTATGACGCATTTGTTCATCATGAATAGCAGCATGCGATTGTAGACGAGATTGTTGCTCTTGCGCGCATAGGCATGTGGGATATCATTTCTCTTCCTCCCTGTTGCATGAGGTCTACATATACCCACCACCTGGGTATTCTCTTCCTGATGGCATGGGTTTGTCGTCTTCATCGCTCTTTTATGGCCTTAAGCAAACCCCTCGTGCCTACTTTGAGCATTTTGTCTTAGTGGTGATTGCGGCAAAGTTTTCGGCAAGTGCTCATGATCCTACACTTCTTGTCCACCTTTCAATTCGTGGTCAAACTCTCCTTCTATATGTCGATCATCACTGCGATGACTCTAAGTACATTGCCTTTGTGAAGGCTCATCATAGTGGGTTTCTTATGTCTGATCTTGGTCCTCTTCGCTACTTCCTAGGGATTGAGGTGTCTTCTACCTCTAATCGCTTCTCTATCAAGCTCATCATCACCTGCGGCTTTCCCGCCTTGTTCATTTCCTAAGACTACCTCACCTAGCTTGTCCCCAGTGATTCCCCCTCATCCTCTTCTTTACTACATTGGTCGTTTGCGTGTTGTGAATTCTTCTGATGAGCCAACTCCCTCAGCCGTCTTGCTCTGCCCTCCACTATATGCTTTGCGGCATTGTCGTCGCGGCTAGGATGGTGGCAAACTCACTGGCGCCGATGCCTTTAGCGCAACATCGCTAGATCCTTCATCCTCTCAAGTTGCATGAACGGCTGACCGTTTTTATTCTTTAGAACAACTCGATGAATTTAGTAGATCCTTTTAGGAGGCCCTCAATGACCATAGATCGAACCTATCCTATTTTTACAATGCGATGGCTGACTATAGGACTAGCTGTACCTACTATTTTTTTTTCTTGGGAGGGGACACTGCCACCATGGCTGCTAGCATTCCCTCTCTCAGATCATGAAGTGTATGGGAGTGAGACTAAGAAAATACGAGAAAGGAGACAATTACTAGCGTATTAGGGGAATGAGGCCCAAATAAAACTGTTGAGATGCCCACTACCAAAATGGTTGGTGTCTCCAAAGTGGGCCACACTTTTGATGCAAACAAGACCGCGTGGGATATAGTCATACTCTATCAAGCTCAAATAATGCATCATCTACTACCAGACATGATGGGCACATCGATCCATGTAGTGATTTTCATGGCAACAGTTGAGAGCTTGCCATCAAACATGCTCGCCAAGATGTGGACGATGTATAGGGACGGTCAAATTAAGCCTTTTAGCAAGCATGTGGTGGCGATGGTGTGGATGCTCCACATAGTTGCAGCTTGCCGGGTTTGACCACATGCCAAAGATGCAGCTAGCCTTCAACCTACATCGGTTTACAATGGTACGCCTCCTCTTACTACTTCATATGGAAAATTGCAGTATTGAGTTGATTTCTCT
Organism: Aegilops bicornis; assembly: GCA_021605145.1. Lineage (NCBI taxonomy): Eukaryota > Viridiplantae > Streptophyta > Magnoliopsida > Poales > Poaceae > Aegilops > Aegilops bicornis. The sequence continues at coordinate 64,879,696 of CM038675.1, read as the reverse complement.
TGCCCAAGCAATTGCGGTTTGTATTGAAAGTACGCTTCTCTGGCCCCACACAAATAGTTTAGTTTCTTTTAGGACTAATAAAGAAAATAGCTTGAGAGTTTACCACGTTCATAATAATCATGCAGATATTTGGTGAGCAGATATGTAGAAGTACGACTACTCGAAATTGGTGAGGTTCGTGTGCAAAATCCTAAAGGTCGTGCTACATCTACTTCAAATAAGTTTTACTTAATTAATACACTGTAAATATTTTAGAAAATAATTAGCACATTGCAATTATGTTTAGGATGCACTGAAGCAAGGAAAAACTAACAAATTGATGTTTGAAGATAGAAGACCAGTTGCCTTGATTTCATCTAGACCAGAGGAAGGTTAGCTTTAGTACCATGCATTTTCCACACAAACAATTGCCTACTCGAAGTGGTTCCCTCGATGTCCATTAGGTTGAACGATGGATGGGATACACAATATACTTTTGTGAGTTTGGTAAAAAAAATCCTACATAACAGCCAACACCAATTATATTGCAAAAATACTGAATTTGTATTTCCTTTTAACAAAAATCTCAGCCGTAAAAGAACTTTCATCAGATTTGGAGGAATATTATCTAAAGTACTATGTAAGTGACACCATATTGGTAATTAACTTAATATGGATCATGCGTTATTTCGAGATTCAAGCAATAGTACACTTTATTTCTGTATTCTCTTGCATAACTGTGATTATGAAACTAATATGATATTCTTACGACATTTTTTGCATGTTTACGCATCGCTTTGTTTATATCACTTCTCGAATTTATATATAGTACCAACTTTATAGAAATATAATGTGGGTGCATAACCATAATTTTTTAGATCAATCAAGCCAGTAAAGTGTGCAAGTTTATCAAACATACTTATTCTAGAAACATTCATATCTGCTTGCCATCAGAATATTTACCTCTATGTTCGCGCTACAATCTGATTTAACTTTTTGCAGGTTAAGTCAAACTTAGCGCCCTGCTACAAATCAGATTTTTCTAAAATATCGCTACCATGGCAACTTTAGTTTAATTCAAAATAAAGATATAACTACTTTTGATCGTTGTGTTTCTTCTTCGCAACTTTACCCTTCTTAGTTTACTCAACGGAACTATATATGAACTTATTTTTCTCAGTTACTCGGAGATCATAAAAATGGCATGCACCCATATTGGATTGCAGTCTTAAGTTTGAGTTTTTTTTAAGTGAAAATCGGTAGGGAAGGCCACTACTGAGCCAATTTCAGATTTTAATGGATACTGTACAGATGGTATGGTGAAAGTTCCAGATAATTCAAGTTAGCCAATTTGATATTCACTCTTTGTGCTCGATCAACTAGATGAGACAAAGTTAAGTCTATCTGACACATGACATTACTAAGTTTTCTTAATATCTAAGGCAAATATGTTGACCACTTTGTAGTTAATTGATAATTTTAATTGATGTATAAAAGAAAAATAAGTGCTCACACTATACTTGATTGTCGAGACATAATCTTGATGGTAGCTCATCTTCGAGTCTTAGTACTCAATCTTACACCAGTTTCCTTTGTTGTTGTTACCCTTGCAGATTCGTATGGAGGTCAAAATCCTGTATGGAGCCACCATTTTTTCAGTTCACGAACCTGCACTTCTGGATTACATATACAACAAAGGAAATATGCAGCTGATCTAATTATCTATACTTCCATTTCTTATAACAAGGTGCGCTTATGAAAAGTTTGCCACAACCCTTTCCTAAGAAAAAAACGTGATATTCTTCTTTGCCCTCACAACGTTGAGCAATAATAACCACCATAAGAGAATGCTAATAAGGCATATTCCCTTACTGATAATCCAAGAGTTAATGTTCTGTTCTTAACTGACGAGAAAGAACAGAAAACCAAATTTAGGATGCCTCTGTTTTTGTCGGCTTCTATACAGAGATTAGTGCATATGAACACGATTACAGGCCTTCTACTATGCAGTGAACTATACTTATGGTTCTCTTTCCCTCAAAGGTTATTTCTACTGTTACAAGACCATAGTGTGTATGAAACTATTTATCAAGCTTCAGTCATCCCATAGGCTTTGAGGTAAGTTTATAATGTTATTTGTTTGTTCTCAGGCATATAATCTTAGTTTTTGGAGAAACACCCATAATCCAAATCAGAACCGTTGTATGCTAGCTAGATTGTGTTGTGCAAATGAAGGAGCTATATCGAGAGGGATTATCTAGATGGGGATTATAGTTCACATAGAAATCTGAGATTATTTGCCACTAGAAATGAACACCGCCCTCAAAACATCAGCACTGTGCATGTCTTTACACAAAATTAGAACTCAATTTTTTTAGGATCATATAAAAGAACGGTGGAGCTTCTTAAGCAGGGAGCAACGCAATCAAACAGTAGTATATCTGGTAGGTAAGAAGATGAGTTGTTCCTTAGGTAGTGTATAAAAGATACTCCCTCCGTCCCAAAATAAGTGTCTCAACTTTGTACTAGAGTTGTACTAAGCTTGGGACACTTATTTTGGGACAGAGGGAGTAACTGACAGAAACCATGACTTTGTTAATAAGGCAACCATGTTAAGTAAATAAAAAATCCTCTTTCATCTAGTAGGCAGGAAGATAGGTTGTACTATGTAATTTACAGAAATGGTCAAGCATTTCCATACCTGATGATTTCATGAAAGCGTAGCTTTCAGATTAAACACCTTATAACCGCAGTTCCAAATGAGAAAAATTGTGTCGCAATTCAGGTGCATTGATTTTTAATATTGGAGCTGAGACCTGTCATGAGGGCATAACCTATTCATTAAACAAATAACATTTTCCTTGTTTTGCTCAGTACAATTTCATTCTCACAGCTGAGACCTATTTTGAACAGAGTTAGGCATCATCAATTCCATTAATCAAAAGACCTTTTTCCCTATTCTGCCCAATACAATTTCATGATCACAGCTGAGACCTATCTTGAACAGAGTTAAGGCATCAACTATTCCATTAATCAAATGACCTTTCCCTATTCTGCCGAATACAATTTCATGATCACAGCTGAGACCTATCTTGAACAGAGTTAAGGCATCATCTATTCCATTAATCAAATGACCTTTCCCTATTCTGCCCAATACAACTTCATGATCACAACTGCATATACTAGCAAATTTTATCAACAACGGAAAATTTCTGGAGATTAGAGCAATTATGCAACAAGAAAAGCAATGGAAATATTAATGATTGAAAAATAAACAAAGCATGATCAAAAGAGACGTCACACTTACAGCGATTGCTTCTGCAGCTAACATCTTCTGTCACAATCATCATAGCACCGGAATGCACTTGATCATAGTGCGGTCGATGTGAACTTGAGATCCTCGATAGTTGATACAAATGCTCAAAGATTGCCCCTTTAAACCCAAACCGAAGTACATATCCCCAATCCATGCGGCTGCACATAACATGTGGAAATTATAAGGAAAACGCTGGAAAGCATAGCCATCGGCTGGCAGGGAATGACTGACTGAACATGTGACTTTTGCGGTCATCCCAAGCACATTCAGGTGTGCATGCTACTGAGTTGCGCAGTTTACCCAGTAAATTAACCAACCACACACAATTGATCACCGAGCAACAGATCGGTAGAAGAACGGCTAGCTGATGCATAAACCGTGAACCACACAGCTGCTGCATTGCCATTTAATTACCAAATGGCGGAGCAGAGTAGATCTATAGCAGCAACAGTCTGGATTGTGAAATTCTCTAGCCACTTCCACGGCTGCTCATCTTATTAACCGTTCCTACCATGTGAATTTGCTTGTCCTAACAACGCAATGTAATGTATGGGTTGTTCATGGCAGCATGTATGGTTGTTTCTGATTCCTGAGGGGGGATGTGTGGTTGGTTTAGTACCTTTCTTGCGGACGCAGTAGTTGTGGTCGACGGAGCAGGCGTCAAGGTCGTCGAGGCCTCCTCCCCACCGCTGCCACCATCCATGGACGCTCAGATCAGAAACAAATGACAATTTTACAATCAATGGATTCCCGACAGAGGGTTGAAAGGCACGCACCGTCGTAGTTGAGGGTCGCGCACGCGGAGGCGGCAGCGGAGACGTGGCCGCGGAAGCGCCGACAAAGAGGAGGATCTGCGGCCTTGGGGCACTCTGCCGGGGCGCCGTAAGGGAGGGGGGCTCCGTGCCGTCGTGCGCCCAGCCGTCCACGGCGCCGCCGTCCTGCGCATGGTGCGAGGGGACGGGTGGCGCCGTCCTGCTCCATCCCCGCGAGCTGAGGCGAGCAAGAACTGGGCGAGGCGGCGAGATGCTCCATCTCCGTGGCGTCTAGGGTTCGTGGGCTGAGGCGAGCAAGATGGGTGCACGCATGCGTGAGTGCGGGGAGGGACGGCGGACGAAGAAACGGGAAACACTCATCAATCGGCCGACGGCGGAAGCGACGGGATGTGAGACGGCGACGGGAGGAGAACGCGGCGGCGGATTGTGTTGGAGACGGAGACGGACGACTGCTTCGTGTGGGGGACGGACGATTGCGTGGGCTACTGGGCTGGGTTTTCCTTTCCTGTGTTGAAGAACAACTTTGGTAAGTGGAGGCCACGCACCAACGGTCAGAAAAAACAAATACTGCAGCGCCTTACTGTAGCTTCTTCTGCCTTCTCAAAAAAACACGGTAGCTTGTGATTCCAAAATTTGCGAACGAAATTTTAAAAAAGAGGGAACCTTATTTTTCTGAAACTTTTGAAACATTTTTGGAATTTCGAACATTTTATGGAAAACCTGAACAAAAAAACAAACATTTTTTGAATTTTAAAACATTTATTAAAAAGTGTGAATAATTTTCAAAATTCCAAACAAATTTTGACAAACATGCGGAATTTCTAAAACCATGAAAAAAATTGAACATTTATTGAAATATTTGAACATGTTACGAATTTGCGCAAAAAAAACACAAACAAAATTTTCGAATTTTGAATTTTTTTTCAATACGCAAACAACTTTTGAATTTATAAAACAACAAAAAGGAAGAAAAAGAAACATAAAACACAAAAACGTAAAAATGGAAATAAAAATGAAAACCCAAAAAAGGAAACCAGAAAAACGACTAAATAGAACAAAAAAGGAATCAAAAAACCAGTCAAGAACTAGGAACCATCTAGAACGTTCCTAAAACCAGAACAAAACGCCTCTGCGTACCGCTAAAAATTAGGGACTTGCCCATTGCGCTCGCTGTCACGAACCTCCTATGCGATGCCCCGACTATTTGACGCAAAATGCATCAAATAGTGAATTTCTATGAGGCGGACGATATAAAAAAAACATTATACAGACAAACAAATTGAAGAAACAAATCTTCTTTCATATCTCTGCTACAATTTTATATCTATACCATTGTTATATAATTTCCTCTCCCTTTTATTAGCAAGTGACGATGGTTACATCGTTCAACGAGAAAGAAACTTCTATGGGGCATCATCCATCCACACGCAAGAAGGAGCTCTCATGGGCATCCTAACTAGCTCATGAGCTACGCCATTATAAAAAATATATGAGGAAACTTGCAAGCAAGATTGTAGTAATCATCAAAAATCAACGTCGCTATCCCCATTGATCAACCTTCATTCTTCATAGTTTCCATGACTTTTAAGTTGTCCGAGTTGATCAACAACTTGTTGCATCCCACTTTTGGCCACAAATAAACCCCAACGCAATGCCATAGCTTCAATAGATAGTACATCTATATACATGTCGATCTTTCAGTTAGCAGCAATTAGTAAATTACCAGATGAATCACGAAGGATACAGGTCCAGATCGATGCACCTTTTTATATATGTGTTCTTGATCAAAAGCTGCATTCACATTAACTTTTGACAAAACTAGCTGGTGGCTTAAGCAATCCATCTTTCTTTATCATTGCCTTTGGAGCTAATGAGGCGACAACATTCGTTGTTAAAGCTTTGATGTATGATACTGAATTATGTATTTGCTCAGCATGGACAATTTTCCTTATTTCCCATCAAAAATACCAATAGGCGATGGCTATTATTTCATGTATATTATTTGGCCGAGAAGACCAAGCTCTTGTATCAGATTTGAATCAGAAAATCCATTACAACTTCACCTGCCATATCGACGTTGCACGCCCTCTTGATATATAATCTCATCCAACCATAAAAGATGACATACCTCGGCTGCTTTGTTGCATTTAAATAGTAGGTGAGTTACATCCTCTGCACCTGTGTTGCACATGGGCATTGTCTAGAAACCATAATGTGTCGATTTGGAAGATTGAGTCGGTATGGAAGCGTCCTCCTTAAGGTTCTACATAAAAAATCACCTTAGTTGGGAATTGTAGTTTCCAGATTTTCTCCCAAACTCCATTCAGACACATAGATTCAATTCCCTTTGTACTCCTCAATTTCTAGCCACGTTGGTGACCCCAATTCACGTGATACGCTGAATGGACTTAGAACAATCCATCCCACAAAATCATCCATGTCATGAGCAGGCAAAGGAATAGACAAAACATGCTAAACATCTATTTGTCAAAAAGTTAGAGTTACCGACTCCCCATCCCACTACCTCATAACCGGATCAATAAGGTCATTAACCTACGCATAGTTCATAGTGGCATCATAGCCATAAGCATAGCAAGCATCAACTTCATCAAAAAAGGGACATTCCAAACTAATTGAATGGATCATAGCATTTATCCGCCGGTAAGTACGAAGGAAAATTAAATAATGTATGAGTTAAAGAGTTACTCTCGTTAGAAGGTGGGCACGGGTGATCAATCCGCTCTTCCTCCTTATGTCCTTCACTCCCCTCTTCATCTTTTTCATCTAATGAGCTCACCGTTTCAGCAATTTCTTGTTCTATATATTCCTGCAAAATATCAATCTCTTCCAGGGCAGCAGACATTCTCTCAATAAAATAATTAATATGAGCATTGTATCCATAGTTTTCATAGTAATATCTAAGTATGGCAAGATTTTCAGATTTGTAAAGTGCATCATCATATTTTCAAGCAAAGAAACAATTTCACAAGCACCCTTAAAAGCAATAAGTTCTTCTATTTGTTTCACGTCATAGTAATCATATACAATATTAGCTAAGAATCCAAGGTTTTATTATCATTAAACTCATACTGAAAGGGAAGATGGTTAATCCTCATTCTAGAGCAACAAGTAAAATCATACATAGAGCACAAATTCCAAGCATACCAATGTAACATTTTTATTTGATTCCAAGCATACAAATTGGCCATTCTAAAGCAACAAAAAAAATCATACATAGAGCACAAATTCACGGCGGAAGCAATGAGAGAGGGACAAAAGATGGAGTGGAGGGGGGAGCAACGGCGGATTCGTTTTTCAGTTCCCCACCATTGTTCGTGTTGGAGACGGATACGGAGATGGACGACTGCTTCGTGTGGAAGAGGACGATTACGGGGGCTACCGGGTTGGATTTTTTGTCTTCTCCTTCGTGTTGAAGAACAACTTTGGTAAGTGGAGGCCGGCAGCTTTCTGTACGCCCTCCTGGGCTGGCCCATGTGGGGCGCAAGGTTCCCTCCTATTTTTTTCTTTGAGATTTCGGAAACAATTCTGACTGTCAAAAAGTTCACGAATTAAAAAAATTACCGAATTCAAAAAAAGTTCTAGCATTCAAAAAATGTTTGGGATTTCAAAAGAATGAACAATTTTCAAAATTTTATGAACAATTTTTTATTTTGATGAACATTTTTATGGACATTTTTTGGTAAACATTTTTTTAGCTTGATGAACAAACTTTGTATTCGGCGATTTTTGTTGAAAAAAATGGATGAACAAATTTCATATTTATGAACATATTTTGAAAAAGATGAACACATTTCGAATTTGATGAACATTTTTTTAATTTGCTGCACAAAAATTGAAGTTTAGTTAACACTTTTTCAATCCCAATGGAAAAAAATGAATTCAATAAACCGGTTTTGAATTGATGAACATTTTTTACATTGATAAACATTTTTTCAATTCGATGAACACAAAAATGTTTACGAATTGGGAAATAAAATTCGTAAACAAAAGTGAAAAAGTAAAGAAGGAAAAATAAAATAAAAAGAAAAAAGAAAAATAATAAGAAAGGGGAGAGATAATGAAAAAAGAAAAAAAAGAATGAAAAAAAGGAAAAACCAATTACTCATGAAGCAATCTGGATGAAGGAGTTCATTACCGACCTAGGAGTTATTCCCAATGCGTCAGGCCCGATTACTCTCTTCTGTGACAACACTGGAGCTATTGCCCTTGCCAAGGAGCCCAAGTTTCGCAAGAAGACCAGGCATATCAAGCGTCACTTCAACTCCATTCGTGAAAATTTTCAAGATGGAGACATAGATATTTGTAAAAGTGCATACGGATCTGAATGTCGCAGATCCGTTGACCAAACCTCTTCCACGAGCAAAACATGATCAACACCGTAACTCTATGGGTGTTCGACTCATCACAATGTAACTAGATTATTGACTCTAGTGCAAGTGGGAGACTGTTGGAAATATGCCCTAGAGGCAATAATAAAATGGTTATTATTATATTTCCTTGTTCATGATAATTGTCTATTGTTCATGCTATAAATGTGTCATCCGGAAATCGTAATACATGTGTGAATACATGGACCACAGCATGTCCCTAGTGAGCCTCTAGTTGACTAGCTCGTTGATCAATAGATGGTTACGGTTTCCTGACCATTGGACAATGAATGTCATTGATAACGGGATCACATCATTAGGAGAATGATGTGATGGACAAGACCCAATCCTAAGCATAGCACAAGATCGTAGTGGTTAAATGCGCTAAAGCTTTTCTAATGTCAAGTATCATTTCCTTAGACCATGAGATTGTGCAACTCCGGATACCGTAGGAATGCTTGGGTGTGCCAAACGTCCACAACGTAATCGGGTGGCTATAAAGGTGCACTACGGGTATCTCCGAAAGTGTACATTGGGTTGGCACGAATCGAGACTGGGATTTGTCACTCCGTGTGACGGAGAGGTATCTCTGGGCCCACTCGGTAGGACATCATCATAATGAGCTCAATGTGACCAAGGAGTTGATCACGGGATGATGTGTTACGAACGAGTAAAGAGACTTGCCGGTAACGAGATTGAACAAGGTATAGGGATACCGACGATCGAATCTCGGGCAAGTATCATACCGGTAGACAAAGGGAATTGTGTACGGGATTGGTTGAATCCCCGACATCGTGGTTCATCCGATGAGATCATCGTGGAGCATGTGGGAGCCAACATGGGTATCCAGATCCCGTTGTTGGTTATTGGCCGGAGAGATGTCTCGGTCATGTCTACATGCCTCCCGAACCCGTAGGGTCTACACACTTAAGGTTCGATGACGCTAGGGTTATAGGAAAAGTTTGTTCGTGGTTACCAAATGTTGTTCGGAGTCCCGGATGAGATCCCGGACGTCACGAGGAGTTCCGGAATTGTCCGAGGATAAAGATTTATATATGGGAAGTCCTTATTCGGCCGCCGAAAGTGTTCGGGGGTTTATCGGTATTGTGCCGGGACCACCAAAAGGGTTCGGGGGTCCACCGGGAGGGTCAACCTGCCCCGGAGGGCTCTATGGGCTGAATATGGAGGGGAACCAGCCCCTAGGTGGGCGCCAAACCCCCCTAGGGCCCATGCGCCTAGGGTTTGGGGGAAACCCTAAAGGGGACGCCCCCCTTGGCTTGGGTGGCAAGCCTCCCCCCCTTGGCCGCCCCCCCCTCTAGATCAATCTGGAGGGCCCTCTCCCTTGCCCCTATAAATAGAAGGGAGGTGGGAGGGCAGCCGCACCACATCCAAGGCGCAGCCCTCCCCCTCTCCAACACCTACTCCTCCTTCCGCGGTGCTTGGCGAAGCCCTGCCGGAGTACCACGCTGCTCCAACACCACCACGCCGTCGTGCTGCTACTGGAGTTGTCTTCCCCAACCTCTCCCTCTCTCCTTGTTGGATCAAGGCGTGGGAGACGTCACCGGGTTGCACGTGTGTTGAACATGGAGGCGCCGTTGTTCGGCGCTTAGATCGGAATCAACCGCGATCTGAATCGCTATGAGTACGACTCCTTCATCCGCGTTCTTGTAACGCTTCCGCATCGCGATCTCCAAGGGTATGAAGATGCACTCCCCTCTCTCTCGTTGCTAGTCTCTCCATAGATTGATCTTGGTGATGCGTAAAAAAAACTAATATCTGCAACGATCCCCAACAGTGGCATCATGAGCTAGGTCTATGCGTAGTTTCTATGCACGAGTAGAACACAAGTTGTTGTGGGCGTCGATTTTGTCAATTTACTAGCCTTATCTTGATTCGGCAGCATCATCGGATGAAGCGGCCCGGACCGACCTTACACGTACGCTTACGTGAGACAGGTTCCACCGACTGACATGCACTAGTTGCATAAGGTGGCTAGCGGGTGTCTGTCTCTCCCACTTTAGTCGGATCGGATTCGATGAAAAGGGTCCTTATGAAGGGTAAATATAAATTGGCATCTCATGTTGTGGTTTTGGCGTAGGTAAGAAACGTTCTTGCTAGAAACCTATAACAGCCACGTAAAAACTTGCAACAACAATTAGAGGACGTCTAACTTGTTCTTGCAACATATGAATGATATATGTGATGCATGAGATTGATCATATTCTTGTAATAGGAATCACGACTTGCATGTCGATGAGCATGACAACCGGCAGGAGCCATAGGAGTTGTCTTAATTTATTGTATGACCTATGTGTCAATGAAAACGCCATGTAATTACTTTACTTTATTGCTAACCGTTAGCCCTAGTAGTAGAAGTAATAGTTGGCGAGACAACTTCATGAAGACACGATGATGGAGATCATGATGATGGAGATCATGGTGTCATGCCGGTGACGATGATGATCATGGCGCTCAAGATGGAGATCAAAAGGAGCAAAATGATATTGGCCATATCATGTCACTATTTGATTGCCTGTGATGTTTATCATGTTTTTACATCTTATTTGCTTAGAACGACGGTAGCTTAAATAAGATGATCCCTCGTTAAAATTTCAAGAAAGTGTTCCCCCTAATTGTGCACCGTTGCGAAGGTTCGTTGTTTCAAAGCACCACGTGATGATCAGGTGTGATAGATTCTAACATTCGAATACAACGGGTGTAAGCCAGATTTACACACACTAGTAGAAAACAGGGCTTTCGTTCGGGCCTGGCCAGGCCATTAGTCCCGGTTCGTCCACGAACCGGGACCCATGGGGGCATTCGACCCGGTTCGTGAGCCCAGGGGGCCGGCCAGGGCCTCGTGGGCATTGGTCCCGGTTCGTGTGGACCCATTTGTCCCGGTTCTAGGCACGAACCGGAACCAATGGGCATTGCTCCTGGCCCACAACCATTGGTCCCGGTTCTTGGCTTGAACCGGGACAGATGAGCTGCCTATACATACGCCATCACCACAGCAGAGCACTCCACAGTGCTCTATTTTTTCTGGCTGGCGAGGGGAGGGCATTTGGGTGCTCTAGATCACCTCCTATGCACATGAGGTGTTCGATGAAATGTCTGAGCCACACTAGTTAATCTTTCTCCTCTCGAAACTCGACCTCCGAGCTCCATTTTCCCCGAGATTTGTCCAGGTTTAGCGGTCCGTCACGTCCCGCCCCCGTCTTCACCGCCGTCGATCGCCCGCACCACCGTGGTGAGCCTCTTGTTCTTATCTTCTTTCTGAAAGAAAAAAATTCTTACTTCAGATAGATACTTGTCTAATTTTCTTACTTTTATTATTCCTTGTCATTATATAGTGCGATGGTTTTGGTATCCGCCCCCGTCGGCCCTCGTCCTGTCTATGATTCGGATATGGTATATATTATCTTTTTATAACTATTTGGTTCATTTATTGTTTATGACAATTATGCCGACCAACGTGACATATATTTTATTTATCTAGGAGGTGGTTGAACCAGAAATTCCAACCGACCCTATTGTCGAGAGGTTAAATTTAGTTGAAGAAGAAAACAATTACTTGAAGGAAAAAATAAAAAATTGAGGAGGAGAAGATGATATTGGAGTTGCATGTTGCGGATGTCGTCGATGATCACAAGATCAAGATGGATGCAATGCGGTTGAAGATTGGAAAGATTAGAAAATATGCCATTCATATCGAGGCTTGGTAGCATTATGAAGTTGGATCAATTTTTACCTTGGTTGCGATTATGATCGCATTTCTTGTTGCATTGAAATGTTTTACACAATTTCAACGTATGGTTTAATTAGATGCTCCGGAGAGCTATATGTTGTTCAATGAGAACTATGTATGTACTTTGGTTTTAATGTGATGATGAACTTCTATTAATTTGGTCACTTATCTATTCATGAAAGCTATATGTTGCCTTCAATTTCAGGGTCTTATAGCTCAAAATAATCAGTAAATGCATGAAAAATAACAAATGAAGTCAGAAAGGATTGAAAATTGATGATGTGGCTTTGAATGGTGCATTTTGAACACAGAAAACTATGGAGTTCAAATAAGTTCAAAAATGAAATCCCTTTGTAATGCATTTAGTTTACGTATGAAACCCTGATACTTCGAAAGAGATTATCCGTTTTGTACATGAAGTGCATTCAGTTTTTGCCGTAACCCTCTCTACTTTCTTGCACATGCTATGTGGGTGAAATGATGATACCATGCCAACTTTCAACCTTTTCAGAGTTCATTTGAAATGCTTTTCAACTTCAGGGTCTTATAGCTCAAAATAATCAGTAAATGCATGAAAAATAAAAAATGAAGTCAGAAAGGGTTGAAAATTGATGATGTGGCTTTGAATGGTGCATTTTGAACACAGAAAAACTCTGGAGTTCAAATAAGTTCAAAAAATGAAATCCCTTTGTAACAGACGAGTTTCCGTATGAAACCCTGATACTTCGAAAGAGATTGTCCGTTTTGTACACGAAGTGCATTCAGTTTTTGCCTAAACCCTCTCTACTTTCTTGCACATACTATGCGGGTGAAATGATGATACCATGCCAACTTTCAACCTTTTCAGAGTTCATTTGAAATGCTTTTGATTTCAGGTCTTATAGCTCAAAATAATCAGTAAATGCATGAAAAATAACAAATGAAGTCAAAAAGGGTTGAAAATTGATGATGTGGCTTTGAATGGTGCATTTTGAACACAGAAAAACTCTGGAGTTCAAATAAGTAAAAAAAAATGAAATCCCTTTGTAACAGACGACTTTCCGTATGAAACCCTGATACTTCGAAAGAGATTGTCCGTTTTGTACACGATGTGCATCCAGTTTTTGCCGTAACCCTCTCTACTTTCTTGCACATGCTATGTGGGCGAAATGATGATACCATGCCAACTTTCAACCTTTTTAGAGTTCATTTGAAATGCTTTTCAATTTCAGGGTCTTATAGCTCAGAATAATCAGTAAATGCATGAAAAATAACAAATGAAGTTAGAAAGGGTTGAAAATTGATGATGTGGCTTTGAATGGTGCATTTTGAAGAACTAAAATTATATAAAATTATATAAACCTCTAGGAATGAACTAACAAATGAAGCAAAAGGAATGAACTAAAAAGCGTTTATAACCTCTAATATTTTTTAAACTAAAATTATATAAAATTCATGCCACTGAAATTATCAAAGTATTTTCTGTTCAAAACATGAAAAGCAGAAAGAAACAAAATAAACTTTAATAAATAAGTAGAAACAAAATAAAATAAATAAGTAGAAACAAAATAAACTTTAATAAAGTAAAATAAATAAACTTTAATAGAATAAATAAAAATATCAACAGTAAGTTTTTTGTTGTAAGTAGAAACAAAATAAAATAAATAAAACAACAAAAACAATAAAAAAGTGCCACCTACTGGGCCAGGACGGCCTGAATACGACTAGAAACCCAACCATGTGCCAAGATTTAGGCCCGCAGGAGGCCCAGTAGGCCCACAAGCACATCGTGACAAATTAGGCCCGCAAGCCTGTAGTTGAGAGGAGCTCGAGAGGGTTGGCGCAACAGCGCTTATAAACCACTCTCGAGCTCTCTTAGCTAGCGAGGTGGGACTAAAGTTTTGGCTGCAACGCGGGCAGCATAGGTCCTTTGGTCCTGGTTGGTGCCACTAACCGGGACTAAAGGGGTGCATTGGTACCGGTTCATGACACCAACCGGGACCAATGCCCCCCTTTAGTCCCGGTTGGTGCCACCAACCGGTACCAAAGGCCGCCGCTTCCCGCCCTTTGGGCTGCCGAAAACTAATCTTTGGTCACGGTTGGTGGCGCCAACCGAGACTAGAGGGGTCATTGGTCCCGGTTGGTGCTATGAACCGGAACCAATGCCCTGGGTATATAAGCAGGACTTGTGAAAATTTTCACTTCTCATCTCGCAGTTGCCGCCCCGGCGACGCCGACGACATCGACGCCGCCAGTTGCCGCCCCGTCCGCCTCCGTTGTCACTGCCGCCTGCCCGGCCTCGCCAAGACTCGCCCGACCTCGACGCGCCTGCCCGACGCCCGTCGTGCACGCCGAGCACCCTGCCCGACCTCGCCGCGCCGCCTGCAGTGTGAGCCTCACCGCGCCGTTCCCCTCCTCCCCCTCCCCCCGTGCCCCAACGCCTTGCCTTCTAACGTCGCCGCTTTGCCGCCGCCCGCCACGCCCGACAGCAATGAAGCAGGCCCCCTGTTCACATATATATTAATTTTTTGTTCATATTGTAGTAGTAGTAGTAGATGATGATGATGTATGTATGTTCATATGCAAAAGTTAGGATTTTGGGTGATATTATTGTAGAATATGATGATGATATTGTAGAATTTGCAAATTTTTGTATGTTCATATGCAAAGAATTTTTATTTTGTTCATAGAATTTTTTTGTTTTTTTGTTCATAGAATTATTTTGTTCATAGGATTTTTTATTGTAATTTTGTTCATAGGATTTTTTTCGGTTGTAATTTTGTTCATAGAATTTTTATTTTGTTCATAGAATTTTTTTTGTTTTTATTGTTGTAATTTTGTTCATAAAGTTTTAGGATGAGAAAAAAGAAGAAGAATAAATAAAAAGGGAGGATGAGAAGTTTCCTTTAGTTTTAGGATTATTTTAGTTTATGTTTAGTTTAGGAAGAAGGAAAAGAAAAAGATGAGGAGAAATAAATAAGAAGAGGAAAAAAGGAAAAAAAAGAGGTTTCTATTTTTTTCTTCTTCTCCTCTATTCCTTTCTTCTTCTCCTCTTTTTTTCTTATTTTTTTCTTCTTCTTCCTTTTCTTATTTTTATCGGGTATGTCGTTGTCGATATAACCACCTGTCGACCGTGATAACTTATACCACGGGAGCACCCCCGGCCCTCTCGCTCGACCAAAAGTCTCGAGGACACCCAAACCCTAGAAAAAAAGATGTCGGTCTCCTACCCCCTCCCGCCGCGTCCCTACCCGACAAACTCTCTCGAGGCCACCCAAATTTACCAAGTTAAAAGAGCGTTGTCGTCGAGGCCACCCCAAACCCTTGAAGCGTTGTCGAGGCCACCCCAAACCCTTGAAGCATTGCCAATCGAGGCCACCCCAAACATTTGCCAATAATATATCCATCTGTCATGTTTGAATAATAATTGCCATGTTGTAAATATTTGCAGAAACTATATATGGACCCCCGAGACGAAGCAACAGAAGCGGTGTTGGAGGACATAATCGCACACGGAAGTGATGCCGTCTTCTCGTTTCTCAACGACGCCGATGGTCTGGAAGAACATGGTGAAGAAGCAGACTACGATGATCGAACAATGGAGGAGGAAGGACATGATCATGATGGCTCCAGTGACCCAATGCCGGCGGAAGAAGGACACTGTGATGACGAGTCCGGTGACCGAACGGAGTGCGGCCAGGTATATATATTGATTAAGCATGTGCTGACTATAGCTAGCTAATTGATGCATTAATTGTTTTTGGTATGTACACATATATTAATGAACTCTCGTCTTTCTTCTTTATTCCAGCCCTCCGTATCGAGCACAACTTCGGTAAAGAGATGAGGCCCGAAGAAAAAGTTGCGCTCGGATGAAAGGTTTGAGATCATAGAAATCGCACGCGATGGACAACCGGTTGAACCCATCCGGACAAAGGAAGCATTTGCTGCTCAGTGCGGGGTTCTTGTTAGGGACAAGATCCCGATCAGCATCCACCAATGGTTTAAGCCGGCTAAAGAAGACCCTGAGGTGTCTTATGTCTCTGGTATGCAGAAAGATGATCTTTGGACCGCGCTGAAGGAAAATTTCACCCTACCGCCAGAGGAGGATCCGGAGAAGCCAGTTAAAGAGCAATTGATCAAGTCTCATGCCCTTAAGAAGATGGCAGAACTATTCAAGAGGTGGAAGAATGAGCTGGAAAAAATTGGCGACAAAGAAGAGACACCAGAATTCATCGGCCGGTATGGGAAGATCAGAGATCACTGGCCCGCATTTGTGGCCCACAAGACATCGGACAAGATTAAGAAGATGTCAGTGACAAACAAGAAGAATGCTGCGAAGAAGAAGCTTCACCATCACATGGGGTCAGGTGGCTACCTCAAAGCCCGGCCGTTGTGGGCCAAGGCTGAGAATGACCTGCTCGATAGAGGGCTCGAACCAGAGACATTGAGGTGGCCAGACCATTGCCGAACTTGGTTCTTCGGGGTTGGCGGAACCTTGGACCCTGTATCAGGGAAGTGCGTTTGGACGGACGAGCAACTGAGAATACCAGTCACGAGGCTTCAGGAGTATATCGATGCAACCCAGCAAGGGACGTTCATTCCAGACAGAGAGAACGACGAGCTCACAATGGCCCTCAGGAATCCTGAGCACCCTGGACGGACACAAGGCACGCCAGGCTCCGTTTCGTGGAAGGCTGGGTTTCTGGACGCAGGCGGTTACAAATGCCAGGAGAGGAGGAAGAAAGTGGAGCATACCCAACTGCAGGCGCTGCACGCAAGGGTACAAGCGATAGAGGAACGAGAAGCAAATCACAAAGAACGACTGCCAAGCTTCCCCGGCTACCAAGCCACCTCAGCGGAGAAGCAGCGTGGCTTCCACCGAGCTGCTTCAGCAGGAGCTTGTCTTCACGGCTCCTGCTAGCTACCCCGTGGATGTTATCACGGAGTCTCAACATTGCCACCTTATGACGCAATGGATGAAATTCAAAGTCAAGGCGGCTGTTGGCTCTGTTTTACCTACTGAACCTGGCACAACCTACCACTGCCGGCCGATTCCAGAAGGATATGCTAGGGTGATGGTGGATGAAATAACAGAAGGATTTGAGGACCTCGAGCTTGACCACCCTACCGGTGAAAGGGAGACTCGGTTGGGTTCTTCTCTAAAGACTCCATGCCTATGGCGGAAGGTGCTCATCAACCTTCCGAACTGGACGCCTCCGCCTCCTCCTCCTCCTCTGGCGAGTCAGGGCACTCCGCCTCCTCCTCCGCCGAGTGATCAGGGCACTCAGCCTCCTTCTCCGGTGCGTGGCGGCACTCTGCCTCCTTCTCCGCCTGCGCCAGTGCGCCTGAGCAACCAGCCTCCTCCTTCTCCGCCTCGCCAGCAAGGGCGGAAGAGACCCGCCGCCGCTCCGGCTGCTCCGGAGCATTGTAGTCCTTCTCCTCCGCCTCGTAAGCAAGCACGAAAGAAGACAGCCGCAGCCGCTCCGTCTGCTCCGGCGTCTAGCAGTACAGCCAGAGGTGGGAGGCAATACAGATTCGGTCCTTCTCTGAAGACTCCACCGAAGTTACCATACGAGAGGACCGTGGAGGAAAACACGAATATCGTGCGAGCCGAAGTGACGAAATTCTTTGAAGGGGTGAAAGCAAAGAAATATCCACCTCCGGAGGAGAAGATAGATTCGGTGAAAGCAAAGCGCACTCTGGATGCCCTGAAGAAACCACCAAAGTCTCCACCGAAAGGCAACTATGACCGCATTATTGAAAAGTCATTTCTCGAAGCGACGCGGTCGGGAAGTACTATCAGTGGTCAAAGGTTAGCAGAAAGACGAGCTGGGAAAAAATTGCCCAGCTCGGCGAACAAGCGGACCAATCGTGCCCCCCGCTCAAGGTGTCTAGCGACATCGTCGCTAATGATCCGAGGATGGTGCCCGGTTATAGAAATCTTGGAGATTACCTGCCCGACGATGTACATTATGATTTCTTGGAGGTGGACAAACACAGATACGAGCACGGGAAGCCTCTCGTCAAAGATGAAAAATCTCTAACAACGATGATGCGAAGATTCCATGATTGGTACATGAAAACCTGCAGAGAGTCTGGGGGACGAATATTTTGACGCTGAGAGTTAAAGAGGAGCATGACCTCGTTGGAATTGAACTGTTGAATGTTCCATTTGAGGAGTTCTTCCAGTTTTTCAATCAACAGGCCCTCGATAAATTAATGATCACTTGCTACTGTCTGTAAGTACTACTTCTGTCATTAAGTCTCTATATATAGGTCAGCTCTTTCATTGCATGTATTTATAATTATCCTCACTATATTATGCAGATTGAAGATCGCCGAATTGAAGAAAAGACAAATCGGTGATATTGGGTTCATTAACACAAATCTCATAGATGCAAATGAGGTTAAATTTCATGCCAAAGATACCGAGGCCAACTTGCTACGATCGTTGGTAATAAATGAAAACAAAGATATAATACTCTTTCCTTACAACTTCAAGTGAGTGTTACTATCTTGTGCATATTCGGTTTCCCTTATTAGTCCAGGTTATAATAATGTAATTGATGAGTTATGCATGCGTGCGCAGGTTCCACTATATTCTCCTAGAGATTAAGCTTGAGCAGGGACTAGTAACCGTCTTAGACTCGAGACGAAAAGATCCTAAGGAGTATGCGGACATGACTGAAATGCTCGAGAAGTAAGTTAAATCGATCATTATCGCACCATATCAGCTACTTTGTTCATTTCACGATATCAAGTAATTGTTTTCTTTATGCAGGAGGGTTTGGACAAAATTCACCAATAAAGCTTCGGGACTGCCGAAGAGCTGCAATTTAGACACCCGAAAGTAAGTACTACTAGCATGTTCCGCGCATCTCCTAGTGATTCAAGCGCTAGTTTCATCAATACCATTTATAGCATGCTTGCTTATCAGTTTGATTGACCTCTGTTTCTTGTAAAGTGGTTGTGCCAGGAAGCCGGGAATAATTACTGTGGATACTACGTTTGCGAGTCCATCCGCCACACGACCTGTGAGCGAGGCTACTCTAAAAAACAATATGAAATGCGTAAGCAATAATATTCACAATTTTATTTTATTACCATCATTTGTGTTGAGTTTCATTTATTCATATATATATGTATTGACCCCTTCTTCAAATTAGATCTTTCGGATGTGGGATGAACTCCTACCACCAGATCGTATGCGAGCAATTCAAGTGGAATTGGCGGCATTCTTCCTTGACCACGTGATCGCTAAAGACGGAGAATACCATGTGGACCTTGACTTCGTATATAATTAGGAGATTATATTGTAAGAGATAATTATATTGTATATATGTAGCCGATGAGTGTCGAGATAGATATACGAGAACTTGTTGTTCGACCAATCTCTCAGAGAAGGAGAGGTGGTCGATATCACTTCTCTCTGTATGCATATGTTCATGACGATCTTCTGTTTCCTTCATTTGCTTACTAGCTAGCGTGTCGAGTCCTCTCTATACGTATAATACGTAGCGTGCATTGACCAAGCACGAAGATAAGAGAGGGCACTTCTCTCTATTAATTAGCTAGATAACACAATATATGAAGCACCTAAATTAACCCCCCCAAAACCCCTAAACCACCCCCTTTTAAAAAAAAACCTCAGCTCCTGCCAGCTGCTGACGCGTGGATGCCTATTGGTCCCGGTTTGTGCCACCAACCGGGACCAAAGGGCCTCCTGCCTGGGCTCGCCGCACGGGCCACGTGGAGGCCCATCTGTCCCGGTTCATGTAAGAACCGGGACTAAAGACCCAGGGCATTAGTAACGACACTTTAGTCCCGGTTCAACAACCGGGACAAAAGGCCCTTAAGAACAGGGACAAATGGCCCTTTTTCTACTAGTGACATGCAAAACACTTAGGTTGACTTGATGAGCCTAGCATGTACAGACATGGCCTCGGAACACGGAAGACCGAAAGGTCGAACATGAGTCGTATAGAAGATACGATCAACATGGAGATGTTCACCGTTGATGACTAGTCCGTCTCACGTGATGATCGGACACGGCCTAGTTGATTCGGATCATGTATCACTTGGATGACTAGAGGGATGTCTGTCTGAGTGGGAGTTCATTAAATAATTTGATTAGATGAACTTAATTATCATGAATATAGTCTAAATATCTTTACAATATGTCTTGTAGATGAAATGGCCCACGCTAATGTTGCCCTCAACTTCAACGCATTCCTAGAGAAAACCAAGCTGAAAACGATGGTAGCAACTATACAGACTGGGTCCATAACTTATGGATCATCCTCATAGCTGCCAAGAAAGCATATGTCCTTGAAGCACCGCTAGGTGACGCACCCATTTTTCCAGCAACTCAAGACGTTATGAACGCCTGGCAGTCGCGTAGTGATGATTACTCCCTGGTTCAGTGCGGCATGCTTTACAGCTTAGAACCGGGGCTCCAAAAGCGTTTTGAGCAACATGGAGCATATGAGATGTTCCAAGAGCTGAAAATGGTTTTCCAAGCTCATGCCCGGGTCAAGAGATATGAAGTCTCCGACAAGTTCTACAGTTGTAAGATGGAGGAGAATAATTCCATCAGCAAGCACATATTCAAAATGTCTGGGTTGCACAATCGCTTGTCTCGGCTGGGAGTTAATATCCTAGATGACGCGATCATTGACAAAATCCTTCAGTCGCTCCCACCTAGCTACCAGAGCTTCGTGATGAATTTCAATATGCAGGGGATGGAGAAAACCATTCCTGAGGTATATTCAATGCTGAAATCAGCGGAGGTGGAGATCAAAAGGAACATCAAGTGTTGATGGTCAATAAAACCACTAGTTTCAAGAAAGGCAATGGTAAGAAGAACTTCAAGAAGGATGGCAAGGGAGTTGCGCGCCCGATAAGCCGATTCTTGGGGAAGAAGCCAAAGCATGGACCCAAACCTGAGATTGAGTGCTTTTATTGCAAGGGAAACGGTCACTGGAAGTGGAACTGCCCCAAGTACTTAGCGGATAAGAAGGCCGGCAATACCAAAGGTATATATGATATACATGTTAGTGATGTGTACCTTACTAGCACTCGTAGTAGCTCCTGGGTATTTGATACCGGTGTGGTTGCTCATATTTGTAACTCAAAACAGGAGCTCCGAAATAAGCGGAGACTGGCGAAGGACGAGGTGACGATGCGCGTCGGGAATGGTTCCAAGGTCGATGCGATCGCCGTCGGCACGCTACCTCTACATTTACCTACGGGATTAGTTTTAAACCACAATAATTGTTATTTAGTGCCAGCTTTGAGCATGAACATTGTATCTGGATCTCGTTTAATGCGAGATGGCTACTCATTTAAATCTGAGAATAATGGTTGTTCTATTATATGAGAGATATGTTTTATGGTCATGCCCCGCTGGTCAATGGTTTATTCTTATTGAATCTCGAACGTGATGTTAATTCATAGTGTGAATGCCAAAAGATGTAAGGTTAATAATGATAGTCCCACATACTTGTGGCACTGCCGCCTTGGTCACATTAGTGTCAATCGCAAGAAGAAACTCCATGCAGATGGACTTTTGGAGTCTCTTGATTATGAATCATTTGACACGTGCGAACCATGCCTCATGGGCAAAATGACCAAGACTCCGTTCTCCGGAACAATGGAGGGAGCAACCAACTTATTGGAAATCATACATACTGATGTGTGCGGTCCAATGAGCGTTGAGGCTTGCGGTGGTTATCGTTATGTTCTCACCCTCACTGATGACCTAAGTAGATATGGGTATGTCTACTTAATGAAACACAAGTCTGAGACCTTTGAAAAGTTCAAGGAATTTCAGAGTGAGGTTGAGAATCAACGTGACAGAAAATAAAGTTCTTCTGATCAGATCGTGGAGGGAATATTTGAGTCACAAATTTGGCACACACTTAAGGAAATGTGGAATTGTTTCACAACTCACGCCGCTGGAACAACTCAAGCGTAATGGTGTGTCCGAACGTCGTGTCGTACTGCTGGACATGGTGCGATCTATGATGTCTCTTACCGACCTACCGCTATCATTTGGGGTTATGCTTTAGAGACTGCCGCATTCACGTTAAATAGGGCTCCGTCGAAATCCGTTGAGAAGACACCGTATGAATTATGGTTTGGGAAGAAACCTAAGCTGTCGTTTCTGAAAGTTTGGGGATGCGATGCTTATGTCAAGAAACTTCAACCTGAAAAGCTCGAACCCAAATCAGAAAAATGCGTCTTCATAGGATACCCTAAGGAAACTATTGGGTATACCTTCTACCTCAGATCCAAAGGCAAGATATTTGTTGCCAAGAATGGATCCTTTCTAGAGAGAAAGTTTCTCTCGAAAGAAGTAAGTGGGAGGAAAGTGGAACTTGATGAAGTACTGCCTCTTGAACCGGAAAGTAGCGCAGCTCAAGATAATGTTTCTGTGGTGCCTGCACCAACTAGAGAGGAAGTTAATGATAATGATCAAGGAACTTCAGATCAAGTTACTACTGAACTTCGTAGGTCCACAAGGACACGTTCCGCACCAGAGTGGTACGTCAACCCTGTCCTGGAAATCATGTTGTTAGACAATGGTGAACCTTTGAACTATGAAGAAGCGATGGCGGGCCCGGATTCCAACAAATGGCTTGAAGCCATGAAATCCGAGATAGGATCCATGTATGAAAACGAAGTATGGACTTTGACAAACTTTCCCGATGATCGGCGAGCCGTAGAAAATAAATGGATCTTTAAGAAGAAGACAGACGCGGATGGTAATGTGACCATCTATAAGGCCCGACTTGTCGCTAAGGGTTACCGAAAAGTTCAAGGGGTTGACTACGATGAGACTTTCTCACCCGTAGCGAAGCTAAAGTCCGTCCGAATCATGTTAGCAATTGCCGCATTCTATGATTATGAGATATGGCAGATGTACGTCAAAACGACATTCCTTAAGGAAGAATTGTATATGATGCAGCCGGAAGGTTTTGTCGATCCTAAGAATGCTGACAAGGTATGTAAGCTCCAGCGCTCAATCTATGGGCTAGTGCAAGCATCTCGGAGTTGGAACATTCGCTTTGATGAGATGATCAAAGCGTTTGGGTTTACACAGACTTATGTAGAAGCCTGTGTTTACAAGAAAGTGAGTGGGAGCTCTGTAGCATTTCTCATATTATATGTGGATGACGTACTATTAATGGGAAATGATATAGAATTCTTGGAAAGCATAAAGGCCTGCTTGAATAAGTGTTTTTCAATGAAGGACCATGGAGAAGCTGCTTATATATTAGGCATCAAGATCTATAGAGATAGATCGATACGCCTCATTGGTCTTTCACAAAGCACATACCTTGACAAGATATTGAAGAAGTTCAATATGGATCAGTCCAAGAAGGGGTTCTTGCCTGTATTACTCGGTGTGAGATTGAGCACGGCTCAATGCCCGACCACGGCAGAAGATAGAGAAAAGATGAGTGTCATCCCCTATGCCTCGGCCATAGGGTCTATTATGTATGCCATGCTGTGTACTGCACTGATGTAAACCTTGCTGTAGGTTTGGTAGGAAGGTACCAAAGTAATCCCGGCATGGAACACTGGACAGCGGTCAAGAATATCCCGAAGTACCTGAAAAGGACTAAGGATATGTTTCTCGTTTATGGAGGTGACGAAGAGCTCGTCGTAAAGGGTTACGTCGATGCTAGCTCCGACACAGATCTGGATGACTCCAAGTCGCAGACCGGATACGTGTATATTTTGAATGGTGGGGCAGTCAGCTGGTGTAGTTGCAAGCAAAGCGTCGTTGCGGGATCTACATGTGAAGAGGAGTACATGGCAGCCTCGGAGGCAACACATGAAGCAATCTGGATGAAGGAGTTCATTACCGACCTAGGAGTTATTCCCAATGCGTCAGGCCCGATTACTCTCTTCTGTGACAACACTGGAGCTATTGCCCTTGCCAAGGAGCCCAAGTTTCGCAAGAAGACCAGGCATATCAAGCGTCACTTCAACTCCATTCGTGAAAATTTTCAAGATGGAGACATAGATATTTGTAAAGTGCATACGGATCTGAATGTCGCAGATCCGTTGACCAAACCTCTTCCACGAGCAAAACATGATCAACACCAGAACTCTATGGGTGTTCGACTCATCACAATGTAACTAGATTATTGACTCTAGTGCAAGTGGGAGACTGTTGGAAATATGCCCTAGAGGCAATAATAAAATGGTTATTATTATATTTCCTTGTTCATGATAATTGTCTATTGTTCATGCTATAAATGTGTCATCCGGAAATCGTAATACATGTGTGAATACATGGACCACATCATGTCCCTAGTGAGCCTCTAGTTGACTAGCTCGTTGATCAATATATGGTTACGGTTTCCTGACCATTGGACAATGAATGTCATTGATAATGGGATCACATCATTAGGAGAATGATGTGATGGACAAGACCCAATCCTAAGCATAGCACAAGATCGTGTAGTTAAATACGCTAAAGCTTTTCTAATGTCAAGTATCATTTCCTTAGACCATGAGATTGTGCAACTCCGGATACCGTAGGAATGCTTGGGTGTGCCAAACGTCACAACGTAATCGGGTGGCTATAAAGGTGCACTACGGGTATCTCCGAAAGTGTCTATTGGGTTGGCACGAATCGAGACTGGGATTTGT
This sequence comes from Aegilops bicornis, assembly GCA_021605145.1. NCBI lineage: Eukaryota > Viridiplantae > Streptophyta > Magnoliopsida > Poales > Poaceae > Aegilops > Aegilops bicornis. The sequence continues at coordinate 64,854,844 of CM038675.1, read as the reverse complement.
CACTCCGTGTGACGGAGAGGTATCTCTGGGCCCACTCGGTAGGACATCATCATAATGAGCTCAATGTGACCAAGGAGTTGATCACGGGATGATGTGTTACGAATGAGTAAAGAGACTTGCCGGTAACGATATTGAACAAGGTATAGGGATACCGACGATCGAATCTCGGGCAAGTATCATACCGGTAGACAAAGGGAATTGCGTACGGGATTGATTGAATCCCTGACATTGTGGTTCATCCGATGAGATCATCGTGGAACATGTGGGAACCAACATGGGTATCCAGATCCCGCTGTTGGTTATCGGCCGGAGAGATGTCTCGGTCATGTCTACATGCCTCTCGAACCCGTAGGGTCTACACACTTAAGGTTCGATGACGCTAGGGTTATAGGGAAAGTTTGTTCGTGGTTACCGAATGTTGTTCGGAGTCCCAGATGAGATCCCAGAGATCACGAGGAGTTCCGAAATTGTCCGGGGATAAAGATTTATATATGGGAAGTCCTTATTCGGTCGCCGGAAGTGTTCGGGGGTTTATCGGTATTGTGCCGGGACCACTGAAAGGGTTCCGGGGGTCCACCGGGAGGGTCCACCTGCTCCGGAGGGCTCTATGGGCTGAATATGGAGGGGAATCAGCCCCTAGGCGGGCTGGGCGCCAAACCCCCCTAGGGCCCATGCGCCTAGGGTTTGGGGGAAACCCTAAAGGGGGCGCCCCCTTGGCTTGGGGGGCAAGCCTCCCCCCTTGTCCGCCGCCCCCCTCTAGATCCATCTGGAGGGGGCCGACCCCCTCTCCCTTGCCCCTATAAATATAGGGGAGGTGGGATGGCAGCCGAACCACATCCAAGGCGCATCCCTCCCCCTCTCCAACACCTTCTCCTCCTTCCACGGTGCTTGGCGAAGCCCTGCCAGAGTACCACGCTGCTGCAACACCACCACGCCGTCGTGCTGCTGCTGGAGTTGTCTTCCCCAACCTCTCGCTCTCTCCTTGCTGGATCAATGTGTGGGAGACGTCACCGAGCTGCACGTGTGTTGAACATGGAGGCGCCGTTGTTCGGCGCTTAGATCGGAATCAACCGCGATCTGAATCGCTATGAGTACGACTCCTTCATCCGCGTTCTTGTAACGCTTCCGCATCGCGATCTTCAAGGGTATGAAGATGCACTCCCCTCTCTCTCGTTGCTAGTCTCTCCATAGATTGATCTTGGTGATGCGTAATTTTTTTTACTTTCTGCAACGATCCCCAACACCACACTCCCTGCCGCCCTCAAGCATCTGGCGGCCCGCCACCGCCCGGGATCTCACTGCCGGCCGTCGCCCCGTGATACGTCTCCAACGTATCTATAATTTTTGATTGCTCTATGCTATATTATCTACTATTTTGGACCACATTGGGCTTTATTATCCACTTTTATATTACTTTTGGGACTAACCTATTAACCGGAGGTCCAGCCCTGCTGTTTTTTTGCCTATTTCAGTGTTTTGAAGAAACGGAATATCAAACGGAGTCCAAACGGAATGAAACCTTTGGGAACGTGATTTTCTCACCGAACATGATCCAGGAGACTTGGACCCTACGTCAAGCAACCAATAGGGAAGGTACGAGGTAGGGGGGCGCGCCCTCCCCCCCAGGCATGCCCTCCACCCTCGTGGGCCCCCTGTTGCTCCACCGACGTATTTCTTCCTCCTATATATACCTACGTACCCCCAAACGACTAGATACGGAGCCAAAAACCTAATTCCACCGCCACAACTTTCTGTATCCACGAGATCCCATCTTGGGGCCTGTTAGGAGCTCATGGGAAGGGGAATCCACCATGGAGGGCTTCTACATCATCATAGCCTCTCCGATGAAGTGTGAGTAGTTTACCTCAGCCTTGGTCCATAGTTAGTAGCTAGATGGCTTCTTCTCTCTTTTGGATCTCAATACAATGTTCTCCCCTCTCTCGTGGAGATCTATTCGATGTAATCTTCTTTTTGCGGTATGTTTGTCGAGACCGATGAATTGTGGGTTTATGATCAAGATTATCTATGAGCAATATTTCAATCTTCTCTGAATTCTTTTATGTATGATTGGTTATCTTTGCAAGTCTCTTCGAATTATCCGTTTGGTTTGGCCAACTAGATTGGTAGTTCTTGCAATGGGAGAAGTGCTTAGCTTTGGATTCAATCTTGCGGTGTCCTTTCCCGATGTGAGAAGGGGCAGCAAAGGCACGTATTGTATTGTTGCCATCAAGGATAACAAGATGGGTTTTATCATATTGCATGAATTTATCCTCTACATCATGTCATCTTGCTTAAGGCGTTACTCTGTTTTCATTAACTTAATACTCTAGATGCATCTTTGGATAGCGGTCGATGAGTGGAGTAATAGTAGTAGATGCAGGCAGGAGTCGGTCTACTTGTCTCGGACGTGATGCCTATATACATGATCACACCTAGATACTCTCATAACTATGCTCAATTACATCAATTGCTCAACAGTAATTCGTTTACCCACCGTAAAATACTTATGCTCTTGAGAGAAGCCACTAGTGAAATCTATGGCCCCCGGGTCTATTCTCTATCATATGAATCTTCCATCACTTTATTATTGCTTTGCTTTTTTACTTTGCTTTTTATTTTACTTTGCATCTTTATACCAAAAATATTTTCTATCATCTCTATCAGATCTCACTCTCGTAAGTGACCGTGAAGGGATTGACAACCCCTAATCGCGTTGGTTGCGTTGAGCTATTTGTTTTGTGTAGGTACGAGGGACTTGCGCGTGGCCTCCTACTGGATTGATACCTTGGTTCTCAAAATCTGAGGGAAATACTTATGCTACTCTGCTGCATTATCCTCTCCTCTTCGGGGAAATCCAACGCAAGCTCAAGAGGTAGCAAGAAGAATTTCTGGCGCCGTTCTTAGGGAGTCTCACATAAAAGTCAACATACAAAGTACCCATCACAATCCCTTATCTCTCGCATTACATTATTTGCCATTTGCCTCTCGTTTTCCTCTCCCCCACTTCACCCCTGCCGTTTTATTCGCCCTCTCTTTTCCGCTTGTCTTTTTCTCGCTTGCTTGTCATTATGTCTGGATTTGGGGAAATTATTGCCGATATGGACAATAATAATATCATGGAAAATTCTGAAGCTCCCGCTGAAGAACCCCCTACCTTGCATACAAAAAAAATTCGAGTTGGTAGTGGTAATATTATTGGAAAATGAGTTATTCAAGATTTCTTTACTTGTGCCGGTGCTTTGCCTTCTATGGGCGGTTCTATTCTTCATAGAACTAGTAGTCTTGCGGACGCCATTGCCATGCTTATAGTTGAACTCGAAAGGCAATTTATGCACATGCACCCTTGCATAGAAAGAATTTTCTTAGAATTCTATAATATTGAGCATTCTTACATTAGCGTGCCGCCACTATCTTTTTGGCTCATGAGTTTAGATTTATAATAAAAGAGGCCAAAGAAATCTTTGCGCGTTATAGGGTAGATGCTAGTCATTCTCCCATTGAATCTATTCTTTTTAATCAAGAAGACATGATGCGTTTACAATCTTTAGATCATATTGCTTATAATGAAAATCTTAGGAAAAAGGTTCCTTCCGATGTTCTAGTTGATAAAATTTCTGAGCTTAATGATGATTTTGCTATTCAGAATAATGGACTAGGTTTTCCTATTGAACAAATGCTTGTAGCTTTTTGCCAAAAGAATGCTCTTAATGATGAATTGGTTGTGCAATACGAAGGGCCTAAGGAGGAACCCATACCCCCCGAGATTGATCTTGGGGACTTTTGTCCCATTAAATTTAGCCCTTTCGATTATTTTTGCTTGCCTCAAAGAAAACTTGCTTCCGAACATAGAGAATATGAGAGAAGTTTTCATGATTTGCCATACCACTATTATGGCAATACTTAGATCTATCCTTGCTTTTATGCCAGGTAGGGGCGTTAAACGATAGCGCTTGTTGGGAGGCAACCCAATTTTATTTTTAGTTTTTAGTTTTTGTTTCTGTTTAGGAATAAATAATCCATCTGCCTTCTGTTTAGATGTGGTTTTATGTTTTAATTAGTGTTTGTGCCAAGTTAAACCTATAGGATCTTCTTGGATGATAGTTATTTGATCTTGCTGTAATTTCCAGAAACTTTCGGTTCACGAAAACAATTGTTAAAAATCACCAGAACGTGATAAAATAGTGATTCCAATTGCTGCTGATCAATAAAAAAATTGCCTGGTCGTCCTATTTTGGCTGAATCTTTTGAGTTCCAGAAATTTGCGTTAGTCACAGATTACTACAGACTGTTCTGTTTTTGACAGATTCTGTTTTTCGTGTGTTGTTTGCTTATTTTGATGAATCTATGGCTAGTAAAATAGTTTATAATCCATAGAGAAGTTGGAATACAGTAGGTTTAACACCAATATAAATAAAGAATGAGTTCATTACAGTACCTTGAAGTGGTCTTTTGTTTTCTTTTCGCTAATGAGCTCACGAGAATTCTGTTGATTTTTGAGTTGTGAAGTTTTCAAGTTTTGGTTGAAATATTTTGATGGATTATGGAACAAGGAGTGGCAAGAGCCTAAGCTTGGGGACGCCCATGGCACCCCCAAGATAATCTAAGGACACCAAAAAGTCGAAGCTTGGGGATGCCCCCGGGAGGCATCCCCTCTTTCGTCCACTTCCATCGGTAACTTTACTTGGAGCTATATTTTTATTCACCACATAATATGTGTTTTTCTTGGAGCGTCTTGTATGATTTGTTTCTTTGGTTTTTATTTTACCCCAATCATCCTTTCTGTACACACCTTTTGAGAGAGCCATACATGATTTGGAATTTGTTAGAATACTCTATGTGTTTCACTTATATCTTTTGAGCTATATAGTTTTGTTCTAGTGCTTCACTTATATCTTTTAGAGCACGGTGGTGGATTTGTTTTATGGAAAACATTGATCTCTCATACTTCACTTAGATTATTTTGAGAGGCTTAAATAGCATGGTAATTTGCTTAATAATAATAATATGCTTGGTATTCAAGATTTGTAAAACTTTCTTTTGAGTGCGTTGAATACTAAGAAAAGTTTGATGCTTGATAATTGTTTTGAGATATGGAGGTAGTAATATTAGAGTCATGATAGTTGAGTAGTTGTTAATTTGATAAATACTTGTGTTAAAGTTTGTGATTCCCGTAGCATGCACGTATGGTGAACCGTTATGTGATGAAGTCGGAGCATGATTTATTTATTGATTGTCTTCCTTATGAGTGGCGGTCGGGGAGGAGCGATGGTTTTTTCCTACCAATCTATCCCCCTAGGAGCATGCGCGTAATACTTTGCTTTGATAACTTGTAGATTTTTGCAATAAGTTTATGAGTTCTTTATGACTAATGTTGAGTCCATGGATTATACGCACTTTTCTCACCCTTCTGCCATTGCTAGCCTTTCTAATACCGCGCACTTTTCGCCGGTATCATACACCCACCATATACCTTCCTCAAAACAGCCACCATACCTACCTATTATGGCATTTCCATAGCCATTCCAAGATATATTTCCATGCAACTTTCCACCGTTCCGTTTATTATGACACGCTCCATCATTGTCATATTGCTTAGCATGATCATGTAGTTGACATCGTATTTGTGGCAAAGCCACCATTCATAATTCTTTCATACATGTCACTCATGAATCATTGCATATCCCGATACACCGCCGGAGGCATACACATAGAGTCATATTTTGTTCTAAGTATCGAGTTGTAATTGTTGAGTTGTAAGAAAAATAAAAGTGTGATGATCATCATTTTTAGAGCATTGTCCCAGGTGAGGAAAGGATGATGGAGACTATGATTCCCCCATAAGTCGGGATGAGACTCCGGACGAAAAATAAATAAATAAAAAGAAAAGAAAAGAGGCCATAAAAAAGAGAAAAGGCCCAAATAAAAAAAATGAGAGAAAAAGAGAGAAGGGACAATGTTACTATCCTTTTACCACACTTGTGCTTCAAAGTAGCACCATGATTTTCATGATAGAGAGTCTCTCATTTTGTCATCTTCATATACTAGTGGGAATTTTTCATTATAGAACTTGGCTTGTATATTCCAATGATGGGCTTCCTCAAATTGCCCTAGGTCTTCGTGAGCAAGCGAGTTGGATGCACACCCACTTAGTTTCTTTTGTTGAGCTTTCATATACTTATAGCTCTAGTGCATCCGTTGCATGGCAATCCCTACTCACTCACATTGATATCTATTGATGGGCATCTCCATAGCCCGTTGATACGCCTAGTTGATGTGAGACTATCTTCTCCCTTTTTGTCTTCTCCACAACCACCATTCTATTCCACATATAGTGCTATATCCATGGCTCATGCTCATGTATTGCGTGAAGATTGAAAAAGTTTTGAGAATTTCAAAAGTATGAAACAATTTCTTGGCTTGTCATCGGGGTTGTGCATGATTTAAATACTTTATGTGGTGAAGATAGAGCATAGCCAGACTATATGATTTTGTAGGGATAACTTTCTTTGGCCATGTTATTTTGAGAAGACATAATTGCTTAGTTAGTATGCTTGAAGTATTATTATTTTTATGTCAATATTAACTTTTGTCTTGAATCTTTCGAATCTGAATATTCATACCACAATTATGAAGGATTACATTGAAATTATGCAAAGTAGCACTCCGCATCAAAAATTATCTTTTTATCATTTACCTACTCGAGGACGAGCAGGAATTAAGCTTGGGGATGCCTGATACGTCTCCAACGTATCTATATTTTTTGATTGCTCCATGCTATATTATCTACTGTTTTGGACCATATTGGGCTTTATTATCCACTTTTATATTACTTTTGGGACTAACCTATTAACCGGAGGCCCAGCCCAGATTTGCTATTTCTTGCCTATTTCAATGTTTCGAAGAAACGGAATATCAAATGGAGTCCAAACGGAATGAAACCTTCGGGAACGTGATTTTCTCACCGAACATGATCCAGGAGACTTGGACCCTACGTCAAGCAACCAACAGGGAAGGCACGAGGTAGGGGGTGCCCCCCCCAAGCGCGCCCTCCACCCTCGTGGGCCCCCTGTTGCTCCACCGACGTACTTCTTCCTCCTATATATACCTACGTACCCCCGAACGATCCGATACACAGCCAAAAACCTAATTCCACCGCCGCAACTTTCTGTATCCACGAGATCCCATCTTGGGGCCTGTTAGGAGCTCATGGAAGGGAATCCACCACGGAGGGCTTCTAAATCATCATAGCCTCTCCGATGAAGTGTGAGTAGTTTACCTCAGACCTGCGGGTCCATAGTTAGTAGCTAGATGGCTTCTTCTCTCTTTCTGGATCTCAATACAATGTTCTCCCCCTCTCTCGTGGAGATCTATTCGATGTAATCTTGTTTTTGCGGTGTGTTTGTTGAGATCGATGAAATGTGGGTTTATGATCAAGATTATCTATGAGCAATATTTGAATCTTCTCTGAATTCTTTTATGTATGATTGGTTATCTTTGCAAGTCTCTTCGAATTATCCATTTGGTTTGGCCACCTAGATTGGTAGTTCTTGCAATGGGAGAAGTTCTTAGCTTTGGGTTCAATCTTGCGGTGTCCTTTCCCAGTGACAGAAGGGGTAGCAAGGCACGTATTGTATTGTTGCCATCGAGGATAACAAGATGGTTTTTTTATCATATTGCATGAATTTATCCCTCTACATCATGTCATCTTGCTTAAGGCGTTACTATGTTTTCATTAACTTAATACTCTAGATGCATGCTGGATAACGGTCGATGAGTGGAGTAATAGTAGTAGATGCAGGCAGGAGTTAGTCTACTTGTCTCGGACGTGATGCGTATATACATGATCATACCTAGATACTCTCATAACTATGCTCAGTTCTGTCAATTGCTCAACAGTAATTCGTTCACCCACCGTAAAATACTTATGCTCTTGAGAGAAGCCACTAGTGAAATCTATGGCCCCCAGGTCTATTTTCTATCATATCAATCTTCCATCACTTTATTATTGCTTTGCTTTCTTACTTTGCTTTTTATTTTACTTTGCATCTTTATACCAAAAATATTATCTATCATCTCTATCAGATCTCACTCTCGTAAGTGACCGTGAAAGGATTGACAACCCCTAATCACGTTGGTTGCGTTGAGCTATTTGTTTTGTGTAGGAACGAGGGACTTGCGCATGGCCTCCTATTGGATTGATACCTTGGTTCTCAAAAATTGAGGGAAATACTTACGCTACTCTGCTGCATTATCCTCTCCTCTTCGGGGAAATCCAACGCAAGCTCAAGAGGTAGCACCCCGCACTCCCTGCCGCCCGCCGTCGCCCCCTGTTGACCCGCACTCCCTGCCTCCCGCTGCCACTACTCCATCTCCTCGGTGGCCGTCGTCTGGGTCGCCAACCGCATCATGAAGCTTCAGGTGCTGCATATGTCAGACGCTGCCAAGAGTGAATCCAGCTGTCGTGGCTCAAAGGTTCCTGCCTATCCAACGAAGGATAGACCTCCGCCCCTGCTACTACTAGAGCTTCACCATGGATGTGGTGGCTCGTCGCACCTGCTGCTTCTTGCCGCACCTGCAGCAGCTGCTCGCCTGCTGATGCTGCCCACTACATCCACTGCTGCTGCTAGCCGGGCTAGCTGCACCTGCCACTGTTACTCGCCACACCCGCCGCTGCTGCTCGACTTCTTCTGGCTGCACCTGCTGCTGCTTGCAGCACCTGCAGCTCGAGCCGTCATGGCGAGGTCCACCTCCGGGGAGGAGAGAAGAGGAGACACGCATCAAGATGGGGCTGATTGCATTTTTTCGTTTTGATTGAAGAGTGTTTTTGTAAAATACCAGGGACTATTTTGTGAATTTAGAACAAACCCTATCTAAAGCCGTTACTTGCGAACCGTTATGCCACATGAGCAAAAATCAGGCCCATATGTCATAAACACGTTCAAACGACCCTAATCCGCCGATCAGTGTTTTTTGCAAAAACATTACCGAAGACATGGTGTTTTCTGCCAAAAAAATATTGTAGTGTTTTTCGCAAACTTAACCTTCAAACTGGTGGTTTTGTTCAATTTACTCGGCCCATTTTGAAATGAACTACTACATTGTTGTCACAGGAGAGAAGAGTTAATCCATACTGCATGAATGCGACAACTAAGCATTACACAAGCTCTTGCATTTTTTAGAAACAAGGATCGCTAGAAATAAGTGGGACCTGACTAAAAGCTGCAATTAGAAACACATGAATCATGATGTTATGAGAACTTTTGTACAGAGATGAACCATAGCAATGGAGAAACACATGTTTGTGATATTTGGTCCTGGTTAACATAGTCTAGAGCTGCAACTTTCTTTTGTTGTCAGAATATATGACGCTTTGATACGTCTCCAACATATCTATAATTTTTGATTGCTCCATGATATATTATATACTGTTTTGGACCATATTGGGCTTTATTTTCCACTTTTATATTACTTTTGGGACTAACCTATTAACCGGAGGCCCAGCCCAGAATTGCTGTTTTTTGCCTATTTCAGTATTTCGAAGAAATGGAATATCAAACAGTCCAAATGGAATGAAATCTTCGGGAACGTGATTTTCTCATCGGATAAGATCCAGGAGACTTGGACCCTCGGTGAAGAAAGGAGGGAGGCAGCCACGAGGGTGGAGGGCCCACCCCCCAAGGCGCCCCCTACCTCGTGGGCCCCCCGAAGCTCCACCAACGTACTCATTCCTCCTATATATACCTACGTACCCTGAACAGATCAGATACGGAGCCAAAAACCTAATTCCACCGCCGCAACTTTCTATATCCACGAGATCCCTTCTTGGGGCCTGTTCCGGAGCTCCGCCGGAAGGGGATTCCACCATGGAGGGCTTCTGCATCATCATCATAGCCTCTCCGATGAAGTGTGAGTAGTTTACCTCAGACCTTCGGGTCCATAGTTAGTAGCTAGATGGCTTCTTCTCTCTTTTTGGATCTCAATACAATGTTCTCCCCCTCTCTCGTGGAGACCTATTCGATGTAATCTTCTTTTTGCTGTGTGTTTGTTGAGACCGATGAATTGTGGGTTTATGATCAAGATTATCTATGAGCAATATTTGAATCTTCTCTGAATTCTTTTATGTATGATTGGTTATATTTGCAAGTCTCTTGAATTATCCGTTTGGTTTGGCCAACTAGATTGGTAGTTCTTGCAATGGGAGAAGTGCTTAGCTTTGGGTTCAATCTTGCGGCGTCCTTTCCCAAAGGATGTGAGGGGCAGCAAGGCACGTATTGTATTGTTGCCATCGAGGATAACAAGATGGGGTATTTATCATATTGCATGAATTTATTCCTCTACATCATGTCATCTTGCTTAAGGCGTTACTCTGTTTTCATTAACTTAATACTCTAGATGCATGCTTTGGATAGCGGTCGATGAGTGGAGTAATAGTAGTAGATGCAGCAGAGTCGGTCTACATGTCTCGGACGTGATGCCTATATACATGATCATACCTAGATATTCTCATAACTATGCTCAATTATGTCAATTGCTCAACAGTAATTCGTTCACCCGCCGTAAAATGCTTATGCTCTTGAGAGAAGCCACTAGTGAAATCTATGGCCCCCGGGTCTATTTTCATCTTATTAATCTTCCTACGCTTTATTATTGCTTTGCTTTTTTAGTTTGCCTTTTATTTTATTTTGCATCTTTATACCAAAAATACCAAAAATATTATCTATCATCTCTATTAGATCTCACTCTCGTAAGTGACCGTGAAGGGATTGACAACCCCTATTCGCGTTGGTTGCGAGGAGTTATTTGCTTTGTGTAGGTACGAGGGACTTGCGGCGTGGCCTCCTCGGATTGATACCTTGGTTCTAAAAACCGAGGGAAATACTTACGCTTACTCTGCTGCATCATCCTCTCCTCTTCGGGAAAACCAACGCAAGCTCAAGGCGTAGCAAGAAGGATTTCGCACCGTTGTCGGGAGTCTATGCAAAAGTCAACATACCAAGTACCCATCACAATCCCTTATCCCTCGCATTACATTATTTGCCATTTGCCTCTCGTTTTCCTCTCCCCCACTTCACCCTTGCCGTTTTATTCGCCCTCTCTTTTTCGTTTGCCTTTTTCTCGTTCGCTTGTTCGCTCGTGTGTTGGATTGCTTGCTTGTCACTATGGCTCAAGATAATACCAAATTGTGTGACTTTACCAATACCAACAATAATGATTTCCTTAGCACTCCTCTTGCTCCTCTTGCCAATACTGAATCGTGTGAAATCAATGCTGCTTTATTGAATCTCGTTATGAAAGATCAATTCGCCGACCTTCCTAGTGAAGATGCCGCTACTCATTTAAATAGCTTCGTGGATTTGTGCGATACGCAAAAGAAGAAAGATGTTGACAATGATGTTGTTAAATTGAAGCTATTTCCTTTTTCGCTTAGAGATCGTGCTAAAGCTTGGTTTTCGTCTTTGCCCAAAAATAGTATTGATTCTTGGAACAAGTGCAAAGATGCTTTTATCTCTAAGTATTTTCCTCTCGCTAAGATCATCTCTCTTAGAAACGATATTATGAATTTTAAGCAACTTGATCATGAACATGTTGCACAAGCTTGGGAGAGGATGAAATTAATGAGACGTAATTGCCCTACTCATGGTTTAAATTTGTGGATGATTATACAAAATTTTTATGCCGGATTGAATTTTGCTTCTAGAAACCTTTTAGATTCGGCAGCGGGAGGCACTTTTATGGAAATCACTTTAGGAGATGCTACTAAACTCCTAGATAATATTATGGTTAATTATTCTCAATGGCACACTGAAAGATCTACTAATAAAAAGTGCATGCGATAGAAGAAATCAATGTTTTGAGTGGAAAGATGGATGAACTTATGAAATTATTTGCTACTAAGAGTGCTTCTTCTGATCCTAATGATATGCCCTTGTCTACGTTGATTGAGAATAATAATGAATCCATGGATGTGAATTTTGTTGGTAGGAATAATTTTGGTAACAACGCATATAGAGGAAACTTTAATCCTAGGCCTTATCCTAGTAATACCTCTAATAATTATGGAAATTCCTACAACAATTCTTATGGAAATTTTAATAAGATGCCCTTTGAATTTGAGACTAGTGTTAAAGAGTTTATGAATTCTCAAAAGAATTTTAATGCTTTGCTTGAAGAGAAATTGCTTAAGGTTGATGAATTGGCTAGGAACGTTGATAGAATTTCTCTTGATGTTGATTCTCTAAAGCTTAGATCTATTCCTCCTAAGCATGATATCAATGAGTCTCTCAAAGCCATGAGAATTTCCATTGATGAGTGCAAGGAAAGAACCGCTAGGATGCGTGCTATGAAAGATGCCTTTATTAAAGCGTGTTCTTCCGATTCCCATGAAAATCAAGATGAAGATCTAAAAGTTATTGATGTGTCCCCTATCAAATCCTTGTTTTGCAATATGAATCTTGATAATGATGATATTGAATATGAGTCACCTTTACCTAGAAGGCATTCTAAAAATTCGGAGTTTTTAGATAATGATGCTAAAATTGATAAAAGTGGGATTGAAGAAAGTAGAATCCTATATGTTGCTAAGCCCACTATTTTGGATTTCAAGGAATTTAATTATGAAAGTTGCTCTTTAATTGATTGTATTTCCTTGTTGCAATCCATGCTAAATTCTCCGCATGCTTATAGTCAAAATAAAGCTTTTACCAAACATATCGTTGATGCCTTGATGCAATCTTATGAGGAAAAACTTGAGTTGGAAGTCTCCATCCCTATAAAACTTTATGATGAGTGGGAACCAACTATTAAAATTGAGATTAAGGATCATGAATTTTATGCCTTATGTGATTTGGGTGCTAGTGTTTCCACTATTCCCAAAACTTTGTGTGATTTGCTAGATTTCCGTGATTTTGATGATTGCTCTCTAAACTTGCACCTTGAGGATTCCACTATTAAGAAACCTATGGAAAGAATTAATGATGTTCTTATTGTTGCAAATAGTAATTATGTGCCTGTAGACTTTATCGTTCTTGATATAGATTGCAATCCTTCATGTCCTATTAGTCTTGGTAGACCTTTCCTTAGAACGATTGGTGCCATTATTGATATGAAGGAAGGGAATATTAGATTCCAATTTCCATTAAAGAAAGGCATGGAACACTTACCTAGAAAGAAAATTAAATTACCATATGAATCTATTATGAGAGCCACTTATGGATTGCCTACCAAAGATGGCAATACCTAGATCTATCCTTGCTCTTATGCCTAGCTAGGGGCGTTAAACGATAGCGCTTGTTGGGAGGCAACCCAATTTTATTTTAGTTTTTTTGTTTTTGTTTCTGTTTAGGAATAAATAATCCATCTAACTTATGTTTATATGTGTTTTTATGTTTTAATCAGTGTTTGTGCCAAGTTAAACCTATAGGATCTTCTTGAATAATAGTTATTTGATCTTGCTGTAATTTCCAGAAACTTTCGGTTCACGAAAACAATTGTTAAAAATCACCATAATGTGATAAAATAGTGATTACAATTGCTGCTGATCAATAAACAAATTTCCTAGGTCTTCCTATTTTTTCTGAATTTTTGGATTCCAGAAGTTTGCGTTAGTTACAGATTACTACAGACTGTTCTGTTTTTGACAGATTCTGTTTTTCGTGTGTTGTTTGCTTATTTTGATGAATCTATGGCTAGTAAAATAGTTTATAATCCATAGAGAATTTGGAATACAATAGGTTTAACACCAAAACAAATAAAGAATGAGTTCATTACATTACCTTGAAGTGGTCTTTTGTTTTCTTTCGCTAACGGAGCTTACGAGATTTTTGTTGAGTTTTGTGTTGTGAAGTTTTCAAGTTTTGGGTGAATTGTTTTGATGGATTATGGAACAAGGAGTGGAAAGAGCCTAAGCTTGGGGATTCCCATGGCACCCCCAAGATAATCCAAGGACACCAAAAAGTCAAAGCTTGGGGATGCCCGGGAAGGCATCCCCTCTTTAAATCGATTCCATCGGTAACTTTACTTGGAGCTATATTTTTATTCACCACATGATATGTGTTTTGCTTGGAGCGTCTTGTATTATTTGTGTCTTTGCTTGTTAGTTTACCACAATCATCCTTGCTGTACACACCTTTTGAGATAGCCATACATGAATTGGAATTTGTTAGAATACTCTATGTGCTTCACTTATATCTTTTGAGCTTTATAGTTTTGCTCTATGTGCTTCACTTATATCTTTTGAGCTTTATAGTTTTGCTCTAGTACTTCACTTATATCTTTTAGAGCACGGTGGTGGATTTGTTTTAAAGAAACCATTGATCTCTCATGCTTCACTTATATTATTTTGAGAGTCTTAAATAGCATGGTAATTTCCTTAATAATAATAATATGCTTGGTATTCAAGATTTGTAAAACTTTCTTTTGAGTGCGTTGAATACTAAGAAAAGTTTGATGCTTGATAATTGTTTTGAGATATGGAGGTAATAATATTAGAGACGTGCTAGTTGAGTTGCTGTGAATTTGAGAAATGCTTGTGTTGAAGTTTGCAAGTCCCGTAGCATGCACGTATGGTAAACGTTATGTAACAAATTTGAAACATGAGGTGTTATTTGATTGTCCTCCTTATGAGTGGCGGTCGGGGACGGCGATGGTCTTTTCCTACCAATCTATCCCCTAGGAGCATGCGGCGTAGTGCTTTGGTTTTTGATGGCTTGTAGATTTTTGCAATAAGTATGTGAGTTCTTTATGACTAATGTTGAGTCCATGGATTATACGCACTCTCACCCTTCCATCATTGCTAGCCTCTTCGGTACCGTGCATTGCCCTTTCTCACATTGAGAGTTGGTGCAAACTTCGCCGGTGCATCCAAACCCCGTGATATGATACGCTCTTTCACACATAAACCTCCTTATATCTTCCTCAAAACAACCACCATACCTACCTATTATGGCATTTCCATAGCCATTCCGAGATATATTGCCATGCAACTTTCCACCATACCGTTCTTCATGACACATTCATCATTGTCATAATGCTTAACATGATCATGTAGTTGACATAGTATTTGTGGCAAAGACACCGTTCATAATTCTTTCATGTCACTCTTGATTCATTGCATATCCCGGTACACCGCCGGAGGCATTCATATAGAGTCATACTTTGTTCTAGTATCGAGTTGTAATCATTGAGTTGTAAATAAATAGAAGTGTGATGATCATCATTTTCTAGAGCATTGTCCCCCCCAAAAAAAGAAAGGCCAAAATAAAAAAAAGAAGGCCCCAAAAAAAGAGAAATAAAAAGGGGCAATGTTACTATCTCTTTTTCCACACTTGTGCTTCAAAGTAGCACCATGTTCTTCATATAGCGAGTCTCATATATTGTGCTTCAAAGTAGCACCATGTTTTTCATATAGAGAGTTTCATATTTTGCCACTTTCATATACTAGTGGGAATTTTTCATTATAGAACTTGGCTTGTATATTCCAATGACGGGCTTCCTCAAATGCCCTAGGTCTTCGTGATCAAGCAAGTTGGATGCACACCCACTTAGTTTCTTCTGTTGAGCTTTCATACATTTATAGCTCTAGTGCATCCGTTGCATGGCAATCCCTACTCCTTGCATTAACATCAATTGATGGGCATCTCCATAGCCTGTTGATTAGCCTCGTTGATGTAAGATCTTCTCCTTTTTTGTCTTCTCCACATAACCCCCATCATTATATTCTATTCCACCCATAGTGCTATGTCCATGGCTCGTGATCATATATTGCGTGAAAGTTTATAGGTTTGAGATTACTAAAGTATGAAACAATTGCTTGGCTTGTCATCGGGTTGTGCATGATGAGAGCATTCTTGTGTGTGAAAATGGAGCATGACTAAACTATATGATTTTGTAGGGATGAACTTTCTTTGGCCACGTTATTTTGAGAAGACATAATTGCTTAGTTAGTATGCTTGAGGTATTATTATTTTTATGTCAATATGAACTTTTGTCTTGAATCTTTTGGATCTGAATATTCATACCACAATTAAGAAGAGTTACATTGAAATTATGCCAAGTAGCACTCCGCATCAAAAATTCTCTTTTATCATTTACCTACTCGAGGACGAGCATGAATTAAGCTTGGGGATGCCTGATACGTCTCCAACGTATCTATAATTTTTGATTGCTCCATGCTATATTATCTACTGTTTTGGACCATATTGGGCTTTATTTTCCACTTTTATATTACTTTTTGGACTAACCAATTAACCGGAGGCCCAACCCAGAATTGCTATTTTTTGCCTATTTCAGTATTTTGAAGAAACGGAATATCATACGGAGTCCAAACGGAATGAAATCTTCGGCAACGTGATTTTCTCATCGGATAAGATCCAGGAGACTTGGACCCTCGGTCAAGAAAGGAGGGAGGCGGCCACGAGGGTGGAGGGCGCGCCCCCTGCCTCGTGGGCCCCCCGAAGCTCCACCGACGTACTCCTTCCTCCTATATATACCTACGTACCCCCAACAGATCAGATACGGAGCCAAAAACCTAATTCCACCGCCGCAACTTTCTGTATCCACGAGATCCCA
The DNA here is from genome assembly GCA_021605145.1 of Aegilops bicornis. Taxonomy (NCBI): domain Eukaryota; kingdom Viridiplantae; phylum Streptophyta; class Magnoliopsida; order Poales; family Poaceae; genus Aegilops; species Aegilops bicornis. Next base: position 64,838,278 of record CM038675.1, on the reverse strand, counting down.
TCTTGGGGCCTGTTCCGGAGCTCCGCCGGAAGGGGATTCCACCATGGAGGGCTTCTACATCATCATCATAGCCTCTCCATGAAGTGTGAGTAGTTTACCTCAGACCTTTGGGTCCATAGTTAGTAGCTAGATGGCTTCTTCTCTCTTTTTGGATCTCAATACAATGTTCTCCCCCTCTCTCGTGGAGATCTATTCGATGTAATCTTCTTTTTGTGGTGTGTTTGTTGAGATCGATGAATTGTGGGTTTATGATCAAGATTATCTATGAGCAATATTTGAATCTTCTCTGAATTCATTTATGTATGATTGGTTATCTTTGCAAGTCTATTCGAATTATCCGTTTGGTTTGGCCAACTAGATTGGTAGTTCTTGCAATGGGAGAAGTGCTTAGCTTTGGGTTCAATCTTGCGGTGTCCTTTCTCACTGACAGTAGGGGCAGCAAGGCACTTATTGTATTGTTGCCATCGAAGATAACAAGATGGGGTATTTATCATATTGCATGAATTTATTCCTCTACATCATGTCATCTTGCTTAAGGCATTACTCTGTTTTCATTAACTTAATACTCTAGATGCATGCTGGATAACGGTCGATGAGTGGAGTAATAGTAGTAGATGCAGGCAGGAGTCGGTCTACTTGTCTCGGACGTGATGCCTATATACATGATCATACCTAGATATTCTCATAACTATGCTCAATTATGTCAATTGCTCAACAGTAATTCGTTCACCCGCCGTAAAATACCTATGCTCTTGAGAGAAGCCACTAGTGAAATCTATGGCCCCTGGGTCTATTCTCATCATATTAATCTTCCTACGCTTTATTATTGCTTTTCTTTTTTACTTTGCCTTTTATTTTACTTTGCATCTTTATACCAAAAATACCAAAAATATTATCTATCATCTCTATTAGATCTCACTCTCGTAAGTGACCGTGAAGGGATTGACAACCCCTATTCGCATTGGTTGCGAGGAGTTATTTGCTTTGTGTAGTTACGAGGGACTTGCGCGTGGCCTCCTACTGGATTGATACCTTGGTTCTCAAAAACTGAGGAAAATACTTACGCTACTCTGCTGCATCATCCTCTCCTCTTCGGGGAAAACCAACGCAAGCTCAAGACGTAGCACGCTTCACATTGTATTCTGCTTTCTTCTCATCCAACATTCTCCAATTCCATGATTGAACACTTTTCCTTTTAGGATCATCAGTTGGATTATGCTTGATATTTGCACTACCATCCATATTGTGTTTGTTAGGTCCTTAAATGGGGAACGTTCTCTTGATGCAAACAATAGATAGAATGGCATAGAGAGAGGGGTGAAGATCATTTACGCAGGGTAGCATACTCATGTCAACCAGATCCTGACTATTCTATGTACAAAGCATCACCAATTAGTTTCTTAAAGCTAAAATAAAGAATTGAGCATTAATCTCTAGATGCCTGGGCTCACAGGATTTAAGATGCATAGTATAAAGAAAAGAATGTAAGATGGGATATATATTTTGTAAGTAGGAGATATTTTTACTGGTGTTGTGACCCCGCCTAGTCACGAGGACGAAATATAGAAGCGTGCCAAAATATGGAAGCACAGCCCTTGCATTTGGCATCAACAAATATTGCAGTTATATAAATAAACCATAGTATCATAAAAACTATGGTTTTTGGAGTATCAAAAACAACAGGTCAGGGCCCTTTTTTTCTAAACTGAGAACGCTTTCTTTCCCCCTTCTCTGTCTCACCCCATCCACCCTTCACTTCTACCTTCCTTCATCTCGTCTTTTCTACTGCCATGGATGAGCAAGGAGCACCAATTGGACACGATGGACTATCTCCCTGTATGCATGCTATACATTGAGTCTTCTCGAGCGCCGGTGACCACACATGTATATAGCCATGAGCAGTCCACGTCTATGATGATGTGTGTGAGTCTTTCCCCGCTATTTCTCACGGCGCCAACCAACAGGGCATGTTGTAGAACATTCACTAACATACTGATGTCCGAATCACCAAATACAGTGGCAAAAACTGTACGTGCTTGCCAAACACATTGTAGTTTTCACAATACTACAGAAAATTGTACTTTTTGTAAACAACAGTGCCAAGGCATAAAAACTATAATACTATGGTTTTTAAAATATTTTGATTCGAGACAGAGCCTATGTCTTGTCCTCAAACAAGTATAGGAAATGATCCAATCCTTCTGCTGCACAATCTAGTAAATCCCGCGTAAACCCTGCATACAAATATTTTGCTACACTGCTGAACTTTGCATCTATAGGGCTATCCACGGTAGCATACAACTTCTCCATATTGATCTGAAAAACAAATATTAGAAAGAATGGATTAAGAGGGAGAGAGATGTCATGTTAGTACGGTGGGTACCTTGTAGGTACCGATGGATGCAGCAGCCCGGCCGTTGCGCGGGAGATAGGGCAGGGGGAAGGCGGATCTGGCAGCAGAGAGGTCGACGATGTCAGGGAGGAGACCGGTGTTCAGCAGGGCGAGCGGCGGTGGGGCCGAGAAGGGGCGGCGCCGGGCGTGAGAGAGGAGGTGAGCGGTAGCGGGGTACTGTACCGGGTTTTGGTTAGCGAGGGGGTTTCGTTAACTGATATTTTAGGCCGTTAGATCGTTGATTAGATGGCTAATATGCTGAGTTGGATCAAGTTGTAGTAGATAGTACATATATTACTATTTAAATCTATACTTTTTTGTAGGGAAAGGTTTGGAGACGGTGCGCCGAAGGAAGCTTCGGCAGGTCCAATCCACGTGCGCACGCGCAACCCACTCGTGATCAACCACGTGGTGGTGGACCCGACTTGACTAGTCCTCCTGCGTTATCCCGCGGTGAAAGCACAAGTGCTCCCTAGGTGGTTTTGGTAATTAATGTCAACATATCTCTTGTTGGACTAACACTTTTACCTAGTATGTTTCAGATAAGTTCAACAATGAAGTGGCATGGACTAGAGGATGTGGAACCCCTTCAAGATGCTAAGGACAAAGGATTGGCTCAAGCTCCAAGCTCAAAACTCTACATTTTCTATTTTAGTGATCCAAGATCACATTGAGTCTATAGGAAAAGCCAATACTATCATGGAGGGATGAGGTGTTGCTTAATGAGGCTCTTGCTCAAAATGCTTAGTGATATGCTCCAAAGCCCTCAACCACTTTCTCACATCCACATATGACCTAAACCAAAAGTCAAACTCGGCCCCACCGATTCTTTCTATCCGGCGCCACCGAGTTCAGATGTCATAGCCACTGCCACAAACCCTAGGCAAATCGGTCTCACCGATAGGGATCTCGGTCTCACCGAGACGGGATTGTAATCTCTCTGTTTCCCTTCGTAACGTTTCGGTCCCACCGAGATGAGCGATCGGTCCCACCGAGATTGCAATGTAAACTCTCTGTTTCCCTTTCATAACATTTCGGTCTCACCGAAATGAGCGAATCGGTCCCACCGAGTTTACCTGACCAACTCTCTGGTTAGCTTATTACCAAAATCGGTCTCACCGAGTTTGTGTAATCGGTCTCACCGAGATTACATTATGCCCTAACCCTAACCATATCGGTCCTACCGAGTTGCATGTCGGTCCCACCGAAAATCCTAACGGTCACTAGATTTGCTGAATCGGTCCGACCGAGTTTATCAATTCGGTCCCACCGAGTCTGGCAAGTTGTGTGTAATGGTTAGATTTTGTGTGGAGGCTATATATACCCCTCCACCTCCTCTTCATTCGCGGAGAGAGTCATCAGAACGAACCTACACTTCCAACTTACCTTTTCTGAGAGAGAACCACCTACACTTGTGTTGAGACCAAGATATTCCATTCCTATCATATGAATCTTGATCTCTAGCCTTCCCCAAGTTGCTTTCCACTCAAATCTTCTTTCCACAAAATCCATATCCTGTGAGAGAGAGTTGATGTTGGGGAGACTATCATTTGAAGCACAAGAGCAAGGAGTTCATCATCAACACACCATTTGTTACTTCTTGGAGAGTGGTGTCTCCTAGATTGGCTAGGTGTCAGTTGGGAGCCTCCAACAAGATTGTGGAGTTGAACCAAGGAGTTTGTAAGGGCAAGGAGATCGCCTACTTCGTGAAGATCTACCGCTAGTGAGGCAAGTCCTTCATGGGTGACGGCCATGGTGGGATAGACAAGGTTGCTTCTTCGTGGACCCTTCGTGGGTGGAGCCCTCCGTGGACTCGCGCAGCCGTTACCCTTCGTGGGTTGAAGTCTCCATCAACGTGGATGTACGATAGCACCACCTATCGGAACCACGACAAAAACATCCGTGTCTCCTATTGCGTTTGAATCCTCCAAACCCTTCCCTTTACATTCTTGCAAGTTGCATGCTTTACTTTCCGCTGCTCATATACTCTTTGCATACTTGCTTGATATGTATTGTGTTTGTTAAACTTGTGCCAAAACTCCACTTCAACTTAAAGAAATTAAAAATTGCAACTTTTGGTACTTAGTGTCTAATCACCCCCCTCTAGACACCTCTTCGCGGCTACATGGCTGGAGGAAAGGAATGGGTCCTTGATAGTGGATGTACTGATCATATGACCGGATATAAAGATATGTTCCGTGAGCTTGCTGAAAACGAGGCCCTCGAAAATATGTCACTTTTGGTGATAATTCAAAGGGTAAGGAGGTTGGCCTCGGTAAGGTGGCCATCTCACATGATAGCTCCATACAAAATGTCATGCTCGTTGAATCTCTTGGATACAATTTACTTTCAGTTTCTAGACTTGCTGATTTCGGTTTCAATGTCCTATTTACTGAAGTAGATTGCCAAGTGTTCGGTAGAGATAATCATAAAATAGTATTTACCGGTATACGCAGAGGTGATCTTTACATTGTTGATTTCACTAAAAAGGCTCAACCTAAAACTTGCTTAATTGCTAAATCCTCTAAAGGCTGGTTATGGCATAGACGATTAGGTCATGTTGGTATGCGAAACCTTGACAAGCTTATTAAAGGAAATCATATCCTTGGCGTTAACGATGTCATATTTGATAAGGATAGACTTTGCAGCGCTTGTCAAGTAGGTAAACAGGTTGGAGGAAGGCATCCCGTGAAGAACATCATGACCACAAGGAGGCCACTCGAGCTACTTCACATGGATCTTTTTGGTCCTAACGCTTAAAAAAGTCTCGGTGGAAATTCTTTTGGTCTAGTTATAGTTGATGACTTTTCAAGATTTACGTGGGTGTTCTTTCTCGATGATAAATCGCAGGTCCAAAAGATCTTCAAAAACTTCGCTAGGAAGGCCCAAAATCAATTTGAAGTGAAAATCAAGAAGGTTCGCAGCGACAACGGAACGGAGTTCAAGAACGCAAATGTGGACACCTTTCTTGATGAAGAAGGGATTTCACATGAGTTCTCGGCTACGTACACACTTCAATAGAATGGAGTTGTTGAGAGGAAGAACCAGACACTCATCAAAATGGCGAGAACGATCCTTGATGAGTACAAGACACCAAAGCACTTTTGGGCGGAAGCGGTTGAGACAGCTTGTCATGCAACAAATCGCTTGTATCTTCACAAGCTACTCGGCAAGACGGCATACGAGCTCCTCACCGGTAACAAACCACAAGTTGGATACTGATACGTCTCCGTCGTATCTACTTTTCCAAACACTTTTGCCCTTGTTTTGGACTCTAACTTGTATGATTTGAATGGAACTAACCCGGACTGACGCTGTTTTCAGCAGAATTGCCATGATGTTGTTTTATTTGCAAAAAACAAAAGTTCTCGGAATGACCTGAAACTCCACGGAATATCTTAGAATACATAATAAAAAATCCTCGCCAAAGATGAAGGCCAAGGGGCCCACACCCTGTCCATGAGGGTGGGGGGCGCCCCCCCTCCTGGGCGCGCCCCCTACCTCGTGGGCCCCCTAGAGACCCTCCGACGCCAACTCCAACTCTATTTATTGGCTTTCAGGGAGAAAAAATCAGAGAGAAGAAATCATCACGTTTTACGATACGGAGCCGCCGCCTAGCCCTAATCTCTCTCGGGAGGGCTGATCTGGAGTCCGTTCGGGGCTCCGGAGAGGGGATTCACGCCGTCGTCATCATCAAACATCCTCCATCACCAATTTCATGATGGTCACCGCTGCATGTGAGTAATTCCATCATAGGCTTGCTGGACGGTGATGGGTTGGATGAGATTTATCATGTAATCGAGTTAGTTTTGTTAGGGTTTGATCCCTAGTATCCACTATGTTCTGAGATTGATGTTGCTATGACTTTGCTATGCTTAATGCTTGTCACTAGGGCCTGAGTGCCATGATTTCAGATCTAAATCTATTATGTTTTCATGAATATATGTGAGTTCTTGATCCTATCTTGCAAGTCTATAGTCACCTACTATGTGTTATGATCCGGCAACCCCGAAGTGACAATAATCGGGACCACTTCCGGTGATGACCATAGTTTGAGGAGTTCATGTATTCACTATGTGCTAATGCTTTGTTCCGGTTCTCTATTAAAAGGAGGCCTTAATATCCCTTGGTTTCCAATAGGACCCCGCTGCCACGGGAGGGTAGGACAAAATATGTCATGCAAGTTCTTTTCCATAAGCACATATGACTATTTACGGAATACATGCCTACATTACATTGATGAATTGGAGCTAGTTCTGTGTCACCCTATGTTATGACTGTTACATATGAACTGCATCCGGCATAATTATCCATCACTAATCCGGTGCCTACGAGTTTTCCATATACTGGTTCTCGCTTATTTACTTTTCCGTTGCTACTATTACAATCACTACAAAATACCAAAAACTTTACTTTTGCTATCTTTACTTTTGTTACCGTTACCACTACTATCATATTACTTTGCTACTAAACACGTTGCTGCAGATACTAAGTTTCCAGGCGTGGTTGAATTGACAACTCAGCTGCTAATACTTGAGAATATTCTTTGGCTCCCCTTGTGTCGAATCAATAAATTTCGGTTGAATACTCTACCCTCGAAAACTGTTGCGATCCCCTATACTTGTGGGTTATCAAGACCTTTTTCTGGCGCCGTTGCCGGGGAGCATAGCTCTATTCTTTGAGTCACTTGGGATTTATATCTGCGGGACACTATGAAGAACGTGAAAGACACTAAGACAACAATTTATCCCTCAACTACGAGGGGAGGTAAGGAACTACCATCTAGCTCTGCACTTGATTCACCTTCTGTTATGAGTAAGCTAGCGACACCTAAACCCGCTTCTGCTATTCGTTCTGATATGTCCCATGTTATTGATGATGCCACTTCTGCTATGCATGATACTTATGATGAAACTACTTCTATGCTTGATACTACTGTGCCCTTAGTGAATTTCTAGATGAACAAATTTCTAGGTCTAGAGAAAGAGAAATTATTGAAACTGAATACAATGATGAAAGTGATGATGAAAATATGCCTGCTATTCCTGAGGGTTCTCTTTTGATGCGTAATCTTCTGCAGCTATTTTTTCCTGCCGGGATAGATATGAACTTAAGAGGCTGTTAGTTAAATGGAGTAAAGAATCTCTTAGAGATAGGATGAGACCTGACCTGCTTTTGCTACTTCACCTATCTGTGTTCACGATAAGGAGTATGAATTCTCTGTTGATCCAGATATAATTACGTTGGTTGAATCTGATCCTTTTTATGGCTATGAATCTGAAACTGTTGTGGCACATCTTACTAAGTTAAATGATATAGCCGCCCTGTTTACTAATGATGAGAGATCGCACTACTTTTATATACTCAAAATATTTCCGTTCTCATTAAAGGGTGACGCTAAGATATGGTTTAATTCTCTTGATCCTGGTTGTGTGCATAGTCCCCAGGATATGATTTATTACTTCTCCACTAAATATTTCCCTGCTCATAAGAAACAAGCTGCTTTGAGGGAAATATATAATTTTGTGCAAATTGAAGAAGAGAGTCTCCCACAAGCTTGGGGGAGGCTTCTCAAGTTACTTAATGCTTTGCCTGATCATCCTCTTAAGAAACTTGAAATACTTGATATCTTCTATAATAGACTAATCGATGCTTCCAGAGATTACCTGGATAGTTGTGCTGGTTCTCTTTTCAGGGAAAGAACATCGGATGAAGCTGAAATTCTATTGAATAATATGTTGACAAATGAAAATAATTGGGCACCTACTAAGCCAACTCCCGAGCCAGCTCCTGAGCCAATTACTGAGCCTACTCCTAAACCAACTCCGAAGAAGAGAGGTGTTCTATTTCTCAGTCCTGAAGATATGCAAGAGGCAAAGAAATCTATGAAAGAAAAGGTATTAAAGCTGAAGATGTTAAGAATTTACCTCCTATTGAATAAATACATGGTCTTGATTTACACTTTGTTGAAGAAGTGTATGATCTCAATTCTTTATTCACTGAAGAACCTCCTGATCCCGATATCCTGACACAGGTAGTAAAGGTAAATTCTCTCTATAGATATGATAAAGTTAAAGTCCCTCCTACTAAAATTGCTAGTCAGTGCTTGGATGAGTTTGATGACTTTATGTTTAAGCAAGATGACTTTAATGCTTATTTTGGTAGACAATTAAAACAGAATACCTTTATGATTAAATGCTTGAGTGATTATATGACTAATATTAGAGGTGAACTTAAACTTGTTAGCAAACATGCTTCTATGGTTACCACTCAAGTAGAACAAGTACTTAAAGCTCAGAAAGAAGTGCTTGATGAAATGAATAGTAAGAACAATGATTATGCTGTTAGAGTGGCTACTAGAACTGGTAGAATGACTCAGGAACCTTTGTATCCTGAAGGCCACCCTAAGAGAATCGAGCAAGATTCTCAGAGAAATAATATTGATATGTCTAGTTCTTCTAAAAGGAAGAATAAGAAAAATGATAGGACTTTGCAAACTTCTAGTGAACCTATTGCCGAACCACCTGATAATCCAAATGATATCTCTATTTCTAATGCTGAAACACAATCTGGTAATGAACATGAACCTAGTGAAAATGTTAATGATGATGTTCATGATGATGCTCAACCTAGTAATGATAATGATGTAGAAGTTGAATCTGCTGTTGATCTTGATAACCCACAATCAAAGAATCAACGTTATGATAAAAGAGATTTCGTTGCTAGGAAACATGGTAAAGAAAGGGAATCATGGGTTCAGAAACCCATGCCTTCTCCTCCAAAACCATCCAAGAAAAAGGATGATGAGGATTTTGAGCACTTTGCTGAAATGATTAGACCCATCTTTTTGCGTGTCACGATTGGTGATATGCTCAAAATGAATCCTTATGCTAAATATATGAAAGATATTGTTACAAATAAAAGAAAGATACGGAAGCTGAAATTTCCGCCATGCTTGCTAATTATACTTTTAAGGGTGGAATACCAAAGAAACTTGGAGATCCAGAGTACCTACTATACCATGCTCCATTAAGAGAAATTATGTTAAAACTGCTTTATGTGATCTTGGAGCCGGTGTTAGTGTTATGCCTCTCTCTTTATATCATAGACTTTACTTGAATAAGTTGACACCTACTGAAATATCTTTGCAAATGGCTGATAAATCAACTGCTATACATGTCGGTATTTGTGAGGATGTGCCTGTTGTGGTTGCAAACGTTACTATTTTAACGGGCTTTGTTATTCTTGATATTCCCGAGGATGATAGTATGTCTATTATTCTTGGAAGACCTCTTTTATTGATTGCAACAAAGGCAATGTCACTTTTCATGTTAATGGTAATGAGCACACGGTACACTTTCCGAGGAAACAACCTCAAGTTCATAGTATCAACTCCATTGGAAAAATTCCATCGATTATATTTGGAGGTTTTGAATTTCCTCTCCCTACTGTCAAGAAGAAATATGATATACATATTATTGGGGATGTCCATATCCCCGTTGAGGTAACATAGTGTTATTCGAAATTTCTCCTGTTCCATGTTAATCGGAATGAGTTCGTTAACAAGACTTGATCAACCTTGTTAGTGGATTCTTTTTGATGAGCATGAGGCGGATGAAACTAGAAGCACAACCTTCTGTACCCTCTTTATATTTTCTGTTCTTTAGTAGAAATAAAGTAAAATAGTATTTTTCTGTCTGTTTCCTGATTTATCCGTGCAATATAAAAAATATCCCGAAAATAAAAGTCCTCAGAATGCCATGCCAATTTAATATGATTTTTTCGGGAATATTTGAGGATTTTTAGTGCAAAAATTACCGCGGGGGGAGCTGCCACCTGGCCATGAGGGTGGAGGGCACGCCCTAACCCCCTGGGCGCGCCCCCTGCCTCGTGGGCCCATGGTGGCCCTCCTCCACTTATCCCTGCACCCATCTTCTTCCTCTACCTCACACAAACCCGAAAAACCAACTCAAGCTCGTGTTCCAGCCACTTTTGCTGTGATTTTCGATCTCCTTGCTCAAAGCACCTCTCGCAAAACTGCTTGGGGAGATTGTTCCTTGGTATGTGACTCCTCCATTGGTCCAATTAGTTTTTGTTCTAGTGCTTTATTCTTTGCAAATTTGTGCTGCATAGGTGACCATGTTCTTGAGCTTGCATGTCAAATTTATATGGTTCCAAGTAGTTCTAATGCTTGATATATGCTCTAGGCACTTGTATGAGTGGTTGCTATCAGTTTTATTGAAGTTGGTTCACTTTTGTTTGAAGTTACTAAAAATTTTAGAATTATTTTTCAGAGAAAACAATATGTTTAGAAAGATGTTCCAAGGTGGTTCTTCAAAGAAGCAAGGTCCCAGGCTTGCAATGCGTGATGCTGACGAGGAACCACCAAGAGACGCTCTTGTGAGGCCTTGTGAATGGCCTTCGGAAAATTTTATGGATCAAGCGGGAATCAAAGAAGAATTTAACGCATATTTGCGTAATGCCGGTCTTGAGGATTTTGAAGCTGACAAATGCCCCAAGATCGTGATCTCACAAGTTCATTTGTGGGGAGGTTTGAGTTTTCATCTTGGCGTAATTCTCCTTCACCATGTTTGACCTTTATGACAAATCTTATACCATGGACTTAGAGGATTTCACTTTTGCTTGCAAACTTCCATCTTGGGGTAGTGTCAGGGATCCCCCTAAATCTGATTATAGAGACTTTCTTGCTAGAATAACTGTGGAGGAATCTAGAGATATAACACAAGCCACTATAGGGAGCATTCACTTTCCTGCTATACATTATTTTGCTCTCTTCATAGGTAGATACATAAATGCTAAGGATGAAGCATGTCACATGTGTGCTCGATCTCAGCATTCTCAAAAGTGCTGTGTTAGGGGACCAATCTTATCATATGGGAGCCATTGTAGCTCGTAGGTTGCATCATAATAGACATAACGGAGATTTCTTTGGAGGAATTTATGCAACCCGCTTAGCTAATTTTCTTGAGATAGACATTCGTGAGGGTGATATGGAGTTACCCCTACTTATTTAGATTTTGATTCTATGGTTTCCCACCAGTTTGTTGAGAGGACTGAACCACCTCTCCAAAGATCGACTAATCTATAACAAACGGCATGTTGTCCATATTACTCTTCCTGCTCCTGCCTTCTTTGATTCTCAGACAAGAGGAAGATATATTATTACCAGAGAGGAGGCAGATGAGTACGAGAGGAGAGCGGAGGCGTCTCGATGTCACGCTACAGCTCAGGAGGCGATAGCTGATACGTCTCCAATGTATCTATAATTTTTGATTGCTCCATGCTATATTATCAACTGTTTTAGGCAATATTGGGCTTTATTATCCACTTTTATATTATTTTTGGGACTAACCTATTAACCGGATGCCCAACCTAGATTTGCTGTTTTATGACTATTTCAGTGTTTCGAGGAAAAGGAATATCAGACAAAGTCAAAATGGAACGAAATCAACTGGAGAAGTTATTTTTGGAAGGAAACCCACCTGATGGACTTGGACTCCACGTCAGAAGATATGGGAGGTGCTCACGAGGGTGGGGCGCGCCACCCCCTGGGCGCGCCTGCCTCGTGGGACCCCGTAGCTCCACCGACGTACTCCTTTCACCCATATATACCTACGTACCCTAAAACTTCCAGAACAGAAGATAGATCGGGAATTCCGCCACCGCAAGCCTCTGTAGCCACTAAAAACCAATCGGGACCTGTTCAAGACTCACGGAGGGGGGAACCTCACCTATGGCCATCTTCATCATCCGGCGCTCCATGACGAGGAGGGAGTAGTTCACCCTCGGGGCTGAGGGTATGTACCAGTAGCTATGTGTTTGATCTCTCTCTCTCGTGTTCCCTCTGTGGCACGATCTTGATGTATCGCGAGCTTTGCTATTATAGTTGGATCTTATGTTTCTTCTCCCCCTCTACTCTCTTGTGATGAATTGAGTTTCCCCTTTGAAGTTATCTTATCGGATTGAGTCTTTTATGGAACACTTCATGTATGTGTTGCCGTGCTTATCCGTGATGACAATGGGATATCATGTGCCACTTGATGTATGTTTTGGTGACCAACTTATGGTTCCGCCCATGAACCTATGCATAGGGGTTGGCACATGTTCTTGATTCTCCGGTAGAAACTTTGGGGCACTCTTTGAAGTATTTTTATGTTGGTTGGATAAATCTGAGATTGTGTGATGCATATCGTATAATCATGCCCACGGATACTTGAGGTGACAATGGAGTATCTAGGTGACATTAGGGTTTTGGTTGATTTGTATCTTAAGGTGTTATTCTAGTACGAACTCTAGGGCTGTTTGTGACACTTATAGGAATAGCCCAATGGATTGATTGGAAAGAATAACTTTGAGGTGGTTTCAGACCCTACCATAATCTCTATGTTTGTTCTCCGCTATTAGTGGCTTTGGAGTGACTCTTTGTTGCATGTTGAGGGATAGTTATGTGACCCAATTATGTTATTATTGTTGAGAGAACTTGCACTAGTGAAAGTATGAACCCTAGGCCTTGTTTCCTATCATTGCAATACCGTTTGTGCTCACTTTTATCATTAGTTACCTTGCTGTTTTTATTATTTCAGATTACAAAAACCTTTATCTACCATCCATATTGCACTTGTATCACCATCTCTTCGCCGAATTAGTGCACCTATACAATTTGCCATTGTATTGGGTGTGTTGGGGGCACAAGAGACTCTTTGTTATTTGGTTGCAGGGTTGTTTGAGAGAGACCATCTTCATCCTACGCCTCCCACGGATTGATAAACCTTAGGTCATCCACTTGAGGGAAATTTGTTACTGTCCTACAAACCTGTGCACTTGCAGGCCCAACAATGTCTACAAGAAGAAGGTTGTGTAGTAGACATCAAGCTCTTTTCTGGCGCCGTTGCCGGGGAGGCTAGGTAAGTGAAGGTATATCTTTAGATATTGCAATCGAATCTTTTTGTTTCTTGTTTTAGCACTAGTTAGTTTATAAAATAAAACTACAAAAAAATGGAATTGAGTTTGTCTCATACGCTTCACCTTTTTAATATCTTTCGTGAGTATGATGGAAAGGAAAATTGTGCTCAAGTGCTAGAAGAAGAATGCACTAAAATTTTTGGTACTAAATCTTTGAATGATGAACATGATTGCAATGTTGTTAGTATGAATTCCTTGAATATCCATGATGCTAATGATATGCAAAGCCACAAGCTTGGGGAAGCTATGTTTGATGAAGATGATATTTTTTGTCCCCCAAGCTTTGATGAGCAAATTTACTATGATGAAAGCATGCCTCCTATCTATGATGATTATTGTGATGACACGTATGCTTTAAAGAATAATGATAACCATGAAACTTGTCATCTTGATCTTAATTTTCAATCACATGATAGTTATTTTGTTGAGTTTGCTCCCACTATTATTCATGAGAAGAAAATTGCTTATGTGGAGAGTAGTAAAATTTCTATGCAAGTAGATCATGAAAAGAATGCTTTAGGTGCTGGTTATATTATTGAATTCATTCATGATGCTACTGAAAATTATTATGAGGGAGGAACATATGTTTGTAGGAATTGCAATAATATCAAGTTTCCTCTCTATGTGCTTAAAGTTTTGAAGTTATGCTTGTTTTACCTTCCTATGCAAGTTGATTATTGTTCCAATAAGTTGTTTGCTCACAAAATCCCTATGCATAGGAAGTGGGTTAGACTTAAATGTGCTAGTCATATTCTTCATGATGCTCTCTTTATGTTTTAATTCCTATCTTTTATGTGAGCATCATTGAAATCATAATGCCTAGCTAGGGGCGTTAAACGATAGCGCTTGTTGGGAGGCAACACAATTTTATTTTTAGTTTTTGTTTTGCTTCTGTTTAGGAATAAATAATCCATCTAGCCTCTGTTTAGATGTGGTTTTATCTTTTAGTTAGTGTTTGTGCCAAGTTAAACCTATTGGATCTTCTTGGGTGATAGTTATTTGATCTTGCTGTAATTTCCAGTCCAATTGCTGCTGATCAATAAACAAATTGTCCAGGTCGTCTAATTTTGGTAGAATTTTTTGAGTTCCAGAAGTTTGCGTTAGTTACAGATTACTACAGACTGTTCTGTTTTTGACAGATTCTGTTTTGCGTGTGTTGTTTGCTTATTTTGATGAATCTATGGCTAGTAAAATAGTTTATAATCCATAGAGAAGTTGGAATACAGTAGGTTTAACACCCATATAAATAAAGAATGAGTTCATTACAGTACCTTAAAGTAGTCTTTTGTTTTCTTTCTCTAACGGAGCTCACGAGATTTCTATTGAGTTTTGTATTGTGAAGTTTTCAAGTTTTGGGTAAAGATTCGATGGACTATGGAATAAGGAGTGGCAAGAGCCTAAGCTTGGGGATGCCCCGGAAGGCATCCCCTCTTTCTTCTTCGTTCATCGGTAACCTTACTTGGAGCTATATTTTTATTCACCACATGATATGTGTTTTGCTTGGAGCGTCATTTTCTCTTGTTAGTATTTGCTTGCTGTTATTTATAATAATGTTTTGCATCTTTAGTTTCAATAAAAAAGTCAAGGATAGCCTTTGCCATGCTTATTTTGCTAGTATACATGTTGCTGTTTGAAAACAGAAAGTTTACCGCTGTTGCAAAAATTCCCTAGAAAAGTCAGAGAGTGGTATAATGTTGAATCTTTTTGCATAATGAGCTATGATAAATTTATTACAGTGTGAATTTTAGTTCACAATTTTTGGATTTAGGGAAGTATTGATACTCTTGCATTCTTCACAGACTATACTGTTTTGGCAGATTGCTGTTATGTTTGCATTGTTTGCATATGTTTGCTTGTTTAATGATTCTATTTGAGGATAGGAGTATTAAATATGCAGAGGCATTTAGTATGCAATGTTGAATAATAATGTTAGTGATTTGTTACAGTAGAAAATGATAAGGTTTTGCATTGGTTTATACTAACCTATCTCACGAGTTCTTGTTGAGTTTGTTGTGAATGAAGCTTTTGATAAAAAGAGAAACCATGATATGAGAGGAATTAAGGAGACATAAAAGCTCAAGCTTGGGGATGCCCAAGGAACCCCAAGATATTATTTCAAGAAGTCTCAAGCATCTAAGCTTGGGGATGCCCCGGTAGGCATCCCACATTTCTTCTCCAAGAACTATCGGTTAGTATCGGTTGAGCCTAAGTTTTTGCTTCTTCACATGAGTTGTGCTATCCTTGCGATGTCATTTTATTTAGATTTGCTTGCTGTTTGAATAAAGTATCAAGATCTGAAATTCTTAAATGTTAGAGAGTCTTCATATAGTTGCATAATTATCCGACTACTCATTGATCTTCACTTATATCTTTCGGAGTAGTTTGTCATTTGCTCTAGTGCTTCACTTATATCTTTTAGAGCATAATGGTAGTTTTATTTTGAATAAATAGATGAACTCTCATGCTTCACTTATATTATTTTGAGAGTCTTAAATAGCACGACAATTTGCTTAAATAATCATAATATGCTAAGCATAAAAGATTTGTAAGAATTCTTATGAGTGTGTTGAATACTATGAAAAGTTTGATGCTTGATAATTGTTTTGAGATATGGAGGTGATAATATCAAAGTCGTGCTAGTTGAGTAGTTGTGAATTTTAGAAATGCTTGTGTTGAAATTTGCAAGTCCCGTAGCATGCACATATGGTTAAAGTTGTGTAACAAATTTGAAACATGAAGTGTACCTGGCTTGTGCATCCTTATGAGTGGCGGTCGGGGACGAGCGATGGTATTTTCCTACCAATCTATCCCCTAGGAGCATGCGCGTAGTACTTGATTTTTGATGACTTCTAAATTTTTGCAATAAGTATATGAGTTCTTTTGACTAATGTTGAGTCCATGGATTATACGCACTTTTACCTTTCCGCCTTTGCTAGCCTCTTGATGCCGTGCATTGCCCTTTCTCACCTTGAGAGTTGGTGCAAACTTCGCTGGTGCATCCAAACCCCGTGATATGATACGCTCTATCACACATAAACATCCTTATATCTTCCTCAAAACAGCCACCATACCTACCTATTATGGCATTTCCATAGCCATTCCGAGATATATTGCCATGCAACTTTCCACCGTTCCGTTCATCATCATCATGACATACATTACTTTTTTCATATTGCCATTGCATGATCATGTAGTTGACATCGTATTTGTGGCAAAGCCACCATGCATTATTTTCCATACATGTCACTCTTGATTCATTGCACCTCCCGGTACACCGTCGGAGGCATTCATATAGATTCATATTTTGTTCTAAGTTTCGAGTTGTAATTGTTGAGTTGTAAGAAAAATAAAAGTGTGATGATCATCATTATTAGAGCATTGTCCCAAGTGAGGAAAGGATGATGGAGACTATGATTCCCCCATAAGTTGGGATGAGACTGCGGACGAAAAAAATAAAAAAAAGAAGAAAAAAAAGCAAGGCAAAAAAAAAAGAAAGGCCCAAAAAAATGAGAGAAAAAGAGAGAAGGGACAATGCTACTATCCTTTTACCACACTTGTGCTTCAAAGTAGTACCAAGATCTTCATGATAGAGAGTCTCTCATTTTGTCACTTTCATATACTAGTGGGAATTTTTCATTATAGAACTTGGCTTGTGTATTCCAATGACGGGCTTCCTCAAAATGCCCTAGGTCTTCGTGAGCAAGCAAGTTGGATGCACACCGACTTAGTTTCTTGTGTAGAGCTTTCATATACTTATAGCTCTAGTGCATCCGTTGCATGGCAATCCCTACTCCTCATGTTGACATCAATTGATGGGCATCTCCATAGCCCGTTGATTAGCCTCGTCAATGTGAGACTTTCTCCTTTTTGTCTTCTCCACACAATCCCATCATCATATTCTATTCCACCCATAGTGCTATATCCATGGCTCACGCTCATGTATTGCGTGAAGGTTGAAAAAGTTTGAAATTATTTGAGTATGAAACAATTACTTGGCTTGTCATCGGGGGTATAGAAGTTGGGAACATCTTTGTGTGACGAAAATGAAGCATAGCCTAACTATATGATTTTGTAGGGATGAACTTTCTTTGGCCATGTTATTTTGAGAAGACATGATTACTTTGATTAGTATGCTTGAAGTATTATTATTTTTATGTCAATATAAGCTTTTTTCTTGAATCTTTTGGACCTGAATATTCATATCACACGTAAGAAGAATTACATTAAAATTATGCCAAGTAGCACTCCGCATCAAAAATTCTTTTTTATCATTTACCTACTCGAGGACGAGCAGGAATTAAGCTTGGGGATGCTTGATACGTCTCCAACGTATCTATAATTTTTGATTGCTCCATGCTATATTATCTACTGTTTTAGGCAATATTGGGATTTATTATCAACTTTTATATTATTTTTGGGACTAACCTATTAACCGGAGGCCCAGCCCAGATTTCTTGTTTTATGCCTATTTCAGTGTTTCGAGGAAAAGGAATATCAGACGGAGTCAAAATGGAACGAAATCAACTCGAGAAGTTATTTTTGGAAGGAAACCCACTTGATGGACTTGGACTCCACGTCAGAAGATACGGGAGGTGCTCACGAGGGTGGGGGGCGCGCCCACCCCCCTGGGTGCGCGCCCCTGCCTCGTGGGGCCCCCGTAGCTCCACCGACGTACTCCTTTCACCCATATATACCTACGTACCCTAAAACTTCCAGAACAGAAGATGAATCGGGAGTTCCGCCGCCGCAAGCCTCTGTAGCCACCAAAAACCAATCGGGAACTCTAGGGCTGTATCTTAAGGTGTTATTCTAGTACGAACTCTAGGGCTGTTTGTGACACTTATAGGAATAGCCCAACGGGTTGATTAGAAAGAATGACTTTGAGGTGGTTTCGTACCCTACCATAATCTCTACATTTGTTCTCCGCTATTAGTGGCTTTGGAGTGACTCTTTGTTGCATGTTGAGGGATACTTATGTGATCCAATTATGTTATTATTGTTGAGAGAACTTGCACTAGTGAAAGTATGAACCCTAGGCCTTGTTTCCTATCATTGCAATACCGTTTGTGCTCACTTTTATCATTAGTTACCTTGCTGTTTTTATTATTTCAGATTACAAAAACCTTTATCTACCATCCATATTGCACTTGTATCACCATCTCTTCGCCGAATTAGTGCACCTATACAATTTGCCATTGTATTGGGTGTGTTGGGGCACAAGAGAGTCTTTGTTATTTGGTTGCAGGGTTGTTTGAGAGAGACCATCTTCATCCTACGCCTCCCACGGATTGATAAACCTTAGGTCATCCACTTGAGGGAAATTTGCTACTGTCCTACAAACCTGTGCACTTGCAGGCCCAACAACGTCTACAAGAAGAAGGTTGTGTAGTAGACATCAATAGCCGCTGCATCACAGTACGACCCCAGCTACACCTACGGGTATCAGCCAGGCTATCCCTGGCAATAGACCAACTTAGGCCAAAAGCCTAAGCTTGGGGGAGTACGTATTTCTCACCGACATTACATTGATGTTCACACACACTCATTGCTAGATGTCGGTGCTCATACTTTTTCACTGTAATATCCATGCTAGTTTATTTCCTTTTTCCTGCTTTCTTCTTGTGTGTTTATTAAACCTTAAGAAAAACCAAAAAATTAGTAGTAGTTTATTTTTCCTGCTGTAGTAGTAATAATTAAAAGAAAACCCAAAATATTTCCCGTTCTTCTTTTGCTTGTTGGGAGCTTTCCGTGTAAATAGTTTTATTTTCTATTCTTTTCTTTGGGGGTCAGCAGGAGAAGACCATGATTAAATTGTTGAAGTGGCTCTTATATGCATCATTGTTGATTTAACCAAGAGCCCATATTGCCTTGTCTTCTCCTGTTTATTGAATGCTCGCAGATTCCAGCTTAGTCCAATGCACGTGCACTCTTATTATTATTCACATCGCTCGGTCGTGCAAGTGAAAGGCAATTATGATGATATATGATGGACTGAATCGAGATGGGAAAACTGGTATGAACTCGACCTCTTTTGTTTTTGTAAATATGATGAGTCCATCGTTCTTGATTCAGCTTATTATGAATAAACAAGTTTGCAATGACAATTAGAGATCATAGTTGCTTGTGCCATGCTTGATTAGCTATGAGTTATAATGGTTTACCTTGCGTGCCAACATGCTATTGAGATGATTATGATGTGGTATGATGGGGTGGTATCCTCCTTTGAATGATTTAAGTGACTTGACTTGGCACATGTTCATGCATGTAGTTGAAAACAAATCAACATAGCCTTCACGATATTTATGTTCATGGTGGATTATATCCTACTCATGCTTGTATTCAATGTTTATTAATTTTAATGCATGTTCACGAATGTTGTCGCTCTCTAGTTGGTCGCTTCCCAGTCTTTTGCTAGCCTTCACTTGTACTAAGAGGGAATACTGCTTGTGCATCCAATCCCTTAAACCCCAAAGTTATTCCATATGAGTCCACTATACCTTCCTATATGCCGTGTCTACCTGCCGTTCCAAGTAAATTTGTATGTGCCAAACTCTAAACCTTGAAATGAACATTCTGTTTTGCATGCTCGAATAGCTCATATATCAACTAGTGCCGCCCTTATCTTCCGTGTTAGGCGGGTTATTCTCAAGAGGAGTGGACTCCGCTCCTCATTCACGAGAAAATGGCTGGCCACCGGGATGTCCAGTCCCATGCTTTATGCAAACTAAATCAAAATAATTGCAAACAAAACTCCCCCTGGGAGCCGTTGAATGTTGGAGGCACTCGTTGTTTTGAGCAAGCCATGGATTGATGCTTGTGGAGGAGGGGGAGTATAAACTTTACTATTCTGTTTGGGAACCGCCTATAATTTTTTTTAGCATGGAAGATATCGTCATCTCTTAGTTGTTATGTTGACAATGAAAGTATGCCGCTCAAAATATAATTTTTCTCTATTTCAAAACCAAGCTCTGGCACCTCTACAAATCCCTACTTCCCTCTGCGAAAGGCCTATCTATTTACTTTTATGTTGAGTCATCACCCTCTTATTAAAAGCACTAGCCGGAGAGCACAGCTGTCATTTGCATGCATTATTGTTAATTTATATCGGGTATGACTATGATTGGATCTCTTTTACCATGAATTACAATGTCTAGTCAGTCCTTGATCTTTGAAGGTGCTCTGCATTTATGTTTTGCGGTCTCAGAAAGGGCTAGCGAGATACCATCTTGTTATATCATATTATGGTTGTTTTGAGAAAGTGTTGTCATCCGAGATTCATTATTATGGCTTGCTAGCTGATTATGTTATTGATATTAGTAAACATGAGACCTAGGAGTTATTGCAAATGTGGTTAGTTATGATCTTTGCTGAAAACCTGAATGCTGGCTTGACATAAGTACAACAACAAGAGCAAACAGAGTTTGAAAAGTTTTTTTTTCTCTTTCAGTTTGTCAACTGAATAGCTTGAGGACAAGCAAGGGTTTAAGCTTGGGGGAGTTGATACGTCTCCGTCATATCTACTTTTCCAAACACTTTTGCCTTTATTTTGGACTCTAACTTGTATATGTTGAATTTTATATTTACTAATTGGAGGCACCATTCATGATCTCTCATTAATCCACATCATCAAAATTAATTAAACCATTAGATTGTAAAATATACGACCACGATAAAAGGACAGCTTGCGTAACGCAGATGGTGTTGTGCTATCAAAAACACATCTGACACGTCCAACTTTTTTTAAACAAACCAAGAAAAAAATCTACACTACTTATAAAAGATCAAACAAAATCTTCTCTAAAGACACCCCACAAAATGTACGCAGATCAATTACCACCGTGTGATTAGGCCCACTAAGTTAATCTAACAGCTAGCCTTAATCTAATCCTATTTGTATGTGCGTTTAGCAATTTTAATTGACTGACCATACTCCACCAAAGCACCCCACGTACGCCCGCATCGGCAACTCCTACAATCACGCAACGCATGCAATCCAAATTGCCACCAGTTATCTCTCTCCTTAATTAGCGCCACCTCTCTATCTAATTAATCCCATACGAAACCTCCAGCCAAAGGGAAAATTCCAAAGAGCATGCAAGCCGCCAGCCAATGCATGCGAGATGCTGCCGCCGTTAAGCGAGGACCCGTCGTTGAGGAAGAACAAGGCATGCAGAGGAGAGGTCAGCGCCACGGCGGCGGTGCGCTTGCCCGGCAACATGCACGCGGGCCCGACCCTGTCCGGCGCTGGCGGCGGCGCGCTCGTCCGGCAACATGCATGCGGCCCCACCCTGTCCGGCGCCGATGGTGCATGCACCCAAGCATCGAGGGGCGAACGCCCCCGGGAGGAGACACGCCGTGATGTGAGTGTCGAAGAGATCGAGAGGATGCGCGGCGGGCTCGCCGACAACGCCGTGCCACAGCCTGTCCAGCGGAGGAGTGTGCGCATGGGAGACACATGAAGAGCTCACATACGGCTGGATGATAGAGCCACCCGCGTACGCTGGCAAGACGCACGTGCTCTCGCCCGGAACCGGAACTCATGTACAGGAAGTAGCGGCCACGACAGCACGCGAGCCACCACCGTGATGCGCGAAGAGGAGCCGTGCCTTCTTTTTTTTTTTTAGGATCTAACCGTGCCTTCTTCAAGGCACCCATGTGTCGTCGCCCACTACTTCACTCGACGTGCTACACGTTTCGGCCCTGATTCGCCACTGCCTCGCCATCCGCACACAACGCATCATCTCCCCGCACCCCACCCATCGGACCTCACCCCCACCGCGTCGGACGGCCTTGCCTCCTCTCTGGTGTTTATATTCTTGCCTCTGCAACTTCTGGGTTTGGCATTATGAACAAAAGCAATCTGCAAATTATCATGCATCTCTGCCTCCTTTGGTAAGAGGTGTCTCAAATCCTAACCTCATTTGCATTATCCTATTTGTCATTACAGCACGAACATGAGATTCAAACGCTCAGGTTCATGATGCATCAATGGGTGAGTTTTGAATTTTGTTCAATATGAAAGAATATTGGTTTTCTCCTTTCGTTCTTATTTTGCACCATCCATCATCCTTATAAGCATTTGCTCCACAACATGTTGGTTGTGCATGCTTACAATGGCAGAGTGATAGCAAGGAATCCGAATGTCAACCCTCTTTCTCACTTCAGTTTTCTGATGTATTTTGTTCTACATGCTGGCCAATTGTTATTTCTGGAGTACTTCATCTATGTGTGTTTTTGCAGGAATATTCCATGTGTGATTGCTACTAGCTCTACTGAAAATCAAAAGTCTCCTATATTATTGCCACTTTAGTGCAAGGATTTAGATTATGTTCCTTGTAATGCGCATTTGTTCTTCAGATGTTAATAATTAGTGATATTCCTGCTATTTAACAGGTTACTCCTGGCGCTGTGATGCATGAGTGTTGGCAACTATAATTCGGTCAGTGTTTCTATGCAAGAATTAACTACAAGAATTGTTTTGTACTTACTATCAGCATCTCACCACAGGTGACGTCTTTTGTAGAGCAGAACTCACATTTATTTTCTAATACCTGGATTTTGAGTACAACCATTCAATATCTTGACTTATTGTTTTCACTCATGTTTGAACTGTAGACCATGCATTTTTTATACAACAATAAGCAGAATTTAAATATTTTCCGGTGGAAATGGTTGACTCATTTAATCAGCTATCATGCACTCATTGTATGTGATTTGAATATGTTGATTTAATCAACAATAGAAAATTTTATTGCTTCGTTTCTATATTCCCTTCCAGGTGTATTTTACACGCTATCAACTTGGAATAGATGACCTCTTACAATCGAATTTGAAGTTACTCTTCCTCGCTTTTTTTCTTAAGTTACGTTACAAAATTCATAACATGATTGGGCATTGTTGTCCAACACATTATGTTTCATTTTCTCCAGCATAATATGCTCTTTATTAATTTACATTATTATTTTTGCTTGTAGTAGTTCTGTCGGCTGTATTTGACCGCATGTCCACCATTGATCTTTCTTTGAAAAACTTCTCATTGTTGCTCAACTTACATGATGATACCAAGCCGAATATGGTGTCTAGCTTCATCTTCAAGCACGGTGAGTGTCTTTAGTTGGATCTTTGAGTTCACGCTTGTTGTGGTTTACTTGTGCAGGTGTGAATCAAAGTGTATCGTGCGATGCACGTGCAAACTTACTAGTCATGTAAAAACAAACAAACATGGAAAGCTTCACGTAAAAAAATAAGCCCCCACCCGTTCCCACAAATTAAGAAAGAAAACGCCCCTTCCTAAAAAAACAGCAAAACGCCCATAAAAAAAGCAAGACCTCCTCACGTAAAAAAAAGAAAAGCACCCACCCGATCCCCACAAATTTAGAAGCACCACCAGGATAAAAGGACAATCTTTTTAAGGGGGAGATAAAAGGACAACTTGCATAATGCAGATAATCCTGTCAAATAAAAACGCGTCTGACACGTCCAACTTTTGCTAAACAAACCAAGAAAAAAAATAATGTAAACAAACAAAGAAACAAACAAACAAACAAGGAATGTTCTTAAAAAAACAAGGAAAGCTTCGCGTGAAAAAAAGGAAATAGCCCACCTGTCCCCACAAATTAAGAAGCAAAATCGCCTCACGTAAAACAGGGAAAGCACGCTCCCGTTCCCACAAATTAAGAAACAAAATTGCAATTAAAAACTCTGATAAACTGCCAAAACAAATCCCAACGATAAAAGGGAAAAGAAATCAATAATCCGGCTGATTGCCTGTGATATAAAAAATAAGCAAACTTACATAACACAAATTATCCCGTCCTATTATATATAGTATGAGACAAAACGGATCTCACACGTGCAACATTAGTCCAAAAAAAAGGAAAGCTCACGTCATCAACAAAGAAAAAACGACAAGAAAAGCTTCACATCAATTAAACAAACATGGAAACCCTCCACCCGTCCCCACAAATTAAGAAGGAATGGCCCTGTTAAAAACTCCAATGATATAATTTAAAAATAATCCAATGACAAAAATCAAAAATAATCTGTGATCCGCCAATTAATAGTCATGATCGGATGTGGACGAGCACTTCTTGCGTGACGGGTCGACGAGCTCCACATGTACGCTACCGGGCGCTGCCTGCATCCATTGTCGCCAGGAGCAAGGTAATGGTGTCGTGCAAGTTTAGTCTACATTCTAAATAAACTGGGCGTTTATTATTATTATTGTGCATGCACATAATAATATTCTCTTGGCAGATAAACTACTTTGCCTGCCAAATATACTTGAGATTGATGAATTATATGTGGACTCATATGTTTCTACGCAGGGGCAGATTGCTAATACTAATTATTTGCACTTATAGTACGTCTAAGCATGTCTATATTTTGGCTTGATAAGTATTTTTTCGCGGGACTGCCTAATGAGTAATTAAACATGTTGCTATTAATGTATCTTTAATACTAAATTTCTACAGTAAAAACGAATATGGATGTATCATGCAACACAAAGATCTCATATAAACAAATGATTATGTATGCGATACACATATATGTGCAGTAGAGATAGAAAGTACTATAAACATTCAAGCACATTGACCATAAAAGAAATTCGTTTACATTTTTTGGGGTACGAACAAGATCTTGAAATATGAATAATCTATCACACAATTCCCAGCCAATCAAAAAACGTTTTCTTTAAGAATCTATCTATCTATCTTTCTTCTATTATCTATCTATCTATCTATCTATCTATCTATCTATCTATCTATCTTCTTCTATTATATACTTAAAACGATAGAAAACGAACGGTCTGATTTGACACTTTAATTATATACTTAAAACGATAGAAAACGAACGGTCTGATTTGACACTTTAAAAACTAAGATGTATCGACGGTCGAGATTAGGCAAGTACTACAAGTAAAAAAAATAGAACAGATTTAGATGTATCGACGGTCAAGATTAGGCAAGTACTACAAGTAAAAAAAAATAGAACAGATTTATTTCGGTAGCAATTGAGAAGGAAACGCATAGGCATGTAAAAGATGGAAAACGGGATATGTACAATAATGGGACAGGAGAACGGACGACACACGCAGCTAAAGAAAGTGATCAGGAAACACACAAGGACTCTTTACTCTTTCCTTGCAAAAGCAAAACAGGACACGGACTCTTCTATGAAAAACAATTACACGGTCTCACCAAACACAAAAAAGGTTGCACCGCTTGGTTGCAAGGACCACGGCGGCACTGCGACCAGGTTATTGATACATGTACTGATTTTTTTTCCTGCAATTAATACACGTACTATATTCTAAATAAATGCCTGATCGATTAGCATTACCATTGCACACACGTGGCAGTAGAACGGAAGTGTGATTTTTTTTTTTGCAGCTGAGCGGAAGTATGATATGACCAAACAAAAGTCCAACTGCAATATGATTAATGGTGAAGTGGTGAAATAGATTCTAGAACATAACGTTAACATATGCGCCATTAATTTTGATATATAATCCTTCTTGAAAATTTCTGTTTCGTGACGGATGTGAGAAGGAATATTATAGGACCAGACATGAAATCTTAAGCATTATATTCGAACACATATATACGCACGTGCATGCATCATGATCAGGCGTGTACAGAGATAACACATGGTTAAGGTTCGGATTACAACGGCTGAGATTATGGACGTGAAAGATAAATCACGCGGAAAAAGTCAAGCAAAACACCCATTGAAACAAGAACGACAATGAAAGGCATCCCATGAGATAGTTCAATTATATGCAAAAATGTCCCCTGTACATACAAATTTTACTGGATGGATAAAATGCACCGCTCTTTATACAAATTTTACTTTATTTATATAAGAAAAAATGGGTTACCCTGCAAAAAAAGATAAAAGCAAATTTGGAGTAAAAAGTTAGCAATAGTTAATTGTACATGACAAGCTAACTTATATGGTCGCTCTCTGATTAAATTTGTTTTGTTTTGTAAAATCTCTATGCGCGCTGATGAATAAATATATGGTTTAACTGAATTGTATATTGAGAATTCTCATTTGGTAGACAAAGCAAAAACAAATATCTGTGCATACATGAAATTTTGCATAAGACTTAGTAGGAAATATAATTTTATTTTTTATCCACTGTATAAAGAGAGTATCTCTATTTATATTGAAAATTTTAAAATTCTCACAAAATGCAATTTAAATTATCTGTTCATAATCCCAGAGAAAGACGCAGCCTACATGCAGACCAAGATGTTCATTCAGTGTTGTTTAATTACACATTGATAGTCAAGTGTAGAAGTTAGACACGATCCCAAGAAAACAACCACATGGCATACGTGCTGAGAAATCAAAATTTGATAAACAATAAAATTTCGTAAGAATAAGCCGCATGAAAGAAATGTGTTCCATTTGAAATAACGACTATCATGGCCTATTTTAAGCTTTCTAAAATCAATAAGCAATTTTTATAATGCAATGACAATATTTGTGTACAATTAATCTATATTTAGATTTAAATCTTATCGATAAACACTTAAAAGCAAGGTAAGGGTTGATAGAACGGGATGAAAAGTTGTGAAAGAGAGGGAAAACTAGACCTTATGTTAAAATACTATAGTTTTGAATTGTGAAACCCATACCAATTTGCGTTTTAGGGACCAAAGGCACCTACAATGTCATCTGTATATTGGTTTACCCTCTTTTAG
Organism: Aegilops bicornis; assembly: GCA_021605145.1. NCBI lineage: Eukaryota > Viridiplantae > Streptophyta > Magnoliopsida > Poales > Poaceae > Aegilops > Aegilops bicornis. The sequence goes on along the minus strand of CM038675.1, from coordinate 64,811,191 downwards.
TAGTTGAAGATACCGATCGTCACTCCAACAACAAAACTCAGAAATAGTGAAACTTTTTTGAGACGTAATCTGATAACTTTTCAACCATCTATATGAGGGAATTCGTAAAAAAAAGCAGATTTCAAATTTAGAAAAATCACAGGATTATTTACAGAAGGACAAACATTGACCCTAAAATCAAGCACAACTAATGTAGCTACTAAAAGCTCATGCATATATGAAGTGCAAAAATATTAATTTTACACTCAATAAATGTGAAATATAATGTGACAAATATAAAAACATGAAATAATTCTAGCCGCGCAAATGCGCGGGTCACCCTGCTAGTTTATATGTTAATACAAGAACATAAAATATAAATAACCTATGGTGCTTAACGTAACCAGAAAATGAAAAAAAAATCCATTTTTTATATATTATTTGCTACAGTATCACTACTACTCCAAATAATCCTTTTTAGTCCGCATATAGGATTTCTCTGATGTCAATCTTTGTAAGTTTGAGCATATTCATATTAAAAAAAACAACACCGACAGTACTAAAATCATACAATATGAAAATTAAATTCATGTTGCATTTAATGATATTGATTTCACGTTGTGAATGTTGATATTTTTACTCTGTAGTTGCCCAAACTTTATGAAGTTTTACTTCAAACAAATCTTATATGTGGATTAAAATGTCCGGAGGGCCCATTTAATAGCAGAAGTGCTAGGCCGTGCAGGTGCATGGGTTGATGACTAGTGGGACTAACCCGGATTGACGCTGTTTTCAGCAGAATTGCCATGATGTTGTTTTATGTGCAGAAAACAAAAGTTCTCGGAATGACCTGAAACTCCACGGTATATCTTAGAATAAATAATAAAAAATCCTCGCCAAAGATGAAGACCAGGGGGCCCACACCCTGTCCACGAGGGTGGGGGGCGCCCTCCCTCCTGGGCGCGCCCCCCTACCTCGTGGGCCCCCTGGACACCCTCCGACGCCAACTCCAACTCTATTTATTGGCTTTCGGGAGAAAAAAATCAGAGATAAAGAATCATCGCGTTTTACGATACGGAGCCGCCGCCAAGCCCTAATCTCTCGGGAGGGCTGATCTGGAGTTCGTTCGGGGCTCGGAGAGGGGATTGCAACGCCGTAGTCATAATCAACCATCCTCCAACACCAATTTAATGATGGTCACCGCCGTGCGTGAGTAATTCCATCGTAGGCTTCTTTGGCGGTGATGGGTTGGATGAGATTTATCATGTAATCGACTTAGTTTTGTTAGGGTTTGATCCCTAGTATCCACTATGTTCTGAGATTGATGTTGCTATGACTTTGCTATGCTTAATGCTTGTCACTAGGGCCCGAGTGCCATGATTTCAGATCTGAACCTATTATGTTGTCATGAATATATGTGAGTTCTTATCCTATCTTGCATGTATATAGTCACCTACTATGTGTTATGATCCGGCAACCCCGAAGTGACAATAATCGGGACCACTCCCGGTGATGACCATAGTTTGAGGAGTTCATGTATTCACTATGTGCTAATGCTTTGTTCCGGTTCTCTATTAAAAGGAGGCCTTAATATTCCTTAGTTTCCAATAGGACCCCACTGCCACGAGAGGGTAGGACAAAAGATGTCATGCAAGTTCTTTTCCATAAGCACGTATGACTATTTACGGAATACATGCCTACATTACATTGATGAATTGGAGCTAGTTCTATGTCACCCTATGTTATGACTGTTACATGATGAACCGCATCCGGCATAATTATCCATCACTAATCCGGTGCCTACGAGTTTTCCATATACTGGTTCTCGCTTATTTACTTTTCCGTTGCTACTGTTACAATCACTACAAAATACCAAAAACATTACTTTTGCTGCTTTTACTTTTGTTACCGTTACCACTACTATCATATTACTTTGCTACTAAACACTTTGCTGCAGATACTAAGTTTCCAGGTGTGGTTGAATTGACAACTCAGCTGCTAATACTTGAGAATATTCTTTGGCTCCCCTTGTGTCGAATCAATAAATTTGGGTTGAATACTCTACCCTCAAAAACTGTTGCGATCCCCTATACTTGTGGGTTATCAGATACTTTCGAGTATTTGGCTCAAAGTGCTACATTCTTGATAAGCATCGTCGTTTTAAATTTGCTCCTAAGTCTATGAAGGTTTCCTACTTGGTTATGGCTCAAACTCTCACACATACCGTGTCTACAATAATTTCACCCGAAAGGTTGAAGAGACGGTAGATGTGAAGTTTGATGAATCTAACGGCTCAGAAGTAGAGAAATTGCCAATTGATGTAGGAGACAAAGACCCTTCGGAAGCAATCCAAGACTTGTCTATTGGTAAGATTCGTCCAACGGAGGTGAAGGAGAGTACCTCGTCCATCCAAGTGGAAGCTTCTACCTCACGACAAGGTGAACCAAGAGTTGATACTGAAGCAACCACAAGTGGGACACACCAAGATGAAGAAAACGAGGAAGTACACCAAGATGAACGCCAACAACCTCCTTCTCCACCACGACAAGAGAACGGCAACGTCAACAACGAAGAAGGCCAAGAAGAAGAACAAGATGAAGAAGATGTTCAACCAAGATCCAAGCAAAAGCTTTCACGAGTTCGAGCAAGAATTGCTAAAGACCATCCCGTCAAGCAAATCTACAATGATATCCAAACCGGGAGAATCACTCGCTCAAAAACTCGTTTAGCTAACTTTTGTGAACACCATTCATTCATCTCTAGTATTGAACCTATGAAGGTTGAAGAAGCTTTGGAAGATCCGGATTGGGTAAATGCCATGCATGAAGAGCTACACAACTTTGAGAGAAATCAAGTTTGGACATTAGTTGAGAAGCCCGACAACAACCACAACATCATCAGTACCAAATGGGTGTTTCGCAACAAGCAAGATGAAGATGGACAAGTAGTTTGCAACAAAGCACGTCTAAATCGCCCAAGGCTACACTCAAGTCGAAGGTATGGACTATGGTGAGACATATGCCCCCATTGCTAGACTTGAGTCCATTCGCATCTTACTTGCCTATGCTAATCATCATGATATCACCTTGTACGAAATGGACATTAAAAGTGCTTTTCTAAATGGTGAAATAGAGGAGGAAGTTTATGTTAAGCAACCTCCCGGATTTGTCAATCCTAAGAAACCTAATCATGTTAACAAACTTCACAAAGCTCTTTATGGTCTTAAACAAGCTCCTAGAGCATGGTATAAATGCTTGACCAAGTTCCTTATCGAAAAAGGCTTTGAAATTGGAAAAATAGATTCTACTCTTTTTACTAAAAGGGTTAATGGAGAACTATTTCTGTGCCAAATTTATGTCGATGATATTATATTTGGATCAACTAACCCTCATTTTAGTGAAAAGTTTGGAAAGCTAATGTCGGAGAAGTTTGAGATGTCGATGATGAGTGAACTCAAATTCTTTCTTGGTTTGCAAATCAAACAAACAAAGGAAGGTACCTTTGTCTCTCAAACGAAGTACACCAAGGACTTATTCAAGAAGTTCAATATGCAAGAATGCAAAGGTATGACTACGCCCATGCCTACTAGTGGACATCTTGATTTAACCAAAGATGGTGAACCGGTTGATCAAAAGGTTTATCGCTCTATGATTGGTTCATTGTTATATCTATGTGCTTCACGTCCCGATATTATGCTAAGTGTGTGCATGTGTGCACGATATCAAGCCGCTCCTAAAGAATGTCATCTTAAGGCCGTGAAAAGGATAGTGAGATACTTAATCCATACACCAAATTTTGGCATTTGGTATCCTAAGAGGTCCTCCTTTAATCTTGTTGGCTACTCCGACTCGGACTATGCCGGTGACAAGGTTGATAGAAAGTCCACTTCGGGTACTTGTCAATTTCTTGGTAGATCTCTTGTGTCTTGGTCTTCCAAGAAACAAAACTCGATATCCTTATCCACCGCCGAAGCGGAATACATATCCGCTAGATCATGTTGTGCTCAATCACTTTGGATGGCCCAAACTCTTAAAGATTATGGGATATCTGTGAAACATGTTCCATTACTTTGTGAGAATGAAAGTGCTATTAAGGTTGCTCACAATCCCATGCAACATTCTCGAACTAAGCGTATTGAAGTTCGTCATCATTTCATTCGAGATCATGTTGCCAAAGGAGACACTAATCTTAAGCATGTTCGCACCGAAAAGCAGTTAGCTAATATATTCACGAAACCACTTGATGAGAAAGTGTTTTGCAGGTTAAGAGGTGAATTGAACATCATTGATGCTTCAAACTTGGAGTAGGAACTCCATTTGATACATGCAAGGCATGAGCCTATGACTAATCCTTGATATTTCTCTTATGTTGACTATCTTATGTCTTGGATATATTTGCACCTTGCATGTTATCTAACCCGTGTAGGTACTTGGATGAATCTAAATCTATGAGATTGCAACTCACTCACATCTTGAGCAACTTCTATATCACCAAGTCTCTACACAATGGTGGATGAAGACAAGGAAGCACGCAACCATTCAAACATATCCTTTGACAAATTCTATGTTGAGTTTCATGATTGTCATTTTGGATACACAAGTGCTCTTCCTTGCAAAAACTAACCTATGTAGGTAGATGAACTCAAACTCCAAGTGGTGCTCCCAACTCTTGATGAGCTACATCAACCTTGAGCAACCCACACAAGTTCAACTACATGATCATGATCAACACCACCACCCAAGGTATGTTATTCCATCTTAGAGAAGCTTTACTCCAAGTCATGAGTCAAAGCAACTCGACAAGATGTGAATACATCAAAAAGCTTAAACGAAAAATGGTAACCCCATTTTGAGCTTAAATGATGAGTATGACCTATGATCAAGTGATCTCACTTGACTCCTAAGTCAATATACTCTAACATAGGTGACTTTGTCGCCGACCAATTCTAGATGAAGTTCTCTTGTGTTATTTTTTGTGCTCTTGCATTTGTCTCATGCATATTTGTTTCCCTCTTTAAAAAAACTTCATCTAGACTCCTTTTTAGTTTCTTCTCTTTTATTTTCTGTTCTGCATTCCTTGCATACAATTCATTGTAGATCTTTCAGTTAATTCCTTGCAAATCCTTGTGAGATCTTACTGGTCTAGTGAGTTGAGGTGACAAGTGTTTTCACTGCGATGAACTTGGTCTCACCGGTCTGATGCTTTCGGTCCAACCGAATCCTCTCGGTACAACCGAACCATACAACTCGGTGTCACCGATTTCACTATAGGAAATACATCTTGCCACTTGTTTCTGAATTCTTTTTGATCCAGCTCCACTCAATGAATCTTGTCCTCGACCAGCATCCCATTCAACTTGCTTCTTTGTTCTGTGACTCAAGGACCAAACCCATCATGACAAAAATCCAGAAGAACCCTTCTTGGAAATTGATGTTAAAGGGGGAGATAGAGATCACATCAAAGCTTAATCATATCTATAGGGGGAGAGAATACTCAAGGGAAGAAAGAGTAATCATCAAGGACCCCAGATGCTTGGTGTTCAAGAGGAGAGAAGTCACATGTCTTCAAGAGGGGAAAGACATGTTCATATTTGCTCGTTTGCATTAGCTCTATTTATTTCCTTTGAGCTCTGATTTTGCTCTGATTTTTTGTTCCCTATCTTCTCCCAGTATCCCATGCTAGATTCAGGGGGAGCAAGACATCTAAGGGAAGGAAATCCTTGAATGTATTGCACATCTTTACCTTTGGGGACATGTCTATATCCAATGTGGTACTCAGTACTCACTCTACATGTCATCCCAGTCTTGGTACTCTTATGGTTTCTTTTGTTTGCTCTGGCCAGTAGGTGTATCTATGTTATCTAACCTTGTTTACGCAGGTTCATCCCATCCTAAGCCAACTCAAGACCACAAGGTAAGTATATGCATCACAGTCATGTGTATGAGAAATTCTTGCTGATGTACATACTGTTTGCAAGAAGGACTCATGAGCATGAAGGTACATTTCTCATATTCACATCATTTGCTCTGATGCATATAGCCAAGATACATGTAACACATTGCTTACTCTGTCATGTCTATGCATTCACATGCTCCTATATTCCATATTCACATGATTGCATACATGTAGGGGGAGCCTATGCATGTTACATGTATTTTCAAAGCTTTACTTACTATTCTCTATATCTTTATCTAAAGCTTTGATGTATGTTGTCATCAATTACCAAAAAGGGGGAGATTGAAAGCACAAGTGCTCCCTAGGTGGTTTTGGTAATTAATGTCAACATATCTCTTGTTGGACTAACACTTTTACCTAGTATGTTTCAGATAAGTTCAACAATGAAGTGGCATGGACTAGAGGATGTGGAACCCCTTCAAGATGCTAAGGACAAAGGATTGGCTCAAGCTCCGAGCTCAAGACTCTACATTTTCTATTTTAGTGATCCAATATCACATTGAGTCTATAGGAAAAGCCAATACTATCAAGGAGGGATGAGGTGTTGCTTAATGAGGCTCTTGCTCAAAATGCTTAGTGATATGCTCCAAAGCCCTCAACCACACTTTCTCACATCCACATATGACCTAAACCAAAAGTCAAACTCGGCCCCACCAATTCTTTCTATCCGGTGCCATCGAGTTCAGATGTCATAGCCACTGCCACAAACCCTAGGCAAATCGATCTCACCAATAGGGATCTCGGTCTCACCGAGAAGGGATTGTAATCTCTCTGTTTCCCTTCGTAACGTTTCGGTCCCACCGAGATGAGCGATCGGTCCCACCGAGATTGCAATGTAACCTCACTGTTTCCCTTTCGTAACATTTCGGTCTCACCGAAATGAGCGAATCGGTCCCACCGAGTTTACCTGACCAACTCTGTGGTTAGCTTATTACCAAAATCGGTCTCACCGAGTTTGTGTAATCGGTCTCACCGAGATTACGTTATGCCCTAACCCTAACCATATCGGTCCTACCGAGTTGCATGTCGGTCCTTGAAAATCCTAACGGTCACTAGATTTGCTGAATCGGTCCGACCGAGTTTATCAATTCGGTCCCACCGAGTTTGGCAAGTTGTGTGTAACGGTTAGATTTTGTGTGCAGGCTATATATACCCCTCCACCTCCTCTTCATTCGTGGAAAGAGCCATCAGAACGAACCTACACTTCCAACTTACCTTTTCTGAGAGAGAACCACCTACACTTGTGTTGAGACCAAGATATTCCATTCCTATCATATGAATCATGATCTCTAGCCTTCCCCAAGTTGCTTTCCACTCAAATCTTCTTTCCACCAAATCCATATCCTTTGAGAGAGAGTTGAGTTTTGGGGAGACTATCATTTGGAGCACAAGAGCAAGGAGTTCATCATCAACACACCATTTGTTACTTCTTGGAGAGTGGTGTCTCCTAGATTGGCTAGGTGCCACTTGGGAGCCTCCAACAAGATTGTGGAGTTGAACCAAGGAGTTTGTAAGGGCAAGGAGATCGCCTACTTCATGAAGATCTACCGCTAGTGAGGCAAGTCCTTCGTGGGCGACGGCCATGGTGGGATAGACAAGGTTGCTTCTTCGTTGACCCTTCGTGGGTGGAGCCCTCCGTGGACTCGCGCAGCCGTTACCCTTCGTGGGTTGAAGTCTCCATCAACGTGGATGTATGATAGCACCACCTATCGGAACCACGACAAAAACATCCGTGTCTCCTTTTGCAACCGCCGGTTGTATCTTTTTCGTTTGTCGTCCATGGCTTACGGCTTCACAGTTGAAGCTTTTTCATTGTCGGATGAAGCTTTTTTCGTCGCCAGATGAAGCTTTTTTGTCACCGGCTGTAACTTTTCTTTGGTCGTTCATAGTTTTCCTTCATACGAGTTGAAACTTTTTCCGTAGCTGGTTGAAGCTTTTTTGGTCACCGATTGTAGCTTTTTTTGTTGTAGGTTGCAGCACTGGGCATCTCCCTGGGTGCTCGATTTTTTTGTTTGCAAGCGGGGGATGAGCGCCGGCGAGCACACCGGTGAGCACGCCGGTGAGCTCCGGTCGTCGCCGTCGGAGCTACAACGGTTGCCACGGAAGCTACAACCGCATGGGTGGGCTGTTGCATGGGCGAAGCCGGTGACGAGTACGGCCGCCGAGGGCTGGGACCGGCGACCAGGGCGGCCGGGGAAGACGGGCGACGAGGGCGGCGATCAGAGACGGGGAGGGCGGGCGAGGGGGTGGCGACAAGGGGAAACGCGTGCGGCCGGCGAGACTGGGTTCCTTTTCCCGTCCGCGCTCGCGAGAGGAAGAAGATGACCTGATTGGATAAAGATCCAAAGGATCGGAACGGGCCGATCTGACGGCTAGGGTTGGACCGGCCGAAGCGTTCGGCCGGTGCGCCGGCGCCTAGCATCGCCCTTTTTTATATAACTTTCCTCTCCTGTTATTAGCAAGTGCAAGGGCAGAGGATTTGATTGGGGGGGGGGGGGAGGAAAATGTTGATCGTACTCCAACAAATATAAATAAAATATTATCAAGTTTACGATATAGTATCAATATCAATATTATCAAAATATATGTGTCACGAATGAAAAGAAAATTGTGTTCACATCTGCTACAAGCCTACAACCACGAGGCCTATCTAACTAGTCAGTAATCTCATCAAATGCAAGGGCGCTCGAAAGCTGGAAGGGAGGTGTTGATCAAATCAGTGCTTCAAGCGACTCCTATGTTATCCATGAGCTATTTCAAATTTGCCAAAAAAAATAACATGCCGGAAATTGACATCTATTTCATCAAAAAAATTGGTGGGGAGCGGAGAATGGGAAACGCAAGGTTCACTGGATTGGTTGGGACAAAATATGCATGAGCAAGAGAATGGGAGGCATGGGGTTTCGAGACTTCGAAGTTTTCAACCAAGCACTTTGCTCGCCAAACAGGCTTGGTGGATTCTATCTAACCTGACGTCTCTTTGTGCTAGAGTGTTGAAAGAACGGTATTCTCAAGAGATGGGATTTCTGGGCGCCACATGCCCAAAGAACACATCATACACTTGGCATAGCATCATGTTTGGGCGAGAATTGTTGAAGGTCAGCCTTGTTTGGTGCATAGGGTACGGGTCTACTGTCGATGTGTGGGCAGATGGCTGGATCCTGAGAGCTAGATCAACGAAACCACCGGGAGCACTAGACCGCACCAACATTTCCAAGGTGTGGTCGTTTTGCTAGGAAGAGAATGAGACATGCTTACCTTGGAAAAAACAAAGCTTCCATGTGATATCGAGGACATTCTGAAGATGCCAATCAGTGGCGTAGGGCGAGAAGATTATCCTGCATGGATGAGCCATGCTATGAGACTCGGGATCGGAGAGATCAGCCATGGAGACGTCTGGCAATAGGGGCAGCAGATCATCTGGTTGTAGCATGCGTCACCGCCGGTCATTGGAGGCTCGATGGAAAAAGCTTGACGAAGTGGCGAGGGGTGGAGTGGAGTTGTTGAGTAGAACAACATGGAACGGGAAGTATGTACACATTGATCAATTAACTCACGGTCGTACCAATGCCATTTTGGGCTTGGGCTAACCTACGTGTTTGGAATTGCGGATAAGGAACTCTCATGGCCATCCTATCTAACACATGTGCTACATCATTAGCTACTCTACTACAATGATAAAAAATAGTAGGAGGAAACTCGCAAGCAAGATTGTAGCAGTCATCAACAATCGCTACCACTTTCCCCATTGATCGGCCACCATTCTTCTTACTTTCCACAACTTCTAAGTTGTCCAAGTTGATCAACAACTTGTTACATCCCACTGTTTGGGCTAGAGATAAACCCCAACGGAATGTCATAGCTTCAGCAGATAGTACATCCATGAAGACGCCGGTCTTCCAGTTAGCTACAGCTAGGAAATTACTAGATGAATCACAATAGACTGGCCTAGATGCACCTTTTACGAGGTATTGATCAAAATTTGCATCCAAATGAAGTTTGACAAAACCAGCTGGTAGTTTCAGCCATCCATCTTTCTTCGTCGTTGCCTTTGGATCCAATGAGGGGACAAAATTCGTTGTTAAAGCTTTGATGGTTGATACTATTTGATTAGAATTATGTGATTTCTCACCATGGACAATTTTCCTTCTTTCCTACCAAAGGTACCAAGAGGAGATGGCTATTATTTCATTTATATTATTCTGACTGAGAAAACCAAGGTCTTGTACATGAGTTTGAATTAAAAAAAGTCTAGAACAACTTCACCCTCCCTATCGAAGTCACATGCCCTCTTCATAATCTCGTCCAAAAAGGTGCCATAACTCGGCCACTTCGTTGCACTTAAACAGGAGGTGAGTTACAAAGTTGGACAGCCGACTCTGAATTCATTTCGTGAACTAGTCGTTACGTACTTTGGACACATCCCCCACTTCATCGTGTCGTGAGCACACGTAACGGGTGTCTGCCAGAGCCATGTTGTAGACCAAGATGAGGCCCCGCTCACAAGTACAAGTTGTATGTAAGTCCTCACACCTATGCGGCTATGCCTATTTCAATATTATTGTTTACATCTAAAAGGTTGTTTAAAAGGTCCGGGCCCTAGACAATTTTACGAGAACAATATCTTGTTTGAATCTTTGTCATAAGCACATCCTCCCGTGGGTTCAATGCCCAAGATCACTCGTTGGGGAAAAGGTAAGATGACTATCTGCAATTCGAAACCGGATCACAAATGGTCATCAACCATGTTTTTGTGTGACATTGTCGGGAAGGGCTATCACTAGTCATTGGAGTAGAGTTTTTGTTTCAGTTCTTTTTCTGTTTTCTTTTTGTCTCCATTTGTTTTCTAGTTCTTGTTTCAATCAAAAACCCAAAAAATAGCATGGCTAAGAAACTCGGAGAGTTTGCAACTCCCGATGAGAACTTTATGAGTGCACCAACCGCATTACCCAGTGTTGCTACTAAACAATTTGAAATTAAGACCTATTTTGCTACTGTGGTTCAACAAAACCAATTTTGAGGCTCTACATTCGAAGATGTCGGTATGCATTTGCATACTTTTACTGAAATGTGCGACATGCCACATATTAAAGATTATGAACCTGACACCTTGAAGTTGCTCTATTTTCTTATTATTTAAAAGAAAAAGGAAATAATTACTTCTAGCTTTTCCTATAGGAATTATAACTTCGTGCAATTTATATTGAAACATGTTTATGTCTAAGTTTTTCCCATACAAACATAATGCAACTACGATCGCAGATTGCAGGTTTTAAGCAGGAAGATCGCGAGGCACTAGCACCTGTATGGGACCACATGAAGGAGGCCATAAGAAACTTCCCGAACCATGGGGGTGAAAAAAGTGACTTATTATTCATATATTTTATAATGCCCTTAACCGCATGTCAAAATCCATAAATCCATGTTAGACACAGCTGTAGGAGGAATCATCATGGGACGACCAATTGAATAAGCTAAGAAACTACTTTATGACTTGCAAGAAAACCAGAAGAAAGGTGAACTCCATCTCTGAGGAGATGAACGATGAGCTGACTGCCAAGATCGATGAATTGATCGACACTATCCAAGGTAAATAATACATAAAGATTTGACTATATCCTAGCTCACACTGTTTCGGACGAAACCCTGATCCATGGGCCCCACGCCACCTTGCCATTTGTCCGGCTTCGAAAGGGGTGGACCATGAGGATTTTCTCTTTGTTTGTGTTAGGTAGGTCACAACAATATTGAAAACCAAAATTGAGCTCAAGCTATGTAGTACCTATATCCAACTAACACCACCCTTATACACATGCAAGTGAGGGAGCCTTTCCACAATTTGTATGCATGTTAACAGTGGGATTTATCATATTATTTGAAAGCAAGTATAAACTTACATTCGGTTTCTATTTATTGGTCATTCAAAAATACATTTAAGTTGATTCCACTTGTCTTTTCATATTAGTGCATGACATGAATTCATAGCATGACCATGTTGTTATCTTGGTCGTAGTTGTAAATGTCTTACTGCAAACTATGGGAACCGATATGAAGTTAATGCTATTGTTGTTTGAAGTAGGCAACTTAAGAAGTTGTTGATACATGTATGAGGCCACAAAACATTGGTTTACCCATTATATGTTAGGAATGCCTACACCATGCCGAGATTTAGTCAAATCTACGTAGTTTAGTGTCTTTGAGTTTTTGTGAATAATATTTTTTAATATTGAATTTATAGGATGACTCCTTCAATATTTGTATCTGAACTCTTATTTGTTAACTTGCAAAAATTAATAAGAACTATTAGCCTCTAGACTGGGGAATAAAGTGGTTGTAGTTTTTGCATGGTTCCATATGTTTGTTCATGTCATTTGCATGCATGTTAATATGAGATGTTAACAAATAAGTGTAATTAATCACTTACTTGTCATTAGAGTGCGTTCGAAAAGCCATTTATTTCTTTTTGCAAAAAGGACCCCGACATTAAAAGAAACACCAGACTATATCTCAGCAAAAATGAAAATTGTAACGAAATCCTTCACATGTCCTTCGTCTTCAACCTCCAAACCGTGTCGACGCGCGCCGCCGCTGCCGCTCCTCCCTGAGCCGGCCTGACATAGTTGGATGTCATTTCGGAATGAATAAGTAAACACAAATGCAATGGAAAAAACTAAAAAGTCATTTTTCACTAAAAAATGTCATATTTGCCGGATAGAGACCCGGGTTCAAGTCCCCACAATGGTAATCTACTCCCTCTGTAAAGAAATATAAGTAGTGATCTAAACACTCCTGTATTTCTTTATAGAGGGAGTATCTTTTATATTCCTATCCAAGGCAGCTAACTTTGATTTTTTTTCCAATGATGAATGATGATGAAGAGGCAAACACACACGGAAGAAAGAGCGAAGGAAGTTGATGCGTGATAACCCACAAGTATAGGGGATCACAATAGTTTTCGATAAGTAAGAGTGTCGAACCCAACGAGGAGCTAAAGGTAGAACAAATATTCCCTAAAGTTCTATCGACCACCTATACAACTCTACGTACGCTTGACGTTTGCTTTACCTAGAATAAGTATGAAACTAGAAGTACTTTGTAGGTGTTTTCGGATAAGCTAGCAAGAAAGTAAAGAGCACGAAAATAAAACTAGGGGCTGTTTAAGTAAATACACAACTAAAGTAAATATAGCGAGTGTGGAAAAGTGATGGTAGGTGTGGCGAAATTGTCCCTTAAGCAATTGACTACTTTACTAGACCGATAGCAAATATTATGTGGGAGAGGCCACTGCTAGCATGTTATCCCTTACTTGGAATTCTATGCACTTATGATTGGAACTATTAGCAAGCATCCGCAACTACTAACGTTCATTAAGGTAAAACCCAACCATAGCATTAAGATATATTGATCCCCCTTCAATCCCGTATGCATCAATTTCTATGCTAGGTTGAAGCTTCATCACTCTTGCCCTCCAATACATAGTCCTATCAACATACAACTAACCCTATGGTGTGATCCACGCGCGCGCTCATATGATGGGCACCAAAGGACAACAACATAACCACAAGAAAATTAAATCAATCATAGCAATTCATCAACCACCAATAGGACAACAAAAATCTACTCAGACATCATAGGATGGCAACACATCATTGGATAATAATATGAAGGATAAAGCACCATGTTCAAGTAGAGGGTACAACGGGTTGCGGGAGAGTGGACCGCTGTAGATACAGGGGGGAAGGTGATGGAGATGTTGGTGAAGATGATGGAGGTGTTGGTGTAGATCGCGGTGATGATGATGGCCCCTGGCGGCGTTCCGGCGCCATCGAAGCGAGGGGAGAGAGCCCTCCTTCTTCTTCTTCCTTGACCTTCTCCCCAGATGGGAGAAGGGTTTCCTCCGGTCCTTGGCTCCCATGGCTTGGGAGGGGCAAGAGCCCTCCGAGATTGGATCTATCTCTCTGTTTCTGCGTTACTCGGCTCTGTTTCACCGTTTCACGTATATATGGAGATCCGTAACTCCGATTGGCCTGAAACCTTCGCCGTGATTTTTTTCCGAATATTAGCTTTCTTGCGGCAAAAGAAGAGCATCAACCGCCTTACGGTGGGCTCACGAGGGTAGGGGCGCGCCTAGGGGGGCAGGCGCGCCCCCTACCTCGTGACCACCTCGGGCACCGTCTCGCGTGGATTTTTCTTCCGGAATTTTCCATATTTTCCAAAAATAAGCTCCGTCCGTGTTTATCCCATTTGGACTCCGTTTGATATGGATATTCTGCGAAACCAAAAACATGCAACAGACATGAACTGGCACTGGATCAATATGTTAGTCCCGAAAATAGTATAAAAAGTTGCCAAAAAGTATATGGAAGTTGTAGAATAATGGCATGGAACAATCAAAAATTATAGATACGACGGAGACGTATCAGCATCCCCAAGCTTAATTCCTGCTCGTCCTCGAGTAGGTAAATGATAAAAAGGAATATTTTTTTGATGTGGAATGCTACCTAGCATAATATTGATCATATGTCTAATCATGGCATGAATATTAAGACACGAGTGATTCAAAGCAATAGTCTATCTTTTGACATAAAAATAATAATACTTCAAGCATACCAACTAAGCAATTATGTCTTATTGAAATAACATAGCCAAAGAAAGCTCATCCCTACAAAATCATATAGTCTGGCTATGCTCCATCTTCACCATACAAAGCATTCACATCATTCACAACCACTACAAAAAAATACACTTCCGTGATGATACGTGTTTGTCATAGTAGGTCGCGTTTTTTGTCATGCATGTACATCCATGAAAAATTTATGACAGAATCGAGATAGTCATACCTGTGCTGTTGTAGAAGTGTTCGATGACATTACCGAAATTATCATCACGGAAGTGTCCACTTCCATGACGATAAATCGCGCGTCACAGAAGTTCTTTCGTCAAGGGTGACCGACACATGGCATCCACCGCAACGGAATGACGTTAAGCTATCGGTTCGGGTTTTGGATCCGATAACCCATTAACAGCCCTGACCAATGGGGATTTTCCACGTGTAAAATCATCATTGGCTGGAGGAAACACGTGTCGGCTCATTGTTGGGACAGATGTCATCCACTCATTGGACAGAAGGCGCCTATGATACGTCGACACGTGGCACGGCCCAACAGAGGCCCATTCCTGTGAAAAGGCCGGCCCGTTTGACTTGGTCAAAAGGTGACGGGCCGGCCCATGGAAAGTCTGTTAACGGCCTATTCGCATATAGCCCATTTACACCCCACTAACCCAAGGCCCGTTACACCCTATCCGAATTAGGCCCAGTAGCGTCATCTAGGCCATCCAATATGATTCCAGCCCGTTTTCACTTCTGGCCCATGTGTGGCCCATGACGTCTTTCGGCCCATATGAGGCCCTATGTAACTCTTGGCCTATTAACGGCCCGTGGTGAAACTGGCCCGCGATGAACAGTGTATTACTTTAGACCCATTAACGGCCCGTGGTGAAACTGGCCCGTAATGAACAGTGTATTGCTTTATACCCATTAAGGGCCCGTTATTCAGTTGGGCCGTTTACAGCCCATGTTATCTTTCGGCCTTCTCAGAGCCCATTTATTCTTGGGCTTATTTGCAGCATTCGGTTACTTACGGCCCCGTTACTGTCATTTTCTGCTTGTGGGCCAAATTCAGCCCGTCATTACAATCAGCCCGTTTGTGGTCCGTTAGTTTGTTGGGCCATTTTCATAGCATCACCAAATACGGCCTATTAACGGCCCGTTATGGTCAGCCAATAAAACGTACGATTTCCATTATAGGCCCGTCTACGGCCCATTAAAGGCCAAGATAAGACCCATAAATGAGTCGGCGGCCCATGGATCCTCACGTGATTTAGAGAAGGACCATGGATCCTGCGAGACGTAGAAGGCCCATGGACACTGCGAGACGTAGAAGGCCCATGGATCCTGCGAGATGTAGAAGGCCAATGGATCCTACGACACGTAGAAGGCCCATGGATCCTACGAGACGTAGAAGGCCCATGGTCGGGCGAGTTGGCCCCCGTTTGAACGATATAGCATATTCAAATAATTATCCTACTCAATACTATCACCTCTAAAAGCATACACTATACAACAAAGAGATCAAGGCATAGAAAGGAAGAATAATCCTACACTATACAATAAAAAAATTATAGCTGATTATACCCACTGGGCATTATGGTGCAGCACGGTGATAATAAAGCATACACAAACAACAAATTACATACACCGGGCAACACGGCTCATACATCATGGACGTGCATCAACTTATCTCCATTTGAACTATAATCTCTTCATAAAATAGGATTGGCCGGATTCAGATAGCACAAATTTCAGTCTGCAAAATCTCCAATTCCTTCATGGTTACCTCGGTGTCTTGTTTCATTTTTTTGACTCCTGCATCTAATACCTGCATGTCCAGTCTCAACTTGTTGATTATACGTTGACAATCATGTACACGTTGTCTTGCCACCTCTAGTTGATGCTCGAGAACATCAGCACATTCCAATTCCAATCCATAATCATTCGGTAACGGCCATGCCACACTGCTCGCAGATTTTTGTGTTGATGTCACTTCATCCTGAAATGTTTCTGTAAGTACACATGACTAGGGCAAAAATATAGTTACAACAGTGAAGCGAACAAGACACTATTTTGTACTACATGGCAAAACAGGACTAACAATAATGTTACACGTCACTTTCACAAAAAATGTTACACGTCATGAAGCATAAGCAGGTGATATTTTAAAAATTATAAAAAAGATAGTCTGTGCAGCTTGCATACAGAAATCCCACTTAGCTCACCAGGGGAGCATGATGTTGGGGCCCAATCGAAAACACAGACAAGTTACAAATTTAGACAGCACGCCGCGTATAAGTAAGCAAGCAGTTGGCCATTCTGTACCTCAATTAAAGTCTTAGGGAGCATAATGAACGGCAGAGGGTTTCATACAAACATACTACAGCAGGCAAAACTATGCAATCATTAGCATAGTATAAACTAGATTGTGAGCCTCATGCAATAGTAGTTGGTTAATAGACTTCAAAGCTTCAGGCACACTTCGGCAGAGTAATTAAATGGTAAGGCCTTTAATTATGTCAACTAATAGTGATACATAGTACCGAACATCAGGCATAATTATTTGGGCATCTCATTAAGTGAGGACAAATAAAGCAATTAAAAAGAGAAAATTAACTATGCCTGAAACAAACAAGGAATGGAACTGTTGAGTTGCATACAGTGACTTAACCTTAGCAGGTTGAAGAGGCTCAGTGCAGCTCCTACTTCTCTTGCAAGGCTCCTTCCTAACATCTTGTACTTGGAAATCCTCAATCTTATCTTCATTGCACCCCCTCTGCAAGGTGACACAAACTAGTTGCTCGTCTCCTTGGAAGATAAATATGCATACTTTCTAGTCTGTGAACACAAAAGGATGAGATTATAACAAAACAACACCACATAATGAAACATACCGCATCTCTTGCACTTGCACACAATGAAACGAGCATTTATTATGTCTGCACTATGTAAAAACTAGGCATACCTTCGAACTGGATCTCCAGGTACTCTTGGAGAGCCTACTGTAGTGTATAGCCAAACTTTTATTCACCTATGAGTTAGACAAGGCCCCACTACAGCAGCCCTTAGTGTTTAAATCGTTGACAAGCTCTGTTAGAGTGTTAGGTCAAGAACAACAAGTAATCGAAGCAAACAGTCCTAGTATGGCTGGCTGATGCAAACAAGCAATTGAACAGATGTGTGAGCAAATCTTACATATCAAGAAAAGAAGCAACGAAGGAGGCTTAAATACCATCACTTGACTGACCAGATTTAAGGGGCATTCAAACATCATGTGCAACGTATGAACTAACATAAACATTGCATATTCCAGATTCTACAATGGAAAGCACATGTATTAGGTTATGCCATGTATGATGATGCCTAAATGTACAGATAGCAGGCAGGAGTGATTCATCATTGCACGCACAATTGAATTGCAGGTTAAGGGCCAGTTCGATTCCACCTTTTCAGGGTATATTGTCAAAGTAAGCCATAAAAGATGTAAAGAAGTCATTTTTGAGTTATGGGCTTGGGCTTAACTAATTTCGCTTTGGAGGGGGGTGTTTCGGGTAGAACCTCACTAAAAATTGAAGGGAAGGGGAATAGTGAAATGACTCATTGTCCGCCTATATTACACTCAAAATGCAAGCTCTTGGCCTTTGTGTCACACCTGACCCTCAAGTAAAAACAAACACGCAAGCATTCATTGCCCTGCCCGCTTGCATCTCCTCTCCCCTTTCCCTCTACCTCGATCCCCTACCTGCAGCACTAGGGTTCCTCCAGCGAGCCGTCGCCACTGGTCCCATCTGGCCTGGTCCTCGACGATGCTATGTCCAGCTAGGCTACATGGCCGGCGGGTAGGGGCAAACCTCCCTGGCTGCTCCTCCCTCTCGCGCCGCCCCTCATTCTCATGGTCTCCAGCAGCTGCTTCACTGTGGTTCGTCCAACGCACTACTCCAGCGGGCGCTGCACAACTACGGTTGATGCCACACTGCGGTAGAAGGCACCTTGTTCCCCCTCCCCTCCTCCCAGGCCATGGCCTTGAGGTGCTGTTGAAGGATGAATTGCTATGAGCTGCTGCTGGTATATGTTGAATTGCGCATCGCCATCGCTGTATGATGAGTTGCTATGAGCTGCTGCTGCTATATGATGCTTTCAGGTGGTGTTGCTATATGATAATAACCAGCCATTTGGACCATCGAATTTCAACAAATAATTGTTCTTCATTTAAATGTCGGTCATGCGTTCTTCGTTTAAATTAGGCAATGGGATCTCTATGGAAAACATTGACCAAAGTAGATTGTGCCAAGTAGATGGTATATTTGTATTTGCATTTTGAGCAAATAGTGATGGTCTGTTTTCCTATCATATTAATTACTGCACTGGGTTTAATTTGTGATGTTTGCAAGTCAAATTAATTTCCATATGTGCAGCAAAATGAAAAATATATATAATGCAATCTAGACTTTCCACTGATCATACCAAAGATAAGCTGAAAACGCAATGAAAAGAACTGGTTGGCGTATTACATGGAGCTTATATTCACAGGTGCTTATTTTCTTAGGATAACTCGTAATAACTGTCCCTAATAAACTTGGCTAATAGAACTGGCATACAAATAACATGTCACAATGATTGCAATGGAGGAGTGACGTACCATAGCACACTGTATAGGCTCACCGCTGCCTCTCCTTTTTTTGTGATGTTCCATGAAATTGCCACATACATCTTGTACTTTTCATTGTGTAACCCTATCTGCAAGTTGACACGGCTAATTTCAGACATCTCTACATGATACTACGTTGCATATCCCTTGCGCATATTTAAACCGCCAATTAACGATTGTGTGCGTACCATAAACTAGCCATGAGTCTGTATGCTGGACTGGCAGGCACTCTAAGGGAGCCTAATGTAATGCACTGGAATTCTTATATGCCACCTACGATTTTGTGTAATGTACTGCCCCTGTTCCTCAATATATATGTCTTTGTAGAGATCCAGTATGGACCACATACAGATGTATATAGATGCATTTTCGAGTGTAGATTCACTCATTTTGCTCCGTATGTAGCCTATAGTGGAATCTCTAGAAAGACTTATATTTAGGAACGGAGGTAGGAGGTAGTATCATGTATGACATCTACATATCTAATTTAGCAGCCAAGAGTAGAAATCATTATGCGCACAAAGGGATTACTGGTCGAAAATCCTAGCAAAGCATGCTGGCAGGCACAGAACAATACAAGAGAGAGAGAGACGCGCTTACAAGATCATAGCAATGCCTCAGTCCAGGATCTTGGTTGGCCAAGCTGTTAGATCCAGAAGAAACATCGTCCTTGTAGTTTTTGCCAGCTGCATAACAGGTAACAAATGACGGTTAGTATATTTGAAGTACATCGGGCAGGTGATGCTGGACGGGTTTAAAGGTGACAAGTACCTAGGCCATGGCGGGTGCTTGGCATCTCTCCAGACGGTGGGAATCAGGTTAGAAACATCGAGGGTGATGACACTAAGCTGGCTGTCGGGGTCCGGTAAGGAGATCTAGAACCATCGAGTAGGGTGTTTGTGGAGCGGCTCCGGTAGGGTGGACTACGGTGTGGGCGAAGCGGATCTGTGGCCGTGGACGAGGGCGTAGGTGAAGCTGCTCCGATGGTTGGGTTAATGATGGTGTCGACGACGCGGATCTGCGGCTGTGGACGGGGCGTCAGAAGCTGCTCCGGTGGTTGGGTTAAGGATGGTGTCGACGATGCGGATCTACGGCCGTGGACGGGCGTCGGGTTGCTCCGGTGGTTGGGTTAAGGGCGGTGTCGACGATGCGGATCTGCGGCCGTGCACGCAGGCGCCGGTTGCTCCGGTAGGTTGGATGAGGGTGTGAGGAAGAGGATCTGAGGCCGTGGACTTGTGAGTTGGCAAAGCGGCCCCGTAGGGTTGAGAATGGTATAGGCGAAGCTACTCCGGTAGGGTTGACGCTGGTGTCGGCGAAGCGGCTCCGGTAGGGTTGAGGAAGGTGTCGGCGAAGCGCCTCCGGTAGGGTTGAGGAAGGTGTCGGCGAAGAGGATCAGAGGCCGTCGACGGGGGCGTCGGTGGGGCGGCTCGGGGTGTGGACGCGTCTCCGGTGGGGAATCTGAATGAGCCGCCGCAGATGCGCTGGGCGGTGATTGACGAGAGTACCGAAAGCAGATCCGGCGCCGTGGACAAGGCCGGCACTGAATGGGCTATGGTACAGTGGTGGATGAGCAGTCTACTTGTTTCTAGGGGAGGTGGGAGGGGTGGATGCGGCTGCAGAAGCAGATCTGGCGTGGTGGACGCCGCTGGCAGTGAATGGGCTATGGTACGCCGGTGGATGAGCAGTCTAGGGTTTCGAGAGGGGAGGGGATAAAGGGCGATGAAGTACGGACGACGTGATGTAAGATGCTCTGGTGCTGTGGAGTTAGTCGTTTTTGCGGGAGGAGGGGAGAGGAAATGGGGGTGGCATGTAGTGGGGGGAACCGGAAGTTACCAAAGCAGCCCCGACCTATCATGTAGATGAGGGCGGTATTGTAACTGTTGGTCTCCGTGCACCAAGGACAAAAGGGGGATTTCACATGCTAAAGACTAAGGTGGCGGAAATTTTAGAAGGAGGCGGGAGAATTTACGCCATGGGATCGTTCGTATCCAGTTTCAACTAATTTTGGACCGTGCTAGTGGGAAGGTCATGCTAGACTGTGTACACGGGGTACGCGTCAGCAGTTAATAACTGGTGTGAAGTCCACCCCAGGAAAAAAAACAATAACTCGAGATGATGCGCCGATAACTTGGCCATTCACACGGGCGCGGCCAATCGTACGGGTGTAGTGGCACGTTCACGAAAAAGGGATCAACGCTCAGCCTATGTATTTCTCGTGTAAATAGATAATTTAGTGCCATTGGTTATTTACTTTAAACATAATGCATTGACGTGTTAGTGTAGAGGCGCACGGATATTGTAGTTAGCTACTTAAAAGTGTTACCTCATATGATTACATAGCCTTCATTTCATAAATTGCGTAACCGTTGAATTCATATATGAATATTACA
This sequence comes from Aegilops bicornis, assembly GCA_021605145.1. Lineage (NCBI taxonomy): Eukaryota > Viridiplantae > Streptophyta > Magnoliopsida > Poales > Poaceae > Aegilops > Aegilops bicornis. The sequence goes on along the minus strand of CM038675.1, from coordinate 64,789,608 downwards.
TGTATATTACTTCAAAATAGAAACTTAAATCATCCAAGACTAATGAATTTGAATGCAAGAGTAACAATGGTGCATGTGCATGATAGCTACATTGGTTGTTTGAAGAAACATCACTGTAACTTTGGCATGCACAACTGGAAAAGGTTTATTTAAATAGAAAAAATCTGATATGTGAGTGTCCAATCTTTATAGCGTTGAATCGATATTGTACCTTTGGCCATGATACGAAGTAGATATTGACTTATGTTCAAGCGATGCACGTCCACGGTCGCTAGATAGTGATACGTGAATGAATTGTGCAATTTCTCTCACACGCATACATATCTCATTTCCCTGTGGGCATCGGAATCACACACGCCGCACTTCGTGTATTTCTCTCCCTCCGCCAGTGGTTAAATTCGCCTTTCTACCCTGGCCCTACAAGTCTCTCACACGAAACACACACGCTCTCTATGTCTAACACGCCCACCCCTTTAATTCTGCCCACCCACAGCCACTAATGTCTCAAAGTATAATAATGTCTCTCACACATATGCTATCTACCTATCCCTTAATATAGCTAGATATGTGTCACACAAACTCCTTCTCCCTACTAGCAAGATGCCCATGTGCTGTACGGAACATCAAGATGCATTTGTATGAGAAGTTTATCTTGTGGAGGAAAAGGATGAACGAGGGAATGCCTTGTTTGCAAATGCGGAGAAGGGTGTGGGTATCTTTTTGCAAAATTGCCATATTTTCCTTCATGTCCGTCGGATATAAATCGGATGGCCTATATTGCAGGATGGCAGGAACACCATCATCACCAACTCTATTTTTTATAGGAGTAGAGATATGTGAGTGTCACTGCCCCCCCCACACACACACACTTCCCAACACCGAAGGAGTAGGGTGACACCTCGATCTTGATACTAATCTATCGACTGGCTTCTCTCTCAAACATACACACACACTACCCGACACCGAAGGAGTAGGGTGAAACCTCGATCTTGATACTAATCTATCGACTAGATTCTCTCTCAAACATACACACACACATACACTACCTGACACTGAAGGAGTAGGGTGGCACATCGATCTTGATAATAATCTATCGACTCCTCTTTCAAACACACACACACACACTCGCTAGTTGTGCCTCTGCGTGCTCACCGCCAAGACACTCTCGACACGCCTTTCTCTCCTCCCCTCCCCAACAATGACAAATGTAAGGGTGACAACTCGATCTGATCATAATCTGTCAATTGGTTTCTCTCTCAAACATTGTGTCTCGGTGCCTCGCTCGGTAGCCCCCTCGATATGTAGACTTCTCGCGCGCGCACAACTGTAGTGACGATGACGCTGAACCCAGTGTGCCTTGTTTTTGCCGGCCACATGTGATAGTTTTCACCCTGTTTTCTGTTAATTAACAAGGCAACCTTTTCTTTGTTACTACTCCCTCCATTCCAAAATAGATGACTCAACTTTGTACTAACTTTAGTATAAAGTTGGGTCATCTATTTTGGAACAGAGGGAGTACTAGTGAATCTGAAATCATTCGGGTCAGACATAAAACATATCACTTCAATCAATTATCGCAGCAACTACTTTAAAAGAAATTAGCTAGTTGCCCGTGCGTTGCACGGAACATCAAGATGCATTTGTATGAGTAGTTTATCTTGTGAGAGAAAAGGCTGAACGAGGGAAGGCCTTATTTGCGAACGTGGAGAGATGTGTGGGTATATTTTTGCAAAATTGCCATAGTTTCTTTCCTATCCGTTAGATATAAATCCGACGGCCTATATTGCAGGATGGCACGCACACCATCATCACCAACTCTGTTTTCTACTCCCTCCGTCCGAAAATACTTGTCATCAAAATGGAAAAAATAGATGTATCTAAAACTAAAATACGTCTTGATACATTTCCTTTTATCCATTTTGATGACAAGTATTTCCGGACGGAGGGAGTATTTATCTTTTTAGAGATTTCAACAAGTGACTATGACCGGACCTTACCAACACACTCAAAAAAGTATTCCATAATTTTGTTGTTACCCTCTTTTCTTGGCGGTGCAGTGCCATCTGGATACCTCATAAATAAATCAAGGACAAATCTGACCCATTCATGAAAAGACATACGTAGCAAAATGAGTGAATCCACACTCTAAAATATGTCTACATACACATCTGGATGTGGTAGTCCATTTGAAATATGAAAAAGACAAATATTTAGGAACGAATGGAGTATATATAAGAGTAGACATGGAGATATATCTCCAGCATGGTCTACAACAAAAATGTGCTGGGCTGGTTAGCGTCGGATGCACGCAACGCGATGACATGAGTTCGAATTCTGTCTTTTAACTTTAGATTTGTATATTATATATTACTCTACTTATTTAATATATACCTCTTTCGCTACTGTACTGACAGTGGAACCCACAGAGTACTTAGAATATTAAGGATGGACTTGTTTCTTTTTAACTTTCTGTACGAAGCTGTAGCCACCCTGCAAGTCACGTGTACACTGTACATGCAATTAACTTTTTATAGAGGGACAACCATACAGGCAATTAACTCAAATGGATTGGATGTCACTCTATTATTTACAGCATAAATAGCATCTCCAACGGCAACCGGCAAATTTCCTCCCGCTTCCTTCCGCGGAGGACGACATCAAACGCCAAATGCATACATTTTACAACTCTAACCAACCAGCTGAAATTACGTGCAAACACGGACTGATTTCATATAAGCATGAAGGATTTCGTATAAAAAGCCGAATCTTCATATAAACATGATGGATTTCATTACATTTACATGAACTAAGAGGTGCCAATTCGGCTCTCTTGTATAATTAATACTCCCTCCGTCCGGAAATACTTGTCCTAGAAATGGATATATTTAGACTTATTTTAGTTCTAAATGCCCGCCCTCGGATCCCTTTGTCTTCCTCATATCCGCCAGACACTTGCGCGTCCTCGGAAGAGACGAAGCAGCAAAGAAACCACCTGAATCCACGGTCGTTGCCTCAGCGGTGGCCTTCATGGGTCCCAAGTGGCGGCGGCCTCCCGTGTTCTACTTCTCCTCGATGATGGCGACGGACAGGGAGAAGCTGGCCACCGACTGGTCGCTCTCCACGCACCCGGATTGCCTCTCGCCGCATGGCGCCGCCGCAGCACGGGAGGCGCGCCACAGACACGGGAGGCGCGCCACCGCAGACACCGTGGTGCGGTACGATGCGGCAGCTACGGTGCCCGCATCGGCAGGTTTCGCCGCAGCCGGCAGAGCAACTCGCCACTCCTCATCAAGCTGAACTGGAGCGGCGAAGTTGTCAAGCACGTGCCTGCTTGGGGCGGCAACTGGCTCTGTCGGGCCAAGCGAGGTTGGTGAAGCACCGAGCGGCCTCGCCCGTATCCGGAGGGCTCGGCGGGCCACCCAGCCGGGTAATATGCCGGAGAACGGATCATCGGAAGCCATCGGAAGGGTGGAGAAAATGGTGAAGGAGGAGATGGGGGAGCTGCGGAGGGGTGCGATTCTTGCCCGCTATCTGTCTGGCCTCGTGTAAATAGAGGGCGGACGGTGGAAGCTTGGCCGGTGTCTGGCCTCGTTTAAACTAAGGGCGGACGGGAGAAGCTCGGCCGGTGTTGTGTTTAATTCCGGCCCGCTCATGAACGGACGTGTGGCCGGAGTAGGATTCTCGGTTTGCATGCGGATTTAATGGAGGGGTTTAATGGAGGCGCCGGGCGTGCAGCGGGCGGCGCAATACTATTCAATTTGACAGCATTAATGAGCCGTCAAATCACAAAGGCCCTCGCCTCTCATGAAACCGACCGAGCTAGACTGCCCCGCCCTCTAGCCTTTAAAAAAATGTATATACTCCACTTTTGTACAGTAGTAGTATCGATGGATTGCGCCATGGAGCAAAACTTGAAATTAAAAAAAAGGTGGTACATATAGAGAGCACTCGTGAACTATGTGTCATACATGGCAATAAATAAAGTACTACATGATACTTATATGATACATGGCGCAGGAGTACTAAGTATTATTAATACAGTTTGCTAGAACTCATCTAGATGAGATATAATTTGGTCTCATTCATCTTTTATAGCCATTGGATGTGATGCTATAAGATGCGTGTGTCTTGGCGTGGGTTGTATTTGTTCTTGTGCAATCTAACTGACCACTGCATGTCATGTTTGATAGTCTCAAGTCATTAAAAGCATACAAGCCCCACATCTCTTCTTGGTTGATTCCTCTATTTATGTCAAAAAATAAGAAACAACGTGAGAGTTAATGCACCACGCCTATGTGTTAGACTAGCCACAATGGTGAGTAACATACACTAGTAACATACACATTTCCTAGACTATGTTACTACCTTCATAGTGGGTACTACCTCCGTCCTGGTTTATAGGTCCCTTTTATAGTTTGTGCCAAAATTTGACTAAAGATTTAAGTACCAAAATATTAATGCATGTCAAGAAAAAATATCTCATTGGATTCGTCTTTGAACATAGTTTTGAAAAATATAATGTTTGGTGACATGCGTGAACATTTTCTTAGTTTAATCTATGGTCAAAATTTGGCACGAAATACAATGGGGACCAAAATTTGTCATCACTGTAACTACTACTCCATCCGTCAATTTATAAGGTGTGCTTACCTTTTCCATCAACTTCGTGCAACAGCGGGCATCTTGCTAGAAACACTAGAATATGTCTATATAATCCGTATGTGATAGTCCATTTGAAATCTCAAAAAGACAAATATTTAGGTACGGAGGGAGTAATATATTAGGAGTATATCAAAACAATAGTGATTTCTTTCAAGTTTGGGAACAAATACTACTATTCTACTACTATGGATCCGCTGCATAACGCATTTGAGCACATTGCTAGTAAAAGGAAAAGGCCTGCCACGTTCAAGCGTCGCACCCCCACACGCCCGGAATCGAGTACAACACGGCCCGTCCGCACGACACATAACTTAGGGAAGGCGTGTTTCCTAGCAGTGGCGGAGCTTGAAGCAAAAGCGTTGGGCGTGCCGATCTAGCCAGCTATAGAAATTACCCTTGCGTTGACGTTCCATGCCTCAAAACTGGATGTACAACTACGAAAATCCTGCTAGGTTGGGCGGGCCAGGCACGTGTTGGCCCTCACGTAGCTCCGCCCTGTGCCTAGCATTTTCACTTTCATGTGGGACCGCCTGCTGAGCAAACCGACACCCGCCCGCACTACCGGGTTGGAAAAATGTAAACAAGGGGAAGATCTAGCTGTAGCACGGAAGCCAAGAAATTTTGTGTCAGACGGGGCTCGTTGATAGAGTAGGAGCATTCCGTATTAGTACCACTCCTACCAAGTTTGTACTCCTAATACTATTATATTACTAGTACTACTCTAGATACGTGCACGGCACAACATCGTAGGAACAAAAAACGGGAAGATCTTGTTTTGGGTGATTTATCTTTTTTTCAATCAACGTAGTATGAATAATATGATGTGGGGGGCACCCATGAAGCTTATGTGGCTTGGTTGCATGGCTATGGAAGGTTAGAGAAAAATAAATAGATAATGTGTTTAGAGTGCACTCCACTAAATAGATATACTTTGGGTCCATTGCAACGGACAGGCACATCTATATCTATACCCCCTATATAGTGTGTGAAAAACTTTGAAAGTTGGTCGTTGGATGAAGCCAATCCGACGGTACAAAGATGGCAAATCCGAGCACTACTGGCCATTGGATATCATCCACCAGATTCTGCCACATGTATAATCTAGAAGACTCCATGGTTGAACTTAATTCATGACTAAATTTGCCACAACTAAGCTCAGGAAAAGTTATTAATAAGTTCTTCAAAATGAGAGCCACAAGTTGGCAAGCCTAAGGGAATCTTGCCACATTTTTGTGTGTATGTCATGTGGGGCCAGTGTGGCTTGCCTAAGGTGTGGCTTGAACAAAACACTCACCTAAGTTAATCAAACTTGCCTAACCTTACATTCCACCAAATTTTGCCACAAGTTGGCAAGCCTAAGGGAATCTTGCCACATTTTGTGTGTGTATGTCATGTGGGGCCAGTGTGGCTTGCCTAAGGTGTGGCTTGAACAAAACACTCACCTAAGTTAATCAAACTTGCCTAACCTTACATTCCACCAAATTTTGCCACAAGTTTGCAAGCCTAAGGAATCTTGCCACATTTTTGTGTGTATGTCATGTGGGGCAGTGTGGCTTGCCTAAGGTGTGGCTTGAACCAAACACTCACCTAAGTTAATCAAACTTGCCTAACCTTACATTCCACCAAATTTTGCCACAAGTTGGCAAGCCTAAGGGAATCTTGCCACATTTTGTGTGTGTATGTCATGTGGGGCCAGTGTGGCTTGCCTAAGGTGTGGCTTGAACAAAACACTCACCTAAGTTAATCAAACTTGCCTAACCTTACATTCCACCAAATTTTGCCACAAGTTGGCAAGCCTAAGGGAATCTTGCCACATTTTGTGTGTATGTCATGTGGGGCCAGTGTGGCTTGCCTAAGGTGTGGCTTGAACCAAACACTCACCTAAGTTAATCAAACTTGCCTAACCTTACATTCCACCAAATTTTGCCACATGTTAGAATCCAGAAAACTACACATGTAGAAGCATAATGCACAAACCACTAGAATCTCATGCGTGTAATGCACGTGTACCTTCCTACTAGTACTAGTAGTAGTAAGAAACAAATTCCAGTTTTGGCACAAGCTCAGACTGCTGGAGCACCACAAGGCCTGCCGCAGGAGTTCTGATTTCCTCTCGGGGCCCACGGGACCGAACTTCATGGCTTAGTGCCCGGCCTATGAGTCAAGGACATGTGGGCCTTAAATGCGGCTGGCCCACATGTCATTCTCATGGTGGTGGCGTGGTTCGCGACTCACTGCTCGAGATGAACCGCCGGTGGTGGCGTGGCCGTGGTGAGGGTACCACAGCTGGGCGTCGGGCGATGAGGCGTAGATGGCCACACCGTGGTACTACCTGTAGTACATAAGTACTCCACCGAGGATTGATGCCCGGACGAAATGTGTCACAGCTGGATGAAAATTTGATGGTGCGGGATTACGGATCGGAGCACAACAATGAGCAGCAAAACCGCGCCCAATGGGGTGTGTCTGTGGTAGAAAGTTGATGGTCGCCGCATTTCAGCTGGCCCGCATGTCATGCATACAAAGGCAGAGGAGCGGTGGGGCCGAGAGGGATGAGGCGCACGAGCAATCCTACCATTACATCATCGACATGTGGGACCCATAAGCGTGGGTCCCACCTGCCGCCAAAGGAAAGGCAGGGCAAGGCAGTGATAGCCACGTCAGAGGATCCATGTCCACGTCGGGGGACGTCGTGCCGTGTGTTGGAGCGGCGTCGTGGGAATCGCGTGTGGGTGTGGCAGTGGTAGAGACAAGAAACGTGATGGTCGCCGTGGTTCAACTTCCATGGACAAGCTGTCGTGGTTCTGGCGACACATGTATATCAAAACTAGAGTGTTTATATTTCAAGCACGTGAACAAGTATTATTCTACTAGTTTGGATCCATTGCAACGCACGGGCCCAAAGCACATTGGTAGTAGTAGTGTCCATATCTATCTCTAGAGGCCTTCCCTCGTTCATCCTTTTCTCTCACAAGATAAACTACTCATACAAATGCATCTTGATGTTCCGTGGAACGCACGAGGATGTTTCCTTGGGGTCTCTCCAGCGCGGCGTGGCCGTAGTTGCAAGTTGACGCCCCTTGAGATGCCGACGTCGAGGGGCACTCGGATTTCCTCCGATGAGCAGGTAAGATGAGTTTGATCACGTAGTAAATGCATTCTAAAGACTACTTCTGTGTCCATTTCCTAATTCTCCCGTGGCCCACTATTTCACGTGCTAGGCTCTTGCAAGTAGTGGATATTGGCTTGCATATGTACGGGAGGGTACCAACATCAATTTGCACAACATTTACAATGGTGACACCGTTCCCGTAGAACCTTTGTCTAACATTGGGATCAGCCATGCAACGGGCCACCACATGAATTGGTACGATGGAACCACGGTGAGATTGAATAAAAGATAGCACGAACCTTGCACATGGCGGTCAAAGGCGGACCATGCTGTCTGCGGCCGATTTGTTGCCGTACGAGTAGGAAGACTATGTGCTCCTTTCTAACCGCATCTTTGCGGTGACAAACCAGGGGACTTATTTTGTATGGGACACATCCTACGATATACTCCCTCTCTCCCAGTTTATTTGTTTTGAATCTTTTTGTTTTATAAGTTTCAAATTCAAATTTAGAGCTCCCCATCACATGTTGAGATTACAATGTCCATTAAATCGTTGCGTACATGTATAGTAAAGAAAAAAATCTCGAGTTTGGCACGAGTTCGTGCTGCGAATAACGTTGGAGCCGGGACACACATTTCTGCCCGAGTTCCAACAGCAAACCAAATACGTTATCGTGGAAAACGAGTTTCGCCAAGAAATCCGGACTACAATCTTCAGACAGAGGGTCCCTTCGATAAACTACTTGTCTCATTGGGAATACCCTCTTATGGAGAGCTAGAGAGCACCACAAGCCCTGGCGCATGAGTTAAATTTCCCTCTCAGGGCCGTCGGACTGAGCTTCAGCGCCTTACTGCAAATACCTTTGAGTCAATAACATGTGGACCCGATAGGTGACTAGTCCACATGTAATGCTCCCGAAGGCAGAGGGGCAGTGGGGCCAAGAGGGGTGAGCCGCAGGTCGGGGGATGTGTGGTTTCATGGATTCGAGAGGTGTCGTGGGAATCGTGGGTGGCTATGGTAGAAACTTGATGCTCGCCACGTTTTAGGTGGCCCACATGTCATGCACACAAAGGCAGAGGGGCGGTGTGGCCGAGAGGGTTGAGGCGCACGTCGGGGGGCGTGGTGCCGTGGGTTGGAGAGGCGTCGTGGGAATCACGAGATGAAACGTGATGGTCGCCGTAGTTGAACTTCCATGGACAAGTTGTCATGTCTATGGACACATGCACTGTATACCGATCACTGGAAGGAGTAGCAGAGAAAGCTATATATGCGGATACATAGTTCCTTATAGTCAAGCAGACCCACGCTACTACTCTGTTCCAAAGACATGCACACTGTCGTGGTTTTGTCACGGAAGATGTATTCATGAAAGGACTTAGTCGTGGAGCCATCGCTACGGGTTAGCTTGAAGGGGTTAAAGCGGACACAAGGACGCAAGAGAGTTTATACTAGTTCGGCCCCTTCGATGAAGGTAAAAGCCTACGTCTAGTTGTGATGGAATTGATGGGGTTTCGATGACTAGGAAGCAAACAAGCTTCGCCTTAAGTCTCGAAGTTGTTGTCTGTTGTCCCCGAATCACGCTTGGTCGTCCCCTTATATACATGGGTGACGCCCATCGGTTTGCAGAGTCCCGAGACCGGCTCATAGACGTGTCCGGTTCGGTCTCTAGTATTTCTAACTTACAACACAAGTTACATACTAATGCCGGTTCATGGCTACAAGCCTTAAACTGGTTCTGGGCCTTGGGCCCTTATAGAATATCCTCACGGGCTTCAAGCATACTTGACTACTGATGGAGTTGACCCGGCCTCTCCTGGCCGGTTTACGCCCGGTAGTAATATCCCCAACATTAGGCCCCAGATTGATTTGAACAGGTTCATGTCAATCCTTAGTAAGAAGCTTCGTCTTCAACATCTTCTTGGTTAAAACGCTGTGACGTCATCTTCTCAGATTGTGGTGAACCGGCATGACGTCATCTGTCATAAAGAACTGTATATAACATCTTTTCATTAATGGGTCTGCAACAATCGAGGCAACAGCTCCCCTTCCAAACTTGCGGCCCCTTGATTTTCGCGCCTGACACACATATCCCTTGCCTTTATAAATAGGACCGAAGGGTCATTCTCCTTTCCCCTTCGTGCCCTTCCGCATCGTCTTCCTTGCGCCGCCCAGCTCGTGAAGCTCCGCCGCCTCCATCAACCATTGTCTCTGTATCAACCTTGGCCGCTGCATCACCCTGAACGTACCAGAGCATCACGGCGACCTTCTGCTTCTTCCTCAGCTCCGGTAAATCTTCTGCACTTTCTGCCCCAGATCTATTCTAGGTTTTCTAGGTTTATCAGTGTTCATCCTTTGTTCTTCGTTCATATAATGGTTCTCAAAAGAACTCTTGAATCTCTGTTCTATGTAATGGTAGCTTTTAGCCTCCGTTTTCACTTACGCATCTCAAGATCATAAATCTTATTTACATCCTTGCTCATTGATTTAGTACCGCTCCGTTTTGGACCTTGAATATTTATTTCTTTTCTGAACATGCTCCAGATCCAAAACTGTGAAATACTTTTGTGAAACCTGCTTTCGCACATCCACTCTTGATTCTTCAATGTTTCGCATCAAAGCGGTTTAACTTTGTAGAAAAATTGACAACTCGGCATATACCATTAGTCCCCTTGTTGAACCGCCAGGATTTCCCAGTTATGTATTGCCACCTTGCAGAAATCCGGTTTATAAGTAACTTCTTCCGCTTTAACAATGAATGTATCAATATATAGCCTTCCAACATATTCTTGAACCGGTATTACTGCTTTGCAGATTGCACCATGGCCAAGCAAGTGTACGAGTGTAATTGGGCCCCTTCTCGAGTTACTGAAACTCAACTGGATAACTTAGTCCGCACCGGCGCTTTATGCAAAAAAGACGTCATTCACTGGAGGGTCCCCGGCCTGGAGAGTCCTCCAGAACCCAAGGATGGAGAGGTTGTTGTTTTTGGTGACCATTTAGCCCGGGGCTTCAGTCTGCCCGGTTCAAAGTTTTATCGGGATGTCTTGGCCAACTTCCAACTACGTCCACAAGATATTGGCCCCAACTCCATAACCAATATCTGTCACTTTCAAGTGCTCTGTGAGGTATTCTTTCAAGAGGAGCCCACAGTGGAATTGTTCAGAGATTGCTTCCATCTAAACCGCCGCACCGAATTTTCTGACGGTCCCAACACCGAGTTGGGTGGTGTGGCGATTCAAAAGCGGAAAGAGGTCACTTACCCTCACGCCAAACTGCACAGCCATCCCAAAGAGTGGAATTCAACATGGTTTTATCAAGAAAGATACCTCTCCTGATGGAGAAAATCCTTTACCGGGTTACCGTCCGGAGCGTCTAAGCAACACACATCCCCTCCCTCACAGACTGACTGCTAAGGAAAGAAGCAAATATGCCCCTCAACTAACCAAGCTCCGGGCCTTCATGGCCAACGGGTTGACAAGAGTTGATCTTGCTCGCTGCTGGATATCTTGGAGTATACTGCCCCTAAGCCTGCGCTCCGGTTTAATGTGCCAATACACAGAAGATGTGAAAGACCACAGACGGCATATTGAGATGCGGTGATAGGCGATGAAGTTATCGAGGCTGTTAAGCGGATGTTAAATGAACCGAAGTCGCTTGCGCCCAAACCGCCTGCCTCCCTTTTACGCCATTAACAAACCGCCAGCCGTAAGACTCATATCTTATGCGTTTATGAAATCTGACTATGTTTAAGTACCCTTTGTTGATATTAACATCTTTCAAACAGGGTGATGATCCATCTTGGAGCAGGAAGACTCCACAAGAGAAACCGGAGAAAATGACCCGGCCCAAGACCAGAGTTGCTAAGAAACCAGCAAATAGAAAGAAAACCACTGCCTCCTCCGATCCACCAGTTGACGATGATGTGGGTAATCCGGATCTTGTGGTAGAACTTAACTCAGTCGGTTTATTTTTCACACGCCTTATTGATAATGATTATTGCCAGGATGATGCTGAAGTCAGTCATGCTGATGTTGTAGAGGTAATCGCTCTTTCTTCCGATTCAAACCCTTTACCTTCAGTAAAAATTCGTCGGGCAAACCGGAGTTAAATTTTCTCATCCTCTTGCGTATTTGGACCGAAACTTTCTTATGAAAACACAACAGCATGAAGCTCGTCGCGCAACCCGACATAGCGGCCAGGTAGTTACCTCCACCGGTTTACCGAACAGTCCGGTTCGGAAACGCCGTTCAGAGGTCTCTAACTGTTTCGTCAATGCTTATCCTAAAGCGGGTTGCATTCGTCAACCTCTTAATCCATCTGACTCCGATTATCAGGTGACTTCTCATTCTTCCTCTGCCGAGTCGATAGGCACCCAACTCCCACCACTCAAGACAGTGCTTGGGTGAGCCATATTCCTGATAATGATGTTTGATATACCACTTTCAATGTTCATTGGACTGATCCGTCTTTTTCCTTTCAGGGCCAAGCCTAGGCCAAGCAAGAAAGCTCGCCTGGACAAAGCGGCAGAAGACGATGCTCCTGAACCGACCCAAATACCAAATCCCGAGGAAAACATCCAGGATGATATGCTGACCGACCCACCATTGCAAGATCATGATGTTACTGTTGAAGAGGCACATGTTGATGCCACCGGCCCTTCAAATCAACCCACGAGTCCTGCTCAAACTGACAAGACAACGAGTCCACCAAAGCATACGGATAAACCGGCGACCCCAGTGCGAACCGGCGAAGCCAAGGATGACGATGTTGTTATTACTGGCTTTGGCCATTCCGAGCCAGGTAATCCTGTCGCCTTGTCCAAGCACACTGCAAAGGATGAATTTACTGTGTTTGGTAAAGGCAAGTGGAATGCCGATTTGGCAACTTATGCCGCTTTGAATCCTCAAGATCTTCATTCCGGTTATCTGAATCGGTTATATACCAGCCGTGATTATGAAGCCGGTCTGATAAATATGATGAAGGACAAATATGAGGTAAACTCCATATGACTCTCTGCTTGTATATTTCAATCTGTGAACTCTAATAGCCCTCAAGTGACGGTTTTAAGATGTGAACTTAAACCGGGACTTCCCAATATAATCCTGAGCAAAGCTGTACTTTTGGGAAAGTAGCCCCCAAGGGCCGGTTCAACTTAATGTAGTTAAACCGGGACTTTTATACCATAAGAAATCCAGTATCCCTCAAGGACAAAGCAAATAGGCATTAGCCCCCAAGTGCCAAACTGAATACTTGTATTGAGCTTGGGACTTTATATTGAAATTGTAGGATGAAAAGCAAATATGCATTAGCCCTCAAGTACCAAGGGCATAACTTGTTATGGGGTTGGTACTTCAACTCTGCTCCTTTATGTAGGCTGATCTGAGCAAGAAAGAAAATCAAATCACTGATCTTCAAGAAAACCTGAAATCCCAACAAGCTGAAACCTCCAAAGCAAAGGATGAATTAACCAGCGCTTTAAGCGTCATGGAAAAGCTTAAGGAGGGTTTCAACAAGGAGCGGGCGGATTGGGCCCTTTGAAAAGGCCGCTTTAACTCAACGGGCAGAGAATGCTGAGGCTGCACTCAAACCGGTGGTTGACGAACTGACCAGTGTAAAGCGGCAAGTGCATGCCATGACCGCCGCTGTGTTTGGTAAGTCTTTTTGATTTCTGACGTAATGAGGCCTTCTCATGTAATTGCCGGTTTATTAACCCTTTGAATGATACAGGGACACGTATTGGCCACTTGGGATCAGATGTGCGGAAGAAATTGAAAGCCTCTTATACATTGATAGAGCAATCAGAGACTGGCTGCATGGCGGACCATCAAGATCGCTTCTCACAACAACCCGGCACCGACCTTGATCCAGGACACCATTAAAAGGTTGTCAATGCTTCCTGCCTGGGTTGAAGAGTTAAAGAAATCTGCTGCTAGAACCGGTGCCATAAACGCCTTAATCCGGGCCAAAGCATGGGTGCCGGATTTTGATCCTGTTGAAGCAGCGCAGGGCTTCCCAAGCTTGAAGGAAGACGGGACAGAATTCAGCGAAGAGGATCTCCGAGCGATAAACCGGGAAGTGCGCCCTTTGGCTTGCCAATTGGCTGAAGAGGCAAATCTGTCTCACTATCAAGCCCAATATGATGGAGAAAATAAACGAGTGCCTGCACCGATTCCTGAAGCGGAGAACCTTATACCGCCAATCCGTAAGCATACTTACGCTCCTGATATTGAACCGTCGTTGCTGATCAATGATGAAGCCGTATTCCAAGCATTAATGGGAATCGACTGGACAACTGTTGATTTCCAGCCGCTGGGTAGGGAATCAGAAGTTGAAGCGGCGCAGGATGACCCGCAACCATCAGGCCAAGCTGGCGACCAAGCATGAACCGGAGGCCGGTTTACATTACTGCTTCCTTATGTTATGCAGAAAAACAATTATCTTATTTGGGCACCGTGTTGCCTTGTAATAGACTAGCTGTATACTTTGTGTTGATATACCTTCGTGCATATTTATTACAGCTTATGCTCCCGTTGAATCACCGATGCTAAACTGTTGTCTGTAGCAAAAAAGCTTAAAACGCCATTGTGGTTGTATAACCAGGCGGGTCATCATATCTATGTATGTGAAATCAAAGATAATACCTTAGATTTAAACATATGATAAAATATGGGAATGTATACCTGCCATCGTAGGGCATGAAGTTGGCTATGCCAATCTTGAAGCGGAGTTGTAAGAAACCCGCTCTGCTGAAGGAGAAAACAACTCCTGTGTATATAGGGTCGGTTTCTCAGGTAAAATGTTCCGGGTTAAGATGAACACCGGTGTTACTCCATAATAGGATGTTTATCAAAAATCAAACCGGGCAAAGTGTCTCCGGATGAAAAACAGACCATGTCCCGTCAACTGACAGTCGAATCGGTTTAATAATTGTCGGTTTAAGAACACAACAAGAGAAATATGCAAAAAGACAAACAAATTTCAAGCAAAGGCAAAGACAAAATCTTTTGCGAAAAGCGGCTGTTTGAGCCGATCAAGTGGCATTACCATGGTCGGACACGACCAAGCCCCCAATAGGCGTAGCTATGGTTCATGTCAGCCAGGTCCCCAAATGATGCAGTGGCATTACGCCGATCAAGAGGTGTAGCGATGGTTCGGGTTCGACCAAAGCCCCCAAGTGATACTGTGGCCTTAGGCCGATCAAGAGGTGTGACTGGTTCAGACGTGTCAGTGATTCCGTGGATTTCGCCTATCGAAAGGTGTTGCATTGGTTCGGACACGACCAAGCCCCCAAGTGACATGATATAAAGCTTTGTTAAAAAGCTAACTCAAGGGGTAAACCGGAGACCGCTTTAAGATAAAAACTCCGTGTAACCACTCATGATGTAAAAATAACAGAGACCCCGCTTTAGCTAAGGCTCCGGTTTATTGTATTGATCATAATATATACACTGTCATAAAATGTACAGAAGTAGAGCCTATGGCGCAAGGAAAGTAGGGCCGAATATGAGCTATGTTCCACGGCCTGTTGGTCTCCTCCTCTGATGTACGTGAGTCTTTATGCTCTCGAATATCAATCAGATAGTACGACCCGTTGTGCAGATTCTTGCTGATCACGAAAGGTCCCTCCCAAGGTGGGGATAGCTTGTGCATATCAGTCTGGTCTTGGATGAGCCGGAGCACCAAATCTCCTTCTTGAAAGGTTCTGGTTCTAACTCGGCGACTGTGATAGCGACGAAGATCCTGCTGGTAGATCGCCGAACGGGCAGCCGCAATGTCACGCTCCTCATCCAGCAGGTCCAAAGCGTCTTGCCGTGATACCTCATTGTCCGCTTCAACATAAGCTGCTACACGAGGTGAATCATGACGGATATCACTGGGGAGAACCGCCTCCGCTCCGTAGACCATGAAGAATGGTGTGTATCATGTTGATCTGTTGGGCATAGTATTGATGCTCCATAATACTGATGGTAACTCCTCAACCCAACAACCCGGCGTCCGCTGCAAAGGAACCATAAGCCAGGGTTTGATACCTCGTAAGATCTCTTGGTTAGCTCTCTCTGCTTGACCATTGGACTGTGGGTGAGCCACTGATGAAACGTCAAGCCGGATGTGCTCATGTTCACAGAACTCCTTCATGGAACCCTTGAATAGATTGGTACCATTATCAGTAATGATACTGTGCGGAAAGCCAAACCGGAAAATCACCTTTTTAATGAATTGAACCGCCGTGGCTGCATCACACTTGCTGACGGGCTCCGCTTCCACCCACTTTGTAAACTTGTCAACCGCCACCAAAAGGTGGGTCTTCTTGTCCTTGGACCGTTTAGAAGGCCCAACCATATCCAGCCCCCAAGTCGCAAACGTCCAAGTAATTGGAATCATCCACAATTCTTGAGCCGGCACATGAGCGCGTCTTGAGAACTTCTGACAGCCGTCACATCGCCTAACCAGGTCCTCCGCATCAGCATGAGCAGTCAACCAATAGAAACCATGACGAAACGCCTTAGCCACCAGAGATTTTGAACCGGCGTGGTGACCACAATCTCCTTCATGAATTTCGCGCAATATTTCACAGCCTTCCTCCGGCGACACACAACGTTGAAACGCTCCAAACACACTGCAATGATGCAACTCGCCATTGACAATAGTCATGGACTTGGATCGCCGGATTATCTGTCTGGCTAGCGTCTCATGCTCTGGTAACTCGCCCCGGTTCATGTATGCAAGATAAGGAACCGTCCAATCCGGAATGACATGCAGAGCTGCCACCAACTGAGCCTCCGGATCAGGAATAGCCAAATCCTCTTCCCCAGGGAGCTTGACCGACGGATTATGCAGAACATCTAAGAAGACATTAGGCGGGACCGGTTTACGCTGAGAGCCCAGCCCGGCTTAAAGCGTCCGCCGCTTCATTCTTCCGTCTGTCCACGTGATCCACCTGATATCCCTTGAAGTGGCCTGCAATAAAATCCACCTCACGATGGTATGCTGCCATGAGCGGGTCCTTAGAATCCCAAGTGCTAGACACTTGTTGGGCCACCAGGTCCGAGTCATCGAAGCACTTAACTCGGCTGAGATTCATCTCCTTAGCCATCCGGAGACCATGGAGTAAAGCTTCGTACTCAGCTGCATTGTTAGTACAAGGGAACATTAAGCGGAGAACGTAACAAAACTTATCACCTCGTGGGGAAGTTAATATGAATCCAGCCCCCGAGCCCTCCAATTGCCTGGACCCATCAAAATGAATAGTCCAATAGGTGTGATCCGGCTTTTCTTCAGGTGCTTGAAACTCCGTCCGATCATTGATGAAATCCACAAGTGCTTGAGAGTTGATCGCCGTGCGAGGCACGTATTTCAAAACGTGCAGCCCAAGATCTATAGCCCACTTGGCAATCCGGCCAGTTGCCTCCCTGTTCTAAATTATGTCTCCCAAAGGAGCAGAGCTGACCACTATGATGGGATGTCCCTGGAAGTATTGCTTAAGCTTCCGACTTGCCATGAAAACTCCATACACCAGCTTCTGCCAATGCGGGTATCTTTGCTTGGACTCAATAAGCACCTCGCTGATATAGTAAACCGGACGCTGAACCGGATATTCCTTGCCCGCCTCCTTGCGCTCCACCATGATAGCTACGCTGACTGCACGAGCATTAGCTGCCACATATAGTAGCAATGGTTCCTTGTCAATCGGAGCAGCAAGAACAGGCGGATTGGCTAGCTGCCGCTTTAAATCCTCCAATGCTTTATCAGCAGCCGGACTCCAGACAAAGGGATCTGCTTTCTTCAGCATCTGATACAAAGGGATCGCCTTCTCACCGAGGCGGCTGATAAACCGGCTCAATGCGGCAATCCGGCCTGCCAAGCGCTGGACATCAATGATACATTTCGGTTTAGCCAGGGAGGTGATAGCTGTAATCTTCTCTGGATTAGCCTCAATTCCCTTGTTGGACACCAGAAAACCCAATAACTTGCCTGCCGGTACACCAAAAACACATTTGGCCGGGTTGAGCATCATCTTGTATGTCCGTAGGTTATCAGAGGTTTCCTTCAAATCATCAACCAGAGTCTCCTTCTCCCTTGACTTAACCACAATATCATCCACATAGGCATGCACATTACGGTCGATCTGCTTATGAAGGCAATTCTGTACACACCGTTGATAAGTTGCTGGCACCTTTGAGCCCAACGGGCATAGATACATCGCAGACGGCACCAAAGGGCGTTATGAACACCAATTTCTCCTGGTCATTAACTGCCATCTTGATCTGATGATAACCAGAATATGCATCCAGAAAACTCAAACGCCCACAACCCGCCGTAGCATCAATAATCTGATCGATGCGGGGGAGGGCAAAAGGATCTGCTGGACAAGCCTTGTTAAGATCTGTGTAATCCACACACATGCGCCAGGTGCCGTTTTTCTTAAGGACCAGCACCGGATTAGCCAGCCATTCAGGATGGAACACTTCAACAATAAAACTAGCCGCTAAGAGCCTGGCCACCTCCTCTCCAATAGCTTTGCGCCTTTCTTCGTTGAACCGGCGGAGAAACTGCTTTACCGGTTTGTACTTAGGATCAACATTAAGAGTGTGCTCAGCGAGTTCCCTCGGTACACCTGGCATGTCAGAAGGCTTCCATGCAAAAATGTCCCGGTTCTCACGGATGAACTCGATGAGCGCGCTTCCCTATTTCGGATCCAAGTTGGTGCTGATACTAAACTGCTTGGACGAATCACCATGTACGAAGTCAACAAGCTTAGTCTCAGCTGCCGATTTGAACTTTAGAGCCAGATCATGCTCTGTGGTTGGCTTCTTCAATGGAGTCATCTCCGTCGGATCAACATTATCCTTGTAGTACTTCAACTCTTCCGTGGCACAAACCGACTCCGCATAGGCCGCATTACCTTCTTCACACTCCAAGGCAATCTTGCGACTTCCATGAACGGTGATGGTCCCCTTGTGACCCGGCATCTTGAGCTGCAGATAAATATAACAGGGCCGTGCCATAAATTTGGCATAAGCCGGCCGCCCAAATAAAGCGTGGTATGGGCTCCGGATCTTCACCACCTCGAAAATCAATGTTTCTGACCTGGAATCATGATCATCTCCAAAGGCCACCTCCAGAGCTATCTTGCCAACGGGATATGCTGACTTACCAGGTACCACACCATTGAATACCGTATTGGAAGGTTTAAGATTCTTGTCTGTTAGCCCCATATGGCGGAAGGTCTCATAGTATAAGATATTAATGCTGCTTCCTCCATCCATGAGCACCTTGGTGAACTTATAACCTCCCACCTGAGGTGCCACCACAAACGCTAACTGACCTGGATTGTCAACCCGGGGAGGGTGATCCTCTCTGCTCCATACGATTGGCTGTTCGGACCATCGTAAATAACGAGGCACGGCCGGTTCAACAGAATTCACTGCTCACTTGTGAAGCTTCTGGTCTCGCTTGTCTAAGCTAGTGGTGAATACATGATATTGCCCACTATTCAACTGCTTTGGATTGCTCTGATAGCCTGACTGCTGCTGCTGGTTGTAACCACCACAGCTATTCCGATTGTTTTGATTGTTATGTCGCACTGATCTCCATTGAAGCGACCCGGCATTTCCTCCACCGTGACCCGGCCCATGGAATCCGGATCCTGAGCCACCACCTGATCCGTGATCATACCGGAAAGCATTAGAATTTTTGAACTCCTGCATAATATAGCAATCCTTCCAAAGGTGGGTGGCTGGCGTCTCCTTCGTCCCGTGCTTTGGACAGGGCTGGTTTAATAGATAAGTCAGGCGGTCCGGGTTGGGGTTTGGAGCTCCACCGCGATTTGGCGGTTTACCCTTCCGTCGCTGGCCCATGTCTTGTGCGCTAGTATTAGCCACAAAGTCCATGCTGCCATCCGCTTTACACTTGCCTCCGTTACCATGACCTGCCGTGTTGTGTTGCTGCCCCTTGGAGTTGTTGTTCTTCTTTCCCTTCCCTGCCTTGTTATCATCAGACTCGGAATCCTTGGTACTATCAGAATCAGCATACTTCACTAACGCAGTCATGAGGGTCCCCATATCGTTACAATGGCGCTTCATCCGTCCCAATTTCAACTTCAGAGGTTTAAATCGGCAGTTGCTTTCCAAAGTTATAACCGCGGAGTCGGCGTTGATACGGTCTGATGAGTGCAAAATTTCCGAAACTCGGCGTACCCAGCGGGTTGTTGACTCTCCTTCCTCCTGGACACAGGCCGCTAAGTCCACTATCGACATGGGCTGCTTACATGTATCCTTGAAATTCTGAATAAACCGGGCTCGCAACTGGGCCCATGAACTGATAGAATTGGCTGGTAAGCTCTTTAACCAAATACGGGTTGTCCCTTCAAGCATCATGGTGAAATACTTTGCACATGCCGCTTCATCTACGTCAAGCATCTCCATGGCCATCTCATAGCTCTCTACCCATGTTTCCGGAGACAAATCGGCCGTGTAATTTGGCACCTTGCGTGGGCCCTTGAAATCCTTGGGCAGGCGCACATTGCGTAAAGCGGGGACAAGACAAGGCACTCCCAAAGAACTAGAAGTGACTCCTGGCTCGATCGAGGTGGTTGGACGAACCGGCGTAAGCTGACGAGCCTCATGTTGCGCTGCTAACTCGGCATCCCTTCGTGCTCGGGCCCGGTCCACCACTTCCTGAGCATCACCCGCCGGGTTATGGCCACGGGGCGCTTCACGGTTCCGTGCATTACTGGATATGGCCAGTTCATCCATCCGCCTGCTGTAACTCCGGCTTGGACGGGGGGTGGAATGAATTCAGTCACGGCTATATGAATATGCTTCCTGCTGCACCAAGGCTGTTTGAAGAAGTTCCTCAACCCGGCACGTCTCCACCGCTTGCGGAGAATTACCTTCAATCGGGATGGCCTCCATCCGTGAAGCGGCGGCGATAAGATTGTCCATTGGATTGGAATAATGACACGGAGGTGTGCGGACAGCCGAGGCACGATATTATTCTGTCGAGGCGGCTCCATCAGGTGAGGCTGAACCGGCGCACCCGGCCCAGGTGCGTCCGCCCGGTTTATCACTGGCGGGTTACTAGTCCCTGCTCCTGGGGTATTAAAGAGGTTTCTGGCATCGAAAACCATTGGCAGGCGAGACCGATGCTTCCTTTTCAGGACTTCATGCGACGCGTTCTGGTCCAGCATAAGCCTATAGGCCTGTGCATCCAAAGCGGCCCGCCCTGCAGCCATCCTGCAGTTCTCGGCTGCCAGGTCGGCCTTGGCCTGAGTGATCTGTTCCCTCTCCTTTGCAATTTCCGCGTTGTGGGCGTCCTGATCGGCCGGGTTAGCCTCTGCCATAAGCATGGCCAACGCATCAAACAGATCAGATAAAACTTGAGCCGGCGGGTGCACAGGGCCTCCTGCCCCGGCCGCCGGGCCGACCGGAGAACATTGCTGCTGCGGGTCGAAGAGTGGATCGCCGCTGTACCGCCATGAATATCCCAACCCGTTGGGCAAATCGGAGGGTCCGAATATCGTCACCATCGAACAGCCCCCAATCTGGCCGTCTTGTAACTGATACAATGATTCGGTTTCTCCGGTCGAGGACTCGTCGCCGGAATAAACGACGGTCTCGCTACCAGATTCCGATCCACTATCATATTCTCCTCCGTGGATAACTCCCATGAAGGCACGCATCATGGCCGGTTTACCCTGGGCAGATCTCGCACGCTAAGCCGTTTCGACGAGGTCGGTGCAGGTGTTCGGCTCAGGGCCCGGTTCACCGATCTTGCCAATGAAGATGTGTATGCCACCAAAGGGGACCCGGTACCCGTACTCAATCGAGCCGTCCTCGGGGCCCCAGCCTGAATCGTCGATGTAGAGCTTGCCGCGACGACTCTTGGTCATTCGGCCCACAGCGTAACCCTTGAGTCCTTCGAAGTTGCCCTCCAAGAACTTGAAACCATCATGCGATAGCCCCACGGTGGGCGCCAACTATCGTGGTTTTGTCACGGCAGATGTCCTCATGAAAGGACTTAGTCGTGGAGCCATCGCCATGAGTTAGCTTGAAGGGGTTAAAGCGGACACAAGGACGCAAGAGAGTTCATACTAGTTCGCCCCTTCGATGAAGGTAAAAGCCTACGCCTAGTTGTGATGGAATTGATGGGGTTTCGATGACTAGGGAGCAAACAAGCTTCGCCTAAGTCTCGAGTTGTTGCCATTGTCCCGAACATCACGCCGGTCGTCCCCTTATATACATGGGTGACGCCCATCGGTTTGCAGAGTCGAGACCGGCTCATAGGCGTGTCCGGTTCGGTCTCTAGTATTTCTAACTTACAACACAAGTTACATACTAATGCCGGTTCACGGCTACAAGCCTTAAACCGGTTATGGGCCTTGGGCCCTTATAGAATATCCTCACGGGCTTCAAGCATACTTGACTACTGATGAAGTTAACCCGGCCTCTCCTGGCCGGTTTACGCCCGGTAGTAATATCCCCAACACACACACCATCGAAATAGTCCATCTATATCAATATACACCGAGAGGGAATAATTTTTTTACAAGAGAGGAAATAGTTCTTCCATCCATAATGCCCTCCTGCTGGTGCAGCGTTTTCTTCTTCTTCTTTTTCTTCTTCTTCTTCTTCTTCTTCTTCTTCTTCTTCTTGTTCTTGTTCTCATTCTCTGTGGGAGACGGCTTCACAACAAGCTCTTTGGACCTTGCAGCTATCTCGAAACTCACACGGGCATCGAGGGCAGCATATTTTATCCGGCCAGACGTCAAGGGATAATTCTCCCATCTAGACAACCTTAATGCCACCGTCTCGTCACCCTTACGAAGATTTGTACCGAGCACAAAATTTGCTACGTCCGAATAGGGATGGTGTCTGTTTAGCACAATCTTCTACAGGAATTTTGATTACGGTTTGTAGGACAGTGATGCTTTTCAAATCAAGGTTGTACGGCTCCAGCTTCTGTTTGTCCCCTTCGATGGCTGCCCCACAGAAGTATACGTCCTCCCGAGACAAGAAATCATGAAGCTCACCTGGTATGGAGGGCGAGTGTATGATGTGGTACACCAAAACATCATCTTCGAGGCACAGCTGAAGGACGGCGGCGCGCTGGATCTTCCCAGGGGCACGCTCTGTGTACTCTGCGTCGAGACCGATGACCCTCGTCTCTACCTTTTTGGGGGAGTTAGATACATTGTTGATCCACTGCCGAACAACCCTTGGGTAGACGGTGACGGTGGAAACTATGCGCATCGAGCCTTCGACGAGGACATGTTGGACGCTAAAAACCTGCATCTCGATCTCTTTCGCCATTTGGAACCGCTGGAATGGAGGGCTATGGTTTGGGAATTAGGATTAGATGGCTAGTCTAACTGAAGTAGTAGATGATTATTTAAAGAGGTTAAAACAATGTGAACACAGTGGGATTTGGATGCAAATGAAGACGAAGGGGAGGTGAAGAAGCCGAGGCGAATCGGTTCCTGATGGAGAAGTAAATGGGAGAAGTGGCGTGCAGGCAGTTGATTAGACGGCTAGGTAGACTAAACGAAAAGGCTATGCGGGTAGACTGAGGAGTCATACCTGTTCATGTACGTGCCCATCCTTTCTGATAGGTGGGACCTGTGCAAACAGATAAAAAAATGTGTCATAGCTTTTTTTTGAGCCCGTGAGTAGGAGACACAACATTCTCTGGTTAAGGAATACTCCCTCGGTTTAGGTGAGTATAAGTCACCTTATGAAAATCAGGTTTTCCCAAAACCTTTAGGCGTGGAGCATTAACTTCCTGCTCGGTCCCCTCCCAGCCTCGTTAGCCAGCGTTCTCTTCTTCTGCTGCCGCGTTCTACCTTTCCATTTTTCCTCTTCTCAAGTGTGGAATGATCTGCATGCCGTCCTTGAGGCACTGTAACGACCACTTGCATGCATCGCGGCAGGTGTTGATTGGGCATGCACGAGAATTTGGTTACGCTGCAATATGGATGATACCTGAATGATGAAGTGAACAGGCATGCTAGCACGGGAGACCTATTTCCGCTATACAATACTGGAGTACTCATGTTCCTACTACTACTACTACTAGTAGTAGTAGTAGTAGTAGTAGTAGTAGTAGTACAACTGTGGTACACTTGATGGTCAAAATACTATTCATCCGGTCCTCACAGTGAAGTGACAACACCCTGCGCCTGACACTAGTCCAGGCGAGGCGGCGTGTTCGGGTTACCAAAGTCAGCCTCACCCTGTGCACTGTGCAGTCTGTCACCGCCGTTGTACAGCACATTGGCGCCTCGCCTCGTCTCCCTCTCCGCTCCCATAGCACCACTCCATCTCCATCTCCTTCTCCGTCTCCGTCTCCGTCTCCATCTCACTGTGCCGCCGTGTACCGTCGCCTCACTCGCCTCCCCTAGTACTACTATTCCCTCGCTAGCCGCTCCAGCACCGGCATCCTTCTCCCCGTAAATCAAGCCCCTTCCAAACTCCACCATGGCCGAACGCGAACCGCGCATCATCCATATTAGCCGCGATTGGAGCAATCTCCCCAGTGACATCCTCGACCTCTGTTGTTCGTGTATGGATATGTTGACCGCCCTGCGGCTGGCTGCATGCTCGAGGGACATGCACATGGCCATCGTCGATGCGAGGCCTAAGCTTTTCGAGACACCCTGCTTGCTGCTATCTGGTCTTGCGAGATTGGCTCACCATGATACGGAGGCGTGCATGATGCCCCTCGACTTCAATCCGATCTCCATTAGCCGAAACTTCTTTGCAAGTATGTAGTGTGTCACCATACATCATTTCCCTCGACAACGATCCGATCATCATCGCCCAAAACTTGTTGGCAGGTATGTACTGGGTCGGCATGAACTCCCAACTGGATGGCTGCCTTGAGAGAAGACGGTAAAAAGTTGGTGCTCGTGAACTTCAGACCTCCCATGAGATTATCCTTCCTCCGTTGGATTATATAGAGTATTACCATCGCAGTCCAAGTCATCTAGATTACTACGTCAGTTGGACGGACCTTGTTTTGCAGAAGATTGTAATCTGCCAAGTACCCACACGACATGCGAATTACGCAGACTTCAAGCTAATTGCCTTGTTCGACCGCGGACTCGCCTATCTTTACGCCAGTGCCTTTTTTAGCTGGAGACAACTCGGCTCGCAGTGGATCATCATCAAAGCTGATACACACTTCTGTGATGCTATTGAACACGATGGCATCATCTACGCGATCGACAAAGCAGATGGCACCACGTATTCTTTGGGACTGCGCGTGTAAGTTGTTTCTGTCTCATGTTAATGATGATGCCATGACACTGTTTGAACTTTTTTTGATGATTGGCATATCCCTGTTTGAGCAGAATTTGAGTAGAACTATGGCAATATATTAGAGACGCCGTAAAACAGCTATATTTGGAATGAGTTAATTCATGCGATTGTGACCATGTCATTACAGCCAATTTGTACCCTGAATAATCAAACGGTTAGGAATATATGGATATTATCCTTATTTTACAGTAATCTATATACTACTACTAAATATGAGTGTGTATCAATGGCCATGTTAGTTTCCTCATTTTCATGATGTAGAAACATGCACCACACTGTTGGTTTCATCTAACCATACGTTAGGGAAGTAAATGTGCATATGGAGAACTCTATATTTGGAAGTAGTGAAATCCTGCAATGCTTACCATGTGTACATACCTATATTCGCCCATCAGCAATCAATGACTAGAATAATATTCTCACAAAAAATTTGCCCACAGAACACGAGTATATAACAATGCATGGTCTGTTAGTTACCTTGAAAATTTTGTTTGTGAGGACAGAACATGATTACATAACATGCATGACATGGTAGTTTCCTGTGAAGAATCGATTGCGAGATAACATGAGTATAACCATGCATGGCACTTCTATATTTTCGAACCCAGTATACATTTCCCTGTATTTTCCTCCCGGTTCCAACAGGGACATATCAATGTTGTTTCTTGCATTATCCTACTCATACTACGAACAATGCTGATCTTACATTAACAATGCCTGTCCTTTTTGATATGATGCAGTGTCCTTGATTCATCGCCTTTGTAATTACACCACCTTTGCAAAAAATAGGAAGCACAACTGGTTCCTCGCTCGATCGAACTGACGGCAAAAGACTGATGATCGTTCGGACACATGAGCCGGAAAAGTTATATTGCAAAACCCCACTGTATACAAGCACCGTGTAATACGTGAGTATCCGGACAGTGGTTGTTACGTCTATGAGCAGGATACCAGCTTGTTGGGGCCTTTAGGATTTTTTAGTTGGAGGCGGGTAAACAGCCTTGGTTCACACTCTCTGTTTCTCGGACTCAATTATCCGATTAACCAGGAGATCACCGTTGGCAAGGACCTTGATGGTAGAGAGGCTCTGTTTGCTATGGAAAACTGTGTCTACACGGCGAGCCCTAGGAGTTCGGGAGCATACTCCCCTGATTGTCAACGATATAGCCTGCAACCAAAAGAAGGTGAGAATGACAAAGGCATCCGGATTAACTTTGATCCTTGGATGTCTCAATTAGGACAGGCAGTGATGTGGTTCAAGCCTTCAGGTTGATAGGTAATTGGGCTGTTGCATCGATAGGGTGGAGTACTGGTGTCTCCAGATCCTTTGGTCATTTGAAGCGGGGCTGCAAATTATGATGGTGTTGGATCATCTCTTGAATGACTTTGTTGTCTTTGCTGCTGGTTACGGATGGGTAGTTCTTTCTTTTGTTATGCATATTCCTTGTCATTTGGTCATCCTCGTCCATGTCACTCTTTCTATGTAATAGTTATACATTTTAGAATGTCATTCTCGTCTTGATCAGGAGAGTCCGGCGCTTCTGAGATGGAGTACGTTTTGGTGGTGTAGCAAGACTTCTTATGAACTATCATGTCTTGCTGATTATGTCGAAGAGTAGGCACTAGTCGGTGTTTGAATGTTGTATATATCATTTTTTCGAACTGTTTATTGTCTCGAACTACTTGTGGGCTAAATGAGGGCATCACCATTCTCCAGTGTTCAGAGTATATCTCCTTTTTTCAAGTTATATAATTTGAGCTCACTGTCTTTTCGATGATGTACACTTGTTTGGGCCAGTGAGGTGTCGTTGAATATGGGCCGAGTAGTAACGCAATGCCAAACAGGTCAATTATGACTCTCGGGCCGGGCTCTCAAAAGATCCTGAAAAAAGGCCGGGCTCTCCAAAAAAGAAAGAATAAGGACTCTTAGGCCGACATGTGGGCGCCGCCGGTGTTTTCGTGCGCTTGCGCGCCGAGAGCATATTGGCGCGTGCTCGAAATTCATGGAATGCCTCGACGTGCTTGGAACAGCCGGTGCTTTCGTGCGCTTCCACGGCATGCCTCGACGTGCTTGGAACAGCGAGTCCATGAACGAGCTTATCAACGACCTTGGAGGTGAGCTCGTAAGTATATCTGTTCCTCCAGATAGCTGGGCTCTGACGGTTATGGCATGGATGAAGAAGCCGTCCACCATACCGAAGGTGATTGGTGTTGAGATACCGGTTTAGGAACCGGGGTTGTACTATTCGTCTCCACCAAGGCCGCCCGGACCACGTTAGGGATGTACCTGTATCGAGTGTTCGTGCATGTCGAAGAAGTGGTCAGTCCATCAATCGAAGTCCTGCCGCTTCGCTGGTGCTGTGGTCGTCGACGACGCCCATTACAGTGAGTCAACGCCGGACTTTCCCGTGTTGTTTCGAACGATGGATGGTACAGGGCCTACTCCATCGCATGGCGGAGGCCACTGCTTCTTTGGGAGAAGAGGCAGGGCTGGCTGCCTAGATGTGCTCTAATTTGAGGTAACAACTGAATCTTGTCAGATAGTACTAGTTAAATCCGAGCTATGGGTCTGAAGCACTGATATGCCAGTACATTTGATTGTGACCTGTTCTAATTTTGTACCTGAAATATTTTTAGAAAGGGTTGTACGTCAACTTAATGTGCTAGCAGAACTTATTGTGTTGTCTGTCTGTTTTCTTTGGACAACATTCAAGATATTTCCCCGTCATTTATAAAGACGATGAACCGTTATGTACGACTTTGTTGGTTTCAACATAGCCCTTCCCGTAGCGTCCACTGCTTCCATCCTGATTGTGCCACCTGTGTGAAATTTTTGTATGCAAGTTCAGTGTGCTATGATGTTCTATATGATTGTGTCAACTATATAAGTTTTTACTAAGCATCAGCAATGCATATGGCTGAAAGATGTATTTACGAGCATCGACCGATGGGTCTCTCTCTCTATCTCTCTCTCTCACACACACGCACACGCACAAGTGGAACCCGTTGAATTATTTATTTGTTCGTGACAGCTTTTAATTAGGTTCCACTGTAATCTAACTTTTTTCTTAAGTTATTAATTGAGCTCAGTGACTTCAAAAAGTTGTACAGAAGCCTTGTTTGGGCCTTTCCGGCATCCCTGAATGTGGGCTGAGTAACCATGTTAGGTTGTACTGTACTACACAGGCCTTTTTTTCAACATCAGCAATGCAACTGGGCCGACAGTTGTACACAATATCCGGTCAACTTGTTATCCGCTCATTGGGCTGCAAAGTTTCCTAGGAGGTATGCATTAGGCTTAACAAGAAAATGGACTTGAAGAAATAATAAATGGGATGTAATTATAATAATTGGGCAATTACTATGTGTTGGGGATATTACTACTGGGCGTGAACCGGCCTATCCGGGCCGGGTTAACTTCATCAGTAGTTCAACGGTGTAAAAGCCCAAGCATGAAAGTAAGGGCCCAAGGCCCGTAGTCGGTTTAGAACCTGAGCCGTAAACCGGCCTGGTATGTAAACTTGTATCGTAAGTTAGGAATAGAGAGAGACCAACCGGATACGAGTATGAACCGGAGATTGGGACTCTTCAACCGACGGCGTCACCCGTGTATATAAGGGGACGACCCGGGCGTTCAAGGGGACAGACAACGACAACTCGAGGCCTAGGCGAAGCTTATTTGCTCCCTAGTCATCGAGACCACATCAATCCCATCAAAAACTAGACGTAGGCTTTTACCTTCATCGAAGGGGCCGAACTAGTATAACTTTTGTGTCTTTGCGTCCGCTTTAACCCCTTCAAGTTAACCCGTAGCGATGGCTCCGCGACTAAGTCCTTTCACGAGGACATCTGCCGTGACAAAACCACGACAGTCGGCACCCACCGTGGGGCTATCGCACGATGGTTTGATGATCTTGGAGGGCAAGCTCGAAGGACTCGAAGGCTACGTTGTGGGCCGGATGACCAAGAGTCGTCGCGGCAAGCTCTACATCGACGATGCAGGCTGGGGCCCCGAGGCTGGCTCGATTGAGTACGGGTATCGGGTCCCCTTTGGTGGCATACACGTTTTCATCGGCAAGATCGGTGAGCGGGCCTGAGCGACATCTGCACCGACCTCGCCGAGACGGCTCGATGTCAGCGAGACCTGCCCAGTGCTAAACCAGCCAGAAGCGTGCCTTCATGGGAGTCATCCACGGAGGAAGTTATGAGGACGGATCAGAATCTGGTGGCGAAACCGTCGTCTACTCTGATGACGAGTCGTCGACCGGAGAAACTGAGTCTCTATATCAACTACAAGATGGCCGGATTGGGGCTGTTCCGACGGTGATGAGATTCGACCCTTTGATCTGCCCAACCGGGTTGGAATATTTATGGCGGTACACAAGCAATGCTTCACTCTTCGACCGCTGCGACAATGGTTGCCGGTTCAACAGCGGCGACGGCAGCCGGGGCAGGAGGCCCTGTGCGCCCGCCGGCTCAAGTTTTATCAGAACTATTTGATGCGTTGGCTGTGCTCATGGCAGAAGTTAATCCGGCAGACCAGGACATTCATAACGCGGAGATTGCGAAGGTGAAGGAGCAAATCACTCAGGCTAAAGCGGATCTGGCAGCTGCAGACGCCAGGATGGCGGCAGAGCGGGCCGCTTTGGATGCACAGGCTTATAGGCTCATGCTGGATCAGAGCGCGTCGCATGAAGTCATGAAGAGGAAATACAGATCCCGTTTGCCTTCAGTTTTCGAGGGAAGAGATCTCTTCAACACCCCAGGAGCGGGGACCAGTAATCCGCCGGTGGTAAACCTGGCGGAAGCACCTGGGACGGGCGCGCCGGTTCAGCCTCGCATAATAGATCTACCTCGCCATAATGCCAAAGATGCCTCAGTCAGGTAAACGCCTGTGTCACTACTCCAACCCGATGGATAACCTTGTCGCAGCTGCGGCACGGCTGGAGGCAATTCCAATTGAAGGCGATTCACCACAGGCAGTAGAGACGCGCCGGGTCAAGGAGCTCCTTAGGACAGCTTTGGTCCAACAGGAAGCGTATTCGTACAGCCGCGACCGGATCCACTCTACCCCCCGCCCAAGCCGAAGCTATAGCAGGCACGTGGATGAACCGGCCGTGTCAAGTAATGCACGGCGTGGTGCACCCCGTGGCAACAACCCGACAGGTGGGTTCGACAATGCTCAGAAGGTGGTGGACCGGGCCCGGGCACGCAGGGAGGCCGAGTTAGCAACGCAACATCAGGATTATCAGCTTATGCTGGTTCGTCCGACCATCTTTGAGCCTGGGGTTACCTCTAGCTCTTTGGGGGTGCCTTGCCTCGTCCCTGCTTTACGCAATGTACGCTTGCCCAAGGATTTCAAGGGTCCGCGCAAGGTGCCAAATTACACCGCCGATTTGGCTCCAGAAGCATGGATAGAGGGTTATGAGATGTCCATGGAGATGCTGGATGTGGATGAAGCCGCATGTGCAAAGTACTTCACCATGATGCTCGAGGGCACGGCCCGTACTTGGTTGAAAAGCTTGCCACCCAATTCTATCAGTTCATGGGCCCGATTGCGGACCGGTTTATCCAGAATTTCAAAGATACCTGTAAGCAGCCCATGTCCGTGGTGGACTTGGCGGCTTGTGTCCGTGGTGAAGGGGAGTCAACGACCCATTGGGTACGCCGCTTTGAAATCTTACATTCTTCGGACCGGATCAACGCTGATTCTCGCGATCTTGACTCGGAGGGCAACCGCCGGTTTAAACCTTTAAAGTTGAAGCCGGGGCGCATGAAGCGGTTTTGCAATGACATGGGCACTCTCATGGGCGCTTTAGTGAAGTATGCTGATTACGATAGTACCAAGGATCCCGAGTCCGATGATGATGAGACAGGAAGGGAAAGAAGAACAGCAACTCCAAAGGCCAGCAAAGATCACTCGGCAGGTAATGGTGGAAGCAAGCGTAAAGTTTAACGGCAACATGGACTTCAGAGCCAACACCAACGCGAAGGACAAGGGCCAGCGCGCAAGGGTAAACAGCCAAATCGAGGTGGAGCGCCTAATCCCAATCCGGACCGCTTGAACTATTTGTTGAATCAACCTGTCTCAAGCATGGGACGAAGGAGGCGCCAAAGAAATCACCTCTGGAAGGATTGTTACATTATGCAGGAGTTCAAAAGTTCTAATGCTTTCGGTATGATCAAGGTTCCGCGGCGGTTCAGGATCCGCCGGGTTCACGGTGGAGGAAATTCGTTCGTGGTTTAATGGTAATCCGGCGGACATAAGAATCCGAACATCAGAATAACTGTGGTGGTTACAATCAAGAAGCGGCAGTCGGGTTATCAGAGCAACCCAAAGCAGTTGAATAGTGGGCAGTACCACGTCTTCACCACCAGCTTAGACAAGCGAGACCGGAAGCTTCAGAAGCAGGCAGTCAAGTTGTTGAACCGGTCGTGCCTCATTACCTACGCTGGTCAGAGCAGCCCATTGTATGGAGTAGAGAGGATCATCCTCCCCGGGTTGACAATCCGGGTCAGCTAGCCCTGGTGGTGGCACCTCAGGTGGGAGGTTATAAGTTCACCAAGGTGCTTATGGATGGAGGAAGCAGCATCAACATCACGTACCACGAGACCTTCCGTCGTATGGGGTTAACAGATAAACATCTCAAACCGTCCAATACAGTGTTCCATGGTGTGGTGCCTGGCAAGTCAGCGTATCCGGTTGGTAAAATAGCTCTGGAGGTGGCCTTCGGGGATGAATATGACTCCAGATCGGAAACATTGACGTTTGAAGTGGTGAAAATTCAAAGTCCATATCACGCCCTGTTTGGGCGGCCGGCTTATGCCAAGTTCATGGCACGACCTTGTTATGCTATTTGCAGCTCAAGATGCCGGGTCACAAGGGGACAATAACGGTTCATGGGAGCCGCGAGATCGCTTTGGAGTGTGAGGAAGGTGATGCGGCTTACACAGAGTCGGTTTGTGCCACCGAGGAGCTGAAGTATTATAAGGACAATGTTGATCCGGCGGACATGACTCCATTGAAGAAGCCAACTACAGAGCACGATCCGGCCCTAAAGTTCAAATCGGCAGCTAAGACTAAGCTTGTTGACTTCAGACTGGCGATTCGCCCAAGCAGTTCAAAGATCGGTGCCAACTTGGATCCGAAATAGGAAAGCGCGCCATCGAAGTTCATCCATGAGAATCGGGACATTTTGCATGGAAGCCTTCCGACATGCTGTGTGTACTGAGGGAGCTCGCTGAGCACACTCTTAATGTTGATCCCAAGTACAAACCGGTGAAGCAGTTTCTCTGCCGGTTTAACGAGGAGAGGCGTAAGGCCATTGGAGAGGAGGTAGCCAGGCTCTTAGCAGCGGGCTTTATCGTTGAGGTTTTCCATCCAGAGTGGCTTGCTAATCCGGTGCTGGTCCTTAAGAAAAACGGCACTTGGCGCATGTGTGTGGATTACACAGATCTTAACAAGGCTTGTCCAAATAGATCCTTTTGCCTCCCCGCATTGACCAGATTATTGATGCCATCGCGGGATGTGAGCGCTTGAGTTTTTTGGATGCGATTCGGGTATCATCAGATCAAGATGGCAGTTAAGGACCAGGAGAAGACATCGTTTATCACTCCCTTTGGAGCCTTCTGCTATGTGTCTATGCCTTTTGGGCTCAAGAGCGCCCAAGCAACTTATCAGCGTTGTGTACAGAGTTGCTTGCATAAACAGATCGGCCATAATGTGCATGCCTATGTGGATGATATTGTGGTCAAGTCAAGGAAGAAGGAAACACTGATTGACGATTTAAAGGAAACCTTTGACAACCTGCGGGTTTACAAGATGATGCTCAACCCGGCCAAGTGTGTTTTTTGTGTTCCGGCAGGCAAGTTATTGGGCTTTCTCGTGTCCAACAGGGGGATTGAAGCTAATCCGGAGATTCAGCTATCACCTCCCTGGCTAAACCGAAGTGTATTAATGATGTCTAGCGTTTGGCAGGCCGGATTGCCGCGCTGAGCCGATTTATCAGCCGCCTCGGAGAGAAGGCCATCCCTTTGTACCAGATGCTGAAGAAGACAGATCAGTTTGTCTGGAGTCCCACCGCTGATGAAGCATTGGAGGACTTAAAGCGGCAATTGGCCAACCCGCCTGTGCTCGCCGCTCCCATCGACAAGGAGCCGCTTCTGCTATATGTTGCTGCTAACGCCAAGGCGGTTAGCGTGGCCATTGTGGTAGAGCGGAAGGAGGCAGGGAAGGAGCATCCGGTTCAACGTCCGGTTTATTATATCAGCGAGGTGCTTATTTGAATCTAAGAAAAGATATCCGCATTGGCAGAAGCTGGTGTATGGAGTTTTTATGGCAAGCCAGAAGCTGAAGCAGTATTTCCAAGGGCACCCCATCACGGTGGTCAGTTCAGCTCACTTAGGTGATATCACATGTAACCGGAGGCGATCGGCGGATTGCCAAGTGGGCTATAGAGCTTGGGCCGCACGGTTTGAAGTACGTACCTCGGACGACGGTGAAGTCTCAAGCACTTGTGGATTTCATTAATGATTGGACGGAGTTGCAAGCGCCTGAAGAAAAGTCGAATCATACATATTGGACCATCCATTTGGCGGATCCAGGTAGTTGGAGGGCTTGGGGGCTGGAGTCGTATTAACTTCCCCACGAGGTGACAAGTTTTGTTACGTTCTCTGCTTAATGTTCCCTTGTACTAACAATGCAGCTGAGTATGAAGCCTTGCTCCATGGTCTTCGGATGGCTAAGGAGATGAATCTAAGCCGGGTTAAGTGCTTCGGTGACTCGGACCTAGTGGCTCAACAGGTGTTTGGCACTTGGGATTCAAAGGACCCACTCATGGCTGCATATCGTCGTGAGGTGGATGTTGTCGCAGGTCATTTCAAGGGCTATCAGGTGGACCACGTGGACCGTCGGAAGAATGAAGCGGCGAACGCTTTAAGCCGGTTGGGCTCTCAACGCAAACCGGTCTCGCCCAATGTTTTTCTCGACGTAATGCACAATCCGTCAGTCAAGCTCCCTGGTGAGGTGGATTTGGCTGTTCCTGATCCGGAGGCTCAGTTGGTGGCAGCTCTGCGCGTCACTCCGGATTGGACGCTCCCTTATCCGGGCGACATGAACCGGGCGAGTTACCGTAAGATCGACGTTGGCCCGGCAGATAGTTCGGCGATCTAAGTCTATGACCATTGTTAATGGCGAAGTTGCATCATTGGTAAAGGTGTCGTGGGCGTTTCAACGCTGTGTGTCCCCCGAGGAAGGCTGTGAAATATTGCGTGAGATCCACGAAGGAGATTGTGGTCACCACGCCGTTCAAAATCCTTGGTGGCTAAAGCGCCCGCCACGGTTTCTATTGGTTGACCGCCCATGCCGATGCGGAAGATCCGGTCGACGATGTGATGGTTGCCAAAAGTTTTCCAGACGCAGCTCATGTACCGCCCAAGAATTGAGGATGATTCCAATTACTTG
The DNA here is from genome assembly GCA_021605145.1 of Aegilops bicornis. NCBI lineage: Eukaryota > Viridiplantae > Streptophyta > Magnoliopsida > Poales > Poaceae > Aegilops > Aegilops bicornis. The sequence goes on along the minus strand of CM038675.1, from coordinate 64,755,052 downwards.
GCCGCTTATGCGATTTGGGGTTGGATATGGTTGGACCTTTCAAAAGGTCCAAGGACAAGAAGACCCACCTGTTGGTGGCGGTCGACAAATTTACAAAGTGGGTAGAGGCGTAACCTGTTAGCAAGTGTGATGCGCCACGGCGTTCAGTTCATCAAAAAGGTGATTTTCCGGTTTGGTTTTCCACACAGTATCATCACAGATAATGGTACCAATTTGTCCAAAGGTGCCATGAAGGAGTTCTGCGAACGTGAGCACATCCGGCTTGACGTTTCTTCAGTACCACAGTCGAATGGTCAAGCGGAAAGAGCCAATCAAGAGATCTTGAGAGGCATCAAGCCCCGACTTATGGTCCCTTTGCAGAGGACACCGGGTTGTTGGGTAGAAGAGCTACCATCTGTGTTATGGAGTATAAATACTACGCCTAACAGATCGACGGGATACACGCCGTTCTTTATGGTTTATGGAGCGGAGGCGGTTCTCCCCAGTGACATCCGTCATGACTCACCTTGTGTGGCAGCTTATGTTGAAGCGGATAACGAGACGACACGACAGGACGCTTTGGATGCGCTGGATGAAGAGCGTGACATAGCAGCTGCCCGCTCGGCGATTTACCATCAGGATCTTCGTCGTTATCATAGTCGCCGGGTCAGAACCAGAACTTTTCAAGAAGGAGATTTGGTACTTCGACTCATCCAAGACCAGACTGATATGCACAAGCTATCCCCACCTTGGGAGGGACCTTTCGTGGTCAGCAAGAATCTGCACAACGGGTCGTACTATCTGATCGATGTTCGAGAGCATAAAGACTCACGCACGTCAGAGGAGGAGACCAACAGGCCGTGGAACATAGCTCATCTTCGGCCTTATTATACCTGAGCCATCGGCTCTACTTATGTACATATTATGACTTTATATATTATGAATAAAGTAATAAACCGTTGCCTCAGCTAAAGCGGGGTATATGTTCTGTTACATCATGCGTGGTTACATGGAGTTGTTCTGTTTTAAAGCGGCCTCCGGTTTACCCCCTGAGTTTGCTTTTCAAAAGCTTTATGATATCACTTGGGGGCTTGGTCGTGTCCGAACCAATGCAACACCTTTTGATAGGCGAGAGCCACCAGATCACTTGGGGACATGGTCAAGTCTGAACCAGTCACGCCTCTTGACCGGCCTAAGGCCATAGTGTCACTTGGGGGCTTGGTCGAACCCGAACCATTGCCAAGCCACTTGATCGGCATAATGCCACGGTTTCAGTTGGGGACCTGGCTGACTTGAACCATGACTATACCTTATTGGGAGCTTGGTCGTGTCCGACCACGGTAACACCATCTGATCGGCTCAGTAAAGCCTCTTTTTGCAAAACGTCTTTATCATTACCTTTGCTTCCATATTTTTTTTTCATAACTATTATTTGACTTTGTTGCGTTTCTTAAACCGATAACGTTTTTTAAACCGGTTCAGCTGTCAATTGACGGAATTCGGTCCATTTTTAATCCGGGGATAATTCTTCCGGTTTGATTTTTCTGTTAACATCCCATCATGGAGTAACAGGGGGCTTGTCATGACCCGCCACGGTTTACATGGTAAACCGGCATTATAAACACAAGAGCTGTTTTCTCCTTTGACGGTAATGGTTTATACAACCTCCGCTTCAAGATTGGCTCAGCCAACTTCATGCCCAGCGATGGCAGGTATTTTGTATCACAAAATTTTGATTATATACCTCAATATTTCATTTCATATATATATATATATATGAATGTCACAAACCGGCTGGCGGCACAGACCGCTGTGGCAGTTTAAGATTTTGTGACTGCAGGCAATCTAAATTGAAGGTTTTGATCATTCAATCAAAGGAGTCAGCACCATTGCACGAAGGCATATTAAAAACAAAAGTGATGGCTACCCTATTACAAGGCATTCAGAGGCCCAAAATTTGGAATTGCGTCATAACAGGCAGCTTCTGATGCATCAACCGGCTTGACGGATTAAGCTTCATTGCCGGGTTGACGTGAAGAGGATGGGTCGTCTGGCGTCGGTTCAACTTCTTCCTCCTCACCATCCAATGGCCGGAAGTCATTGGTGGTCCAGTCAATCCGGGTTAAAGCCTGAAAGACAGCCTCTTCACTTATAAGCTCAGCCGGATCAACGTCAGGGGCATAAGTGTGCTTACGGGTTGGTGGAACAAGATTCTGCACTTCCGGAATAACAGCTTCAACCCGTCTGTTGTTCGCGTCGTAGAAGGAGCGGTGAACCATCAGGTTGGCCTCTTCGCCAGCTTGACTCGCCATAGGACGATCTCCTTGTTACCCGCTTGAGAGCATCATTATCAAATGCTTCGCCATTTTCTTGAGCACTAGGGAAGCCTTTGGCTATGTCACCGGATCAAGGTCAGCTATCCATGCTTTGGCGCGAAAGTTAGTGCCAATAAGGTGCCAGCCCGGCAGCGGATCATTTCAATTCTTCTATCCGTGCGGTATCAGATTACAGATAGCCGGTCCAAAGGTGTCCTTGATCAATGTCGGAGCTGCGTTATCATAAGATGTGGCACAAATAACTCGCTGGGTGCCGGTATACAGCTGTTCAATTAGCGTATACGCGGCCTTGAGTTTCTTCCGCATGTCAGAGCCCAGATGAGCAATGCGCTTACCTACACTGGTTTAAGAAAGTTCAGGTTAAACTGGAGGAAATTTCAAAACGGAATATTCATCACAACCTTGGTGAAACATTGCTTACCAAATATTGCAGAGGTCATGGCATTAATTTGGTGCTTTAATCCAGTGAGCTCTTCCACACCGGTTTAATGGTTGCTTCAAAGATCCTCAGCCCGCTTTAGCAAGCCCGCCTTCTCAAGATCCCAGTTGGCCCGCTCGGACTTAAACCACTCCTTGAGCTGCTCCATAGTAGTCAAGGCGGTTTTCAGCTCATCCTTGGCCTTGGAGGTTTCTGCTTGTTGAGATTTTAGATTTACATGAAGATCATTGATTTGTGAGGTTTGTTGGCGATCTCACTGCGACAAAAAGGGAGCATGTTAGTAGTTTCATTACAAGTCCCAAGCGCATAACTAGTCATACACTTGGCCCTTGGGGGCTAATGCATATTTGATCTTCATCTCGCCAATAAATCACAAAGTCCCAAGCTCAATACAGGTATTCAACTTGGCACTTGGGGGCTAATGGCTATTTGCTCGAACATGTTCTGCGGCGGCGATATAAATTACAGTCCCGGTTTAACTGCATTTGTTGAACTGCCCTTGGGGGCTACATCAGTGAATTCTGAAACATTGAGTTTTATATTAAGTCCCGGTTTAACTATACTAAGTTGAACCGCCCTTGGGGGCTACAACAAGGACTCTGAAAGTATTGAGTTCTATATCAAGTACCGGCTTGAAAGAAGATTACAAACACGCCTTGGGGGCTACTATGCAATGAAGGTACAATAGAAAGGCATAACTGTTTACCTCATAGCGCTCCTTCATAAGATTTACTGCACCGCTCAAATCACGGCTTGTGTAGAGCCGGTTCAGAAGCCAGAGTGAAGATCTTGGGCGAGAAATTGTCATAAGTCGGCTGATCAGTTTTTCCTTCCCTTTGCTCATGGCAGTAGAATTCTTCCTTGGCGCTGTGCTTTGATAGAGCAACCGGATTGCTGGGGCGGTATATGCGGTGCCCGTGAATTACGACATCATCATTTTTGGTCGGGCTGGCGGATTGGCATTTTCACCGGCTTGGCGCTTTCATACCCGGGCTTGGCGGATCAGCGCTTGAGTCCCGTTGTTCGGCTGCAGGACTCGGTGGAGCAGGAGGATGTGACGCCTCAACTTGGACATCCGGTTCAACCTCTGGCGGATTAGCATTGGCATCTTGATTAACCCCAGCAGAGTTGTCTTTAGCAACTTCGGATTTTCACCATGATGCTCGAGTCTTCTCCGGATCAACATCCATGAGGGTCGAGGGTCTTGGCCTTTTTACTAAGACGAGCCTTGGTGCTACAACATCAAGGGTTAGAATATGATAAACCGACAAATACAAGGACCAAATTAAGGAGTAATATGCTTACCCAGCAGCAACTTTGGGAGGAGGCAGCTGAGTGGTTGATGAACCGCCAGACGAGTTGGAAGAAGCCTGATAATTCGGGTTAGACGGATTGAGAGGGCATCACAAGAAACCTTTCAAAGGATAACGCTTTTCAGGAGAACAAGTCACCTCTAGACGACGTTTCCGGGTTGGTGTGTCAGCTAAACCGGACGACGTAATTTGTTGACCGCTATGCCGGGTCGTACGGCGTTCTTCAGTTTGTGGTCTTCAAAGAAAGTTTTGGATTCAAATGAGCACTAGAGTGAGATTGTTTCACTTTCCGGATCAGGCGGTAATTCTTTTAACCGTACAAGATCGTAATCAAGAAAGAAGGATTACCTCAACAGTTCTCGCATGGCTGGCCTCGGCGTCATCCCGGGAATTATAATCACAAGAAATGAAGGAAAAAAGAACAAAGTAAATCAAGCTCTACCTCAGCATCTGATTCTTCATCCTCCGGCGGTTCAGAAGACTCGGCGGTTTTCCTCTTGCCAGCTTTCTTGGTGGTCTTGGTCTTTACACGAGGAACCCGGGCCGATTTCGTTCGTTTCCAAAAGGAGCTGTTAGCCTGAGAGGAACCTTACCGCGGGCGGTTTGTTGGAGACGCAGAACGGGGCCAACCCGGTTTGGCTGCACGCGGAGATCGTTTCATCGAGCATTTTCTTCACTGTCTCGGCAACTTCAAGCTCAGTTATTGATAGCTCGTGATGTCGTTGTGGATCTTTGATGTCACCAGTGTATTCGTGCATCAATCCGGGGCGGCGGCTTAATGGCAAGATGCCCCAAGAAACCCAACAACGGACAAGGTCAATACCAGTTAAGCCGTTGGCCATCAGAGCCGGAGCTTGATAATTTGGGGTGCAAAGTTCTTCCGCTCATCGGCAGTCAAGCCTTGCCAAGGCAATGGGTGGTTGTTGCTAAGCCGGTGAGGGCGATAACCCGGCAAGGGATTTTCTCCGTTAGGAGCAGTGTTCCGGCAATAGAACCAGGTTTGATTCCAATCTTTCGGATGGCTATGATGTTTGGCGTGAGGAAAGTCCACTTCTTTCCTTTTTGGATTGAAACGCCACCAAGTTCTCAGGTTAGGACCGTCCGAGAACTCAGACGGTGGTTCAAATGAAAGAAATCTCGGAATAACTCCACGGTTGGTTCTTCTTGAAGATAGACTTCGCAGAAGACTTGAAAGTTGCATATATTGGACATGAGTTCGGACCAATATCTTGTGGATGGAGTTGGAAGCTTAAGGACATCCCAAAAAATTGATCCCAAGGGCTGAATCTCGGTCTAGGTGTTGCATAAAAATAATCACCTCTCCTTCTTGAGGTTCTGGCGGACATTCCGATTCCGGGACACGCCAGTGGAGAACATTCTTTGAGGCTAAAGCGCCAGTGGTGACGTAGCCGTTCAGCTGTGTTTCCGTGATCCGGGACGGAACCCAATTGCAAGAAGAAAACTGTTTCGCCATTCCGAAAGGGGGGAGCTGAAAGAAAATCAAACAGGTGCCGGTTCATTGTTTACGGTTTGTAAGTGAAAAATTCAGTGTTAAACCGGTGAAATTACAATGCAAGGTACAGTTGGCGGTTTAAGAGAGGGCTAATGACATATGGCGGATTGGCTATCAAGGATTAAACCGCCCATAGGCAGAAAGGCCCAGATTCAAGTTTTCTGCGAAGTGTTGACAGAAACAGGTTTCACACAATAGTCAAATCTATTTGGATCTACCGCAAGGCCTATAAGACAGTTTTTACTGCGTTCTTTAAAAGGCGTTCAAGAAAAACAGAGAAGGATGTATACTCGACCAGAAGAAAAGGAAGGGATGCTAGTATTAAAAACAGATGCGGAATGACTACCGCAAGAGATCTATACTGTTTTTGGATTAAAACTACCACGGCAGAAGGTAGGAAGAAGAGGAAAAATGGAGGATCATGGATGAGCTTGCAAAAACTTAATGCAGATCTGAAGGCAAAGAATGAAGAAGTATACCGCTGCAGATTGTGGCGAGGGGGGCGGCGAGTCTCCGATCTAACTCAGGTTGATGCAGCGGCCTTGGTTGGTGCGGTTCTCGAAGGTCGCGGACGGCGGCGGAGCTTCAGAGCTGAGGTCGTCGCGAGGAAGAAGAAGATGCAGAAGAGGAAGAGAAAAGGGGCCCTCGGGCTTTATTTATAAGGGAAGGAGTGAAAGGCAGGCGCGAGAATCAAGGCGTCCGAAGCGGCCAAGTGGGCGCGCCTGTCGCCTCGATTTTCGGGATAATCATTTATGAGAAGGGAATCTTTTTTATCCTTTTTATGCAGAGGTGATGTCATGATGGACCGTTACGGTACTCCGAAGATGACGTCACGGCAGTTTACAGCAACCAGATATTGAAGTTGAAGATTTTTTATCAAGGATTGACATGAGCCTGTTCAAATCAATCTGGGGCCTAATGTTGGGGATATTACTACTGGGCGTGAACCGGCCTATCCGGGCCGGGTTAACTTCATCAGTAGTTCAACGGTGTAAAATCCCAAGCATGAAAGTAAGGGCCCAAGGCCCATAGTCGGTTTAGAACCTGTAGCCGTAAACCGGCCTGGTATGTAAACTTGTACTGTAAGTTAGGAATAGAGAGAGACCAACCTGGATACGAGTATGAACCGGAGATTGGGACTCTTCAACCGACGGGCGCCACCTGTATATAAGGGGACGACGGGGCGGTTCAAGGGGATGATAACGACAACTCGAGGCCTAGGCGAAGCTTATTTGCTCCCTAGTCGCCGAGACCACATCAATCCCATCAAAAACTAGACGTAGGCTTTTACCTTCATCGAAGGGGCCGAACTAGTATAACTTTTGTGTCTTTGCGTCCGCTTTAACCCCTTCAAGTTAACCCGTAGCGATGGCTCCGCGACTAAGTCCTTTCATGAGGACATCTGTCATAACAAAACCACGACACTATGCACCAAACACGTAATTAGTTTGAAAAATATATTATTTTTGGAATTTAGAAAATTTAATTTCATTACTTGTTGCGCGCGCAATATTTCGTTGGATTTTAACGTGATACAACTTTATTTTGAAATTATATTTAACCTGACTAGAAATTTCGGATAAAAATATTTTGGATCCCATTAAAATGTGGGAATTTTTTTTTTGAATTCTGTTTTGAGCGGTTGTTTGAAATTATTAATCGTTGTCCTACCTAGAAGTTGAGTTGTACTTTTAACAAACCCGTAAATGGGCTGTAGTAAATTCCATTAGAATTGAAAAATGGGTTGTACATTCTTACAAATCGCAAATGGGCTATATGTTCTCTGCCAAATCCGGGTTAGGGCCTACTAAGTTGACGCTGCATCAAGGGCTTTGTCAACTTAGTCAATATAAACGATTCTAGATGCGGTGATCGACGATGTCCATCCAACGGCCAGAGTGCTTCTTTAACCTCTGGTCTTCTTGCTCCAAATTACCAAAGCAGCGCCGGTCGTGTCGCTGCTCTCGCCTCCCGTGGCGGGTCAGTGATGCCGCTGGAGGCCTCACCGCCTGCATTACTCCCACCGCTGGCTGTGCCATCCCTCTACTCACCCACACCCCCGTTATTCTGGGCGACGGCAGCCGAACCAGTGAACCCTCAGATTCTCTCCGCTGCTGGCTACCACCGCTGCCTTTCCCGGCTTCGCTGGCCGTCCCCTTCCTAGGCCTCGCTGTCGTCTGCACCACCGCCTGGTGCTCTCGGTGCGGCGTGGTCAACGTGGTCAATCTAATCGACTTCCATCGGAAGAGTAGTGTACATGGAGAGGCCGACACCGGGTCCAGGCGGCCGCAAGGAAGGGCCTCCTTATTACGCGCAAAATAATTATTCCTCCACCTGACAGCAGGGATCCACCGGACGGGCCACCTTATTTCGCGAAAAAATGTCCCCCCCCCCCGGACTGCTGGGGCCCACCGGACGGGCCAGCGTATTTTGCGAAAAAAACATTCCCCGCGCTGCCATCTCGGACCCACCGGAAGTGCCTCCTTATTACGCACAAAAAAATGAATACTCCCCCTGCTAGCTGGGACCCACCATGGTGGGAGGCTGACTTAGGGCCTACTAAGTTGATCGACGGGGCCTTTGTCAACTTTAGTCAATATGAACGATTCTAGCTCCGGTGAACGACGATGGCCAGCCAACCGCCGTAGTGCTTCTTCAACCTTCCGTGTTCTTGCTCCACCAAGACAAAGCAGCGCCGGTCGTGCCGCATGCTCTCGACTCCGTGGCGGGCAAGGTTGCCGCGGAAGCCTCACCGCCCCTACTATTCCCACCACTGCCGGCCTCGCGGCGACGGCAGCCTCACACCGCAGCCGAACCAGTGAACCTCAGATTCTCTCCGCGGGCTTCCACCGCTGCCTTTTCCCCAGCTCCCGTCGCCCCTTCCTAGGCCTCGCCGTCGTCCACCGCCGTGGTGCTCTCGGCCGCGTGGTCAATGTGGTCAACGACCGACTTCCATCGGAAGAGTATCAGACATGGAGAGGTCGATAGTGGGTCCACGGCAGCCGCAAGGAAGTGCCTCCTTATTACGCTGAAAATAATTATTCCTCCACCGACAAGAGGGACCCACCGGACGGGTCACCAGTATTTCGTGAAAAACGCTTCTCGATCGCTGGGACCCACAGGACGGGCCACCGATTTCGCTAAAAAACGCTCCCCGCCGTCACCGACCCATCGGAAGTGCCTCCTTATTACGCACAAAAAAATGAATACCCCCCTGCTGGCTGGGACCAACCTTGGTGGGAGGCTGACTTGTGGGCATACTAAGTTGACTCGGACGGAGGCCTTTGTTAACTTTAGTCAATATATGAATGATTCTAGCTCCAGTGACCGTACGATGTCCATCCAACGGCCGTAGTGCTTCTTCAACCTCTGGTCTTCTTGCTCCATACCGCCCAAAGTGGGTCGTGCCGCTTACCGCTTCCGCCGCCTGCGGGTCAAGTTGTGATGCCGGAGGCCTCACCGCCCCCTACTACTCCCACTGCTGGCCAGCATCCCTCTATGCACCCACACCCCCTGTTATTCTGCGGCAACGGCAGCCTCACACCGCAGAGAACGAGTGAACCCTCATACTCCTCTATGCATGGGCATCCACTGTCGCGTCTTCCCCGGTTCCGCGTCGTCCCCTTCCTAGGCCTCGCTGTCGTCCACCGCCCTGGTGCTCTCGGCGCGGCATGGTCAGCATGGTCAAGGAATGCCTTCCATCGGACGTGGACTGTACATGGAGAGACTGACAGCATGGTCCACGACCGCAGGAAGGAAGTGCCTCCTTATTACGCGCAAAATAATTATTCCTCCACCTCACAGCGGGGACCCACCGGATGGGCCACCGTATTTAGCGAAAAAACGTTTCCCGCTCCCGCTGGGACCCACCAATTACATCTTCGCACGCAAGGAAGTGCGTCCGAAAAACGATTCGCTTCGACCGCCGGGACCCACCACCTACATCGCCGCACACAAGGAAGTGCTCGATAGTCGGGACCCACCTGGTCAAGCGCACGTAGTGTTGTCATTCTGGTCGCGAACGGTACGCATATATATGATGGTGGATGTAGAGGCGCCGCACGCAGTCGTAGTAGAGGCGCCAGACGTAGCATGTACACGCACGCATTGGCGAGGGTGCAAGAAAGAAAATACAGCCACGTACGTACATACGGGCAGGGTCTCTAACGCCTATCGCGCATACGTACATGGCTAGGTCGGAACAGAGAAACAGCATCGTCGTCGTGTTCATGGGGATCCAACCGGCTGGGTCGGAACGGAATGCATGGTCGTGTTCATCGGGAGGGCTTGGACGGAACAGGCGATGGAAACGAGGCTGGCGCATCGCGACAACGGAGGAAACGGCCTTGTGTTCGACCGGCCATGTTCGAAACGGGGTCCTGTTGATCGGGAGGGGCCTGGCGTACCGCAAAATGGAGGAAAGGGACCTCCTACAGTCGAAACAAGGGTCCTATTGATCGGGAGGGGTGTGGCGTACCGCAAAACGGAGGAAACGGACCTCCTACGGTAAACCGGGTCCCGTTGATCGGAGGGGTGTGGCGCATCGCAAAATGGATTAAACGGACCTCCTACGGTCAAACGGGGTCCTGTTCATCGGGAGGAGTGTGGCGTACCGCAAAACGGGACTCCACGGGATATTGTTCATCTCTACCGTCGACCTCCTCCAGCCTCCACGGGCTACCGTCGACCTCCTCCAGCCTCCACGGACTAACGTCGACCTCCTCCAGCCTCCACGGGCTCCTGTTCATCCAGCCTCCACCGCGCGCTACTCCACCGGCTACTATTCAACCACCCCTCAACGGGCACCCCTCCACCGCTCATCGCTCATCCAGCCCTCCACACCACGGGGTCCTGTTCAACCACCCTCCACGGCCACCTCCACCGCTTCATCGCTCATCCAGCCCTCCACACCACGGGTTCCTCGTTCATCCAGAGGCAACGCCACCGCCACTATTCTTCCAACCCCCCGCAACGCCACTGCTTCATCCCAGAGGCAGATCGATCGGCTTCAGTTAGCAGCAGAGCGGCGAATCACTCCATCGGGTTCTGTTAACAGCCATCGATCGATCCCTCGGTTCGAACGCTGTAGCTCGCAGTAATCGCCGGGTTCGGGCTTTGAGCCCAACGCCTCGCTCGGGTTCAGTTAGAGCCAACGCCTCGCACACACGCGCGTACGTACGAGAGAAACGCGCATTGCTCGGCCCCGACCTCCCACCGTAACCGGCAACTCCCCGAAATTTTCCTCCCCCTCGCTTCTACCACGGTTTTTTCCGTCATGGACGGCCCAAAGAATGTCATGCAGCTGCGCTCCTACCTGCCTGTGACGAAAAGCCCATTTTTTGTCATGATTTTTTGTCATAGAAGTAGGAGCCCACCACCATCTATGATGATACCGGGTTTTGTCACAATTATCGTCATAGAAGTGTCATATGTATGACAGAAAAGAAATTCATTCGGCCCAAAATGTCACGGATGTGTCTTTTTTTTGTAGTGAACCCCGATGACAAGCCAAGCAATTGTTTCATACTTTTGATGTTCTCAAACCTTTTCAACTTTCACGCAATACATGAGCGTGAGCCATGGACATAGCACTATAGGTGGAATAGAATATGATGATGGGGGTTATGTGGAGAAGACAAAAAGGAGAAAGTCTCACATCAACTAGGCGTATCAACGGGCTATGGAGATGCCCATTAATAGATATCAATGTGAGGAGTAGGGATTGCCATGCAACGAATGCACTAGAGCTATAAGTATATGAAAGCTCCAACTGAAACTAAGTGGGTGTGCATCCAACTTGCTTGCTCATGAAGACCTAGGGCATTTGAGGAAGCCCATCGTTGGAATATACAAGCCAAGTTCTATAATGAAAATTCCCACTAGTATATGAAAGTGATAACTCAAGAGACTCTCTATATGAAGAACATGGTGCTACTTTGAAGCACAAGTGTGGTAAAAGGATAGTAACATTGCCCTTCTCTCTTTTTCTCTCATTTTTTATTTTATTATTTTTATTTTTTGGGCCTTCTCTTTTTTTGGCCTTTCTTTTTTTTTTTCGTCCGGAGTCTCATCCTGACTTGTGGGGGAATCATAGTCTCCATCATTCTTTCCTCACTGGGGCAATGCTCTAATAATGATGACCATCACACTTTTATTTACTTACAACTCAATATTACAACTCGATATCTAGAATAAAGATATGACTCTATATGAATGCCTCCGGCGGTGTACCGGGATGTGCAATGATCTAGCGTAGCAATGACATCAAAAAACGGACAAGCCATGCAAACATCATGCTAGCTATCTTACGATCATGCAAAGCAATATGACAATAAATGCTCAAGTCATGTATATGATGATGATGGAAGTTGCATGGCAATATATCTCGGAATGGCTATGGAAATGCCATGATAGGTAGGTATGGTGGCTGTTTTGAGGAAGATATAATGAGGCTTATGTGTGACAGAGCGTATCGTATCACGGGGTTTGATGCACCGCTAAGTTTGCACCAACTCTCGAGGTGAGAAAGGGCAATGCACTGCATCAAGAGGCTAGCAATGATGGAAGGGTGAGAGTGCGTATAATCCATGGACTCAACATTAGTCACAAGGAACTCACATACTTATTGCAAAGATCTATTAGTCATCGAAACAAAGTACTACACACATGCTCCTAGGGGGATAGATTGGTAGGAAAAGACCATCGCTCGTCCCCGACCGCCACTCATAAGGAAGGCAGTCAATAAACACCTCATGCTCCGACTTCGTTATATAATGGTTCACCATACGTGCATGCTACGGGACTTGCAAACCTCAACACAAGTATTTATCAATTTCACAATTACTCAACTAGCACGACTCTAATATCACCATCTTTACATCGCAAAACTATTGCAAGGAATCAAACATATCATATTCAGAGATCTACAAGTTTATGTAGGATTTTATGACTAACCATGTGAATGACTAGTTCCTGTCATCTCTCTAAATAGATATAAGTGAAGCAAGAGAGTTTAATTCTTTCTACAAAAGATATGCCCATGATCTAACAAATATAAGTGAAGCAAAAAAAAGCATTCTACAAATGGCGGTTGTGATGTAAAGAGAAACAGGCAATCCAAACTTCAAATGATATAAGTGAAGCACATGAAGCATTCTATAAAGCCATACTCAAAAGATATAAGTGAAGTGCATAGAGCATTCTATAAATCAACCAAGGACCATCTCATACCAGCATGGTGCATAAAAGAAAAATAAAAACCTAATTGCAAAAGACGCCCCAAGACTTGCACATAATGCATGAACGAAACGAATCCGAAAACATACCTATACTTGTTGAAGAAAGAGGGGATGCCTCCCCTGCATACCCAAGCTTAGACGCTTGAGTCTCCTTGAATATTTACTTGGGGTGCCTCGGGAATCCCCAAGCTTGAGCTCTTGCCTCTCTTCCTTCTTCTCACATCGAAACATCCTCGATTAGACACTACATCCACACAAAACTTCAACAGAAAACTCGGTAAGATCCGTTAGTATAATAAAGCAAATCACCACTCTAAGTACTGTTGAAAACCAATTCATATTTTGTTTTTGCATTGTGTATACTGTAATATAACTTTTCATGGCTTAATCCACTGATATAAATTGATAGTTTCATCAAAACAAGCAAACTATGCATCAAAAACAGAATCTGTCTAAAACAGAACAGTCTGTAGCAATATGAACATTCACCATAATTATGATACATGAAAGTTTTTGCCAAAATTAGGAAAAATAAACAATTTGTACAGCAAGACAGTGCAAAAAGAATCAGAACCATTTGACGTTCCAGTAAAAAAATAAAATTCACGCACTACAGCCAAAGTTTCTGTCCTGCACCGCACAAACCAACAAGCATTGTAAACATCCTAAAGGCAAACCTTGGCACATTATTTTTATAATACAATGGAATTGTACAAGGGGATAATTATTTTTGTTGAAAAGTTTCTGTAATCAAGATTCACAATATTGCTGTGAGCATGAACAAAGTTCAAGGAGCTCTCCCATTTCAACAGTTCTTGTCTTTCTCACTTCCACTTTCCTTTTTGAAAAAGTTTTTTAGGTTCCCTTCTTTATTTTTGTTGTTTTTAAACTATATGAAATAACTCAACAGAAATAAATGACTCTCTAAAACTTCCGGATTGTCTCCCTGGCAGCGCTTTCTTTAAAGCCATTAAGCTAGGCATATAGTGCTCAAGTAGTGAATCCACCCGGATCCCAAGGTATATCAAAGCCAATTTTAATTAGCAATGATTTGTAATTTAGTAGTGAGCACAAAGTAACATATATCATGTAATGACAAAGTCTAACTCTCTTCCTATGCATCGGCATGTCATAAAAGAACAATTCATGCACACCAAGTAAAGGCCAATGCATAGTATAAGCAGTTTCTTGCAATTTCATCGTGTGGGAAACATAGAGAGGCGGAGATATAGTTCCTCTCTCATAATAATTGCAAGTAGGAGCAGCAAGCACATGCATATTATATCTATCAAAATCATCATGTGCAACGGTAAAAGGCAACCCATCAATATAATCCTTAATAAGTGCAAACTTCTCCGATATAGTATAATCGGGAGAATTCAAAAGGATAATAGGACTATCATGCATGGGTGCAATAGCAACAATTTCATGTTTAGCATAAGGAACTATAGCAAGTTCATCTCCATAAGCATAATTCATATTGGCATCTTGGCCACAAGCATAGCAAGCATCAGCAAAAAAGGATATTTCAAAAGAATCAACGGGATCATAATAATCATCATAGCAATCATCCTTCGGTAAGCACGAAGGAGAATTAAATAATGTATGAGTTGGAGGGTTACTCTCATTAGAAGGTGGGCACGGGTAGCTAATCCGCTCTTCCTCCTTTTGTTCTTCGCTCTTCTCATCATCTTTTTCATCCAATGAGCTCACAGTTTCATCAATTTCTTCTTCCATAGCTTCCTGCAAAATATTAGTCTCTTCTTGGACAGCGTTGACTTTCTTCATAAAAGCATTAATATAGTAATTGTATTCATAGTTTTCATAGCAATATCTAAGTATAGCAAGATTTTCGGGCCTATAAGCATCATCATCTAAAGCTTCATACTTTTCAAACAAAGATTCAATTTCATAAGCAGCCTTAAAAGCAACAAATTCTTCTATTTGTTCCACATCATAGTAATCATATATACCATTAGCATAAGAAGCTAAGGTTTCATTATCATTAAATTCGCATGAATAGGGAAGGTGTGGAGCCTCCATCCTAGAGCAACAAGTATAATCATATTCCAAGCATAGTTGTCTAGCATACCACTGCAACATAATAAAGTGATCCCATAATAGTTTCCCTTTTTGTGTCGAGCGATAATCCCTAAAGTCTTCACGTTGATCCAACGTGTCTCCCATTATAAAGTTGAATGGGGTTTTCTCAGGATTATCAAACTAGTACCTAATATTTCTCACATAATGAGAATCGGGGGTTTTAGGAGTTACCCCATCCTCATGAGTAGCAAGTACACCTAATTTTTTTGGTATTTCGTGTTCCATGTCCATAACTAAAGATAGAGAACAACTAAGAACAGCAAATAAAAATTACTTAGTGATAAAGCAAACAAGCACACACGAGAATATTCACCCCACGCTATTGCTCCCCGGAAACGGCGCCAGAAAAAGGTCTTGATAACCCACAAGTGTAGGGGATCGCAACAGTTTTTGATAAGTAAGAGTGTCGAACCCAACGAGGAGCTAAAGGTAGAACAAATATTCCCTAAAGTTTTATCGACCACCGATACAACTCTACGTACGCTTGACGTTTGCTTTACCTAGAACAAGTATGAAACTAGAAGTACTTTGTAGGTGTTTTCGGATAAGCTAGCAAGAAAGTAAAGAGCACAAAAATAAAACTAGGGGCTGTTTAAGTAAAGACACAACTAAAGTAAATATAGCGAGTGTGGAAAAGTGATGGTAGGTGTGGAGAAATTGTCCCTTAAGCAATTGACTACTTTACTAGACCGATAGCAAGTATTATGCGGGAGAGGCCACTGCTAGCATGTTATCCCTTACATGGAATTCTATGCACTTATGATTGGAACTATTAGCAAGCATCCGCAACTACTAACGTTCGTTAAGGTAAAACCCAACCATAGCATTAAGATATATTGGTCCCCCTTCAATCCCATATGCATCAATTTCTATGCTAGGTTGAAGCTCATCACTTTTGCCCTCCAATACATAGTCCTATCAACATACAACTAACCCTATGGTGTGATCCACGCCCGCGCTCATATGATGGGCACCAAAGGACAGCAACATAATCACAAGAAAATTAAATCAATCATAGCAATTCATCAACCACCAATAGGACAACGAAAATCTACTCAGACATCATAGGATGGCAACACATCACTGGATAATAATATGAAGCATAAAGCACCATGTTCAAGTAGAGGGTACAGCGGGTTGCGGGAGAGTGGACCACTGTAGATAGAGGGGGGAAGGTGATGGAGATGTTGGTGAAGATGGCGGAGGTGTTAGTGTAGATCACGGTGATGATGGTGGCCCCCGGCGGCGTTTCGGCGCCACCGGAAGCGAGGGGGAGAGAGCCCCCCTACTTCTTCTTCTTCCTTGACCTTCTCCCTAGATGGGAGAAGGGTTCCCCTCTGGTCCTTGGCTCCCATGGCTTGGGAGGGGCGAGAGCCCCTCCGAGATTGGATCTATCTCTCTGTTTCTGCATTATGTTCTGGCTCTCACCGTTTCGCGTATATATGGAGATCCGTAACTTCGATTGGCCTGAAACCTTCGCCGTGATTTTTTTCTGAATATTAGCTTTTTCTTGCGGCAAACGAAGAGCATTAACCGCCTTAAGGTGGTCTCACGAGGGTAGGGGGCGCGCCCAGGGGGGTCAGGCGCGCCCCCCTACCTCGTGACCACCTCGGGCACAATCTCGCGTGGATTTTTCTTCCGGAATTTTCCATATTTTCCAAAAATAAGCTCTGTCCGTTTTTATCCCGTTTGGACTCCGTTTGATATGGATATTCTACGAAATCAAAAACATGCAACAGACAGGAACTAGCACTGCGCACTGGATCAATATGTTAGTCCCAAAAATAGTATAAAAGTTGCCAAAAAGTATATGGAAGTTGTAGAATAATGGCATGGAACAATCAAAAATTATAGATACGGCGGAGATGTATCAATGCGCAATAGTGGACCCACACCTACAAACCTGCTGGCACTACCGAGAAGACGAATTCGAACGAACGGTCCTCCCTCCTGGGAAACGCTTTGTATCTATAGTCTGATTAGTCCATAACGTCAGACCATTCCTGCGATATCCGACGCTCGAGAGTTGTCCACCTTTTGTAATTAAGGAAATACTAATTAATGGCAAGGAGCTGACCCCGCAACGTCCGCCTGTAATCCTCTCCTAATTCCCAGCATCCAAGCCGCCGCGCCGTCTGGAGCTCCTCCGCCACCCCGAGCGCACCACAGCCCGCTCGCCTTGCCAGACCCCCTTTCCCCCCGGCTCCGCCCCCTGCTCCTCCTTCTCCCTCTTCGACTAGCAGCCAGTCCCCCACTCATCCACCTCTCCTCGTCGTCGAGCCACCCGACCATTCTGTCGTCCAATCCGCCGATGCGTCCTGATGTCCACTATGCAACCTTCTTCTTGTAGACTCGTGTTGGGCCTCCAAGCGCAGAGTTTTGTAGGACAGTAGAAAATTTCCCTCAAGTGGATGACCTAAGGTTTATCAATCTGTGGGAGCATAGGATGAAGATGGTCTCTCTCAAATAACCCTGCAACCAAATAACAAAGAGTCTCTTGTGTCCCCAACACACCCAATACAATGATAAATTGTATATGTGCACTAGTTCGGCGAAGAGATGGTGATACAAGTGCAATATGGATAGTAGATATAGGTTTTTGTAATCTGAAAATATAAAAACAGCAAGGTAACTAGTAACAAAAGTGAGTAAAAACGGTATTGTGATGCTTGGAAACAAGGCCTAGGCCTCATACTTTCACTAGTGCAAGTTCTCTCAACAATGATAACATAATTAGATCATATAACAATCCCTCAACATGCAACAAAGAGTCACTCCAAAGTCAATAATAGCGGAGAATAAACAAAGAGATTATTGTAGGGTAAGAAACCACCTCAAAGTTATTCTTTCTGATCGATCTATTGGGCTATTCCTATAAGTGTCAAAAACAGCCCTAGAGTTCGTACTAAAATAACACCTTCAGACACACATGAACCAAGACCCTAATGTCACCTAGATACTCCAATGTCACCACAAGTATCCGCGAGTTTGATTATATGATATGCATCACACAATCTCAGATTCATCTATTCGAACCAACACAAAGAACTTCAAAGAGTGCCCTAAAGTTTCTACCGGAGAGTCAAGACGAAAACGTGTGCCAACCCCTATGCATAAGTTCACATGGTCATTGATAACCCACAAGTATAGGGGATCGCAACAGTCTTCGAGGGTAGAGTATTCAACCCAAATTTATAGATTCGACACAAGGGGAGCCAAAGAATATTTGCAATTATTAGCAGCAGAGTTGTCAATTCAACCACACCTGAAGATTAATTATCTGCACCAAAGTGATCAGTAGCAAAGTAGTGTGATAGTTTTGATAGTAGTGACAACAGCAATAGTAACGGTACCAGTGATAGCAGTATTTTTGTAGCAAGTGCAATAGTAATGATAGCATTAGTAATTTAGCAAGAACAATATAGGATAAATTTGTAGGCATTGGATCGATGATTTGTTGGATGATATTCATCACATGACAGTCATAACCTAGGGCAACACAGCACTAGCTCCAGTTCATAAATATAATGTAGGCATGTATTCCGTTAATAGTCATACGAGCGTATGGAAAGAACTTGCATGAGATCTTTTGTCCTACCCTCCCGTGGCAAAGGGGTCCAATTGGAAACTAAGGGATATTAAGGCCTCCTTTTAAAAAAGAACCGGAACAAAGCATTAACACATGGTGAATACATGAACTACTCAAACTACGGTCATCATAGGGATCGGTCCCGACTACTGTCACTCCGGGGTTGCCGGATCTTAACACATAGTAGGTGACTATAACTTGCAAGATCAGATCTAGAACATGGATATAATGGTGATAACATAAATGGTTCAGATCTGAAATCATGGCACCCTGGCCCAAAGTGACAAGCATTAAGCATGACAAAGTCATAGCAACATCACTCTCAGAACATAGTGGATACTAGGGATCAAGCCCTAACAAAACTAACTAGATTACATGATGAATCTCATCCAACTCCTCACCGACTGATGTCTACAATGCAACTTTATTCTTGTAGACACGTGTTGGGCCTCCAAGCGCAGAATTTTGTAGGACAGTAGCAATTTTCCCTCAAGTGGATGACCTAAGGTTTATCAATCCGTGAGAGGTGTATGATGAAAATGGTCTCTCTCAAACTACCCTGCAACCAAATACAAGAAATCTCTTGTGTCCCCAACACACCCAATACAATGGCAAATTGTATAGGTGCACTGGTTCGGCGAAGAGATGGTGATAAAAGTGTAATATGGATGGTAGAAATATATTTTTATAATCTGAATAAATAAAAACAGCAAGGTAGCAAATAGTAAACGGGCACAAAAACGGTATTGCAATGCTTGAAAATAAGGCCTAGGGTCCGACTTTCGCTAGTGCAATCTCTCAACAATGCTAATATAATTGGATCATATAACCATCCCTCAAAGTGTGATGAAGAATCACTCCAAAGTTCCTATCTAGCGGAGAACATAAGAATAAATTGTTTGTAGGGTACGAAACCACCTCAAAGCTATTCTTTCCGTTCGATCTATTGAAGAGTTCGTACTAAAATAACACAAAGCTATTCTTTCCGTTCGATCTATACTAGAGTTCGTACTAAAATAACACCAAAACAAATTCATATTCATAATACTCAGTCCAACACAAAGAACTTCAAAGAGTGCCCCGACATTTCTATCGGATAAACAAAGACAAGAACGTGCATCAACCCCTATGCATAGATTACCCCAATGTCACCTCGGGAATCCGCGAGTTGAGTGCCAAAACATATATCAAGTGAATCAATACGATACCCCATTGCCATCATGAGTATTCAATTGCAAGACATATATCAAGTGTTCTCAAATCCATAAAAGTATTCAATCCGATAACAATGAAATCTCAAAGGGAAAAACTCAATTCATCACAACAAGATGGATAGGGGAAAACACCATATGATCCGACTATATTAATAAAGCCCGCGATACATCAAGATCATGACATCTCAAGAACACAAGAGAGAGAGATTAAACACATAGCTACTGGTACAAACCCTCAGCCCTGAGGGTGGACTACTCCCTCCTCATCGTGGTGGCCACTGGGATGATGAAGATGGCCACCGGTGATGATTCCCCCCTCCGGCAGGGTGCCGGAAAGGGTCTAGATTGGTTTTCGGTGGCTACAGAGCAAAGTGTTTAGTAGCAAAGTATTATGGAAGTAACGGTAACAGTGGCAAAAGTAACAGTAGCAGTTTTGTAGTAATTGTAACAGTGGCAACGGAAAAGTAACTAAGCGAAGATCACTATGTGAAAAACTCGTAGGCATTGGATCAGTGATGGATAATTATGTCAGATGCAATTCCTCATGCAACAGTTATAACGTAGGGTGACACAGAACTAGCTCCAGTTCATCAATTGTGACACCCCCGATTCAATCATACACTAATCATACACGCAAATGTGTACGATCAAGATCAGGGACTCACGGCAAGATATCACAACACAACTCTAAAAATAAAATAAGTCATACAAGCATCATAATACAAGCCAGGGGACTCGAGGGCTCGAATACAAGTGATCGATCATAGACGAGTCAGGAGAAGCAACAATATTTGAGTACAGACATAAGTTAAACAAGTTTGCCTTAAGAAGGCTAGCACAAACTGGGATACAAATCGAAAGAGGCGCATGCCTCCTGCCTGGGATCCTCCTAAACTACTCTTGGTCGTCGTCGTCGTCAGCTTGCACGTAGTAGTAGGCACCCACGGTGCATTAGGAGTTGTCGTCGACGGTGACGCCTGGCTCTTGGGCTCCAGCATCTGGTTGCGACAATCGAGAAGAAAGGAAAGGGGGAAAAGGGGGAGCAAAGCAACCGTGAGTACTCATCCAAAGTACTCGCAAGCAAGGACCTACACTACATATGCATGGGTATATGTGTAAAGGGGCAATATTGGTGGAATGAACTGTAGAATGCCAGAATAAGAGGGGGATAGCTAGTCCTGTCGAAGACTACACTTCTGGCAGCCTCCATCTTGCAGCATGTAGAAGAGAGTAGATCTAGGTTCACCAAGTATCATCGCATAGCATAATCCTACCTGGTGATCCTCTCCTCGTCGCCCTGTGAGAGAGTGATCACCGGGTTGTATCTGGCACTTGAAAGGGTGTTTTTTATTGAGTATCCAGTTCTAGTTGTCATAAGGTCAAGGTACAACTCCGGGTCGTCCTTTTACCGAGGGACACGGCTGTTCGAATAGATAAACTTCCCTGCAGGGGTGCACCACATAACCCAACACGCCGATCCCTCCGCCGGACACACTTTCCTCGGTCATGCCCGCCTCGGAAGATCAACACGCCACAGCCCCACCTAGGCATTAACAGAGCTCAAAGACGCTGGTCTAAATCCTATGCGTGCAGGGGTATGGCCCATCGCCCATTGCACAACTGCACGTTGCGAACGCGGCCGGTGAGCAGACCTAGCAACTTCCATTACAAAGGGAGTTGCATTGCGCGGTCCAACTCGGCGTGCGCCGCTCAGTCGCTGACGTCAAGAAGGCTTCGGCTAATACCACGACGTCAAGTGCCCATAATCGCTCTCGCCAGAGTTGGTTAGTGCGTATAGGCCGCGGGCCGACTCAGATCAAATACCAAGATCTCGTTAAGCGGGTTAATTGATGTTACCATGGACGCCAACCAGGCTGTGCCCACCTCTCCTAGGTGGTCTCAACTCGCCTGCCGCCTCCGCCACAAAGTAACAGCTGGGGGCCGTTGGGAACTCAGGCCCACCACTACCTGGATGGAGCCACCTGTCCTTTCAGCCCCCACATCAGAATCACATGCGGGTACTCTACGAGCCGGCCCCACTTTAGTCACCACCTGTATAGTATGTATGTATATATGTATATACTCGTGATCACCTCCCGAGTGATCACGGCCTGGTAGTATAGCATGGCAGACAGACAAGAATGTAGGACCACTGATGGAATACTAGCACCCTATACTAAGCATTTAGGATTGCAGGTAAAGGTAACAATAGTAGTGGCAAAGACAGGCTATGCAGCAGAATAGGATTAACCGAAAGCAGTAACATGCTACACTACACTAATGCAAGAAGTACAGAGAAGAATAGGCAATATCTGGTTGATCAAAGGGGGGGGGGGCTTGCCTGGTTGCTCTGGCAAGGAGGGGTCGTCAACAACGTAGTCGGTCGGGGCACCAACAGCGGCGTCAGTCTCGTAGTCTACCGGAGAGAAGAGGGGGAAAACAATGAATACAATACAAACAGATGCATGTCAATGCAGGACAAGAAAAGTAACAGTGCCAGGTGTGCCCTGACGCGGTAGGAGGTGATACCGACGAAGGGAGGAAACATTCGGGAAAATATCCTTGGTATTTCGCGTTTTCGGACGGATGAACCGGAGGGGGGAAAGTTGCATGTTCGCTATGCTAGGGACGTGTGGCGGACGAACAGACTGCGTATTCGGATTCGTCTCATCGTTCTGAGCAACTTTCATGTACAAAGTATTTTCATCCGAGATACGGTTTATTTTATATTATTTTTCAAAGTTTTATTTCATTTTCAGGAATTAACATATTAATTTAATCTAAAAGTATTTATGACGTCATCAAGACATCGGCATGACGTCAGCGGTCAAACATGACCGTTGACCAGTCAACTGACGCGTGGGTCCCGTTCGTCATTGATTCAGACTAAGTAAACGGCCTTAATTAGTTTATCTAAATGATTAGGTTAATTAAACAAATTTAATTAAGTTAACTAATTCTTTAATTAATATTTTAATGTTTTGTTCTTCTTTTTGTGGGGGTGGGCTCCCATGTCAGTGGCCCAGAGGGGCCTAACGGCGGAGTCTTGAGCGCCGGTGCGAAAGTGTCACCCGAGCGGGCCGGGCGAGGGCTCGGCTTGAGCGGGCGATGGGGTTCATGCAGGGCGCCCGCCACTTAAATAAAGGGCTGGGCTGGGGCGACGAGGCTGGCGCTGGCATGCAGGCCGAGGAGGTCGGGCATGGCCCGACGCACCAGGTGATCAGAGTGAGCGCGTGCAGGAGCGAACCACCAGCGCAGCCATGGCGAGCGGTTGCAGGCGGCAGCGGCGGGTGATGGAGAGCGGCCGGCGCAGGCGCGTGCACCAGGAGCCGGCGGCAGCGGTTGGCATGGCGGTAGAAGTAGCTGGAGGTATCAGCACCGCTGGGGGCGGCAGCTTCAGTAGAAGTAGTAGCGCACAGATAGCAGCAGTACAGAGCAGTAGACGAGCACGGAGCTTGCGAGTGCAGCAGGCGCGCGATGGCGAATGCGGTCAGGGGCTGGCGAGTGGGCGTTCGTGGATGCATGCATCGAGGCGTAGGGGATGAGCGAGGCGGCGGCCGGAGCGACGGCAAGGGTGGATCCGGGGCTAGAGGGCGCGGCAAGGCGAGTTGATGGGCTCGTCGGCCTCCTGTCAGTGCCAGGAGCACACCGGGAACACTGGTTCGGGCAGAGGAGCACGGGGTGCTCGACCCCCGTCGGCCATGGCGCATGGCGGAGTTCGGTGCTCGCGGACTCCAGTGATACGGCATGAATCCGTGGGGAAGCAGAGGGGAAAAGGAAGAGGGGCTGACAGTGAGCCTGTAGTTGTGCTAGCGTGGGCTCGGGGGAGGCCTAGTGGAGCGAGACGGCGGCAGATTCATCGATGGCATCGCGGTGGTTGGAGGGTGAAGACAACGTCGATCCCTGCGATCCAGGGGCTCCCGGACCCCACTGGTGGACGTAGTCGAAGGAATGGACGTCGGCGAAGCTTGCGGACGAGGTGGGTGGGCGCGGGGAGCTTGGTGGGCGCGTGGATGTCGGAGGCCATGGCGATGTAGGTTCGGCCAAGGGTTGTGGGGACGAAAGCGGCACAGGGGAGGGGAAAAGGAGAGCTAGGGTTCGTCAACGCGTCGTGGGGGATCTTATAGACCGTCGAGGAGCCATGGATGCACGACGCATGGACGATCCGTCCATGGACGCACGAGCAACGGCCAACACTCCCCGGATGAACAGGGGTTGAAGATGGGGAGCTCGTCGGCTAGGCCTGGTGGCCTGGATGTCTGGTTGGGCCGAACGGCCCAGGGGGAAACGGGGTTTGTTTTTTCTATTCTTTTTTGTTAATTTTCTTTTTACTTATTTTCCTTTAGTATTTTCTATTATTTTAGCCGCCAAATGATTTTTGTTAGCTATGAAACTTTGCACATAATTCCTAGTCAACACTATAAGGTTGCATAAAAAGTTTGAGGCCAATTGGAACTGTTCAAATTTATAGTTGAATTAAAATGCTTTTATTTAATCTTGTTGTTCCACCAAATTAATTCCATGCGCAAATTGGGAAACTAGATGAGGTTGGTTCCAACATGTTCATTACTTAGTGATTATTTGCCGCCCATCAAACATTTTTATTTGATAGTTTGAAGAAATAATAATTTGGCTTGTTATTTGAAATTTGAATTTGACTCGGTTTTGGACTAACATAAGATTAATCAACAATGACAACGGTGACTTGGCATCATTAGTGTGGAATTACTGTAGCTTAATTATCTGGGCGTCACAATTCTCCTCCACTACAAGAAATCTCGTCCCAAGATTTAAGGGGTGGAGTAAGGGGGAAAGACTAGGTTGCGAAATTCTTACAGGTCTTCTCAGTGTTTGTAACTTCCCAAAATTCTAAATTTTGGAATGTTATAAACACATAGATAGTTTTGATTGATTGTTTGATTGATTGACTGAAAGTGGGTGAATTCGAAACTTTTTGAAAGTTAAATGAGAGGGAATAAAAGGACTTTCCCAAACTTTCATTTTTGCTTTTATGCTCTCCGTGAATTCAAATTCTTTTCACCACAAAACCCTGGAGACAAGACGACATGACTTCTTCCATTTATTTAAATGACAAGGGGTGTTGAAAATATTTGAATACCATTTGGAAAATATTTCCAATTCTGAAACTTTATGCAACTCAATGATTTTCACGAGCGAAGATAAAATGACTTTTTCAAAACATATGAAATATGAGTTGGGAGTTTCAAAGAATTAAATTCAAAATTCTTTTGAATTTATTTTCAATTTGGAGTTATTTGAGTTTTATTCAAATTATTTTTCTCCAAAAATAAAATATATGGAAAATAGGGTAACATGATTCGCTACATCAGAAATTGGAGAGAAATTAATTTAAAGTCATTTTGGTATTTTTAAAATGATTTTCAAAGTGGATTTTATTAGGGCAGTAGCACTGTTTGATTTATTTGAATTTTTGTGTATTTTATTTGAAGCTAGAATAATGTTCATGTTGTAGAAAATATTTTTCTGAAAATTTTGATATATTATATGCCTATATAAGTTTTTTATTATTTCTTTTGTTTTTATTTTATTTGAAGCTAGAATAAATATTTATGCATTTTAAAAAAATCCTCACGCCCATTTGGGCATGACCAGGCCAAGGCCCAGCTCAAGGCCACATCGACTTGACCCAGGCGGACTTCAGACCAAGACGGTGTTGCCGCCGTCCTGTACCTAGACTCCGCCGCCGCCTCTCCGTTGCCCCTCCTCCACGCAAGAGCCGCTGCTCCTCCCGCCCTATAAATCCGGAGCCCCGGGCCCCGTCTCTCCTCTCCTCTCCTCTCGCAGATCGCCGCCGCCGCCTTTTGCTCAAGCCGCCCGACGAGATCCACCGCCGCCGCCTCTTCCTCACCGCCTGACGCTTCTTTGTCCGCCGCCCGTGCCGCCATCGCCGTCACGGACGCCTTCGCCGCCTGACGTCGCCGGAGGACCACCGAGCCGCTGCCCGCCGTTGACTGGCCAACCCCCGTTTAGCCGGTAAAACCCGCCCCGGACCGGTCTAATCTTTTGGTTTTCTTTGGTTTATCTTAAAACCGGTTTTCCCTTTTAGTTAGATCTATTTAGTGGTCGTTCGTTAGTTAGGGTCCGGTAGCGAACGGTTTTCGTTCGTTAGCAATCGGTAACGAACGTTCGCTATTTATTTTTTTTCTTTTATTTTAGTTTTTCGGCCAGGGACTCGTTTGTGAATATTTTTATTTACAGATTAGCCCCTGTTCTTCAAACCCTCATAACTTTTTACTCGTTAGTCCAAATTCTGAAACCAACGCCCACTTCTTTGTTATGATCTCCTCTATCCATTAATCCAACTTAAACATGTTTTTGAAAGTTTTAAAATTTGAATTCAAACAGATTTGTATTCAAACTTTGTTCGATCATAAGTTGAGTTTCGTAACCCCGATTTAGTTGATTCTTTTTGCAAATTAAAGCTCTTGACATAAACTTTATGATAAGGCCAAATTCACATAATTTTGGTAATGTTAGAAATTGTTTTATGTTGCAAGAGTTATTTGCTTGGTTTTGATGTTTTCCGAATCGTTTTCTTCGTTCTTTCCGATCTTTTGAGTGATTGCTTATGTGTGGTTACTATTGATTGCTTACGATAGATTGGCGGAGTGTGACGAGTAGAGCTATCAAGAGTTTGAGTGCTAATCATCTTCATCAACATTGCAGGCAAGTAACACTTGATCATATTTCCTTTCATACCCAGTTTATTTTATGCATTAGCTCAATCCTCAAACATTGCATGGTTAGGATGTCATTAATTTGTGGGTTGGGAAGTAGTTGTTGAGGTAGAACCTATTGCCCTGTTACTATCAAACCCTTGGGAGTTACTTCACGCTGCTGCTTATATTGCCATGCTATGCTCAGAGACGTGGTTTGGTTTGAGAGAATTCATGAAAGATGTGAGAGATTATTGTTAACTAAGGTTTAACTTAAGGTGGCTACTTTAATACACATCCGGGTGGATTGGTTGGGGCACCTGGGGATATACCGATGGACTTTCCGGACACCGGGTTATACCGATGTTGTCCTAGGAGATCCCGGGGTTATACCGTGTGATCATCCTATGGTTCGCCATCCAGGCTCAAAGGGAACTGAGATTATTCATGCTAGAAACTTCCGTGTGCAGCCACAAGCTATTATGGGCTCTAGCATAGTTGAGTAAGTTACGTGAAGCTCTTGAAGAGGTAGATCAGCAGGTAGTTGTTTTTATAGGTTTGGTATGATCTATTCGGAGTAGAGAGTTAATGTTTCTGAAAGACTGTGTCTCGGTCATCCGTTTCTCAAACACCATGTAGTGCGAGAAATCAACGGAGGCGATCGAGTCTTGTGGGGAAAAGTGCGCAAACCTCTGCAGAGTGTACAATCTAATCATGGTTAGCCGTGTCCCCGGTTATGGACAATTTTGAGTATCTAGTACTTGGAGTATCTTAACTATCTCATCATGTTACTTAAATTAATTTGTTGGGTTAATGATTACTTTTAATTGGGATCATTGAGTTGGGGGTACCTTCTCAATGATGTTTCAACCACCATGATAGTTAAATTAAAAATTTATTCCTTTGATGTAGGGAAAAATTGGCTTTATGCAAAACTGTAACCATAGAGCTTTCCACCAGTCATATATGCATTTAGTATAGGCTTATTCCTTCATTATTCTCTATGTGTTACTTTGTCAAGATATTCCATGTCTTGACCGTTTCGGGCTGCAACGTTTCATGTTGCAGACTTTTCGCATTTACGAGTAAGTGATACGTTAGGGTTACGATTTCCTATACTCAACTTTGTCGTTGGTGTTGATGGGAATCCACAACCTTGTTAAGCTTCCGCTATATTTTTGGATTGAGGTAATGGTATTTACGTTATTCATACATGTGATTTACCTCTGTTATAAATCCTTCGAGTAATCGTGTGTCAAAGATACCGATCCAGGATGACACCTAAGCACAGAGACTTGATCCATTCGGTCGGGTCGCTACAAGATGGTATCGAGCACATGTTGACTGTAGGACGTGACCCTAGAAAATGACAAGCCCATAGGAAAGATTTTTCTCTACTACTTCATTTTCAAAAGATCTTTTACCTCTCTTCTCTTCTGAGCTTATTCAAATTTCCTTTTTAGTGAGACCATACCCCTTTTCCCTTTTGACCACTCGAAGATTTGACCGATGAGACCACTCCAAGGAGACAAGATATCGGACAACTAAGACCATTTGGAATGAAGAAGATTTTACTGTGTAAATGGAAACTACAACTGTTGAAGACTCCGAAGACTAGGAGAATTTGAAGGCTCAAGAATTCCTAGATCAAGGTGTATCGGAGAAAGACCGGAACATGGAGCATTAGAATTCAAAGTTACATCAAGGAAAATCCTAAGGCAGGAGATATCAACTATGGAATGCTAGCTCATGGAAATGACAAGAGCGTAAACACGCTATCCATGATGTTATCGCCCGCTTATGCTATTGTCACCGTGCGGAGTTAAGTATGCAGATACATGGAAGGATGGATGGTAGAAGGCTGATGGAGCATCTGTCAGCAAAAGATGCAGTTTTAAATCTTAGCTGGTGTATCACCAGGATCTGGAGTGTTACATCAGGAAGTTAAGATGGACCTACAAGAAGCAATATTTGACAAGAAGGCAATTGGTGAAGGACTCAGAACCGGAAGTCAAGTAACCAAACCGGAGGAACAAAACCTCGAGATACCGGAGATTCGTCAGATCAAGGAAAGTAGGATCATCGTTCATATCAAGGTTGATGAAACCAGAAGTTGGAACGTAACTCCAGAAATATTAAAGGACGTCGCGAGAGACTTCGAGTCAACAGAGATGATTTGACAAAAGAACTTGAGAAGGACAATCATGATCGGAAGAAGCCATCGGAGACATGAACAAGACTTGAATAGTTTGACGACATTGACCTTTAGAAGACCAAACCCCAGTTATATACCTACGTTAGATGCGACGTTTGTGAGCTGTCATTTTTTTGATGTTTTTCCGACAGCCACAATGAAATCTACCTTTTCAAAAACTTTTGTTTGTACTGTGTGCATCCCTCTCGATCTCTCCTATTCCACCCCAAAACCCGCGGACCCAATAGAGGATGAATGGAGATGAAATCATATTTCTGGACCGATGGGTCAATTGGAGACGGACCGGTGGATTGAGAACATGGAAGAATCAAATGGAGAATAACCCTATAACCGGAAAGGATATGACCCAAAGCATTCCCTTCAAAGGCTTTGAAAGAGGTCTTGATACTTGGTGGAGGATGTACCAAACCATCAACGGATGGCAAGGAGTAACCACTTGGGGAGAAATTAAGTTGACTTTGCTAATGTCTCGGTTTGTGTCCTAGAAATTGAAGCCTTCGGGAAAGGATATGAAGAAACCTTGTGCATGCAGGCTCTGTGGAGAAATAGGACACACCCATAAGGAACACAAGGATGAATGCCCTAATTATGAAGGAAGTCACCCAACTGAAGAATGCCCAACTAGACAGATTACTTGTTTCTTGTGTGAAGGAACTACCCACTACCCCGCCAAAGGTCACATTTACACTATGGTACAGAGAACCATCCAGTAGAAGAAAGAAGAAACGAAAGGAGCCCTCATGGAGATGTTAGAAGAACCTGTGACGAAGGAAGATGTTGAGGACACACACAAAGTAAACAAAATTAAAGCCCGCACCAAGTCATGCTATTCATGTGGAGAAGAGGGACACATCTCCCAAGATTGTCTGAATGGAGATCTAGTAGAATTCCCGATAGAGGAAGTAGAGTATGACCCACAGGAAATAGAAGCGCTAATTGGAACGGAAAGGTCCAGGAAGAGGAATAGATTGGATTCCAGGAAGGACCTGAGTCATGTCACCTGTTACAAATGCAAAGAGTCAGGGCACTACATCAACACTTGCCCAAAAAGGAAGCCGAGGACCCAAGGAGGCTATGTGATCATGAAGAAACCTCGAGACTTGTCAGAAGTGTTATGTTTTCATTGTAATGAAGCAGGGCACTTTGCCAGGGATTGTCCCAAGAAGAGGAGACTTGTGCTAAATATGTGAGTTAGCAGCAATGTAAATGTAGTAGTAGTAGTGAGAACATCTGTTCTGTGTTGAGATGTTGAGTTGAGGCATGTAATGGAAATACAGGAGATCGTAGTAATTGGAGAATAAATAAAGTTAGCAGTGTTGGTACTGATTTGGATTTTATGAGTTGTTACTCTATGAGGAAAGATGTTGACCATTTTCGAGGATATGAGAAATATGGTCTATGGAAGATTGGAGTATTTTAAGGGTGGTAGTACCCTATGAGGAGATTTGAACCCTGGAAAAGACGGTGATATTCCACGAAGTGGACTTCGGACAAAAATAAGTACGAGTTTTATCTCGGTATGTGGGATATCCCACGAGGATGAAGAGATGAATTTACTATTGGATATAAAGGAGGTATGATGTTGGAAGTATGGATCAATGGAAATTCCATGAAGAGTCTGAGTAATCATGTCCCCGTTTGGTGCAAATATAAGGAAAAGAGACAGTACTTTTGGATGGATTTTAAGTATGCCAGGAAGTTGGATGTTGGGATAATGATCAGTTGCCCAGATGATGTGTTCAAGGATTACAAGTGATGAGATGGGCCATAACCCACAGGCCCCAGGACCTGCCAAGAAGCAAGCACATTCTTTTTGAAGGAAAACCCTGAAGAAGTTATGATTTTATCGACAGATGATTCTATAGGAGTGTACGCAAAACCTGAGAGTTGTTAAGGAACGATAGATGTTTGTTTGGCTTGCAGAAACAATGGATTTTCCGAACTTGGTTCGTCGACAAGAGAAATTCTGCAATGCTTGTGAGGATGACCGAGTTTTAGAATGCGAGATTCGCTAAACCATGTACAAGGTAATGATTTGGGTGCGGGATGGATTGATCACCATACCGACTTACTCTTATTATTTGCTTTGATATATGGGATGGTAAATCTGAGTGACTTACCTATAGTAGAGAGACGACGATCAAAACCTTGTTTGAACCTTAGAATGGTATAGGTATCTCTTTTTCCCTTGTACACGGCAGTTGTTGCCAACCGTAGGTTATACGGTGAGGTTCAACCCAGACACGTTTTCTGCAGGACAAACCATAAATTGTTGACCACCATGAGATATCGATAGTTGACTAGAATTGGCGCCAGACCCGTCAGCTATGAAGACCCAGTCTTGGAACAACCTTACCAAGATGAAAGGACAAAAGAATTGAGGAAAAGGTTATGCCACTACCGGAAGAGCCCAGAGAAGTAATTATCCAGAGGATCTGAGAAGAT
This sequence comes from Aegilops bicornis, assembly GCA_021605145.1. NCBI lineage: Eukaryota > Viridiplantae > Streptophyta > Magnoliopsida > Poales > Poaceae > Aegilops > Aegilops bicornis. The sequence continues at coordinate 64,723,970 of CM038675.1, read as the reverse complement.
CGACACTGCCAACAATAAGGATGGAGTATATGAGTTTTGATGGAACCGTAACCATGCTACTAAGGGTGGTAGCACCCCAGACCCCTTGTGACGATCGATGGATTCCGAAGACCCCCAAACCTAACCTATTTCTTTCTAGCCTCTCCGAATCTCGAGGACGAGATTCATTTTAAGGGTGGTAGGTTTGTAACATCCCAAAATTCTAAATTTTGGAATGTTATAAACACATAGATAGTTTTGATTGATTGACTGAAAGTGGGTGAATTCGAAACTTTTTGAAAGTTAAATGAGAGGGAATAAAAGGACTTTCCCAAACTTTCATTTTTGCTTTTATGCTCTCCGTGAATTCAAATTCTTTTCACCACAAAACCCTGGAGAGAAGATGACATGACTTCTTCCATTTATTTAAATGACAAGGGGTGTTGAAAATATTTGAATACCATTTGGAAAATATTTCCAATTCTGAAACTTTATGCAACTCAATGATTTTCACGAGCAAAGATAAAATGACTTCTTCAAAACATATGAAATACGAGTTGGGAGTTTCAAAGAATTAAATTCAAAATTCTTTTGAATTTATTTTCAATTTGGAGTTATTTGAGTTTTATTCAAATTATTTTTCTCCAAAAATAAAATATATGGAAAATAGGGTAACATGATTCCCTACATCAAAAAATTGGAGAGTAATTAGTTTGAAGTCATTTTGGTATTTTTAAAATGATTTTCAGTGGATTTTATTAGGGCAGTAGCACTGTTTGAATTATTTGAATTTTTGTGTATTTTATTTGAAGCTAGAATAATGTTCATGTTGTAGAAAATATTTTTCTGAAATTTTTGATATATTATATGCCTATATAAGTTTTTTATTATTTCTTTTGTTTTTATTTTTGTTTGTCTGTTTAAAAAAAATCCTCCCGCCGACTGGGCCGGCCCAGCCAACCGGCCAGGCCAAGGCCCAGCCCAGCGCGCCCTCGCCACCGACCCCGGGCGAACTCCTCAAGACTCAAGACGGCGCGCCGCCGCCATCTCTCAGACTCCGCCGCCCGCCTCCGCTGCTTCTCCTCCACGCAAGAGCCGCCGCTCCTCCGCCCTTTATAAATCCGGAGCCGGGCCCGTCTCTCCTCTCCTTCCTTCGCAGATCGCCGCCGCCTTTTGCTCAAGCCGCCGCCTCCTTTTCCTCACCGCCCAGCTTCTGCCGCTCTCCGCCGCCCCCGTGCCGCCTACTGCCGCCGGACGCCTCGCCCTGCCGCCGACGCCCGTCGCCGGAGGACCACCGGAGCCGCTGCCCGCCTCGCCGTTGACCGCTGCCGGCCAACCCCCGTTTAGCCGGTAAAAACCGCCCCGGACCGGTCTAATCTTTTGGTTTTCCTCGGTTTTATCTTAAAACCGGTTTTCCCTTTTAGTTAGATCTATTTAGTGGTCGTTGGTTAGTTAGGGTCCGGTAGCGAACGGTTTTCGTTCGTTAGCAATCGGTAACGAACGTTCGCTATTTAGTTTTTTTCTTTTATTTTTGTTTTTCTGCCAGGGACTCGTTTGTGAATATTTTTATTTACAGATTAGCCCCTGTTCTTCAAACCCTCATAACTTTTTACTCGTTAGTCCAAATTCAACGAAACCAACACCCACTTCTTTGTTATGATCTCCTCTATCCATTAATCAAACTTAAACATGTTTTTGAAAGTTTTAAAATTTGAATTCAAACAGATTTGTATTCAAACTTTGTTCGATCATAACTTGAGTTTCGTAACCCCGATTTAGTTGATTCTTTTTGCAAATTAAAGCTCTTGACATAAACTTTCTGATAAGGCCAAATTCACATAATTTTGGTAATGTTAGAAATTGTTTTATGTTGCAAGAGTTATTTGCTTGGTTTTGATGTTTTCCGAATCGTTTTCTTCGTTCTTTCCGATCTTTTGAGTGATTGCTTATGTGTGGTTACTATTGATTGCTTACGATAGATTGACCGGAGTGTGACGAGTAGAGCTATCAAGAGTTTGAGTGCGAATCATCTTCATCAACATTGCAGGCAAGTAACACTTGATCATATTTCCTTTCATACCCAGTTTATTTTATGCATTAGCTCAATCCTCAAACATTGCATGGTTAGGATGTCATTAATTTGTGGGTTGGGAAGTAGTTGTTGAGGTAGAACCTATTGCCCTGTTACTATCAAACCCTTGGGAGTTACTTCTACGCGTTGCTTATATTGCCATGCTATGCTCGTAGACGTGGTTTGGTTTGAGAGAATTCATGAAAGATGTGAGAGATTATTGTTAACTAAGGTTTAACTTAAGGTGGCTACTTTAATACACATCTGGGTGGATTGGTTGGGGCACCCTGGGGATATACCAGTGGACTTTCCCGGACACCTGGGGTTATACCAGTGTTGTCCTAGGAGATCCCGGGGTTATACCGTGTGATCATCCTATGGTTCGCCATCCAGGCTCAAAGGGAACTGAGATTATTCATGCTAGAAACTTCCGTGTGCAGCCACAAGCTATTATGGGCTCTAGCATAGTTGAGTAAGTTACGTGAAGCTCTTGAAGAGGTAGATCAGCAGGTAGTTGGTTTTATAGGTTTGGTATGATCTATCCGGAGTAGAGAGTTAATGTTTCTGAAAGACTGTGTCTCGGTCATCCGCTTCTCAAACACCATGTAGTCACGAGAAATCAACGGAGGCGATCGAGTCTTGTGGGGAAAAGTGCATAAACCTCTGCAGAGTGTACAATCTAATCATGGTTAGCCGTGTCCCGGTTATGGACAATTTTGAGTATCTAGTACTTGGAGTATCTTAACTATCTCATCATGTTACTTAAATTAATTTGTTGGGTTAATGATTACTTTTAATTGGGATCATTGAGTTGGGGTACCTTCTCAATGATGTTTCAACCACCATGATAGTTAAATTAAAAATTTATTCCTTTGATGTAGGGAAAAATTGGCTTTATGCAAAACTGTAACCATAGAGCTTTCCACCAGTCATATATGCATTTAGTATAGGCTTATTCCTTCATTATTCTCTATGTGTTACTTTGTCAGCATATTCCATGTGCTGACCCGTTTTCGGGCTGCAACGTTTCATGTTGCAGACTTTTTCGCATTTACGAGTAAGTGATACGTTAGGGTTACGATTTCCTATACTCAACTTTGTCGTTGGTGTTGATGGGAATCCACAACCTTGTTGCTTCCGCTATATTTTTGGATTGAGGTAATGGTATTTACGTTATTCATACATGTGATTTACCTCTGTTATAAATCCTTCGAGTACTGTGTGTGTCAGCATACCGATCCAGGGATGACACCTAAGCACAGAGACTTGATCCATTCAGGTCGGGTCGCTACAAGATGGTATCAGAGCACATGTTGACTGTAGGACGTGACCCTAGAAACTGACAAGCCCATAGGAAAGATTTTTCTCTACTACTTCATTTTCAAAAGATCTTTTACCTCTCTTCTCTCCGAGCTTATTCAAATTTCCTTTTAGTGAGACCATACCCTTTTCCTTTTGACCACTCGAAGATTTGACCGATGAGACCACTCCAAGGAGACAAGATATCGGACAACTAAGACCATTTGGAATGAAGAAGATTTTCTTGTGTAAATGGAAACTACAACTGTTGAAGACTCAAGACTAGGAGAATTTGAAGGCTCAAGAATTCCTAGATCAAGGTGTATCGGAGAAAGATCGGAACATGGAGCATTAGAATTCAAAGTTCTTAAGGAAAACCCTAAGGCAGAGATATCAACTATGGAATGCTAGCTCATGGAAATGACAAGAGCAGAAACACGCTATCCATGATGTTATCGCCCGCTTATGTTATTGTCACCGTATGGAGTTAAGTATGCGAGATACATGGAAGGATGGATGGTAGAAGGCTGATGGAGCATCCGTCGACCAAAAGATGCAGTTTTAAATCTTAGCTGGTGTATCACCAGGATCTGGAGTGTTACATCAGGAAGTTAAGATGGACCTACAAGAAGCAATATTTGACAAGAAAGCAATTGGTGAAGAACTCAGGAACCTAAAGCTGAAGTAACCAAACTGGAGGAACAAAACCTCGAGATACCGGAGATTCGTCAGGACTGAAGGAAAGTAGGATCATCGTTCATATCAAGGTTGATGAAACCAGAAGTTGGAACGTAACTCCAGAAATATTAAAGGACGTCGCGAGAGACTTCGCGTCAACAGAGATGATTTGACAAAAGAACTTGAGAAGGACAATCATGATCGGAAGAAGCCATCGGAGACATGAACAAGACTTGAATAGTTTGACGACATTGACCTTTGGAAGACCAAACCCCAGTTATATACCTACGTTAGATGCGACGTTTGTGAGCTGTCATTTGTTTGATGTTTTTCCGATAGCCACAATAAAATCTACCTTTTCAAAAACTTTTGTTTGTACTGTGTGCATCCCTCTCGATCTCTCCTATTCCACCCCAAAACCCGTGGACCCAATAGAGGATGAATGGAGATGAAATCATATTTCCTGGACCGATGGGTCAATTGGAGACGGACCGGTGGATTGAGAACATGGAAGAATCAAATGGAGAATAACCCTATAACCAGAAAGGATATGACCCAGCATTCCCTTCAGTGCTTTGAAAGAGGTGCTGATACTTGGTGGAGGATGTACCAAACAATCAAATGATGGCAAGGAGTATCCACTTGGGGAGAAATTAAGTTTACTTTGCTTATGTCTGGGTTTGTGTCCCTGAAATTGAAGCCTTCGGGAAAGGATATGAAGAAACCTTGTGCATGCAGGCTCTGTGGAGAAATAGGACACACCCATAAGGAACACAAGGATGAATGCCCTAATTGTGAAGGAAGTCACCCAACTGAAGAATGCCCAACTAGACAGATTACTTGTTTCTTTTGTGAAGGAACTACCCACTACCCTGCTCAGTGTCACATTTACACTATGGTACAGAGAACTATCCAGCAGAAGAAAGAAGAAATGAAAGGAGCCCTCATGGAGATATTAGAAGAACCTGTGACGAAGGAAGATGTTGAGGACACACACAAGGAAACAAAATTAAAGCCCGCACCAAGTCATGCTATTCATGTGGAGAAGAGGGACACATCTCCCAAGATTGTCTGAATGGAGATCTAGTAGAATTCCCGATAGAGGAAGTAGAGTATGACCCACAGGAAATAGAAGCCCTAATTGGAACGGAAAGGTCCAGAAGAGGAATAGATTGGATTCCGTGAAGGACCTGAGTCATGTCACCTGTTACAAATGCAAAGAGTCAGGGCACTACATCAACACTTGCCCAAAAAGGAAGCCGAGGACCCAAGGAGGCTATGTGATCATGAAGAAACCTCGAGACTTGTCAGAAGTGTTATGTTTTCATTGTAATGAAGCAGGGCACTTTGCCAGGGATTGTCCCAAGAAGAGGAGACTTGTGCTAAATATGTGAGTTAATGATTACTTTCAATTGGGATCATTGAGTTGGGGTACCTTCTCAATGATGTTTCAACCACCATGATAGTTAAATTAAAAAATTATTCCTTTGATGTAGGGAAAATTGGCTTTATATAAACTGTAACCATAGAGCTTTCCACCAGTCATATATGCATGTAGTATAGGCTTATTCCTTCATTATTCTCTATGTGTTACTTTGCCAGATATTCCATGTCTTGAATTGTTTTCAGCTGCAACGCTTCATGTTGCAGACTTTTCGCATTTCAGTAAGTGATACGTTAGGGTTACGATTTCCTATACTCAACTTTGCCGTTGGTGTTGATGGGAATCCACAACCTTGTTGCTTCCGCTATTTTTTTGGATTGAGGTAATGGTATTTACGTTATTCATACATGTGATTTACCTCTGTTATAAATCCTTCGAGTATTTTGTGTGTCAGCATACCGATCCACGGATGACACCTAAGCACAGAGACTTGATCCATTCGGGTCGGGTCGCTACAGTGTTGTCCTTCCCGAAGAAGTTGATTGCTTCCATTTATGTCTTCAACTTTCTACTTCAGGGCATCGTGATGTAGTTAGCGTCCTTTCTATAGGGACTCCGTCGTACTTACGAAAGAATAAAGGTGGTATTCCGGGAGAACAGACCTCTGCTAGGTTGACTATTTGGTCGATAACATCGGGGAAGGTGGCGGAAAGTAACTCTCGAATTGAAACTTAAGAAAATATCGAGAGCAAGATAAATAGGTATCATGGGAAGTTTCAAGCGGGCAGGTAATCATTCGATGCCTGAAACAAAGTGTGAAAGGGGTTGAAGCAACGGGAATAAGTATTGTGTCTGATACCCGAATAGATCACTAGGATTGTGGTTCGTGAATTGCATACGAAGCCAAGCTCAAGGAATATCTTTGGCAATAGGGTCTACAGGAGAGTCAGGTTTCGATCCTGTGGAACTGTGGGTTATGGGCCCACCATGTGGGTTAAAAGTAGAAAGGGGGTTGATATCTTGCACGGTCACAATAACAAAGCATATCAGAGGGTAGCCTGCCAGTTATGTTGGCAACAACATTGGTACCAAGGGCGAGGGACGGAGAGAACCATTTTCCTGCTTGTTGAACGAGGCGGACGAATAGGCAAGGTTTTCGTCCATCAGTGGCTACCGGAATGTCATCAACAATAGTAACAGGGTCTTATTGACAGAGTAGTACACCAAGGTGTTTACATAAGCAATGAATTATTACTGCTTAGATCATATAGATCACAAGAAAGATTAAACAAAATGATGGAAAGGAAAATGTGATCATAAAATTAAACAGAGCAATGGAAAGGAAAATGTGTTTAAACACTTATTTCAGGGGTATATCCTTCCCAAGGGCAAACAGAGCATGATATCCATGACGGGATATTACGTAGAAAACCCTTTAGGAAAGGGGAGAGAAATTTCATGCCATTACCCATACAACGGTGTTAGGGTAATTGATAAAGAAAATTTAGCATTTGTGCTTCAAATGTTCTTATTGAAAATTGGAGTACCACAGACATGCTTCGATATAGCATTGACATGGTCTTCAAGCAAAGTCAGACTTCGGATACACGAAGGATCCATCAGGAACAACTTGTAGAATAAGTTTTACAATTTCCTCATGGAAGAATGGATAGCCTTGCTAAAAAGGAAATTATAACAATAGGTCTTCCGGTCAGGTGTGCTAGGGAAGACATCACCTTACCGGGTGATATAAAGACCAATGTTATGACTCTTAGAAAATGTCATATCTAACCGGGATTCAGATCCGATTGGTGTCAGGATACCTCTGACTCGGGATGCCTGATAAGAAAAGGTGCAACACAAATTGTCGAGATGACATTGTAAGATTCTCGGGCAATGAGCTATGGAAGCGAGTTCCAAAACAAGAGTTCATCATTAAACCAAGGAGAGGATGAAGAGGTGGTTGATGGAGTCAGCGACAATTTATTGAGATTTCCAAAAAGATGGAATTCCACAATTATGCGGACAAGGAGATAACATTTGTCAGATCTGATGATATAATGATGTATGCTCGGGGGAAACATACACAATTAAACATTGGTTGAAAGGTGCGCACGAAATATGGGCTTAGGTAGCATGATCAATGTTAGAATGGCGATTCAATAACCAAAAGTCTTAGAATGAAGCTATTGACCATTCACTTCAAAGCAATAGGGTTGCTAAAAGTTTTGAATTCACACATCATAGTTCATTTGTCGGTATTCCGATTAGAAACAACATGGGGACCAAGAAAGAATGGCGATGGGGAGAAGTATCACTTGTATCTAGAATTCTTATTAGGTGGTGAAATTCTCGCCACATTCTGGACATAAAAGAGAGTAACACTCCAACGTAAAGAAGAACAAATGCTGGATAGCAAGGAACTTAAGGTATAATACAAAACACGAATAAGTTTGGGTTGGAGGGAAGTCAATAAAGTGGTCGATTATAACACTAATCATCATGGGCAAGGATGGTCTTTCTCAACATAAATTCAATTGATATCATGCAAGAGCTCAGAATGCTGATGATGATCACAACACATTAGTCGAGAGATTTCAAGATGTAATCGATCGAGGATGACATCAAGTGAAAGAAATGGTGAAGCGAAAGGTTATTGGAACCAAGGGTACGACACAAACTAGAAACCAAGCTCGATGTTCAAGGAGAAATGATATGATGAGGAAGATCGACGTAAGCTTAGCTCATCGTCAAAAATCATGCTCCGGAAATAAGGACCAGGTAGCATAGTTAAAATTAGCACTATGATGATAGCCGATCAGGCTAGAATTGACATGCTCGAGTACAAACTCGTGAGTAAACTAGATTACTAAGAGTTGTTTAATCATGGTGCGGACCTGTCGTGGTTTTGTCACGGCAGATGTCCTCATGAATGGACTTAGTCGTGGAGCCATCGCTACGGGTTAGCTTAAAGGGGTTAAAGCAGACAAGGGACGCAAGAGAGTTTTATACTAGTTCGGCCCCTTACGATGAAGGTAAAAGCCTACGTCTAGTTTCGATGGAATTGATGGGGTTTCGATGACCAGGGAGCGAATACACTTTGCCTGGGTCTCAAGTTGTTGTGTGTTGTCCTTGAACCGCCGCCGGGTCATCCCCTTATATACATGGGTTGACGCCTGCCGGTTTCTGAGTAATCCCGAGACCGCTCATAAACGTGTCCGGCTCGGTTTCCGCTCTTTCTACCTTACAATGCAAGTTACATATCAATGCCGGTTTATCTCTACAGGCCTTAAACCGGTTCTGGGCCCTGGGTATTTATACAGCATCACCGTCTGTCTTCATGGGCTTCAAGTATAATGAACTACTGATGGAGTTAACCCGCCTCTCCTGGCCGGTTTACGCCTAGTGGTAATATCCCCAACATTAGGCCCTAGACTGATTTGAACTGGTTCATGTCAGTCCTCAATATTCAAGAAAACTTCGTCTTCAACATCTTCACATAATTTTGTAAACCGCCGTGATGTCATTTGCTATTAAAAACTATGTATAACCCCTCTTCATTAATGAGCCTCCGACAATCGAGGCGACAGCTCCGCTCCAAATTTCTGGCTCCTCGATTTTTGCGCCTGACACTTATCCCTTGCCTTTATAAATAGGGCCGAGGGGTCATTTTCACTTTCCCCCCTCGTGCCTCTTTGCGTCATCGTCTTCCTCGCGCTGCTCAACCTCTGGAGCTCCGCCGCCACCGTCGACCGTCGCCTCTGCTTCAACTCTGGCCGCTGCATCACCCTGAACGTACCAGAGAAATGCGGCACTTCTCCGCTCTTCCATCCACATCGGTAAGCTTTCCATTCTTCCACCATAGATCTGTTTCTAGGGTTTCGGTGTTCTTCGGTGTTCGTCGGCGTTCCTTTTGACGTAATGGCTCTTTGATAGAACCCTGAATATTTACTCTGTATAGTAATAGCCTTAGTCTCTCTTTCCATCTATGTATCTCATTAAAATAGAAGATCCCATCTAAACCTTCATCCATTGCTTCAGTACTTCTTTCTTAGGTCTAAATATATTTTCCTTTTCTGATATGTGGCAGATCCAAAATTATAACGCCAACTTGTGAAATCTGTTTTTCCTTCACTTATACATCTGTAGACTTGTATCTTCAATGTCAGACTAGGCGGTTTAACTTAATCGAGAAATGATGACCCGGTATATACCATTAGTCCCCTTGTTGAACCGCCAATGTACTTCATATTTATAGTCTTACTTTAGTAAGCTCCGCTTCATGATCAGTCGTCTCCGGTTTAACAACATGCTTACATCCTTGTACCGCCGTATAGTTGTCCACTGTAAATCTTTAAAATGGTAATTATCGTGTTGTAGATCTTTTATTATCATGGCCAAGCAAGTTATGAATGCAATTGGGCTCGTTCGCGAGTAACCGAAGAGCAGTTAGACAATCTTATCAAAACGGGCACTTTAGCCAAGAAGGATGTCATCCATTGGAGGGTTCCTGGCCCGGAATGTCCTCCTATACCCAAGGATGGAGAGGTTGTTGTTTTTGCGTATCACTTAGGCCAGGGTTTCAGTCCTCCCGGTTCAAAATTCTTCCGGGATTTTTTGGCCAGCTTCCAACTGCGCCCTCAAGACATCGGTCCTAACGATGTGACCAACATCTACCACTTCCAAGTTTTTTGTGAGGTTTACCTTCAAGAGGAACCTACAGTAGAACTGTTCAGAGATTTCTTTCACCTAAACCGCCGTACAGAATTCACAGATGGACCAAACACTGAATTGGGCGGGATGGCGGTTCAGAAGAGGAAGGAAGTTACTTTTCCTCATCCTAAACTTCACAGTCATCCCAAGGAGTGGAATGCCACTTGGTTTAATTGCAAAGACACCTCTCCACCTGATGAAAACCTGCTGCCGGGTTACCGCCCTGAACGCCTGAGCAACACCCATCCTTTCCCTCAAAGGTTGACTGCAAAAGAGAGGGCCAACTATGCTCCTCAATTATCAAAGCTGAGAGCCTTCCTGGCCAACTGTTTAACGGGGGTTAACCTGGCTCGTTGTTGGATAAACTGGAGCGTTCTGCCGTTAAGCCGGCGCTCCGGTTTGATGTGTGAATATACAGGGAGTCTGAAGGATGCCCAGCGACACATCGACATTTAGCTTACAGATGAAGAAGTCACTGAAGCTGTAAAGAAGATGTTGAACGAATCGGAGGCTGTCTCTGCCCAAAACGGACTACTCCCTTTCCGTGCCTTCAATAAACCGCCAGCTGTAAGATTCATATAATCTTTTTATCTGAAATTGCTTCTGTCCAAATACTTTCTGAAAATGCGATTACTTTCTGCCAGGGTGACGATCCGTTCTGGAACAAGAAACCCCCGCAAGACAAACCGGCGAAACCACAAGATAAACCGGTCAAGCAAGTTCGTCCAAAGACCAAGGTTGTGAAAAATCCTGCCAAGAGAAGGAACACTGCATCTTCCGATCTCCCAGCTGATGATGATGTGGGTAATCCGGAACCAGAGGTAGAACTTAACTCACTTGGTTCATTTTTCATACACCTTATTGATGATGACTATTATCAGGACGAAGCTGAAGGCAGCCAAGCCGATGTTGTAGAGGTAATCGTTCTTTCCTCCGATTCAAATCCTTTGCCAACACTAAAAATCCGTCGGGCAAACCGGAAAGTTAAATTTTCTCATCCTCTTGCTTACTTGGATTCAAACTTTCTTGTGAAGACACAACAGCACGAGGCTCGCCACACAACCCGGCATAGTGGCCACGTAGTTACCTCCGCCGGTTTACCGAACACTCCGGTTCGGAAACGCCGATCAGAGGTCTCTTATTCCCTTGACACTTCATGCCCCAAAGAGGGCTGTTTTCGTCAACCTCTTAACCCATCTGATTCAAATTATCAGGGTACTTCTCACTCATCCTCAGGCGAGTCATCAGCCACCAAACTTCCACCTCTCAAAATGGTTATTGGGTGAGCTATACCCTTATTTATATCCTTGATATGTTAGCTTAATACATACTGTACTGATCCTTATGTTTTATTTTCTCAGTGCTAAGCCCAGACCAAGCAAGAAGGCTCGGTTGAATAAGCCGGCTGATGAAGACGTGGCTGTTGATCCGAACAAAACTCCAGATCCTGAAGAGGCCAACATTGATGACATGCTGAATGACCCACCGCCTCAAGATCATGACTTCGTTGCTGAGCAGGCAGAGGTTGACACCACCGGCCATGCCGACCAGCCAACAAGCCCTATCCGGACTGACAAACCGGTCAGTCCAGTGAAAGATACTGACAAACCGGCAACTCCAGTACGAGCTGCTGAGGAGAAGGATGATGATGTTCGACATCGACATTGGCCATACTGATCCAGGAAATCCTGTCGCTTTGTCAAAGCATACCGCCAAAGAGGAATTCTCTGCAATTGGCAAAGGAAAATGGGATGCCGATCTGTCCACTTACGCCCATCTGAATGCTCAAGACCTTCATTCCGGCTATCTGAACCGTCTATACACCAGCCGTGACTATGAAGTCGGCTTGGTAAATATGATGAAGGAGCGATATGAGGTAACTCCATAAGTGTTTTTCCCTTACATTTAATTTCAGTTTATCAACTCCAGTAGCCCCCAAGTGACGGTTTAAGATATCAATCTAAACCGGGACTTAGTAAAAAAATTATGCTTTGCAACAATGCATCTGAACTTCACTGAAGTAGCCCGCAAGTGCCGGTTTAACTTTATAAAGATGAACCGGGACTTTATAGAAGAAACTCCCGTATCAGCATTCTTTGAGCAAATATCCATTAGCCCCCAAGTACCAAGTTGAATACTTGTATTATGCTTAGGACTTGTAGAAAATGTATGATGAAGAGCAAATATGCATTAGCCCCCAAGTACCAAGGGCATAACTTGTTATGTGCTTGGTACTTCAAGTATGTACTGTCATCTCATCATATAATTGTCTCTTTGTAGGCCGAGCTGAGCAAGAAAGAGAGCCAAACCGCTGATCTGCAAGAGAACCTTAAATCGCAACAAGCTGAAACCTCCAAGGCGAAGGAAGAATTGACCAGCGCTCTAGGCGCTATGGGGAAGCTGAAAGAAGGCTTCAACAAGGAGCAGACGGATTGGGAGAGTGAAAAATCCGATTTGATCGAAAGGGCTGAGAAAGCAGAGGCCGCTCTTAAACCGGTGGTTGATGAGTTGACCAGCATAAAGCGGCAGGTTCATGCCATGACTGCAGTCGTGTTTGGTAAGCATCCTTGATTCCTGACTTCAACATATCCTTTCATGCATTTGCCGGTTCACTAACCCTTGCAATGATACAGGGACTCGCATTAGCCACTTGGGATCTGATGTTCAGTAGAAGTTGAAAGCGGCCTATACTCTGATAGAGCAGTTGTATACCGGCGCACAACAGATTATCTATACTGCTTCACACAAAAATCCGCCTCCCACCTTGATCAAGGATACCTTAGAAAGGTTATCCATGCTTCCTGCCCGGGTAGACGAGTTAAAAAAGTCTGCCGCTAGAACGGGCGCTTTAGCCGCACTGACCCGGGCAAAAGCATGGGTTCCTGTCGTGGAATTGTCACGGCAGATGTCCTCTTGCAAGGACTTAGTCATGGAGCCATTGCAACTAGGAAGCTTAAAGGGGTTAATCGGGACAAAGGACACGAGAGGTTTATACTAGTTCGGCCCCTTACGGTGAAGGTAAGGCCTACGTCTAGTTGGGTTGGTATTGCTTGATCTTTCGATGATCAGGAAGCGAGATACGCTAAACCCGGCTCTCGATGAGTCGTTTCTTGCCCTAAGCCGCCAGCGGGTCGTCCCCTTATATACACGGGTTGACGCCCTGCGGCTTACAGAGTCCCGGCCGGCTCATAAACAGTGTCCGGCTCGGTGACTAGTTAATTCTACCTTACGATACAAGTCATGCCATCATGGCGGTTTACCACTACGAGCCTTAAGTCGCATGTGGGCTTTAGACCCTTTATTGAACCGCCATCTTCACGCTTGGTCTTGGGCTTCTTCTGATGAATCTCTCTTTCCATAACTCGGCCCCTCATGGGCGGCTTACACAAATAGTTATATCCCCAACATTAGGCCCCAGATTGATTTGAACCTGTTCATGTCAATCTTAAAATACCTTAAAAATAAACCTTCAGTCTTCTGTCTGTTCAAAGGTTTTAACCAGTCGTGACGTCATCCTCTGGATCCGGGTTAACCCGCCGTGACGTCATCCTCAATTAAATTCCTATTTTATTCCGTCATATCCTCCAACAGATCTTTTGCCTTTATTGACCATTCTGAAAACCGAGGCGTCAGGGCCGCTGGATAATGATGTTGGCCTCCTCGTTTCTCGCGCCATCTCTGTCGGCCTTCCCTTATAAATGAGTGCGACCTAGGTCTTTCCCATTCTCCTTCTTCGGTCATCTTCCTCCTCACACTGTTTCTCTGCCGCTCGAGCTCTGCCGCCACCGCCGCCGCAGATCTCCTCGTCTTCTCCAACTCAGGCCGCTGCATCAACCTGACTTGACCAGAGAAGCGCGACGGACCCCTGCAACAGCTCTACATCCGTAAGTCCTTTTCTTTCCCTGCTTTTAGATCTGCATTACGGCCTCCCGAGTTCGTCGATGTTCATCGCCGCCCGTTGCAGACCCTTGATAATTTTCCCCTCCAGTGCTCCTTTTTGATCTTTAGACATTTAGAACTACTGCGGTAGCTGTTCCGCACACATCTTGAATAGAAACAGATCTCCTTTTCCTTGTTTAAAGGCCTCCTTCTAGTAGATGAACTTCTCTGCCCTGGTTTTTAGGTCTAGAAATTTTTCTTTTCAGAGCAACCGTTTGATCCAAAATAATTTCTGTAAACTGTGAAACCTGTTTGTTCCACACTTAGCCAAAAATTGCATCTGTTGAATCTGTTTAACCATGGTAGTGCATATGGCCGGTTTTAAGACAATACCAGTTGTCAGTCTTGCCTGTTCTGGCGATTTAAGAAAATTTAAGTGCCTTTGATACCTGTAACAGTTTAAATATTACTGCATAGTTACCCATATGTCATTAGGCCCCTTCTTAAGCCGCCATTTTGAATAAACTTCAAATGCTTTCCTCCGGGTTAAATTTGAACCGGAACTTCTTATTTTGTCATAGGCTTCAATTTATACAATGGCACCCAAGGATCCCAAAGCTCCTGTGACCTGCAACTGGGTCAAATCCTTTATTCTGAAAGCACTTTGTCCGACTTTTGTGAAATCCGGCCATCTTCCCAAGAGAGAGGTCATGTCTTATCGTGCTCCTAACCCGTCAGAGGAGAAGCCTCAACCCAAGGAAGGGGAGGTGATCGTGTTTACTGATCATATGAACCGGGGCTTCGCTCCACCCGGTTCAAAATTCTTCAGGGATGTTTTACATTTCTTCGACCTCAGACCTCAAGACATCGGGCCCAATTCCATGTCAAATATTTGCAACTTCCAAGTCTTCTGCGAGGTGTACCTTGGGGAAGAACCCAGCTTACTTTTATTAAGAGAATTGTTTTACTTAAATTGGCAGAATGAACGCGCCAACGGGCCCAGTCTGGAACTTGGTGGCATCTCGATTCAACGACGGAGAGACTGCCTTTTTCCTTATGCTGAACTGCCGAGTCATCCAAAGGATTGGAATCAGACGTGGTTCTACTGCCAAGATACTTCTCCGGCTGACGAAAATCCTCTACCCGGCTTCCGCGCCTTGCGCCTTGATTCCGACCACCCGCTGCCGGATAAACTGGCTGTTGTTGAACGTCTACCACTCACTCCCACCATTAGTAAAATCAAAGCTCTTTTGGGAAATGTCTTAGATGGTGTTGACCTAGTCCGAGTCTGGGTCTCTTGGCGAGTGATTCTGTTAAGCCGCCGCCCCGGCTTAATGTGCACTTACTCAGGCGAGAAGAATGACCCACTGTGTCATAGTCCCGACGACTTACCAGATGATGTAGTGGATGCTACGACCCAGAAGTTGCTGAAAGAGGGCACGGTGACCAGTAATGCCATTGGCTTACTTCCTTTCTGCAAGAAGAACCCGGCCCCTGCAGTGAGTCATCAACCTCAATAAGTACTCCTTACTGCGTTATACCTTACTTTTATTCATAACCTCTTATCATTCTTCATAGGCCGATGATAACTTCTGGAAGGTTAAGTATAACCATGAGGCGGCCAAACAGGCCAGAGCGGCAAAAAGAGCCGAAAGGAAAGCCGCCAAGACTGGTACTTCGAAGAAAAGGAAGCCAAGCGCTTCGGATATGTTTAAGCTTGATGACACTGATGATGATGAAGAAGAGGTAACTTTTAACTGCCTTGGCTCTTTATCATCACCTTGCTGACCTTAAATCTTTTCAGGAGGATACGGGGAACAGCCAAGCCGTCGAGGAAGAGGTAACTATAATCTCCTCTGACTCCGAGCCCCTACCACGTCAGAAAATTCAAAGAGTAACCCGGAAAGTAAGATTTTCACATCCTTTGGCTTACTAAGATCCTCAATTTCTTTTGAAGCAACAGCAATTTGAAAGCCGGAGGCAGACCCGGACCAGCAAGGATATAGAGCTCTCCTCCGGCTTACCTGACGTAACCAGGAAGCGTCGGGCTGAGGTTATCTCGGATTTACGTTCTGTTTACCCTTTGGCGGGCTTAATTCGTCAACCTCTCAATTCATCTAACTCCAATTATCAGGATACCTCTCCTTCCTCCGGCGAGTCTATGCAATCTAACATGCCGGCTTTCAAGACTGCCCCTGGGTAATATAATTTTGTTTACCTTATGCTTTACTTTACTCTTGCTTTTGTACTCATCCTTCTGCCTTTATCCACAGCGTACAAGTGAAAACCAGTAAGAGGGCAAAGAAGAGCAAGCCGTCCCAAGACCCGGTCAGGATCGAACGGAGCTTGGCACAGCCGCTCCTGACAGTTCTACCCATCAGCCGCCGCCTGAACCAGCCTCTGACATTCCAGTACCAACCTCTGATCCACCCGCCGAAGATACTCTCAACAGCTCTGATAACCCGGAAGCTCCTAGCCCGACCAAGACAATTGATCCAGAAGTTGAAATTCTGAAGACTCGGTTTGTTGAACCGGGTCAGCCCACTGTCCTTACCAAGTGCTCTGCCAAGGAGGAACTTTTGGAGCGCCGAAAGGCCAAGTTAGACATTGCTGACTATACTCATTTGAGCATTGGAGATATAATCTCTGGCTATATCAATCAAGTACATAGCAGCCGTGACCTGGAGATTAACATGGTGAAGCAAATACAGCACAAATCTGATGTATAACTTATGCTACTTTCCTTAATCATACTTACTGTATCAGCCCCCAAGTCTATTGCTTATGAATGAATATGATGTAGACTTAGAAACCTGCTTAGCACTGCCTTGTCCGATTTATATGAAGATATTTAACCCGGTTGTAACATGATACCTTGAATTTGCAATATACATTAGTCCCCAAGTGTCAAGTATCTTTGCTTGCAAAGTGCTTGGGACTTAATTTCCCATGAACCGGCATTGTACATTAAATTTCTTCAGCATACATTAGCCCCCAAGTGTCAAGTACCTTTGCTTGCAAAGTGCTTGGGACTTAATGATATCTTACCATGATTCTGACTATAACCCAGCATCAATGCAGGCCACAACAAGTCAATTTGAGTCGGAGATTGATGTCCTAAAAAGCCGCCTGGCAGCTCAAGAACTTGAACTTCAAAAGGCCAACTCCAAATTTGAATTCAGCGTCTCTGAACAAGAGAAGTTGAAGAAGAATTTTGATGCGGAGAAGAAAATCTAGGCTGACGAGAAGGCCTCACTGGTGACCCGGGCCGAGACAGCAGAAACGTCACTTGCAGAAGTAACAGCCGAGCTGTCCGGCTTAAAATGCCAGATATCTCAAATGGTCTCAGCAATCTTCGGTAAGTTACTATATATAACCTTGAATATTGCAATCCTTCCTTTGATGACTATTTTAATTGTCATCTCCGGCTCACCTTATGTTTATGAACGCAGGCCCTGGGAGCACAAACCTCAAGCAGAATATGTTGATCAAGCTGAAGGCGGTTTACACTCTGGTGGAGCAACTGTACACCGGGTCACAACGTGCTTTGGCCGTTGTGGCTTTATCAAATGACGTTCCCCATCTCCTGCAAGATGTGCTAAAGCGGCTTGCCGTGCTACCCCAGCGGATCCAAGAGCTAAGACGGGCATCTGCCAGAACCGGGGCTATAGCTGCCTTGAGTCGGGCCAAGGCGTTGCTTCCAGAATTAGACCTGGCAGACGTTGCTCTTGGATATCCCAGCTTGAAGGAAGACGACTCTTTATTCGACGAGACAGACTTTTACCGCTTGTGTGAAAGTCGTACGTCCTGTCGCTACTATCATTGGGAACGATATTGACCTTACCAAGTATCAGCCGGGCTATGACAGCGAGAACCGGAGAATTCCAACACCTCACTATGATGATGTCAGCATGATCCCTCCAACCCGTAAGCACACCTTTGGCCCTGAAGTTGACCCAGCCGGTTTAATAGATGATGAAGCTGAGTTTGAAGCCTTAAGCGGCATTGACTGGGCCTCGTCAACCTTCCGTGACAGGGCAGACGGAGAGGCGGAGAAGGATAACCCAGAATCTTCAAGCCCACCAAAGGAGTGAACCCCCAGGCGTTTATGACTTCGCGAAAACAATGCTTCATTATTCAGACTCGGGGAGTCTTGTAATAGGGTAGAAAAACCTCTCAATTTTTGTCATGCCTTCGCGCATGTTTGTGGCGCTTAATACTTTCGTAAGCCGCGATCACTATATATTTCCAGCTTATGTTGATCTTTCTTTGATGTAAAAAAACTCGCTTGCCTTATCCTGCATATAAAACAAACAGAATTCCCTTGGTGTTTTATCGCATCCGGGGTCACATAAAGTATTGATAACCCGGAGTATGAACCAAAACATCATATAAGGGCCGGTTTATGATTATAATCACAATAGCATACCTGCAATCTTTTTTGGTATTCTCGCTGGCTTATGTGACCCAAATCATAAGAGTGAGTTTAACTCCTGAAAGTTGGCACATATAATG
The DNA here is from genome assembly GCA_021605145.1 of Aegilops bicornis. Classification (NCBI taxonomy): domain Eukaryota; kingdom Viridiplantae; phylum Streptophyta; class Magnoliopsida; order Poales; family Poaceae; genus Aegilops; species Aegilops bicornis. The sequence goes on along the minus strand of CM038675.1, from coordinate 64,705,452 downwards.
TTCACCTGGCCCTTAATAATATTTACACTTTACAAAGTATAATGAATAGTAAACTTAACTTCAATGGCCTCTGATTCGAATACGATCAGTTAACCGTTCCAAAGGGGTTAAGCTAAGATTCGGATACGATCATATAGCCCCCAGCGGCTTTGGAGATGCCGATCAAGTGGGTATCGACAGCTATGTTCTCTTTGGTTCGAATATGACCTATGTTTGAATAGGAAGCCCCCAAGTGACCACAAGAGTTGTTTAATGACGCTGATTCGAATACGATCCACGTCAGACCCAAAGAGGTTAAGCTATGATTCAAATATGATCAAGAAGCCCCCAAGTGGGTTTGGCAGTATGCCGATCAAGTGGGTATCGAAAGCTATGTTCTCTTTGGTTCGAATACGACCTATGTTTTAACAGGAAGCCCCCAAGTGATCATGGCTAGATTCAGATATGATCATAAGCCGGACCAAAGGGAAAGCCGGATTCAGATATGATCCGCTCCCTGTTGGTTGTTTCCACCACCTGATAAAGAAGACATATAAATCTTTGAGTGTGAAAAGGACAGAGGTCCTGCTTTATTGCTTTATATAATATATACAGTTTTTAAAATATATACATCTTGAGAGCCGGTGGCTCAAGTATAGTAAGGCCGAAGATGAGCGATGTTCCATGGCCGGCGGGTCTCTTCCTCCGACTTACGTGAGTCTTTGTGCTATCGAACATCGATGAGGTTGTATGACCCGTCGTTGAGATTCTTCTTGACCACAAAGGGTCCTTCCCAAGGAGGGGATAGCTTGTGCATATCAGACTGATCCTGGATGAGCCAGAGCACTAAGGCGCCTTCCTGAAAGGCTCTGCTTCTAACCCGGCGGCTGTGATAGCGGGGCAGGTCTTGCTGGTAAATCGCTGAGCGGGCTATTGCCAAGTATCGCTCCTCATCCAACAAGTCAAGTGCATCCTGACGAGCTTTTTCGTTATCAGCCTCAACGTAAGCCGCCACGCGGGGTGAGTCGTGTCGGATGTCACTTGGCAGGACTGCCTCCGCTCCATACACCATGAAGAAAGGTGTATAACCTATAGATCTGTTAGGCGTAGTGTTGATGCTCCACAGTACAGAGGGTAGCTCCTCCACCCAACAACCCGGAGTTCGCTGTAAGGGGACTAAGAGCCGAGGTTTAATACCCTTCAGGATCTCCTGATTAGCTCTCTCTGCTTGACCATTGGATTGAGGATGAGCAACAGCCGAAACATCAAGCCGGATATGCTCTCGTTGATAGAACTCTTCCATGGCGCCTTTGGAGAGATTAGTGCCATTATCAGTTATGATGCTGTGTGGAAAACCAAAACGAAAGATCACTTTTTTCATGAACTGAACTGTCGTGGCTGCATCACACTTACTGACCGGCTCTGCCTCAACCCACTTTGTAAATTTATCCACTGCCACCAGGAGGTGTGTCTTTTTATCCTTAGACCTCTTGAAAGGTCCAACCATGTCAAGCCCCCAGACTGCGAACGGCCAAGTAATTGGAATCATCCTCAACTCTTGAGCCGGCACATGAGCTCGTCGTGAGAATTTTTGACATCCGTCACATTTGCTAACCAGATCCTCCAGCGTCGGATGAGCCGTCAGCCAATAGAAACCATGACGGAAAGCTTTGGCAACAAGAGATTTTGAGCCGGCATGATGATCACAGTCTCCTTCATGGATCTCACGAAGTATCTCCTGACCCTCCGCAGGCGACGCACAACGTTGAAACACCCCAGTAACATTGCGGTGATGTAACTCTCCATGAACAATCGTCATAGATTTGGATCGCCTGATGATTTGTCTCGCCAAAGTCTCATCCTCAGGCAACTCTCCCCGGGTCATATAGGCCAAATATGGCACTGTCCAATCCGGGATGACATGCAGGGCTGCCACCAGCTGTGCCTACGGGTCTGGCACTACTAGTTCTTCCTCTGTAGGTACCTTGACAGAAGGATTATGCAAAACATCGAGAAAGGTGTTAGGCGGCACCGGCTTACGCTGAGATCCTAGCCGGCTTAAAGCATCAGCCGCCTCATTCTTCCTTCGATCAATGTGCTCCACTTGATAACCTTTGAAGTGCCCAGCCACAGCATCAACTTCACGACGGTAAGCCGCCATTAAGGGATCCTTAGAATCCCACTTGCCTGATACTTGTTGAGCTACAAGATCTGAGTCACCCAAACACCTTACCCGGCTCAAATTCATCTCTTTGGCCATCCTGAGACCATGGAGTAAGGCCTCATACTCAGCTGCATTGTTAGTACAAGGAAACATAAGCCGGAGCACATAACAAAATTTGTCACCTCGAGGGGAAGTTAAAACGACTCCAGCCCCCGAGCCTTCCAACTGCCTGGTCCCATCAAAGTGAATAGTCCAATATGTGTTATCTGGCTTCTCCTCAGGTGCATGCAACTCTGTTCAATCAATAATAAAGTCCACCAAGGCTTGAGACTTAATAGCAGTACGTGGCATGTACTTCAAACCATGAGGCCCAAGCTCAATGGCCCACTTGGCGATTCGTCCTGTGGCTTCCCTGTTCTGGATGATGTCTCCCAAGGGGGCAGAACTTACCATAGTTATAGGATGACCTTGGAAGTATTGTTTCAGCTTCCGGCTTGCCATAAACACTCTGTAAACAAGCTTCTGCCAATGCGGATACCTTTGCTTATACTCTATGAGCACCTCACTGATGTAATAAACCGGCCGTTGAACCGGATGCTCCCTGCCAGCCTCCTTACGCTCCACCGCGATGGCAACACTGACAGCTCGTGAGTTAGCAGCCACATATAAAAGCAACGACTCTTTATCAATGGGAGCCGCAAGGACCGGCGGCTCAGACAACTGTCTCTTTAAATCTTCAAAGGCAGTATTAGCAGCATCACTCCAGACAAAAGTTTCTGTTTTCTTCATCATCTGTTACATCAGTAGGGCCTTCTCACCTAACCGACTTATGAACCGGCTTAAAGCTACAACACGACCCGCCAGTCGCTGAACATCATTGATGCACGCCGGTTTAGCCAAAGAGGTAATTGCCTTGATCTTCTCCGTATTAGCTTCAATGCCTCTGTTTGAAACCAAGAACCCCAAGAGCTTGCCTGCAGGTACACCAAATACACACTTTGCCGGGTTAAGCATCATCTTATAAACCCGGAGATTATCAAAGGTCTCTTTCAAATCAGATATCAAGGTTTCCTTCTCTCTGGATTTCACCACGATGTCATCTGCATAAGCATGAACATTGCGCCCAATTTGATCGTGGAGACAGTTCTGGACACATCGCTGATAAGTCACCTGAGCACTCTTGAGCCCAAATGGCATAGATACATAGCAAAAGGCTCCAAACGGAGTGATGAACGCCGTCTTCTCCTGGTCCTTAACTACCATTTTGATCTTATGATAACCAGAGTAAGCATCCAAAAAGCTCAAATGCTCGCAACCGGCCGTAGCATCAATGATTTGATCAATACGGGGGAGAGCAAAGGGATCAGCCGGACAAGCCTTATTTAAGTCTGTGTTATCCACACACATCCGCCAGGTGCCGTTCTTCTTGAGCACGAGCACCGGGTTAGCCAACCACTCCGGGTGAAAAACTTCCACAATAAACCCAGCCGCTAAGAGCCGGGCGACTTCCTCTCCAATAGCTTTCCGTCTCTCTTCGTTGAACCGTCGAAGAAACTGCCTGTCCGGCTTATACTTCGGATCAATATTGAGAGTGTGCTCAGCGAATTCTCTCGGTACACCCGGCATGTCAGAAGGTTTCCATGCGAAGATGTCCCGGTTCTCACGGATGAACTCGATGAGCGTGCTTTCCTATTTAGGATCCAAATTGGTACTGATACTGAACTGCTTAGATGAATCGCCTGGAGTAAAATCAACAAGCTTTGTTTCAGCAGCCGACTTAAACTTCATCGCCGGGTCATGCTCGGTGATTGGCTTCTTTAGAGAGGTCATATTCACCGGGTCAACATTGTCTTGATAATACTTCAGCTCCTCTGCTGCACAAACAGACTCAGCATAAGCCGCGTCGCCTTCCTCACATTCCAAGGCTACCTTTCGACTTCCATGCATGGTGATGGTGCCCTTGTGACCCGGCATCTTAAGCTACAGATAAACATAACACGGTCGTGCCATGAACTTGGCATAAGCCGGCCGACCAAACAGAGCATGATATGGACTCTTGATTTTGACCACCTCAAAAGTTAATTTCTCAGCTCTAGAATCATACTCATCTCCAAAGGCCAATTCCAGTTCAATCTTGCCAAGCTGGGTAAGCCGACTTACTGTGCACCACTCCATGAAAGACAGTGTTGGACGTCCTCAAGTCCTTATCAGTCAATCCCATGCGGCGAAAGGTCTCATAATAGAGGATATTGATGCTGCTACCTCCGTCCATGAGTACCTTAGTGAATTTATATCCACCAACCTGAGGTGCTACCACCAAGGCCAACTGACCCGGATTATCAACCCGGAGGGGGTGATCTTCCCTGCTCCATACAATGGGCTGTTCTGACCATCTTAAATAACGGGGAACCGCCGGCTCAACAGAATTCAAAGCCCTCTTATGAACCTTCTGGTCACGTTTGCACAAATTAGTGGTGAACATGTGATACTGCCCACCATTCAGCTGCTTCGGGTTGCTTTGATAACCTGACTGCTGCTGCTGCTGTCCCCCTTGGCCAGACTGTTGTTGATTATAGCCGCCTTGATTTCCTTGAAAGCCAGAACTTGAACCGGCGCCCGGGCCATGAAAGTCGCCGGCTCCTGAGCCGCAGCCCGACCCATGATTGCCATCAAACATGTTGGAATTTTTGAAAGCCTTCATGATCGTGCAGTCTTTCCATAATTGAGTGGCGGGTCGTTCCCGAGTGCCGTGTCTCGGTCAAGGCTCATTGAGTAACTGCTCAAGAGATGGGCCTGATCCGCCAGATCGAGGGGGCGGCTTGCCCTTACGTCTTTGATTGTTACCCTGTGCATTGGTGTTGGCTACAAACTCCGGGTTACCCTCAGCCTTACGCTTATTGCCTCCTTGATTCGTTGGGTTATGCTGCTGACCCTTTCCATTGCCGTTCTTCTTTCCCTTCCCTGTCTTTTCCTCATCAGACGCGGGATCCTTGGTACTATCAGAATCAGCATATTTTACTAAAGCTGCCATCAGTGTACCCATATCATTGCAATCACGCTTAAGGCGCCCCAGTTTCCGTCTCAGCGGCTCAAAGCGACAGTTCTTCTCCAACATGAGGACTGCAGAACCGGCATCCATCTTGTCAGACGAATGTATTATCTCCTTGACCCGGCGTACCCAATGAGTCGTGGATTCACCTTCCTCCTACTTACAATTTGTCAAGTCCACAATCGACATAGATTGCTTGCAAGTGTCTTTGAAGTTCTGGATGAATCAGGCTTTCAATTCTTCCCATGAGCTAATGGAATTGGGTGGCAAGCCCTTTAACCAAGATCGGGCCATTCCATCTAACATCATGGTGAAGTACTTAGCCATTGCTGCATCACTAACCTCCAACAGCTCCATGGCCATCTCATAACTTTCGATCCACGCCCTGGGCTGCAATTCGGCCGTATAATTCGGCACCTTTCGACGTCCCTTGAAGTCCTTGGGTAAACGTACATTGCGTAAAGCCGGCACTAAGCAAGGAACACCGCCAGTTCTGGTAGCCACTCCCGCCTCAACGGAAGTCGGGGAATAATCTGGAAGGTCCTGATGAGCCGTTTGTTGAGCCGCTAGCTGAGCCGCCCGCTCGTCCTCCTGACGTATCCGGTCCTACACCGGGTTATATCCACCGGGCGGGTTACGGCGCTGGGCGTTGCTTGACAAAGCTTATGACTCCATGTGCCTGCTGTAACTCGGACTCCGGTTTTGACGAGCCGGGCTAACCAAGGCGGAAGAGTTGAATGAATCATGTCCCAGCTGTAGGAATAAGTCTCTTGCTGAGCCAAGGCTGTCTGGACGAGGTCTCTGATCCTTCGGGTCTCTACTGTTGTCGGATCATCACCGTCCACTGGGAGAGCCGCCAAACGCGCCGATGCTACAATTAAGTTCTCCATGGGGTTGGAAAAATGACCCGGTGGTATTGGTACATAGCGGGGCGGGGCCATACTCCCATGAGGAGGTGCCATCTCTCGAAGCTGAGCCGGTCCTCCCGCTCCGGACGTCATAAACTGATTTGCTTCGGGCGGTTTGCTAGGACCGGCATCGGGTGTAGCGAAAAGGTTCCGAGGGTCGTAAACCGGAGGCAAACGGGATTGAGTTTTCTGGTGCCTCCTTCTCATCACCTCATTACATGCGTTCAGGCTCATATTAAGCTGAAAAGCCTCATTTGGAGTTCTTTGTGCCCGTGCATCCAAAGCCGCCCGTTCTGTAGCTAACCTGGTGTCCTCAGCTACCAAGGCCTCCTTGGCCCGAGCTATCTCCTCACGCACCTTTGCCACCTCCGTGTTATGCTCATCTTGATTTGCAGGAATGACCATGGCAGTTAACAGGGTCGTCAGCTTATCCATGAGATCCATCAGCACCTGAGCCAGTGGGCGCACAGGGCCTCCTGCCCCGGCCGCTTCTGACCCGGACGTTATTGTTGTTACAGCCGTTGAGTTTTGACCGGGTTGAGTACCAGCCATGAAGACTCCTGCCCAGCTTGGCGGCTCATAGAAGTCCGGAATACTAGAGCCATCAGAACAGCCCCCAAGCATGCCCTCTTGGACTTGATACAGCGAATATGTTGAACCGGCGGGCGAATCACCGTCAGAGAGGACGGTCGTCTCACCACCATCTTCAGATCCTTTAGAAAGTTCCTCTCCATGGATGCGGCCCATGAAGGCACGCTTCATGCCGGGTTCAACTCGGGCGGGTCTCGCGCGCTGAGCCGTCTCGACGAGGTCGATGCAGTTGTCCGGCTCAGGGCCCGGCTCGCCAATCCAGCCGATGAAGACGTGCATTCGGCCGAAGGGGACCCGGTACTCGTACTCAATTGAGTCGGCGTCGGGGCCACAGCCTTCATTGTCGATGTAGATCCTTCCGCGATGACTCTTGGTCATCCGGCCCACTGCGTATCCCTTGAGCCCTTTGAAGCTGCCCTTCAAGAACTCAAATCCACCGTGCGCTGGCCCCACGGTGGGCGCCAACTGTCGTGGAATTGTCACGGCAGATGTCCTCTTGCAAGGACTTAGTCGTGGAGCCATCACAACTAGGAAGCTTAAAGGGGTTAATCGGGACAAAGGACACGAGAGGTTTATACTAGTTCAGCCCCTTACGGCGAAGGTAAGGCCTACGTCTAGTTGGGTTGGTATTGCTTGATCTTTCGATGACCAGGGAGCGAGATACGCTATGCCCGGCTCTCGATGAGTTGTTTCTTGCCCTAAGCCGCCAGCAGGTCATCCCCTTATATACACGGGTGGACGCCCTGCGGCCTACAGAGTCCCGGACGGCTCATAAACAGTGTTCGGCTCGGTGACTAGTTAATTCTACCTTACGATACAAGTCATGCCATCATGGCGGTTTACCACTACGGGCCTTAAGTTGCCTGTGGGCTTTAGACCCTTTACTGAACCGCCATCTTCACGCTTGGTCTTGGGCTTCTTCTGATGAATCTCTCTTTGCATAACCCGGCCCCTCATGGGCGCTTACACAAATAGTTATATCCCCAACAGTTCTTCACTTTGATCCAGTTGAAGCAGCCCAAGGTTATCCCAGTTTGAAGGAAGACAGAACAGAATTTGGCGAAGATGATCTCCGGATCATAAACCGGGAAGTACGCCCATTGGCTTGTCAGCTAGTTGAAGAAGCGGACCTTTCATACTATCAAGCAAGCTATGATGACAAGAACAAGCGGGTTGCTGCACCGATTCCAGAAGCTCAAAATCTTATCCCGCCAATCCGTAAGCACACTTATGCCCCTGACATTGAACCGTCCACGCTGATAAGTGATGAAGCTGTATTCCAAGCCCTAACTGGGATCAACTGGGCAATTGCTGATTTCCAGCCACTGGGTAGAGAAGAAGAAGCTGAACCGGCACGAGATGATCTGCAACCTTCAGGCCAAGCTGGTGACCAATCATGAACCGGAGGCCGGTTTAATCTTCTACATGCTGCATCATGTATTTGAGAAAACAATTATCCTTTTGGGCACTGGAATGCCTTGTAATAGGCTAAGTTAAAATACTTGGTATGGTATGCCTTCGTGCATATTTATCTGCAACTGATGCTTGCTTAATCCGGCATATTTAAGATATGATATTCATAATCCATAGCCATTTATTCAAACTGTTCCTGCAGATAAAAGCTCAAAGCGCCCTGGCGATTTACCCCCGGGCGGGTTATGATATCCAATATGTATATGACCAAGGTGTGTAACCAAGGCTGTAAAAGATAACCAAAGACAGAGATATATGTAATACATGTGACCTTTTTAGGCATAAGATGGGCTAACCAATGTTGTAGTGAGGGCCATAACCCAACTCTTGGAGGAGAAGTAGCTCCTGTTATATGAAGCCGGTTTATAATAAAACCACTAAGGGTTATGATAAACACCGGTTTACTCCATACTGGGACTTTGATTCAAAACCAGACCATGCTGGTAGTCTCCGGATTATGATTTGATCGTGTACTGTCCACTTGTAATTTGTCAATCTAACCGGGTTGATAACACCGGTTTAAAAAACATCATAAATCTTATAAAAAAAGCAAAAACTTAATCAAAGGAAAATAAAACCGTTGTAGTCGAGGCTTTTCACGGGCTGCCAGGCCCCAAATTCGAGGCTTTTCATGGGCTGCCAGGCCACTGAGTTAAACCATTTTTGCAAAGCCTTTCAAGATGGTCTGCAATCCTTAACCAATCATCGTTTTACCTTGACAAGTTCAAGGTCTGTATTTTAGAGTAACTTGTCAAAGTTCGAAGGGTCATACCAGGTTTACCTGGGCGGCGTGACTTACCTAAAGAGGCAGGTTAACCCGGGGTTTTAGGTGTATACACCAGACTTCCAAGCCATGGCTTGATAGCCCATTACAAGTGTAGATTCTAGGTTCACTGCGATAGCAAAGAATCCCCAAGTAACGTTTTGAGTTGTGCTCAATGGGTGCCTATGTTTGAGTTGCTGTTTTTTACAACACTCTCTTTGGCCTCGGTTTTGGCGTTGAGCCGATCAAGATGTGTGATTGTGGTTCGGATACAACCAAGCCCCCAAGTGATGTTGTGGCATTGCACCGATCAAGAGGTGTAGCTATGGTTCGGATACGACCAAGCCCCCAAGTGATGTGATATAAAGCTTTGACAAGCTAAATCAAGGGGTAAACCGGACGCCGTTTTAGAAACAAAAGCTCCATGTAACCACACATGATGGAAGAAAAACAACGGATACCCCGCTTTAGCTGAGGTTCCGGTTTATTGTATTGATCATAATATATACATTGTTATAATATGTACATAAGCAGAGCCTATAGCTCAAGTATAGTAGGGCCGGAGATGAGCAATGTTCCACGGCCGGTTGGTCTCCTCCTCCGATTTACGTGAGTCTTTGCGCTCTCGAACATCGATTAGGTAGTACGACCCGTTGTGCAGATTCTTGCTGACCACAAAGGGTCCTTCCCAAGGTGGGGATAGCTTGTGCATATTTGTCTGATCCTGGATGAGTCGAAGCACCAAATCTCCTTCTTGAAAGGTTCTGGTTTTAACCAGGCGACTATGATAGCGACGCGGATCTTGCTGATAAATCGCCGAACAGGCTGCCGCTATGTCACGCTCCTCATCTAACAGGTCAAGAGCTTCTTGCCGTGCCTTCTCGTTGTCAGCTTCAACATATGCCGCTACACGAGGTGAGTCATGACGTATGTCACTAGGAAGAACCGCCTCCGCTCCATAAACCATGAAGAACGGCGTGTATCCTGTCGATCTGTTGGGTGTGGTGTTGATGCTCCATAACACAGAAGGTAGCTCCTCAACCCAACAACCCGGCGTCCGTTGCAAAGGAACCATAAGCTGGGGTTTGATGCCTCTCAAGATCTCTTGATTGGCCCTCTCCGCTTGACCATTGGACTGGGGGTGAGCCACTGATGATACATCAAGCCGGATGTGCTCACGTTGGCAGAACTCCTTCATGGCACCCTTTGATAGATTGGTACCATTGTCTGTTATAATGCTGTGTGGAAAACCAAACCGGAAGATCACCTTTTTGATGAATTGAACCGCCGTGGCTGCATCACACTTGCTAACTGGTTCTGCTTCCACCCACTTTGTGAACTTATCAACCGCCACCAAAAGGTGGGTCTTCTTGTCCTTGGACCTCTTGAAAGGTCCAACCATATCCAGCCCCCAAGTTGCAAATGGCCAAGTGATTGGAATCATCCTCAATTCTTGAGCCAGTACATGAGCGCGCCTTGAGAACTTCTGACAGCCATCACATCTGTTGACCAAGTCCTCGGCATCAGCATGAGCTGTCAACCAATAGAAACCATGACGAAACGCCTTACCCACCAAAGATTTTGAACCGGCGTGGTGACCACAGTCTCCTTCGTGGATCTCATGCAAAATTTCACATCCTTCTTCAGGAGATACACAGCGTTGAAACGCCCCTGTCACACTGCAATGATGTAACTCTCCGTTGATAATAGTCATGGACTTGGACCGCTGGATTATCTGCCTGGCGAAAGTCTCATCCTCTGGTAACTCGCCCTGGTTCATATACGCCAGATAGGGAACCGTCCAATCCGGGATAACATGAAGAGCTGCCACCAACTGAGCTTCCGGATCAGGAATAGCCAAATCATCTTCACCAGGGAGCTTGACGGACGGATTATGAAAAACATCCAAGAAGACATTAGGCGGAACCGGTTTACGTTGAGAACCCAGGCGGCTTAAAGTGTCCGCCGCTTCGTTCTTCCGCCGGTCCACATGATCCACCTGATAACCTTTAAAGTGACCTGCAACAATATCCACCTCACGATGATACGCCGCCATGAGTGGGTCTTTGGAATCCCAAGTGTCAGACACTTGTTGAGCTACCAGGTCCGAGTCACCGAAGCACTTAACTCGGCTTATGTTCATCTCCTTAGCCATCCGAAGACCATGGAGTAAGGCCTCATATTCAGCTGCATTGTTAGTGCAAGGGAACATTAAACGGAGAACATAACAAAACTTATCACCTCGTGTGGAAGTTAATACGACTCCATCCCCCGAGCCCTCCAATTGCATGGACCCATCAAAATGAATAGTCCAATAAGTGTGATCCGGCTTCTCTTCTGGCGCTTGTAGCTCTGTCCAATCATTGATGAAATCCACAAGTGCCTGAGATTTGATCGTCATTTGGGGTATGTATTTCAATCCGTGAGGCCCGAGCTCGATAGCCCACTTAGCAATCCGGCCAGTTGCTTCCCTGTTCTAGATTATATCCCCCAAAGGAGCAGAGCTGGCCACCGTGATGGGATGACCTTGGAAATATTGCTTAAGCTTCCGGCTTGCCATGAAAAGTCCATATACCAGCTTCTGCCAGTGCGGGTACCTCTGCTTGGACTCAATAAGTACCTCGCTGATATAATAAACCGGACGCTAAACCTGATATTCCTTTCCTGCCTCCTTGTGCTCCACCACAATAGCCACACTAACTGCCCGAGCGTTAGCTGCCACATATAGCCACAATGGCTCCTTGTCAACCGGAGCAGCAAGAACCGGCGGGTTAGCCAGCAGCCGCTTATATCCTCAAATGCTTCATTTGCGGCGTCACTCCAGACGAAGTTATCAGTTTTCTTTAGTATCTGATATAAAGGAATGGCCTTCTCACGAAGGCGGCTAATAAACCGGCTCAATGCAGCAATCCGGCCTGCCAAGCGTTGAACATCATTGATACACTTTGTTTTGGCCAGGGAGGTGATAGCCTTGATCTTTTCCGGATTAGCTTCAATGCCCCTGTTAGACACCAAAAATCCCAAGAGGTTGCCTGTCGGTACACCAAAAATGCACTTAGCCGGGTTAAGCATCATTTTGTAAACCCACGGGTTATCAAAGGTTTCTCTCAAGTCATCAATCAATGTCTCCTTCTCCCTTGATTTCACCGCAATATCATCCACATAGGCATGAACATTACGGCTGATTTGTTTATGAAGACAATTTTGCACACACCGTTGATAAGTTGCCTGGGCACTCTTGAGCCCAAAGGGCATGGATACATAGCAGAAGGCTCCAAAAGGAGTTACGAAGGCCGTTTTCTCCTGGTCCTTAACTGCCATCTTTATATAATGATATCCAGAATATGCATCCAAAAAACTCAAGCTCGCAACCCGCCGTAGCATCAATGATTTGATCAATACGGGGGAGGGCAAAATGATCTGCTGGACAAGCCTTGTTAAGATCTGTGCAGTCTACACACATACGCCAAGTGCCGTTCTTCTTAAGGACCAGCACCGGATTAGCCAACCACTCGGGATGAAGTATCTCAACGATAAATCCAGCCGCCAAGAGCCTGGCTACTTCTTCTCCAATAGCCTTGCGTATTTCCTCATTGAACCGGCGGAGAAACTGCTTGACCGGTTTATACTTAGGATCAACATTAAGAGTGTGCTCAGTGAGTTCTCTCGGTACGCCTGGCATGTTAGAAGGCTTCCACGCAAAGATGTCCCGATTCTCACGGATGAACTCGATGAGCGCTCTTTCCTATTTCGGATCCAAGTAAGTGTTGATGCTAAACTGCTTGGATGAATTGCCAGGCACGAAGTCAACAAGTTTAGTCTCATCAGCCGATTTAAATTTCAGGGCCGGATCATGCTCTGTAGTTGGCTTTTTCAATGAAGTCATATCGGCCGGATCAACATTATCTTTATAAAAAGTCAACTCTTCTGTTGCACAAACCGACTCGGCATAAGCCGCATCACCTTCTTCACACTCCAGAGCAATCTTGCGGCTCCCATGTACGGTTATAGTTCCCTTGTGACCCGGCATCTTGAGCTGCAGATAGACATAGCAAGGCTGTGCCATAAACTTAGCATAAGCCGGCCGTCCAAACAGGGCATGATACGGACTTTTGATTTTCACCACTTCAAAGGTCAAAGTTTCTGATCTCGAGTCATGCTCATCACCAAAAGCCACCTCCAGAGCTATTTTACCAATAGGATAAGCCGATTTACCAGGTACCACACCATGGAACACCGTATTGGACGGTTTAAGATTTTTATCTGTTAACCCTATGCGACGGAAAGTTTCATAATAAAGGATATTGATACTGCTCCCTCCATCCATGAGTACCTTGGTGAACTTATAACCTCCCACCTGAGGTGCCACCACCAATGCCAGATGACCTGGATTGTCAACCCGGGGTGGATGATCTTCTCTACTCCATACGATTGGCTGCTCAGACCAACGCAAATAACGGGGCACCGCCGGTTCGATGGAGTTCGCTTGTCTAAGCTAGTGGTGAAGACATGATATTGCCCACTATTTAACTGCTTCGGGTTGCTCTGGTAACCCGACTGCTGCTGCTGCTGCTGATTGCCCTGATGATTGTAACCACCTTGGTTGCCCTGATTACCTTGATTGTTATGTCCACCCTGATTACCATGGAAGCCTGAAACGGAATTTCCTCTACCATAAACCGGCCCATGAGATCCGTGGCCCGAACCGCCACCCGGCCCATTATCATACCGGAAAGAGTTAGAATTTTTGAACTCTTGCATGATGTAGCAATCTTTCCAGAGATGTGTGGACGGAATCTCCTTCGTCCCATGTTTTGGGCACGGTTGGTTCAACAAATAAGACATATGGTCCGGGTTAGGGCTCGGTGCTCCACCGCGCTGGGGCGGTTTACCCTTACGTCGATGGCCCTTGTCCTGCGTGCTGGTATTAGCCACAAAATCCAAGCTGTGATCCGCTTTACGTTTGCTGCCGTTTCCATGACCCGTCGGGTTGTGGTGCTGCCCCTTGGCATTGCCACTCCTTTTTCCCTTCCCTGTCTTATCATCATCAGATTTGGGATCCTTGGTACTATCAGAGTCGGAATACTTCACTAAAGCGGCAATGAGGGTTCCCATGTCATTGCAATGGCATTTCAGCTGTCCCAACTTCAACTTCAGAGGTTCAAACCGGCAATTGTCTTCCAAGGTCAGAACTGCGGTATCAGCGTTGATGCGGTCCAATGAATGCAAAATTTCCGAAACCCGGCGCACCCATCGGGTTGTTGACCCTCCTTCCTCCTGGACACAGGCAGCTAAGTCCACAATCGACATAGGCTGCTTACAGGTATCCTTGAAATTCTGGATAAACCGGGCTCTCAACTCGGCCCATGACCTGATAGAATTAGCCGGCAAACTCTTTAGCCAAGTACGGGCCGTCCCTTCAAGCATCATGGTGAAGTATTTCGCACATGCCGCATCATCCACATCCAGCATCTCCATGGCCATCTCATAGCTTTCGACCCATGTCTCAGGGGACAAATTCGCGGTGTAATTCGGCACCTTGCGTGGGCCTTTGAAATCCTTGGGCAGGCGCACATTGCACAACGCTGGGACAAGACACGGCACTCCCAAAGAGCTAGAAGTGGCCCCTGGTTCCACTCATGTACTTGGACGAACCGGAGTAAGTTGACGGGCTTCATGCTGCGCCGTGCTCGGCCTCTCTGCGTGCCCGAGCCCGGTCTACCACCTCCTGAGCGTCACCCGCCGGGTTATTGCCACGGGGTGGATCATGGTTCCGCGCGTTGCTTGACACTGCCGGTTCATCCATACGCCTGCTGTAACTCCGGCTTGGATGGGGAGTGGAATGTATCCAATCACGACTATGTGAATAAGCCTCCTGTTGAACTAAGGTTGTCTGAAGAAGCTCCTTAACCCGGCGTGTCTCGACCGCCGCCGGAGAATCACCTTCAATCGGGATGGCCGCCAGCCGTGAAGTGACAGCAACAATGTTGTCCATCGGGTTAGAGTAATGACCCGGTGGCGTTGGGACATGCGGTGCTACAATGTTGTTCTGACGAGGCAGATCCATCAAACGTGGCTGAACCGGCGCCCCTGCCCCAGGTGCCTCCGCCCGATTCACCACCGCGGATTACTGGTCCCTGCTCCCGGGGTGTTAAAGAGGTTCCTAGCATCATAAACTGGCGGCACACGAGATCGGTGCCTCCTTTTCAGGACTTTGTTCGACGCACTCTGATCCAGCATAAGCCGGTAAGCCTGTGCATCCAAAGAGGCCCGCTCCATGGCCATCCCGGTATCCTCAGCTGCCAAATCGGCCTTGGACTGGGTGATTTGATCTTTCACCTTCGCGATCTCCGCATTGTGTGCATCCTGATCCGCCGGGTTAACATCCGACATCAGCGTTGCCAACGCATCGAATAAATCAGATAAAACCTGAGCCAGCGGTCGCACAGGGCCTACTGCCCCGGCTGCCGTTGCCGCTGCTAATCCAGAAATCATCGCTACTGCGGTCGAAGAGTGGATCGCCGGCTGCGTACCGGCCATGAAGATTGCAACCCGGTTTGGCAGATCAGAGGGGTCCGGAATACTGTCACCATCGGAACAACCCCCAATCCGGCCATCTTGTAGCTGATATAACGACTCGGTCTCTCCAGTCGATGACTCGTCGCCGGAATAAACGATGGTCTCACCACCAGATTCCGATTTGTCCTCGTATTCCCCTCCATGGATGACTCCCACGAAGGCACACTTCATGGCAGGCTTGACCCAGGTAGATCTCACATGCTGAGCCGTTTCGACGAGGTCGGTGCAGATGTCCGGCTCAGGGCCTGGTTCGCCGATCTTTCCGATGAAAACGTGTATGCCACCAAAGGGGACCCGGTACCCGTACTAAATTGAGCCGGCCCCGGGGCCCCAGCCTGCATCGTCGATGTAGAGCTTGCCGCGACGACTCTTGGCCATCCGGCCAACAGCGTAACCCTTGAGTCCTTCGAAGTTGCCCTCCAAGAACTTGAAACCATCATGTGATAGCCCCATGGTGGGCGCCAACTGTCGTGGTTTTGTCACGGCAGATGTCCTCATGAAAGGACTTAGTCGTGGAGCCATCGCTATGGGTTATCTTAAAGGGGTTAAAGCGGACAAGGGACGCAAGAGAGTTTTATACTAGTTCGGCCCCTTACGATGAAGGTAAAAGCCTACGTCTAGTTGTGATGGAATTGATGGGGTTTCGATGACCAGGGAGCGAATATGCTTTGCCTGGGTCTCGAGTTGTTGTGTGTTGTCCTTGAACCGCCGCCGGGTCATCCCCTTATATACATGGGTTGACGCCTGTCGGTTTACAGAATCCCGAGGCCGGCTCATAAACGTGTCCGGCTCGGTTTCCGCTCTTTCTACCTTACAATGCAAGTTACATATCAATGTCGGTTTATCTCTACAGGCCTTAAACCGATTCTGGGCCCTGGGCCTTTATACAACGTCACCGTCTGTCTTCATGGGCTTCAAGTATAATGAACTACTGATGGAGTTAACCCGGCCTCTCCTGGCCGGTTTACACCTAGTGCTAATATCCCCAACAGGACCCGATTTAGTTATCGGTGTCCTCGAGTGACTAATAACTCGGAACCAGGAAACATTGGAATCGGTGAGGAATAATTCTTGATGAAGGCTCATAATAAGCAACATGGTTCGGTGATATTATCGAGATACCAGAGGGTAATACTCAGAGGTAGAGCAAAATAGAGGGTTGACAAGTGTATTGATATGCAAAAGACAAGTACTTTAACTTGTCCGAGAAATGGAATCAAGGAGAAATATGGTCGGAACCACGTCCACAGATACAAGATGAACTTATAACAAGGGGATAATTATTTTAAGAGAAGCTTCCATGATAAGGTATACATCATGTCCATGGGCAGGAACACAGGGTTCAAGGTCGACTCCCACTTCTCCAATGCATAATCATTCATTAACCTCTCGTATTTCGAAAATGGCATTAGTTGTTGAAAGTTTTACCTAGTGCAATACCAGATAAGTATGACCCATGAAATCTTTCGGGTTCACACAGATTAGGGAAGGCGTTGGTTCAACCCATCGGGGCATCTTAGGAACATATACCACAAACTTCGGGGTAAATAATACAAGCTCGAAAGTAGAGTAGGGTTATCAAAGCAGAGGATACAAATTACCAAAGGCGTTATATACCGATGGAAAGGCTCACAAGGTTATTGAATATGAAGGACACTGTCGGATAATAATCCAACAAGGGGTTCGTGGTCTACAACGGAGTTGTTGCGAGTATCGATACTCTATCAGAGGACGAAGGAACGAAAAGGCACCGGGTTATAGAAACAACTGACTAATTCAAAGATCAAATGCAAAGGAATTATCATTTCCACATCCAGGGATCGGGAGCCAACGATCTGATTAAGAATGGATAAGTTGAATAGACTTAGGGGTACAATCGACGACAATTTGATTGGTTGATAACCAGCTCATGCTCAAAATGACATCTGAGCCGGAAAGATAATTTAGAAGGATCAACCGATGATTACGTGCATTCGCACTCATGTTGAATCAATAGGATCAAAATGACGGTGTCAAAGGAGACTAATGAATATTGCCAGACATATGGGAAGCATCCATAATGCAAGCAGACAAGTATTTGCAGAGCAATAAAGCTGCTAAGGATTTTCAGAGGATCGAATAGTATTTTGAATACTTTTGTGAAACACCTGAACAACTAGGGATGAGCGGATACTCGGTAAGTGCAAGGAATTATCCGTAGGGGTATTCATGCTGAATAGAGCTAACAGTAGGCACAAAGGATTCTCGAGATATTGGAAAATATTCCGTGGTATCTAGTAATATCAAGAGCATCTTGGGATGAAGGTATGGACGGCGAGTGTATGTATTTATCCATAGGGATATATCGGTGATAGGGAATTGCAAAAACGACGGGCACAAAGTCTCAAGAGAACATCAGAGGGTCTCTTCGGAATCTTCTGGTGCAGCAGACGATCATCGGTAATAAGGTGCTCTCCAGGTGAAAGTGATCACGAGATCCTAATGTTAGATTTAGCAAAATTCATTTAACCCGAATAGAAGAGATATCAGAGTCACAGAGTATAGACGAGAAATAAAAGATCCTAGTACCACCCAATGGCGACATGGGCCCGTAAGCCACACAGCCATGTTAGTAAAAGTTTTGCAATGTCTAGACTCGACTTCGGCCAAGGAGTGTGGAAGGGGGATTCCTACAGGCAGTCGACTCTGATACCAACTTGTGACGCCCCCGATTCAATCGTACACTAATCATACACGCAAATGTGTACGATCAAGATCAGGGACTCACGGCAAGATATCACAACACAAATCTAAAAATAAAATAAGTCATACAAGCATCATAATACAAGCCAGGGGCCTCGAGGGCTCGAATACAAGTGCTCGATCATAGACGAGTCAGGGGAAGCAACAATATCTGAGTACAGACATAAGTTAAACAAGTTTGCCTTAAGAAGACTAGCACAAACTGGGATACTGATCGAAAGAGGCGCAGGCCTCCTGCCTGGGATCCTCCTAAACTACTCCTGGTCGTTGTCGACAGCCTGCATGTAGTAGTAGGCACCCACGATGCAGTATGAGTCGTCGTCGACAGTGGCGTCTGGCTCCTGGGCTCCAGCATCTGGTTGCGACAACCGAGAAGAAAGGAAAGGGGGAAAGGGGGAGCAAAGCAACCGTGAGTACTCATCCAAAGTACTCGCAAGCAAGGATCTACACTACATATGCATGTGTATCTGTATAAAGGGGCAATATCAGTGGACTGAACTGCTAGGGCTGGAAAAAAAGCTTGAAGCTCGCGAGCTAAATGAGTAGCTCGTGACTCGGCTCGAATCGACTCGAACTCGAAGAATAACGAGTCGAGCCGAGCTTTAGTTTAAGATCGTTTATAGATCAAGTTAAACGAGCCAATCTCACGAGTACTCGTGTAAATCGTTAGGCACGGTACAAAAGATCAGCCACTCCCAATACAAAAAAAAGATCAGCCACTCAGCACCCTATGTCCCAGACGCACAACACAAGGCCTAGCTGTTGAAGGCCCAACCGCCTAGGAGACTCATGCGTTACAAGGAAATTACTATTGTTTAGTGATATATATGTTTAATATATACATAATCATTTTATAATATATGAGGGTTATATGTTCATATCTTTAACGAGCTTAACAAGCTAAACGAGCCAGCTCGCGAGTTATACGAGTCGAGCCAATCTTGGATTTGAGCTCGTTAAAATAATGAGTCGAGTCGAGCTAGCTCGTTAACAAAGCGAGCTCTAGCGAGTCGAGCCGAGCTGGCTCGACTCGGCTCGAATTCCAGCCCTATGAACTGCAGAAGGCCAGAATAAGAGGGAGATAGCTAGTCCTGTCGAAGACTATGCTTCTGGCAGCCTCCATCTTGCAGCATGTAGAAGAGAGTAGATGTAGGTTCACCAAGTATCATCGCATAGCATAATCCTACCCGGCGATCCTCTCCTCGTCGCCCTGTGAGAGAGTGATCACCGGGTTGTATCTGGCACTTGAAAGGGTGTGTTTTATTAAGTATCCGGTTCTAGTTGTCATAAGGTCAATGTACAACTCCGGGTCATCCTTTTACCGAGGGACATGGCTATTCGAATAGATAAACTTCCCTGCAGGGGTGGAGCACATAACCCAACATGCTCGATCCCTCTAGCCGGACACACTTTCCTGGGTCATGCCCGGCCTTGGAAGATCAACACGTCGCAGCCCCACATAGGCACAACAGAGAGGTCAGCACGCCGGTCTAAATCCTATGCACGCAGGGGTCTGGGCCCATCGCCCATTGCATAGATGGCGGGAGTACTTCGACAAGCTGTTCAATGGGGAGAATGAGAATTCTACCATTCAACTGGATGACTCCTTTGATGATACTAGCAGGCATTTTGTGCGGCGAATTCGGGAGTCTGAGGTCAAGGAGGCTTTAAAAGGATGAAAGGAGGCAAGGCGATGGGCCCTGATTGTATCCCCATACAGGTGTGGAAAGGCCTCGAGGACATAGCGATAGTATGTCTAACCAAGCTTTTCAACCTCATTTTTGGGGCAAACAAGATGCCAGAAGAATGGAGACAGAGTATATTAGTACCAATCTTGAAGAAAGAGGGGGATGTTCAGAGTAGTACCAATTACCTGGAATTAAGCTGATGAGCCATAGAATGAAGCTATGGGAGTCATTGAGCACCACTTAAGAAGAATGATAGGCGTGACCAAAAATCGGTTTGGTTTCATGCCTGGGAGGTTGATCATGGAAGCCATTTTCTTGGTATGACAACTTATTGAGAGATACAGGGAGCAAAAGGACCTGCATATGGTGTTCATTGACTTGGAGAAGGCCTATGATAAGATATTGTGGAATGTCATGTGGTGGGCCTTGGAGAAACACAAAATCCCAGCAAAGTACATTACCCACATGTACGATAATGTTGTGACAAGTGTTCGAACAAGTGATGTCGACACTGATGACTTCCCGATTAAGATGGGACTGCATCAAGGGTCAGGTTTGAGCCCTTATCTTTTTGCTTTGGTGATGGATGAGGTCACAAGGGATATACAAGGAGATATCCCATGGTATATGCTCTTTGCGGATGATTTGGTGCTAGTTGACGATAGTCGGACGAGGGTCAATAGGAAGTTAGAGTTACGGAGACAAATCTTGGAATCGGAAGGTTTGTAGAACTAAAACCGAGTACATGAGGTATGGTTTCAGTACTACTAGGCGCGAGGAGGTTAGCCTTGATGGGCAAGTGGTGCCTCAGAAGGACAACTTTCGATATTGGGGGTCAAAGCTGTAGAAGGATGGGGGTATTAATGAAGATGTGAACCATCGAATCAAAGCTGGATGGATGAAGTGGTGCCAAGTTTCTGGCATTCTCTGTGACAAGAGAGTGCCACAAAAGCTAAAAGGCAAGTTCTACAGGACGGCGGTTCGACCCGCAATGTTGTATGGGGCTAAGTGTTGGCCGACTAAAAGGCGACATGTTCAACGGTTAGGTGTGGCGGAGATGCGCATATTGAGATTGATGCTGGTCACACGAGGAAGGATCGGGTCCGGAATGATGATATACGAGATGGAGTTGGGGTAGCACCAATTGATGAGAAGCTTGTACAACATCGACTGAGATGGTTTGGGCATATTCAGCGCAGGCCTCCAGAGCTCCAGTGCATAGCCGATGGCTAAAGCATGCGGATAATGTTAAGAGAGGTCGGGTTACACCGAATTTGACATGGGAGGAGTCCGTAAAGAGAGATATGAAGGATTGGAGTATCACCAAAGAACTAGCCATGGACAGGGGTGCATGGAAGCTTGCTATCCATGTGCCAGAACCATGAGTTGGTCGCGAGATCTTATGGATTTTCCACTTTCTGAATATAAAACTTTAAGAAATGAACCGAAGCGAGGGACAAGGAATAGAAACTTGATGTGCATGCTGGGAAGGCAATTAAAAAGGAATTGGTGGTCCGCTGTCCTCCTTAGTCCTTTGAATGATTCATTTTCTTTTGGTGTGCAATGACATGACTAATGCTGACACATCTCCACTGTGGGTTTTATATTTTCACGAATCATGTCAAGTTCCCCCTTCATTGGATTAACTACTTAAGGAATCTGTTAACCAGTTCATGGTTCCTGTAGCAAGAAAGAAGACAAATCTAAATTTCTTAATGAGGGGGGGAATGTATGTTGGCGTATTTAAGATTTTAATTATTGATACAGTTTATCAATAGGATCTATTGACAGTCTCTTATGCATGCCTTCGGTGGTATACTCCATACATGTTGAAGCTCTTAAGCCTCTTGTTTGCCACATTGTTGTTTAGGTATCAAGAGCCTTTTCTTTT
Source organism: Aegilops bicornis (assembly GCA_021605145.1). NCBI lineage: Eukaryota > Viridiplantae > Streptophyta > Magnoliopsida > Poales > Poaceae > Aegilops > Aegilops bicornis. Next base: position 64,683,625 of record CM038675.1, on the reverse strand, counting down.
GAAGGTATTAGCTTATCTTTTTGCATGAGTAATTATGTGCAAATAATAAAGCATCACTGTCTTGACCTTCCGCATTGTTTGTATCATTGATAGCTGCCCATGAATCTACTATGAAGGTGCTGAATGTCAACTGGTAGGAGCAGACATCACCTATCAGTTTACATGAAGGGGCAAAATATTCCAAACTACTGTGATTCTATGTTAAAAAATGCTTTGTCACAACTTCACATTCTTCAGCATGAGCCCAGCATTTCTTTCGAAGTTCAAACTGCGGTCCAGACACACCGCCTTGGAAGTTCTCACAAAATCAATGCTCCTCGGAGACCTCTGAATTTGTGGGTTCAAGCTTATTGTGAGAGAACTCTGAATTTCTTGATGGCTGGTCTCACTTTTGACTGTCAATGTCTATGCATCACAGGTTTTCTTATTGCACTTGCACTACGGGAATCGCACCCTATGCCGACGGCCAGGGCCGTCGGCATAGCCCTGACTAGCCATCGGGACAGGCCTATGCCGACGGCCCCCGTCGGCATAGGGCCGTCGGCAACATATCATGACCGTCGGCATAGAAAGGCCGTCGGCATAGACCCTATACCGACGGTGGCCGTACATCTATGCCGGCGGCCGGCGTCGACAACGCCATCGCCTAACGGCTGCCGTCAGCTGGCGAAACAGCGGCGACTCGCCACATGGCACCTCTATGCCGACGGCGGGCCGTCGGCATAGAGGTGCCACGCAGCCGCCGTTGCTCTGAGCTTGCCTATGCCGGCGGCACGGCCGTCGGCTTAGTTTAGAACTATGCCGACGGCCACGCCATCGGCATAGGCGTGCTGCGATAATGCGCAATCGGGCACTCTGGGCGAGAACTAAGCCCGACGGGCCGTCAAGATAGACGACCACGTGTTAGCCATCGGGAGCTCACGCCGAGCCTATGGCGGCTAGGCCGTCGGCATAGTTTCTGTCCAGTTTTTTTTCTTTTTTCTGTTTCTTTTCAGCTCAATTCATTTGAATATACACAGCATATATAAGAAGCAGCATATATAAGAAGCAGCATCACGTAACAGTAAGGAGCAGCATCACACAACAAATTCATCATCACACATCATAAGAAACATCGCAAAGCATAAACATATAAGTATCATCACCACCAAGCATATAAGAATCTCACAAACAACAATAAGATAAGAAACATCACAAGCATATAAGTATCACAACATCGAGAACCGCCACAATGTGACCCAAAGGCTTAAGCGCCCGGGGACGCCGAGCACCGCGGAGGTCGTCACCGCCAAGATCGCCGAAGCCCAGGTCGTCACTGCTAGCGGCAGCGCTACCGCCAAGACCGCCTCCACCTCCGCCTCCGCCTCTGTGGATCGGAGTGGTCGGGCTCCGTGTCTCCGGAGTGCTGCGAAGACCACCGCCAACGGTAGATCCACCTGTTCCCTGGATGTTGAAAAGACATATTATTGGGATATATGATTGTGTTGAAAGGCATGACATGCTTTGGGTGAATAGATTGGGGATGAACTAACCGGCGAGGGGCCAGCTTTTTGTGCCACAAACTCCTCAAAGGTCAGCTGACCTTTGGTTGTCTTTGGAGGGCATTATCTTTGGTTACTGGCGAGGACACTGCCGGCCGCCATTTCTGAAAAGCCCGCTCCAGTGGCGATCCCTCTCGCACTTGGTGTTCATGAAGCCTCGATGCCACGCCATGGTCTCTGGCGTGTGTACTCGAGTAGGCCTACGGTATGACATGATGGAACTCATAAAACTACTAGATGCGGAAAATAAAGTGAGCAATGAAGATAAGAGGAAAATACTTACTGATTGTTGCTCTGAAAGAGGGATGAACTGGACCTTTGGCTGGCTCGTCTTGGCTCGAGGCTCGGGTCGATCCGAGCGAAGCTGTGTGTAGGAGATAGTCGGAGTGACCACAAGATCGAGAACCGCCTCGACCGTGCTCCTTGGGCCCCATGCTCACCACCGCCTACATCGTCCAGATCTGCCGCAATGGGGTCGGTGTGTCGAGGATGTAACTCAGATCTGACTGCGGAGTAGGCCTCCTTCCTCCACGCGGTCTTCTTGTCGTAGTACTTGGGCTCGCCAGGCTTGGGGTCCTTCCGCGTATGGGCGATCTCCCACGCCTGCATGTGTGATGGTAAGAAAGTGATGGTAAATAGAAGAAGAAGAATGTTTAATGGGGTTAGTCATACATTAACTGCCTTGTGGAGATAGTGGTTTCGGTTTCCCTGAGCATGTACTCCCTCATTCCCTCGGTTAGCCTTATTTTTGATTCTCATAGCCGCCGTGCTCCACCCCATCACACCAAAGATCCACCAATGCCGCCTAGGACTCGTCTTTTCCATAACACCAATTTGGACACACCTACATAATAAAAGCATAATGGCATGTCAACATGAAACGGTGAAATGTACCACATGGTAATGAAAGCATAATGAAAGCATAATATATGAAAGCAGAATGAAAAATCTTTTATACTTACCGCCAAGTACTCGTGCCTCTCCAAGGTAATGCCCATCCTCCGCGCTTCTTCCTTGGTCATATTCACACCAAGAACGTCGTGGTAGTATGTCGAGATGGCCACATAAGCGCACCTCGTCTTGCATCTGGCGGGCCTTCTTCTTGCATTGGCGCAGCATGATCTGGTCTGCTCTAGCCACATGCTCAGGAAGAACTCGATAGAATTTCTACAATCATGCATGAAACAAGAATGGAAGAAGCCATGAGTTAAATCATTCATGAAACTAGAATGGACTTGTGCTTGAAGAGAACTCACCCAGGAAAGTAGTGGTCACGGCCTTGGCATGGGTCTCATGGTCAGCGTGGAGGCCGCTTCCCGATGGTCCCAGCTCGTGGCAAAAACCCGACGGTCCGGCTACTGTTGGATCCGGACAGTACAACCCGGCGATATAACTTCCAAAGGCGGTGATGAGGCCGTTGGGAATACGGACCCCTTTAGAATATATCCGATTGCTGCAAAAGAATGAACTATTAGCATGTGACAAGCAAAATAAATAACAACTGGAATATGCATGTGACAAGCAAAATAATGAACCGCTTACTCTTTTCCCATGGGCTCAATGAGCCACTTCTGCTCCTCAGTAGCAGGAACCTGCTTTGGTAGCTTTGCGTTGCCACGCAGCCATCCCTTGTTGTCCACCCCCTTCCCGTCACCACCATCATCCCCGCCACCACCCCCCTCCTCGCCGGCCTCCCCTCCCCAACCTCCTCCGCCTCCTCCTCCTCCTCCTCGCGTGCCTCCTCCTCCACCTCCTCCTCCTCCTCCTCCTCCTCCTCCTCCTCCTCCTCCTCCTCCTCCTCCTCCTCCTCCTCCCTAGAGTGTACCTCACTAGAGGAAGGTACCTCACTAGAGGAGGGCCTCGAAGACAACACCCCTAAGTCGGTGAGGGTGCGCTCTTTACAGCCGCGACCCCTGAGTGGCTCTCCCCAGCACCTCGTCCTCTAGAGGCTCTCCCCGCCCCTCCTCCTCTAGGGGCACCTCTCCCTCGACCTCCACAGTGAGGAGTCATCGTCAAGTAGCCGAAGGGGAGGATTACGTGCTCGACCACTCCGACTAGGCAGGCCGGCGACCTTGCGTGGGAAACCCACGCCGTCGGCCTTCCCTTGCCCATGTTCCACGAACCTGCATTGAAAAGAGAAAAAGCAATTAGTAAATTAATGAAATGAAGAAAAGGCATGATAATAAACACATTAATAAAAATGCATAAAAGGCATATTCCTAAACTTGAAACGTACATACTGCTAGAACCCATATGAATCATCCTTTGTTGTAACCTCTTTCTCGGTCCGTCTCATCATCACTATCAATCATATCATCTTCGTTGTCCGACGGAGGTGGAGGCTCTTCCTCCTCGTCAGCGTCTTCGTTTAACTTTTCTAGCATAAGTATGTCATTTTCATTGACAATGGTCTCACCATCATTCCGTGCATCGTCGATGTTTGGGTCCACATCATCATCACCCAATGGTCTAGCGTCATCGTTTCTAACCACATCATCATCATCATCATCAGGTTGCTCTTGATAGAACACTCCCTCGTATGTCATGGGGTTAATGTTGTAGTAATAGTCTTCATTCGGTCCGGTAGCTTACCATGTGGCGACACCTTGAACACAACTTCCCAACCCTTTAGATACACTTTACGGCATGGGTAAGGCAGATAATATACTTGTGTAGCTTGGGTAGCCGCAATGAAGAGATCGGCTCCGGCATAGAGCGGTTGATGGTTTAACCGACCAAACCAATGGAAGGCGTATGTTTTACCCCTCCATGGATCGAACCATCGGCATTTGAACACAGGCAGACTTAGGGTCTCACGCCCCTGGCGGAATTTAACCTCGTATATATTTTGTACCCTTCCGTAGTAGTCTACTGAATTTTGACCGGGGGTGTACACTCCAGTATTTATAGTTTTCGGATCGGGGCGGCTGTTTTGGTGCTCCTATGTATGGAAGCGATACCCATTCACATCATACTTTGTACATGTCATGACGGCAGGGTCAAAACCCATGGAAACCCATCTCAATTCATATTCCATAGATATGTTCGGATCTTTTCCCTACAAGTATAATGGAAATTGTTGCGTGCATTAGTTCGGTTAACTAATAAATGTTGAAGTAGGTATTTAATAGGGGAGTGTGAAAATTTACTTTCTCCATGAACCAAGCAACAAAATTTTTACGTCCAGGGTTTCCATGACGGAGAAGAGTAAGTGCCTCCGCCTCAGTAGGAGGATTCACTCCCGTCCATTCCTCTTGGTCGAAATCACTAAAAAAAGATAAGTGGTGTTAGACCGGGACTAAGTGAACATGAAACATGATGATGTGGAAGACATAAAGGAATGGTGTAGTGGTATTACCTCATCCACACTTCCTCAACTTCCTTGATGTTGTGCAAGATATAGAACATGAGGTCCTCCCACTCTTGTCGTGGCATGTTATAAGATTTGAGGCCCCAGCCCTCCCACCTTGGCGTTGAATAGATCGAGCCTGGGTTGATACTTGGGCTCTTCTATATTGTATCAAGGCACCTTGTTATGAAGATGGGGAGCATTAGTGCGGATAGTATGATGTCACGAGGTCCGACACCTCCTCTAGGATAACTGCCTCGATTATGGAAGCTTCAATCTTAGCTTTGTTTCCACATTTCCGTCGGAGATGCTTGTTACGCCTCTTAGGGCCGTACTGCCACCGATTTTGCACAGGGCCCCCCAACAATACCTCGTTCGCGAGGTGCAGAATGAGATGTGTCATCGGAGTAAAGAAGCCTGGTGGAAAGATCTTCTCTAGCTTGACTATCAACTCCGGTGCCTTCTTATGCAATTTTTCAATCACCTCTTTACTTACTTCTTTAGCACAGAGCGTGCGGAAGAAATGGCTAAGCTCGGCAAGCACTCGCCCGGACATGCTCGGGGACATAGCCTCGAACCATCACCGGCATTATCCGCTCAATCCATACATGGTAGTCATGACTCTTCAGGCGGTCACTTTGCCCGTTGAAAGATTGACTCCCTTACTTATATTCGATGCATAACCATCGGTGAACTTCAAAATTTGTTTCAGCCAGATAAGTACTTCTTTTTTTTCTGGCGGTTTAAGGACAAAGTCAGCATCTGGCTTGAACCAGATTTTCGACCGCCTGTGGGAGGCTTCATGTTCAGGCGTGGTCTATCACAAATTCTCTGTTGATCGGCTCTAGCTTTTACGTTATCCTTCGTCTTATCAAGAATGTTGAGGATCGTGTGGAAAAGGGACTCTGCCACATTCTTTTCGATTGTGCATCACATCAATATTGTAAGGAAGTTTGAGGTCCTTGAAATAGGGAAGCTGCGAGAAGGGGTAATGTGAGTCCAGTTGTGCGTCTCACCATATCCCTCGAAGCCTTTGGCTTTGGCTTTGCCTTTGCCTTTGACTTTAGGCTTCGTGAGCTTTTAGCTGAGCAAGAACATCCGCCCCGAAAATGTTGGAATCTCGGTTACTTCATGAACAACCCGGCCTTTCGTGAAGTTCTTCTTGTCTTCCCTGTCTGGATGGTGCGGAGGAGGAACTGTCGATGCAGGTCAAAGGCTACATACTTGCCACCCTTACTCAGCCAAATCATTCGCAGAGCCTGCATGCACACCGGGCATGGCATCTTACCACTTGTACACCATCCATGAGAATAGAGCATAGCCGGAAAGTCATGCATGCAATAGTGCAACCAAACTTTCATCAAGAAATTTCTCTGCAGATCCGGTCGTATGTCAACCTCGGAAAGTACCAAGAATGGTGCAAAGCATCCACAAGTGGCTGCATAAACACACCCAATTGCTTCCCCGGGTAGTCAGGCCCCGGAATGATGAGCGACAAGAACATGGTCTTCCGTTGCATTAGGGCACCGGGAGGAAGATTGAGCGGAATTACAAACATAGGCCAGCAGCTGTATGGATTGGACGACATACCATATGGATTCAACCCATCACCTGATATGGCTATTATGACATTCCCAGCCTCAGCTGCTTCCTCGGGGTATTCTTCATCGAATGACTTCCATGCTTCCCCTCCCGATGGATGTACGATTTTTTTTGGATTGTACCTTATACCATCCTTGTGCCACTTCATCATTTTGGCAGACTCCTTCATGATGAAAAGGCGCTGCAGCCTTTTTATAAAAACAAGATACCGAAGAACCTTAACGGGGATGGTTAGCTGCTTTTTCTCACCATCCTCACCGACCACCTCAATGTACCGAGACGAACCGCACTTCCTACAGTACTTGTCATCCGCATACTGCGTGCCTAAACAAAAGGCAATTCTTGGCAAACATCTATTTTCTCATAACCCATAGAGAGTGCCTTCATAATTTTCTTTGTATCGTACATGCTTTTCGGCAGTTCATGACCCTCGGGGAGGCTGTTAGCCCATACTCCCAGGAATGCTTGAAGCATTTACGCCTCTGACCGTACTCAGCCTTGGCCTGCAATCGGTTGCGAGATGGCATCCAGCTGAGATATTTTGCACCCGCATAAAGAGGTTTCTTCGACGAGGCCAAGACCTCCAAGAAGGCCTTTGTGGTTGCCTCCGGCTCCTCCGGTTCATTCTCACGAAGGTGTCGCATTTGCCGTTTACGCAACAATGACATCATCTAGCATGTCCCTGACCCCGTCGTCCTCATATCCATCGATGCGTTGTCGTATCACCTCCTCTCTACCACGGTCCTGCTCGGCTATGTTTATCGGCGGCATGTCAAAGTTTGGCATATATCCGTGCGTGTGAAGGTGCTCACTCATGTCCGTCTGATTTCTACGGTGACGTCTGGCACATCTCGCCTGAGGGCATGGTGGGATAATTCTCATTGGACGACGGAATATCTCCTTCAAATACACATCAGTTTTCGCGATCCACTCTGATGTTACTCGATTCTGACGGATAAAACCACTTGTACATCCACCGATTATCTGCCATCATACGCTTTTTGCAACCCACACAACATAATTAAGGATTCACTTAAATTAATAACATCAAATTTTTAGTTTCTACCGCGTTTAATCCACCTACATCTCTAATAGGTAAAGATGGGTCCTAATCCCACCCGAGGATGTGTAGATTGAGTACGTTCTCCATTCTACCCCGTTCCGAGACAAAATTTCGGCAGCACCTCCCCGCTGTTCTCCAGATACACGTCTCGGCAAATAGCCGAGAGAACGTGCTCCAGAGAACAATGGGGAGACGTCGCCGAAATCCTGTCTCGAAACGGGGTAGAACATGGAGAACATACCCAATCTACACACCCTCGGGTTGTCCATGGAAAACGCTAGACAATCCGAAAGAGCTGTGGTGATAAATATGCAATTGAATGCATATTTATCGATGCAACCCTTTCGGACGGGAGACGCCTAGGTTACGTCAGTTGACTTGAGAATGAAATCTAGTGATATGAAAAATTGGAGGAGATGGACTTGTAGCTCACCCTCGGCTGTAGAGGAAGTAGTCAAACAGCAGAGGGATGCTCAGGGGGACCAACGCGTCGGACAACGGTCACTCCAATGAAATGCGAAACCACAAAGCCTGCAAATTCCATCGCGACAAAAAATTAGAACATCACAACTCATAGAGCATATTTAAAATATTTAAACATGCATTCATTTATTTTTGCATCATGTAGGCAAAAAACTAACAACATTAACAATATATGCCAGGTCGGGGCGGGGAGCCATGGGGTCAGGGCGGGGCAGCCGAGTGGGGGGGCGGGAGGCGGGGTCGGGCGGGCGGCCGGAGTTGGGGCGGGAGGCGGGGTCGGGCGGCCGGAGTCGGGCGGGCGCGGGTCGGTGGGCGACCGCGCTGGGTCGAGGAGGGCGGCGCGGCGTGGCGGGCTCGGGCGGGAGGCGCGGCGACGGCGCGTGTGTGGGTCGGGAGGAAGGGGAGATGGCGAATGGGTGGTGGGGCGAACCGCAAGGAGATAAGGTCGGCCCTATGCCGACGGCCTGGCCGTCGGCATAGGCTAACCCTTTGCCACGTCATCGATCCGTGGACATGTCTTGTTGCTATCGACGGCTAAGCCGTCGGCATAGATACTTTGCATTTTTTTTATTTTTTTATTACGACATATGTGTGCCTCTCAGCACACTGTAAAAAATAGTCCCACCTCACCCAAAGACAAGCATAGGAGGGCCCACCGTAACACCTGGCGGCATTGCCACCCCCCTCCGGTACCCAGTCCCGTCTGGAAGTGTTGTGGCGGGGGGACGGGGGCCCTGGGGGGTAGCAATGCCACCGGAGCGTCGCTGCCCCTCATACATGCAGGGTGGTGTGATGGCATGTCCGAAGAGGACGCAGCGTCTCGGGTTCGGCCCCCCTCACAGACGGCGCCGCCGGCACACTGGAAGAAGCAGACGTCGGGTCTACGGAGGGATCTTGCTGTGGGTCTGGCCCGGATGTTGCTCCAAAGTGTTCCTATGGGCTGACCTAACACAACCGGGTGGATAGGTCCACTCGTCAAATCCCGTCCGTGCAAAGTCAAAGGGCTAGATCCGGTGGTCAAACGCTACAGGGTTAGGCGGGACGGGGGCCCTGGGGGGTAGCAATGCCACCGGAGCGTCGCATCGGGCCCTCATACATGCGGGGTGGTGTGGTGGCATGTCCGAAGAGGCGGCACGCGTCTCCGGGGTGTGTCCCCCCTCACGGACGGCGATGACACGGTAGTAGACGTTCTGCGGTAACGATGCGGCGTGAATATTATTAAATACTTGGAGCGCGATAAAATCATGAGTTTTTTTACACAACGTGGCTACATGTGCTATAGGACTGATGGTAATTTTTCATAATTTTTCGTGATGGAGAAGTATCTGAACACTTCCCTCTCTGGATTGCTCTTCGCGTCTCTGTTGTGGCCGTGACCTCAGGGGCTAACATCTTGTCAAATTTTGCGTGGCGGCCTCTCACAAGTCTGGGAGTGTTGTGGCGGTTGCAAACGCCCGACGCAGCGTCTCGGTGTGCCCCCCCTCACAGACGGCGCGCCCGCCCGGCACTGGAGGGGGAAGCGGATCTTGTCGGGTCTACGGAGGGGATCTTCTGTGGGTGCAGCGGATGTTGCTCCAAAGTGTTCCTATGGGCTGACCCTAACACAACGGGTGGAGAGGCCCACTTTGGTCAAAGCCCGTCCGTGCAAAGTCAAAGGGTTAGATCCCATGGTCAAACCATACTGAGGGGTTAGGCGGGGCCAGGGGGCCCGTGGGGTAGCAATGCCACCGAGCATCGCATCGGGCCCTCATACATGCGGGGTGGTGTGGTGGCATGTCCGAAGAGGCGACGCAGCGTCTCGGTGTGGCCCCCCTCACGGACGGCGATGACACGGTAGTAGACGTTCTGCGGAAACGATGTGGCGTGAATATTACTAAATACTCGGAGCGCGATAAAATCGTGAGTTTTTTACATGACGTGGGCACATGTGCTATAGGACCGATGGTACTTTTTCATAAATTTTCGTGATGGAGAAGTATCTGAACACTTCCCTCTACGCGGATTGCTCTTGGCGTCTCTGTGGCCCGGTGACCTCGAGAACTAACATACCGTCAAATCTTGCGTAGGCGGCCTCTCACAAGTCTGGAAGCGTTGTGGCGGTTGCAAATGCCCGGCACGCGTCTCCGGGGTGTGCCTCCCCTCACGGGCGGTGCCGCCGCCGGCACCTGGAGGGGGGAAACGGACGCGTCGGGTCTACACGGAGTGGATGTAGCTGTGGGTTTGGCCCGGATGTTGCTCCCGGGTGTCCCTATGGGCGGCCCGACACAACCGGGTGGAGAGGTCCACCGGTCAAAGCCCGTCCGTGGGAAGTCAAAGGGCTAGATCTCGTGGTCAACCGCTCGAGGTTAGGCGGGGCCAGGGGCCACAGGGGTAGCAATGCCATCGAGGCGTCGCACCGCCCCTCATACATGCAGGTGGTGTGGTGGCATGTCAGAAGAGACGCACGCGTCTCCGGGGTTCGGCCCCCTCACGGACGGCGCCGCCGCCGGCACCTGGAGGGGGAAACGGACGCGTCGGGTCTACACGGAGGGGATCTTGCTGTGGGTCTGGCCCGGATGTTGCTGACCTAACACAACCGGGTGGAGAGGTCCACTGGTCAAATCCAGTCCGTGCAAAGTCAAAGGGCTAGATCCGGTGGTCAAACGCTATAGGGTTAGGCGGGACGGGGGCCCTGGGGGATAGCAAAGCCACCGGAGCATCGCATCGGGCCCTCATTGATGCGGGGTGGAGTGGAGGCATGTCCGAAGAGGCGGCACGCGTCTCCGTGGTGTGGCCCCCCTCACGGACGGCAATGACACAGTAGTAGATGTTGTACGGTAACGATGCGGCGTGAATATTATTAAATACTCGGAGCGCGATAAAATCATGAGTTTTTTACACGACGTGGGCACATGTGCTATAGGACCGATGGAAATTTTTCATAATTTTTCGTGATGGAGAAGTATCTGAACACTTCCCTCTCACGGATTGCTCTTCGCGACGTCTCACGACTGTGGCGGACCTCCGGGGCTAGCATACCGTCAAATCTTGCGTGGCGGCCTCTCACAAGTCTGGAAGTGTTGTGGCGGTTGCAAACGCCCACTGCGTCTCGGTGTGCCCCCCCTCGGACGGCGCCGCCCGCCCGGCACCTGGAGGGAGCAGACGCTTGTCGGGTCTACACAGAGGGGATCTTGCTGTGGGTCTGGCCCAGATGTTGCTCCAAAGTGTTCGTATGGTCTGACCTAACACAACCGGGTGGAGAGGCCCACTGGTCAAAGCCCGTGTGTGCAAAGTCAAAGGGCTAGATCCCATGGTCAAACGCTACAGGGTTAGGCGGGACGGGGGCCCAGGGGGGGTAGCAATGCCACCGGAGCGTCGCATCGGACCCTCGTACATGCGGGGTGGTGTGGTGGCATGTCCGAAGAGGCGGCACGCGTCTCCGGGGTGTGGCCGCCCTCACGGACGGCGATGACACGGTAGTAGACGTTCTGCGGAAACGATGCGGCGTGTATATTACTAAATACTCGGAGCGTGATAAAATCATGAGTTTTTTACATGACGTGGGCACATGTGCTATAGGACCGATGGTAATTTTCATAATTTTTCGTGATGGAGAAGTATCGAACACCTCCCTCTACGCGGATTGCTCTTGGCGTCTTCACGACTGTGGCGGCGGACCTCAGAACTAGCATACCGTCAAATCTTGCGTGGCGGCCTCTCACAAGTCTGGAAGTGTTGTGGCGGTTACAAATGCCCGCACGCGTCTCGGTGTGCCACCGCCCCCCCCTCACGGACGGCGCGCCGCCCAGCACCTGGAGGGAAGCAGGCGCGTCGGGTCTACACGGAGTGGATGTAGCTGTGGGTTTGGCCCGGATGTTGCTCCGGGTGTCCCTATGGGCGGCCCGACACAACCGGGTGGAGAGGTCCACCGGTCAAAGCCCGTCCGTGGGAAGTCAAAGGCTAGATCTCGTGCCCAATCGCTCCGAGGTTAGGCGGGGCCAGGGGGCCCCGGGGGGTAGAAATGCCACCGGCGAATCGCACCGGCCCCTCCGACATGCAGGGTGGTGTGATGGCATGTCCGATGAGGCGGCACGCGTCTCCGAGGTTCGGCCCCCTCACGGACGGCGCCGCCGCCCGCCACTGGAGAACGAGCAGCGTCGTGTCTACGGAGGGATCTTGCTGTGGGTGCAGCCGGATGTTGCTCCAAAGTGTTCCTATGGGCTGACCTAACACAACCGGGTGGAGAGGTCCTTTGGTCAAATCCCGTCCGTGCAAAGTCAAAGGGCTAGATCCGGTGGCCAAACGCTTCTGAGGAGGTTAGGCGGGACGGGGCCCCTGGGGGGTAGCAATGCCACCGGAGCGTCGCATCGGGCCCTCATACATGCGGGGTGGTGTGGTGGCATGTCCGAAGAGGCGGCACGCGTCTCCAGGGTGTGGCCCCCCTCACGGACGGCAATGACACGGTAGTAGACGTTCTGCGGTAACGATGTGGCGTGAATATTATTAAATACTCGGAGCGCGACAAAATCATGAGTTTTTTACATGACGTGGGCACATGTGCTATAGGACCGATGGTAATTTTTCATAATTTTTCATGATGGAGAAGTATCTGAACACTTTCCTCTACGCGGATTGCTCTTCGCACGTCTCTGTTGTGGCGGTGACCTCGGGGCTAACATACCGTCAAATCTTGCGTGGCGGCCTCTCACAAGTCTGGAAGTGTTGTGGCGGTTGCAAGCGTCCAGCACGCGTCTCGGTGTGCCCCCCCTCACGCAGACGGCGCCGCCCGGCACCTGGAGAAGCAGACGTCGGGTCTACGGAGGGGATCTTCTTTGTGGGTCTGGCCCAGATGTTGCTCCAAAGTGTTCCTATGGGCTGACCTAACACAACCGGGTGGAGAGGCCCACTGGTCAAAGCCCGTCCGTGCAAAGTCAAAGGGCTAGATCCCATGGTCAAATGCTACAGGGTTAGGCGGGACGGGGGCCCTGGGGGGGGGGGGGGTAGCAATGCCCCCGGACCGTCGCATCGGGCCCTCGTACATGCGGGGGGGTGTGGTGGCATGTCCCAAGAGGCGGCCCCCGTCACCAGGGTGTGGCCCCCCCCTCACGGAAAGCGATGACACGGTAGTAGGCGTTCTGCGGAAGCGATGCGGCGTGAATATTACTAAATACTCGAGCGCGATAAAATCATGAGTTTTTACATGGCGTGGGCACATGTGCCATAGGACCGATGGTAATTTTTCATAATTTTTCGTGATGGAGAAGTATCGAACACTTGCCTCTCTGGATTGCTCTTGGCGTCTGTTGTGGCGGCGGCCCCCGGGGGCTAGCATACCGTCAAATCTTGCGTAGGCGGCCTCTCACAAGTCTGGAAGTGTTGTGGCGGTTGCAAATGCCCGGCACGCGTCTCCGGGGTGTGCCCCCCCCCCTCACGGACGGCGCCGCCGCCGGCACCTGGAGGGGGGAAACAGACGCGTCGGGTCTACACGGAGTGGATGTAGCTGTGGGTTTGGCCCGGATGTTGCTCCCGGGTGTCCCTATGGGCCGAACTGACACAACCGGGTGGAGAGGTCCACTGGTCAAAGCCCATCCGTGGGTAGTCCAAGGGCTAGATCTCGTGGTCAACCGCTCGAGGGTTAGGCGGGACGGGGCCCTGGGGGTAGCAATGCCACCGGAGCGTCACACCGGCCCCTCATACATGGACGGTGGTGTGATGGCATGTCCGAAGAGGCGGCACGCGTCTCCGGGGTTCGGCCCCCTCACGGACGGCGCCGCCACGCCCGGCACTGGAGAGCAGACGCGTCGGGTCTACGCAGGGGATCTTGCTGGGTGCAGCCGAATGTTGCTCCAAAGTGTTCCTATGGGCTGACCTAACACAACCGGGTGGATAGGTCCACTCGTCAAATCCCGTCCGTGCAAAGTCAAAGGGCTAGATCCGGTGGTCAAACGCTACAGGGTTAGGCGGGACGGGGGCCCTGGAGGGTAGCAATGCCACCGGAGCGTCGCACCGGACCGTCATACATGCGGGGTGGTGTGGTGGCATGTCCGAAGAGGCGGCACGCGTCTCCGGGGTGTGGCCCCCCCTCACGGACGGCGATGACACGGTAGTAGACGTTCTGCGGTAAAGATGCGGCGTGAATATTATTAAATACTTGGAGCGCGATAAAATCATGAGTTTTTTACACAACGTGGGCACATGTGCTATAGGACTGATGGTAATTTTTCATAAATTTTCGTGATGGAGAAGTATCTAAACACTTCCCTCTACGCGGATTGCTCTTCGCATGTCTCTGTTGTGGCGTGACCTCGGGGCTAACATCTTGTCAAATCTTGCGTGGCGGCCTCTCACAAGTCTGGAAGTGTTGTGGCGGTTGCAAACGCCAAAGACGCTGCGTCTCCGGTGTGTGCCCCCCCCTCACGGACGGCGCCGCCCGCCGCACCTGGAGGGAAGCCGGCTGTGTCGGGTCTACGGAGGGATCTTGTTGTGGGTGCAGCCCAGATGTTGCTCCAAAGTGTTCCTATGGGCTGACCTAACACAACCGGGTGGAGAGGCCCACTGGTCAAAGCCCGTCCGTGCAAAGCCAAAGGGTTAGATCCCATGGTCAAACCATACATGGTTAGGCGGGACGGGGGCCCTGGGGGGGGGGGGGGTAGCAATGCCATCCGAGCGTCGCACCGGGCCCTTATTCATGCGGAGTGGTGTGGTGGCATGTCCGAAGAGGCGGCACGCGTCTCCGGGGTGTGCCCCCCCCTCACGGACGGCGATGACACGGTAGTAGACGTTCTGGGGAACCGATGCGGCGTGAATATTACTAAATACTCGGGCGCGATAAAATCGTGAGTTTTTACATGACGTGGGCACATGTGCTATAGGACCGATGGTAATTTTGATAATTTTTCGTGATGGAGAAGTATCGAACACTTCCATCTACGCGGATTGCTCTTCGCGTCTCTGTTGTGGCGGCGGCCTCGGGGCTAGCATACCGTCAAATCTTGCGTAGGCGGCCTCTCACAAGTCTGGAAGTGTTGTGGCGGTTGCAAATGCCCGGCACGCGTCTCCGGGGTGTGCCCCCCCCTCACGGACGGCGCCGCCGCCGGCACGTGGAGGGGGGAAACAGACGCGTCGGGTCTACATGGAGTGGATGTAGCTGTGGGTTTGGCCCGGATGTTGCTCCCGGGTGTCCCTATGGGCGGCCCGACCTGGCAACCGGTGGAGAGGTCCACTTTGGTCAAAGCCCGTCCGTGGGAAGTCAAAGGCTAGATCTCGTGGTCAACCGCTCGTGGTTAGGCGGGGACGGGGCCCTGGGGGTAGCAATGCCACGGAGGCGTCATGACCCCTCATACATGCAGGGTGGTGTGGTGGCATGTCCGAAGAGGCGGCACGCTGCGTCTCGGGGTTCGGCCCCCTCACAGACGGCGCGCCGCACCGGAGGGAGAAGCAGACGCGTCGGGTCTACACGGAGGGGATCTTGCTGTGGGTCTGGCCTGGATGTTGCTCCAAAGTGTTCCTATGGGCTGACCTAACACAACTGGGTGGAGAGGTCCATTGGTCAAATCCAGTCCGTGCAAAGTCAAAGGGCTAGATCCGGTGGTCAAACGCTATAGGGTTAGGCGGGACGGGGGCCCTGGGGGATAGCAATGCCACCGGAGCGTCGCATCGGGCCCTCATTCATGCGGGGTGGTGTGGAGGCATGTCCGAAGAGGCGGCACGCCTCTCCGGGGTGTGGCCCCCCTCACGGACGGCAATGACACAGTAGTAGACGTTCTACGGTAACGATGCGGCGTGAATATTATTAAATACTCGGAGCGCGATAAAATCATGAGTTTTTTACATGACGTGGGCACATGTGCTATAGGACCGATGGTAATTTTTCATAATTTTTCGTGATGGAGAAGTATCTGAACACTTCCCTCTGTGGATTGCTCTTCATACGTCTCTGTTGTGGCGGCGGCCTCCGGGGCTAGTATACCGTCAAATCTTGCGTGGCGGCCTCTCACAAGTCTGGAAGTGTTGTGGCGGTTGCAAACGCCAAAGACGCGTCTCCGGTGTGCCCCCCCTCTCACGGACGGCGCCGCCGCCCGCAGCACCTGGAGAAGCGGATCGTCGGGTCTACACGGAGGGATCTTGCTGTGGGTCTGGCCCAGATGTTGCTCCAAAGTGTTCCTATGGGCTGACCTAACACAACCGGGTGGAGAGGCCCACTGGTCAAAGCCCGTCCGTGCAAAGTCAAAGGGTTAGATCCCATGGTCAAACCATACAGGGTTAGGCGGGACGGGGGCCCAGGGGGGGGGGGTAGCAATGCCACCGGAGCATCGCATCGGGCCCTCATACATGCGGGGTGGTGTGGTGGCATGTCCGAAGAGGCGGCACGCGTCTCCGGGGTGTGGCCCCCCTCACGGACGGCGAGGACACGGTACTAGGCGTTCGCGAAAGCGATGCAGCGTGAATATTACTAAATACTCGGAGCGCGATAAAATCATGAGTTTTTTACATGACGTGGGCACATGTGCTATAGGACCGATGGTAATTTTTCATAATTTTTCGTGATGGAGAAGTATCTGAACACTTCCCTCTACGCGGATTGCTCTTGGCGTCTCTGTTGTGGCCGGCTGACCTCCGGGGCTTGCATACCGTAAAATTTTGCATTGGCGGCCTCTCACATGTGTGGACGTGTTGGGGGGGTTACAACTGCCCGGCCCGCGTCCCGGGGGTGTGCCACCCGCCCCCCCCCCCCCCCCCTCACGGACGGCGCCGCCGCCGACACTGGAGAAGCAGACGCGTCGGGTCTACACGGAGTGGATCTAGCTGGGTTTGGCCCGGATGTTGCTCCCGGGTGTCCCTATGGGCCGAATCCCGACACAACCGGGTGGAGAGGTCCACCGGTCAAAGCCCGTCCGTGGGAAGTCAAAGGGCTAGATCTCGTGTGTCGCTCGAGGGTTAGGCGGACGGGGGCCACAGGGGTAACAATGCCACCGGAGCGTCGCACCGGCCCCTCATACATGCAGGGTGGTGTGATGGCATGTCCAAAGAGGCGGCACGCGTCTCCGGGGTTCGGCCCCCACACGGACGGCGCCGCCGCCGCCACCTGGAGGGGGAAACGAACGCGTCGGGTCAACACGGAGGGGATCTTGCTGTGGGTCTGGCCCGGATGTTGCTCCAAAGTGTTCCTATGGGCTGACCTAACACAACCGGGTGGAGAGGTCCACTGGTCAAATCCCGTCCGTGCAAAGTCAAAGGGCTAGATCCGGTGGTCAAACGCTTCTGAGGTTAGGCGGGGCCAGGGGGCCACAGGGTAGCATTGCCACCGGTGCGTCGCATTGGGCCCTCATACATGCGGGGTGGTGTGGTGGCATGTCCGATGAGGCGGCACGCAGCGTCTCCGGGGTGTGGCCCCCCTCACGGACGGCAATGACACGGTAGTAGACGTTCTGCGGTAACGATGCGGCGTGAATATTATTAAATACTCGGAGCGCGATAAAATCATGAGTTTTTTACATGACGTGGGCACATGTGCTATAGGACCGATGATAATTTTTCATAATTGTTCGTGATGGAGAAGTATCTGAACACTTCCCTCTACGCGGATTGCTCTTCGCGCGTCTACGACTGTGGCCGACGGCCTCCGGGGGCTAGCATACCGTCAAATCTTGCGTAGGCGGCCTCTCACAAGTCTGGAAGTGTTGTGGCGGTTGCAAATGCCCGGCACGCGTCTCCGGGGTGTGCCCCCCCCCTCACGGACGGCGCCGCCGCCGGCACCTGGAGAAGCGGACGTCGGGTCTACGGAGGGATCTTCTTTGTGGGTGCAGCCCGGATGTTGCTCCAAAGTGTTCCTCTGGGCTGACCCTAACACAACCGGGTGGAGAGGCCCTTGGTCAAAGCCCGTCCGTGCAAAGTCAAAGGGCTAGATCCCATGGTCAAACGCTTCTGAGGTTAGGCGGGGCCAGGGGGCCTTGGGGGGGTAGCAATGCCACGGGCGTCATCGTGCCCTCGTACATGCGGGGTGGTGTGGTGGCATGTCCGAAGAGGCGACGCAGCGTCTCGGGTGTGGCCCCCTCACGGACGGCAATGACACGGTAGTAGGCGTTCTGCGGAAAGCGATGCGGCGTGAATATTATTAAATACTCGGAGCGCGATAAAATCATGAGTTTTTTACATGACGTGGGCACATGTGCTATAGGACCGATGGTAACTTTTCATAATTTTTCGTGATGGAGAAGTATCTGAACACTTCCCTCTACGCGGATTGCTCTTCGCGCGTCTACCACTGTGGCCGGCGGCCTCCCGGGGCTAGCATACCGTCAAATCTTGCGTAGGCGGCCTCTCACAAGTCTGGAAGTGTTGTGGCGGTTGCAAATGCCCGGCACGCTGCGTCTACGGTGCCCCCCCTCACCGGACAGCCTTGCCGCACCGGCTTTGGAGAAGCAGACGCGTCGGGTCTACACGGAGTGGATGTAGGCTGTGGGTTTGGCCGGATGTTGCTCCGGGTGTCCCTATGGGCGGCCCGACACTGGCCGGGTGGAGAGGTCCACTGGTCAAAGCCCGTCCGTGGGAAGTCAAAGGGCTAGATCTCGTGGTCAACCGCTCGAGGGTTAGGCGGGACGGGGGCCCTGGGGGGTAGCAATGCCACCGGAGCGTCGCACCGGCCCCTCATACATGCAGGGTGGTGTGATGGCATGTCTGAAGAGGCGGCACGCGTCTCCAGGGTTCGGCCCCCTCACGGACGGCGCCGCCGCCGGCACCTGGAGGGGGAAAACGGACGCGTCGGGTCTACACGGAGGGATCTTCCGTGGGTCCGCCCGGATGTTGCTCCAAAGTGTTCCTATGGGCTGACCTAACACAACCGGGTGGAGAGGTCCACTTTGGTCAAATCCCGTCCGTGCAAAGTCAAAGGGCTAGATCCGGTGGTCAAACGCTTCTGAGGGTTAGGCGGGGACGGGGCCCCTGGAGGGTAGCAATGCCACCGGAGCGTCGCACCGGGCCCTCATACATGCGGGGTCGTGTGGTGGCATGTCCGAAGAGGCGGCACGCGTCTCCGGGGTGTGGCCCTCCCTCACGGACGACAATGACACGGTAGTAGACGTTCTGCGTAACGATGCGGCGTGAATATTATTAAATACTTGGAGTGCGATAAAATCATGAGTTTTTTACACAACGTGGGCACATGTGCTATAGGACTGATGGTAATTTTTCATAATTTTTCGTGATGGAGAAGTATCTGAACACTTCCCTCTACGCGGATTGCTCTTCGCACGTCTATGACTGTGGCCGGCGGCCTCCGGGGGCTAGCATACCGTCAAATCTTGCGTAGGCGGCCTCTCACAAGTCTGGAAGTGTTGTGGCGGTTGCAAACGCCCAGCACGCGTCTCCGGGGTGTGCCCCCCCCCCTCACGGACGGCGCCGCCGCCGGCACCTGGAGGGGGGAAACGGACGCGTCGGGTCTACGAAGGGATCTTGCTGTGGAGTGCAGCCCAGATGTTGCTCCAAAGTGTTCCTATGGGCTGACCTAACACAACCGGGTGGAGAGGCCCATTGGTCAGCACGTCTGCGTGCAAAGTCAAAGGGCTAGATCCCATGGTCAAACGCTTCTGAGGTTAGGCGGGGACGGGGCCCTGAGGGGTAGCAATGCCACCGAGGCGTCGGACCAGGCCCTCATACATGCGGGGTGGTGTGGCGGCATGTCCGAAGAGGCGACGCAGCGTCTCGGGGTGGCCTCCCTCACGGACGGCGATGACACGGTAGTAGGCGTTCTGCGGAAGCGATGCGGCGTGAATATTACTAAATACTCGAGCGCGATAAAATCATGAGTTTTTACATGGCGTGGGCACATGTGCTATAGGACCGATGGTAATTTTCATAATTTTTCGTGATGGAGAAGTATCGAACACTTCCCTCTACGCGGATTGCTCTTGGCGTCTCTGACCGTGGTCGGTGACCTCGGGCTAGCATACCGTCAAATCTTGTGTAGGCGGCCTCTCACAAGTCCGGAAGTGTTGTGGCGGTTGCAAATGCCCGGCACGCGTCTCCGGGGTGTGCCCCCCCCTCACGGACGGCGCCGCCGGCACTGGAGGGGGAAAGCAGACGCGTCGGGTCTACACGGAGTGGATGTAGCTGTGGGTTTGGCCCAGATGTTGCTCCCGGGTGTCCCTATGGGCCGAACTGACACAACCGGGTGGAGAGGTCCACTGGTCAAAACCCGTCCGTGGGAAGTCAAAGGGGTATATCTCGTGGTCAACCGCTCCAGGGTTAGGCGGGACGGGGGCCCTGGAGGGTAGCAATGCCACCGGAGCGTCGCACCGGCCCCTCATACATGCAGGGTGGTGTGGTGGCATGTCCGAAGAGGCAACACGCGTCTCCGCCTAACCCTGTAGCATTTGACCATGGGATCTAGCCTTTTAACTTTGCACGGACGGGTACCCCCCCCACGGCCCCCGTCCCGCCTAACCTTGTGGCGTTTGACCACGGGATCTAGCCCTTTGACTTTGCACGGACGGTTTTTGACCAGTGGAACTATCCACCCGGTCGTGTTAGGTCAGCCCATCTGAACACTTTAGAGCAACATACGGGCCAAACCCACGGTAAGGTCCCTCCGTGTAGACACGACGCGTCTGCTTCCCCCTTGGTGCCGGGCGGCTGGCCGTCCGTGTGAGGGGGCACAACCCGAGACGCGTGCGCCTCTAATTTGGACATGGCACCACACCACCCCGCATGTATGAGGGCGGTGTGGCCTTTCGGTGGTATTGCTATCCCCCACGGCCCCCGTCTCGCCTCTTCAGACATGGCACCACACCACCCCGCATGTATGAGGGCCCGGTTAGACGGGACGGTGTACCTAGGGGGTAGCAATGCCGCTAGGTGTTGCTTTGGGCCCTCCTACGGTTGTGGAAGCGTGGTGGCTAGCGCAGGCACCCGGCACGCAGCTCCGGGGTGTGCCCCCCATCTCGGCGTCGCTGTGGGGCACGACGCGGTGGCAGCAAGTCCGTGAGGGGGGCAATCGATATACCATCTGGGTATGTTTTTTTTGTTAGATAAGGCACATTTATGTTGTGAAAAAAACAGGGAAAAGTAAATAAAAAAATAAAAAAATAAGAAAAAAATAGAGATATGCCTTGCCGTCGGCATACCTGCGCACACGGCCACGGATCAATGACGTGCCCAAGGGCGCGGATCAATGACGTGGCAACATCCATGGGCCATACCTATGCCGACGCGGGCCGTCGGCATAGATTTGCCACCCCACGGATCGATGGCGTGGCGTCTATGCCCGACGGCCGTTAGCCCGTCGGCGTAGAATTGACGCCGTCAAAATGCCATCCCGTCCGGTAGCCGGGCCCACGAGCTATGCCGACGGCCTCGGCTATGCCGGCGGCCACCGTGAGGCATATTTCTATCGACGCCGACGGCTAAGATTTGCCGGCGGGGCCGTCGGCATAGATTGATATTACGCCGACGGCTTTTATATGCCGACGGCCTGGGCTGGGCCTTCGGGATAGGCCTATCTATGCCGACGGGGGCCGTCGGCATAGGTTCGGCCGTCGGCATCGCCAGTTATTCTGATAGTGTTGATGCATTGTACCATTTACAGCAGATTCTCAGAATGCTGTCTAAATGAGACTCAACCTCTTAAACCAGCTCAAGTGCTCTATTCAACTCAAAACAAAGTACAAGAGACATTTGAAGGTGGCTTTTATGGACGCGTACTACCACAATGTGCATTTGGAGTACGTGTTGAAAGGTAAAGTTCTTGGAATCTTTATATCTTACAACCGAGATCATCCCCCCCTCCAGCTGCAAATTTACGCTCGTGTATCATGCTGTCTAGGTGTTATCAGATCTTAGCATTACCCCAACCTTTACTTGCAAGTGTTCACTAGGTGTATTACTTGCCAGCTAACTTCTTTAAAATTAATCTACTTTGAATGTTAAAGCCAGTTGAATTTGGATGCTTTTGTGATGATTCACCTCATGTGTCTTAAAAGTATTTGCAAAAAGAGAAAAGAAGAAAGATATAGTTTTTTGTTTTCCGGATAAGAACAAAGATAGTTGATACGAGATCGTGCTTGCAATTCTTTATGATGTCTTGCATTTCATATGCATGGTAGTCTTCAACTATTCATTGACTTTGGTTACATTTTGAGGCATCAGTTTGATGAATTATCATTTAGCATGTCTAGCTCTGCATATTAGTAGAGTTTGTACTAACATTACCAAACTATACTTAAGAAAACCACACTGCTTCCTTGATATTTGGACAATTACCTCTGCCTTTCCCTGCCATGTTATAATTAGCAAACCACAACCACTTTTCAAGTACTCAACTCCACATAATGTTATGCAGCACATATTTGATTCTAATATGTTCCTCCTTCGGTCTTACAGGTTGCTATTTGCCTTGAGCGCAATCATATGCGCTGGATTGAAGCTGCTTGAAGCACGTTTGAGTTTGAAGGAAGCTGATGTCTGTCCTGCCAAGGTATGTCCGTAAATATATTTTTGACATTTTTTGTATCAGCACAACTGAAATTTTAATCTCTTCAGTTGTTCCAAAATTCAGTGTTTCAGTACAGTAAAGATGAGAAACCCATGAGTTCTCCATTGACAAGGATGTGATAAACTTTTAAAAGGTGGAAAAGCAAGCTGAAGGTATGTGCACTCCTCATGGCTGTTCTTATCTCTTTTTTTTCTTAACGTTATTGCCTCAAGTTGTTTGCCTGTTGGATAGTGGAATTCCACAATTTATGTCACAGTTAAAACACTTGGAGAGGGATTTGTAACTGAATGTTAGACTCAACAGTAGATAAACGAGTTAACTGAGCACTGCAGTATCGATTATCATGCATGTTTTATGAGCTTTTGAGAAGGGTGACAGATATCATTTGTATGATCCAAAGCTAGATAATTTTGTTCTCTTTGTCTAGCTTCGTACTTCGGAGATGTACCCGCTTACAGCCAAGGACCTCTTCAGAGTATTACATAAGTAGACCATGTTGATGCACTTTGAGTAAAACAATGAGTCATCAGAGTTATGATGTAATTCTGTGAACACCCTTTTTATGTGAGAAATGCATCGTCTGAATTTTTAAGCTTAAACCTCATATGGGAGGATAGTTGTGATTTCCAAATGTTCTGATTTTCGTCATGAGAAATGGCACGGGCTGAATTTGGCAACTGTTTTGAGGAAGGAGGTCAATAGTGTTCCCATAGTCTTTATGATTCAGCCTTAGCTTTACAACTTTGTAATTTAACTCTCGAAGGTACTGCAAGAAAAGCCGTCTGCCGCCTCATCTCAGAATTCTGTTTTGCTTGCTAGTTAGTGGTACGAGCTTCAGTTATGTGTGGTTTGCGTATTCGATTGATGAACCGATCAAAGTAAATATCTCAGTAACATCCAGCTGTTTGGCGCGGGCTGCCGCTGAGCCGTCTCCTTTTTGGTTTTATTGAATGGATATACATGGACGCAAAAAAAAAGAATGGATATACATACATGTCCGGAAATGCAATCCGGTTCCCGCCTGTGGAAAATAATTTTTGAACGCCAAAAAGTTCCCAACAAAATTTTTATGTGTTATACACATCCGAAATGTTATCCCAAAATGTCACACCAATTTTTTTTTACCGATGAAACGCCGCTGCTTTGTTTCGCATGAAAATTGTCAAGTATACTTGCGACACTAACACGAACATCTATAAAAAAACAGATTTTTTTTAATTTTATTTTTTTTCTATTTTACTGTTTATCCGGGTGCGTTTTGCACCTGGGAGCCAAAACGCCCCATACATGTTGTATGTTTTAATGAGCCAAAACACCATCTTGTATCCTCAACTGCACATGTACCATCAGGCAGACTGCATGTTTTTTGGGATCTCTCTCTTTGTTGGTTCACTTGTCAAAAACAGGAGAAAATTGAGAATGACGACTCCGGTTACAAGATGGTGTGGATTCAAGGACATAGAAAGGAAGGGTTGCATTGACGCGAACGAGTGAAAGAGAGACTATATGTGCATCGACATGAAAGAGTGACATTCGGTACAAGGGATGCCTTAATCCCACAAGAAAGCGAAGGTGCAAATGTCAACTATCATATTTTAGTTTTATGCTTTGCTAATAGGGCTGCAAGCAAAGCTCGAGGCTCGCAAGCCGCTCGAGATCGACTCGTATTTTGGCTCGATTCGAAAAGAAATGAGCTGAGTATGAACATTTTATATGGCTCGATTGAGAAATAAGCTGATCTTGAGCCAACACTGGCTCGCTCGATAGCCCGAGATCATATAATTATATTACATAATTTGATATGTATTAAAGATAAATGGCATAATTTATTACCATATAGATAGTCAAAAAAAATATTACCATACACGTTGTGTATGATTTTCCTCCATTTTACCTACTACCAAACATGGAAACTTAATTAACTGTGTAGAAGCCCCACTATGTTATGTGATCACCATGTATTTATATCATGTTATTTTGGCAAAATTTTGAGACCAGACGCACCTTCATTTTTTTTCTCTTGCTACTAGTTCTTCGATGATCTCTTCTATTAAGTACAAGTCTTCGGTCAGAGAGAATGTGTTAAATTATATAATGGTTTTTATGTTGTGTTGTGGCCTATCTAATTTTAAAATTTGTTAACATATTTAATAAATATCAACTTATTTAGGTTGAATGAAAAACTAGCTCGAGATCAACTCGAGATCGTTACAAGCTGAGCACAAGCCACTTTCTACAGCTTAACATCGAGCTTTGCTTGGTTTGAGCTCGCTCGAATTTTTGTGTAAGTTGAGCTGAGCCTAATCCAACTCGCTCAAACCCTAGATGAGGTATAGGCTCATATATATTTATATATAGTCTACAACTCAAATAGAAGGTCAAAATAGTCTATCATGAAGATGCCTTTACTGCCTTATCTTTTTTGCTTATTTTTTTCATGATTTTACTGTTCACTCGGAGTACCCAAGCCCAGGCTTAGAGATGAATTATTGGAAGATCTTCCATCATTTGCTTTTCTCTCTAAGGGTTGCGTCTATACAAGGCACACCACACTCAATCAGATTGTCTGTATAGCATTTCATCATTAATAAAGAAGACCACCCGGAAAAAAAATCATTATAGAAGACCGTTTCATTCCCTCAAAAACAATGGAAGATTGTTCCATCGTCATTTGCTTTCCCCTCTAAGCAATATAACATTCCAACTTTTAATATTTGACATGTCGAAAGGTTTTATATGGCATGCAATATATAGAGTAAATTTATATATCTATACCTAATAATAAATAGGCTATCGCTTCTGGCAGTAGGTCATAAAAATTGCTTTCAAAGTTACAAAATATTACCCACCAAAGCCACTAACTGATAAAAAATGTTTCACACAAGGGAATCCCCACATGGGCCGGCCCATGTATTAGGGACCACCTATACTGTACTCTGCGTGCTGAGAAAAGTCGCAGCGCGCCCGTTTGGGCAGGCCCATGTACTGGCGGCCTGTTTTCCAAATTTATTTTTTATTTTTATTTACATTTTTAGTTTTTTATATTTAAATAATTTTCGAATTCATAAAACAAACAAATAATGAGAATTTTTAGATAAAATATTTAATAAGTCATAAAATATTTGTAGATTTAAAAAATGTTCGCGATTTTGTAAAAGAATGTTTGCTTATTCAAACAATGTTTGAAATTTTGAAAACAAATGTTTGAGAAATAAAAAAATATTCATGATTTATTAAAAAATGTTAATGAAATTAAAAAAACGTGAATTCAAAAACTGTTCATGAATGTAAAAATATCCCAACAAATCAAAAATTGTTCGTGACTTAGAAAATTGTTTATTCATTCATAAAATGTTCGCTTATTCAGAAAATGATCATGCATTTAAAGCAATTGTTAAATCATAATAATATTCGTGAATTTAAAAAATTGTTCCAAAAATTTCCAAAAAAGTGTTGGTCCATTCTAGAAATGTTTGCCGATTCAATAAAATTGTTTAAAAAAAAGTTCACAATTTTAATAAAAGTGTTTGCAAATAGTATAAAATGTTCACAATTTTTGTAAAATTGTTTATGAATTTGGAAAATGTTCTCGATTTAAAATGTGTGCACAATTTTGAAAAAAAAGTTCATGATTTTAATTTTTTTCATGATTTTACGCAATTAAGAGTGATAGTGTATCTCGATGATGCAACAAAATGTGATTATGGCCATTGGTGATTATGATTTCTTTTTCCATTGCAACGCACGATCCCTTCTGCTAGTAATAATAATAACATAAGTAAATACACTGCATATTCATAGAGCGTCATCATGCTAGCATATATTTCATTCAAGTGTTTTTCTACAGGGAGTTTCCTATACTGGCACACCTCCTCCCCAAGAAAAGTCTTCTTCCTCTTCCCTGCCGATGCTGCCGCCGATCTGCCCCACCACCGATGGCCTTTGGGTCGTGGAGGTGCGGAGGATCTCAGCCCCCCGCCGGCGGGAAGGGATCATGTTCTCGTTTTTGTTAGGTTAATCGTCTTGGTTAGGGTTGTGTGACGGTGGCGATGTCCCTCGGTAGGAATAATGTCTTCCACGTCCTATCCCCGCGTCGATGGTGCGAATAGCGTCATCGACGGATGTGTGAAGGTGTGTCTCCGTTGGATCTCACGAGATTCAGTCGGTGCTGGTCTTTGGTGGATCCATTTGGATTCAATTCGCCTTCGTTCGCATGGTTACAGGTTTGATATTTCCGATCTACAACTCTATTCATCGATGAAGGTTCTTTGCTTTCTCTTTGTCTTTGGTCGCTGGAGCCTTAGCGACGACTTTCCATTGTCTACTAAACAAGGTTTGCATTTCCGATGAGGAGGCTCCATGGCAATGGTAGCGCTTTCATTGCTTCCAAGTCTTTGTAGCAGCTTCTTTAGGTGATCCATGGACCTGATTGTAATTTTTATTACCTTTAATTTCTATATACGGAGTTTCCACCAGATATTTCATCGAGCAGCATCCCGAAATATCTTCTCTTTCCGGAAGTAGTCCCAGCACACTTTTCTCCCCAGCGCCACGTGGACGCCTCCCGCGTACGCCTACGCGGCTTCCTTCCGTGCCGCACCCGCACATAAAACAAATCAGAAAAGGGGAAAGCGGGTCGGAAGGGGGAGAAAGGTAAGCGCCGCGCACCGCAATCGGAACGGAAATCCCCCGCGCCGCACGCCGAATCCGTCGCCGGAATCCATCGACCGATCCGGCCGGCCAGCCGGCGAGAGCAGCAGGGAAGCGGCGGAGATGGTGAGCGCCTTCTTCCTCTTCTGCGGGTGCGTGGAGCAGGCCAACGTGGCGGTGGTCGAGAAGTGGGGCCGCTTCCTCCGCCTCGCCGAGCCGGGCCTCCACTTCTTCAACCCCTTCGCCGGCGAGCTCGTCGCCGGCACCCTCTCCACCCGCGTCCAGTCGCTCGACGTCAAGGTCGAGACCAAGACCAAGGTTCGCCTCCTTCTCTCCCCCCCTTGGCTTCCTTACTGCCACGTCACGATTGCTCTGCTCTGCTCTGTTCCCCCCGGATTGATGGATGGCGGCCTACCCTAGATCGATCGATCGCCGTTGTCACTCGCCGGCGCTAGATTCGCGATTAGTACTGACTGACTGCTATAAGAGAAGCAGATGCAGTTGCTCCTGCTGGGATGGTTGCCCAACTCTCTGCAGCCTTGGGAAGGTTGTTGCCATGAGTTGAAACGCCCCTGGCGAAGCCTGCAAAATTCGCCAAATTAAGAACTCTCTGCGCCCGGGGCCCATCCCTGCCCCTGTGTCTGGTC
This sequence comes from Aegilops bicornis, assembly GCA_021605145.1. Classification (NCBI taxonomy): domain Eukaryota; kingdom Viridiplantae; phylum Streptophyta; class Magnoliopsida; order Poales; family Poaceae; genus Aegilops; species Aegilops bicornis. Next base: position 64,655,823 of record CM038675.1, on the reverse strand, counting down.
CTGTAGAGCGACCCTATCAATAATGTCATGTTACTAGTTTCTATTCAGTAGACACATAATAATCGTATGTGTTTGCGGGTTGCAATCCCCTTGTAAGCTAGTGGGAAATTTTGTTTTGCCGTTCCAAACCAGTTCTGGGTTGTCCTTTGGGAGGTGCTTGGTAGTTCAAAGATCAAATCATTGTCGTGTTACAATGAGATCGCTACACGCAGGGATGCTAGCTATGGCCGCTCAAGTATCTCCGAATGTGAAAAAATATAATAGTGTTACACAGTGGGATGATGTTAATATTGGCAGAGAAATTATGTGTGACAGTGGGAGAACATTGCTTGCACAACGTTGGGTCATCTGCAACTGAATTGGGTTTATAGCTGGCGCAAACCTGCCTTTTTATCTAATTTTTCTTCTGATGGCAGATGTTTGGAAGCTTGGCCATAATAACCCAATCGTTCACACATTCAGAGTTTCTGACCATATGATGGATAGGCTATAGTAGTTAAAAATCAAAGGGAAATATGTGTCATTGAAGGGCCATTGTCATAACATCGATGGCTTTGCTTGTTTCTATACTTGCTGAAACAACCGATGATCTCTTTTTCCCCTGCAGGATAATGTGTTTGTTCAGCTGATCTGTACAATTCAATACCGGGTTGTAAAGGAGAATGCAGATGATGCATTCTACGAGTTGCAGAATCCCCAACAGCAAATTCAGTCCTATGTCTTTGATGGTAAATATTCATATCTTGCTGTGCCGTTTATACTGTTTTTTCAAAGCCTAAGCTGGTGGCTGGTGTTCTTTTTCTGGAAAATAGTGGTTCGAGCCATAGTTCCAAGAATGGAGCTGGACAGTCTTTTTGAGCAAAAGAATGATGTCGCAAAGGCTGTACTTGAGGAGCTTGAAAAGGTAACTCCATTAACCTATTTTTTTTGTTACATATATTACATACTGCCATGACACATTGTTACATGTATTTAAATCATTCCGCTGGATTGGTCAACAATTTATTTTATTCAGTTTTCTTTGCCCCAATGTGTACCATTACAATGGATTTTGGTCAAAAATGCTATTCTGATGCCCACAGATGTTACTACATCTTTTGTGAAAATTGGATTTATGGTTGACTTAGGGGCTGTTTGGTTCCTAGCCACACTTTGTCACAACTAGCCTTAGGCAAGTTTGACCAAGTTAGGTAGGTGTTTGGTTCTAGCCACACCTAAGGCAACAATTTTTTTTATGAGCAGTTAACCCCACATGTCATAGACATAAAAAGTGTGGCAAGATTCCCTTAGGCAAGCCAAAGTGTGGCTAACAATTTGAGCAACTCAACTAAGGCAAGTGTGGCAAAAATCATGTGGCAATATATGGCAATGATAGTCACAATCCAAACAGCCCCTTAATACCACTAAAATAGTTCAGTTAAACTTATGTCACTGCTCAGGCAAGTAGTACATAGTTATCAAATTATAAGCACCATATTTGTTTCTTCCTTGGATGATTGGTTTTAATTTCTGAGAAAACCGTATTCTTGTCTGATTTGTACAATGCTATCTGTTGCTTACCCTTATTTTTATTGCTGGTGGGTAATGCCTGTTTGTCCCCTAAAAGAACCGTTTCCCTCTGCAGTATCCACAACGCTTTGTTGTTTCTTCTTATTACACCATCTCTCGAGAAAGTGATCCTGTGTTATGTCATCATCTTCTTCTTGGATTGGTCTGCTGAGTACTGCTTTTTTCTGTCTTGCATGGAAACTTGTTAAGGGCCTGTTTGGTTCCAATAAGGGCCTGTTTGGTTCCAATAAGTCACCTGACTTATAAGTCAGGTGACTTAAAATCAGTGACTTATAAGTCACGCCTGTTTGGTTGTCATCTGACTTATAAGTCACCTGACCACACCTTCTCATCTTGTTTTTTAATGTAAAGGTGATGGGACCCACGTAAAAAGGGGTGACTTATAAGTTTTAAGTTGGGGTGGAGCAGCTTATGACTTATAAGTTGGGGTGACTTATAAGTTGGGTCCGTTTGGCAAAATAAGTCACTTTTTGCACTTTTCGACTTATAAGTTGGTGACTTATTTGGAACCAAACAGGGCCTAACTTGATGAATCCTACCTCTGTTTGTCCAGGTGATGTCAGATTATGGTTACAGCATTGAGCACATTCTCATGGTTGACATCATCCCTGATGCTGCTGTCCGCAGAGCAATGAACGACATAAATGCAGGTATAATGCTGTTTTGAGCAGTAGTGTATGTGTATCCGGAGTCCTGTTTTCAGGTTGTACAGCCTAGGAAATGTTTATTACATGCTGGATTGTCTTCAAAACTTATCTCCGCTCTTACCCAACTCTTAAATTGCTGTCTTCTCTTCTCATGCTTCATATGGTTGTTCTCTAATAGAGTACACTTGTTTAGGCTCTAAACAGTTCTGTTTATATGCATGTGTGCTCACTTTAGCCTGTCAACCCCTGTCACAGCCCAACGGCTCCAGCTTGCGAGCGTCTACAAAGGAGAAGCGGAGAAGATCCATCTGGTGAAGAAGGCGGAAGGGGAGGCCGAGGCCAAGTACCTGTCGGGGGTCGGCATCGCCAAGCAGAGGCAGGCCATCACGGATGGCCTGCGGGAGAACATCCTCAACTTTTCGCACTCGGTGTCGGGCACGAGCGCCAAGGAGGTGATGGACCTGATCATGGTCACCCAGTACTTCGACACCATCAAGGAGCTCGGGGACAACTCGAAGACCACCACGGTGTTCATCCCCCACGGCCCGGGCCACGTCAAGGACATCGGCGACCAGATCCGCACCGGCATGATGGAGGCGTCGAGCAGCGGCCTGTAGGCCCACGGCCGTCTGCCACGTGTATGGTTTGGCTGGATGGGTTTTCTGCATGAGGCGGGGAGAGTCGACCTGTTTATATATATTGTTAGAATTATAGTAGACTACTTATTTATTTGTTTTTAGTGTGTAATAATACGGGCGCAGGGACTTGGTTGTGCATGAAGATTGTCGAATTCTGGTATTATATAATCGTAAAATGGGGAACATTTTGTGTTAGAATTTACGTTGGGTTTACTTCTTGTTTGATATGTGATGGGAACTTTTCCGCTCCAATTTATTTGAAGTTCTAGCTCTGCGCTAATTTTGCAAGTGGAGTAGATAAGATGACTCCTCGGGGTTTCCGGTTTTTTATTTGCAAATTACAAATCCACTATATACATTTACAAAAATTACATACAAACAAAATTATGGTGCAATAAAATTATCTATTTATTTATTTTTGTTTATACTACAGTAATTTGCACAGTGGTTGCTACAGTAACTCTGACATCCCTTCTTCGCTAGCTATAGGTGCGAGGAGCGGTGCGGACTCTACTGCATGATAAATGGTAATTGTTCTATATCAGGCGTCAGATAGATGATGATACAGGATACTCCCACGTCGACCTAAATGGACTGGAAGTGTTGTGGCCCTATTATGTTGTTCTAATTTTTGTGCAAAAATATATATTAACAAAAAAAATATCTGGAAAATATATTTCATACAAAATATACTGTTAAAATAAATTTAATGTATAAAAAGGACTTCAGAAAAACATATGTTTTAATAATGTTCACTTTATGTCTAAACAAATATTCACCTTATATTTAAAAAATGTTCAGTTTGTGTTTAATAAATGTTCAACGTGTATTAAGAAGTCTTCACCATATATATAAAGAAAATTTCAGTTTGTGCTTAAGAATGATCAGTGTGTATTTAGAAAATGTTAACCATATATATAAGAAATGTTTCCCATATATTTTAAAAAGATGTTCATCATATATTACAAAAATGTTCAGCTTACATTGAAAAATAGTTCACCGCATTTTGAAAAATATTATGTGTAGGAAATAGTAGATTTATAAATGAAAAGAAAAGGCAAACAAAAAAAGTAAAGAAAAGAAAAACGAGCAAAAAAGTGAAAACAAGAAACTGAAGAAAACCGTGCACGGAACCTTCTAGAATCCTCATAATACCGGATGGGGGAGTATCTAAACAAAAACGGATGGGGAGTACCTAAAGAAAACCCGAACAATAAAAAAACACAAACAGAAAAATAAAACGCAACGAACGAAGCAGTACGAAACCTGTTACTGGGCCTAGCCAACTCGAGTCCGAGGCACGCACCGAATATGGGCCTGGGAAGAATTCGAGACCGCGCGTGGAGGAGTTTTGGCCTGGCCAGATAAAACGCGACAGCCCAACAACGTCGTCAAAACCAGCGCCCTGACCCAAGCCCTCGAGCATCGCCGTCGCAGGCGCCGCCTACCTCGTCTCCGGTGACGGGCTGCCACCTCCATCGTATAATTATATTCCCTCGCCGCCAGATCGCCGGCCACCCTGTCCCCCTCACCCTCCCTCTCGGCTCGGGTCTAGGCAGATCTACCTTCCCTGCGCGCCATCTCCGCCGATTTCGGCACGCCGCCCGCCGTGGATCCGAGGCTAGGCTGGAGCTGAACCGAACCGAACCGAAGCTCACTCTTCAATGCCGGGCTAGGTTTCTCTGTGGTCTGAAAGAAAAAAAGTAGGTAGCCATGCCTCATGTATCCCTGTATTTTGGAAATTTTATTGCGAAACATCCTGCGCCCCCATCTTTAGAACGGGGAGCTGCATCTTATTTTTTTTAGAAAAGGAAGATGACCCCCGGCCTCTGTATCTGGAAGATGTATACGGCCACTTTATTGATTATTCTCGAGGACTTTACAAAGTATTACAACAATGTGCCTGAATCCACCATCTCGGCAGCATATGCCACTACTCCTATCCAAAATGATGAAGGGTGCTAGTTGGGCCACTACCCGAACCACTCACCTAAGCCTAACATCAAAAGCCGGAAGCCGAAACTCATTTGGAAGCCCCAGCCGAGTCACGTACCGGGTCTGGGGCACAATCCGGTCAGACGCACTCGTGTGTCGTTGCCGCCATCTTCCACAGGTCCGTCTTCAGATCATATTGAGGCTTCTACCTTGTCTAGCCACTCTGCCATCACCGTCACCATGACGCCGGACAAGAACCTCCTCTGCGCGAGTCCATCTCCGTGCATCGGACGCCGAGCCTCCACAAAGCACCATCTGCCGATATCCGCCGCCATCTATGTGTGAGATGAAGCACCGCTCCACCATCCCCCACCAAAGACTTACTCCAAAACGATGCCCCGGAGGGAAAGCGATAAACGCCATCATCGTCCGATCCGGAAGACCCAGATCTAGGGTTTCCGTAGCATCCCGAGCCCGATGACGCAGATCGCAATGACGATGCCTCGACAAGGAACGACATCTAAGACGCCGCCATCGTCCGCCATGACCGTAGTCGGCGCGATTTTCATCGGCGATTGCTCCACCAGACGCGTGCGCCGCCGACATCGCTGGTCCCTTCAACCGGAGCAAACTCCAAAACAATACCCTAAAGAGGGACTACGACGCAAAAGCGCCGCCATCGTTCGATCCCAAGGAGATCTAGGGTTTTCCCCGGAGTTGCCCGTACCGCTGGCGAGACCGGACAATGGTAGAATCCGTGGATACGCCCGGCTGCCGACGAGTCGCACCCACCACCGTGCCGACGGCAGACCAGCGATCAAGGCCCACGCATGGGCATAGATCCGGCCGCGCCGCCGCGAACCAATCCGGTCACGCAGCCGCTGTCCTTGGCGGCCGCGACGCACCAGATCACGAGACCTCCTGCCACGGGGAAGCGAGGTCGCTGATGCGCCGCCATCCACAGCCTACCGCGCGGCCGATCTGCCGCCGCCTCGAACCGCCGGCGTGCGCTGCGCTGTGGTGCACCACACCTCCGAGCAGCCACGTCCGCCCGTGAAGAACTGCTGCATGATGAGGCAAAGGGGGCCCCGCCGCCGCCGGCGCCGGCTGGTTACCGCCCGTCGCGCTGTGGCGAGGGAAGGGACGGGAGACGGGAAGCCTGCCGGCGGGGATTTGGGGGCGCCTCCCGGTCGCCTCGCGGGGGCGACTCGAGAGGGCAGTTTTTTGAGTATCTCAGGCACAAACACTTTTAAATAGCACGGGGAGCTGCATGTGCCAATTGTAGAAGGAATAAAGGGCAGAGTAGAATGAAATGATCTCGATTGGTCTGTCATGTCTCATGTACGCCTTCTGCAGAGGACTGGGGCTTGTCGCCATGGGCCTTGGGCTGGCCTGACTTGATGCACTGGAGTATTTAGGAGCGAGGAGCTGCACCGAGAGGACCATCGATCAGAAATGCATTAGGCTGATGCCTTCTCCTTCCTCCAGTTCTTCTGTTCCCCATCTAGTTCTTTGCTGCTCCTACTCCAAACTCTGATTCTTCTAATACTCATCCCCAATCTCTGTTGAATTTCGGGTGTATCGTCGTGTTCTCGGTCCAATCATAGCCTGGGACATGACATGGTCTATTTTTTTCCTAACTTGTTATATGTTGTTCCTTTCCTGTACATAGGTTGTTGAAGGGAGACGGGGCTCTTCAGGACACTTGATGGCAGAAGCACCAGCATCAGCATCCAGAGCTGGCCCTGAAGGCGACCGAAGCCGGGGCGGTGGTGGCCGGGATGTTTCCTCTTGGCGTCGTCTGATGAGGAAATCGGAGCCTGATTCCGTGGCATGGAAAAGGAGCAGACGTAACACATGTTCTGAGGATCAGGTGCCAATGCAGAAGGTTATCGAGCACGGTAGTAGTGCAGATGCAAGTGCTTCAAGTGGTGAGCATGGTGAGGAGAAAATGCCCCATGGGGGTGCTTCGAAGCTGTCGCCTTCGCTTCCTGCTCGGAAGCTGAATGCAAACCAGTTAGCTGCAGAGGTTCTCCGCCTTTGGATGAAAGGCAAGCATGAAGAAGCTGACCAGCTTTCAGTAAGTGCTATGACAGTACGACTGCTGTTGCTGTGTGTTGAGAGGAGTTCTTCTTCTTCTTCTTCTCTTCTTTGTGCAAGAGCAAGATCACATGACCTCTTAACTGCTGAGCGCCCTCGGGACACCACTAGTTCCCTGCAAAAAAAGAAGAACACGTACGCATATTTTAGTCACTCTGAAATACAGTAGTATACAACCGATGCTAAATTTAAAGATAGTTCATGTACTGCCGTGTGCAGATATTGTTATATCTCATTGCTTTGCTACTGTATATGCTTTTATAGTTTATCTGCCTTCTTAACGTACTGCAGGCATACTGTAAAGCATCCGATAGCTGCTGAAAACAGGAAAGGAGAAGAAGATGCTGACCTGCATGCTGCAAATATGATTATTCAGAACAAACATTACAACGTGTCTAGATGCGTCGAGGATGAGTATGATGATTTGGGTGATGCTCCCAGAAGAAAGAGTAAAGATACAGACGAGAAGGAGAAGAGCACCCATAGGCACATCTTAACCCAGAAAGAGCGCTGTTTGTACTGTCTCGAGAACCCATCCAGGCCAAAGCATTTGGTTGTTGCTGTAGGAAACTTCACTCACCTGATGCTGCCTCAGTTTGAGCCTGTTGTTCCAGGGCACTGTCTTATTCTTCTGTTGCAGGTATTTCGCGCCGTGCTTCGATGAGAACCTAGTCACGGCTGATCTGAATTCCAATCATTTTTACTGATTCTTTGATTTTTGTGGTTGCAGCACGAGTCTGCAATTAGAGCAACTGACAGCGGGGTTTGGGAGGAGATTCGCAACTTCAAAAAGTGCCTCCTGAAGATGTTCGCGCAGCAGGGCAAGGATGTGATTTTCCTGGAGACCGTTGTAGGCTTGGCCAAGCAACGGAGGCATTGCATGATCGAATGCATCCCTGTCCCCTGCGAAGTTTCACACAAAGCGCCCATGTACTTCGAAAAGGTAGGTTAGTGTGTACTGCTGTCTGCATGACCAGAGCCATTCCTTGTCGTGTCTCCTGTGCTTGAGGTTCTAATGAAAGCCGTTCTGTTTTCTTCAGGCGATCGATGAAGCCGAAGAAGAATGGTCCCAGCATGAGTCAAAGAAGCTCATCCCGACGAGCGGTGACCTGAGGGAAGTCATCCCGGAGAACTTTGCCTACTTCCATGTGGAGTTTGGGCTGGACCATGAGTTTGTCCACGTGATAGACGACGAGAGCAAATTCAGTGCTGGTTTTGGACTGGATGTCATCAGACGTGTGCTCCGCTTGCCAGCGCAGGGCATGGACCGGCATCCAAGACGTGTGCCCATGGATGATGAGAATCGAGCAGTCCCGGCTTCATGGAGGACTGGGGGCCTTTTGACTGGACAAAGCAACTCGACTAGATGTAAATAGTTTCAGGGGCAGTTGGAAGATGCGCAAAGTAACAGTTTTCTAGGAAAGATTGCGCTGTTGTTCCACATCTTGTGGAGTATTTATGTATGGTTTTCTTGCAAAAGTTGGAAATTTCACAGGGTACGGTTGAGAATTTGATGTTTCTGTTAGGCTTCTAGTTGAAAGCAAATATCTGGTATTTGAGCCCGTATGTATATCATGTTCATCATCATGGATGATCATTCAAACTATATGAACGAAATAAAAAGGAGATAAGGTTTTCCATAGCAGTTGATGAAATAAAAAGGAGATAAGGTTTTCTGAGAGAATGGGCCAGAAATGAGAGTGGAATTTATAAACAGAAAAAAGAATGTCTAACTCAACTCATTGAGGCACTAGATGTAAAGGCTGAAACCACTCTCCTTTTTGTTAATGAGCATCGATCTAAGTCTGAGGCTGAGCAAGGCCTACGTGCTCTCCTGAGGGAGGAGGAGCTCAAGTGGGCATTGTGTGCGAAAACGCTTAAGGTTGTCCAAGGGGATGACAACACACAGTTCTTCCATATGGTTGCAAATGGTAAACATAGGAAGAAGAAGATTATACAACTTGAACAGGACGAGTGTATAGTGGGGCATGAAAATCTGAAAGCGTATATTCCCAACTATTATAAAAACCTATTTGGACCCCCAATACATCTGCGGTGTCTCTTGATGAGTCTGTTATTGATGATATCCCTCAATTACAGGCAGCAGAGAATGATGTTCTCTCTGCACCGTTTACTGAAAAAGAAATTCATCTGGCCATAACCCAAATGAAGCCGAATAAAGCACCGGGACCAGATGGGTTTCCAGCTGAATTCTATAAGAAATGTTGGCATATCATTAAAGATGATCTTATGCCTATGTTTCACAATTTTTTCGAGGGCCATTTGGAGTTATTTCACCTCAACTTTGGTACGATAACGTTGTTACCTAAGAAGAATGAGGCGGTTCGGATCGAACAATTCCGACCCATTTGCCTGCTGAATGTGAGTTTTAAAATTTTCACAAAGGTAGGAACCAATAGATTGACACAAATTGCTCACTCAGTGGTTCAACCTAGTCAGACAGCTTTTATGCCGGGACGACGCATACTAGAAGGAGTGGTCGTCTTACATGAAACACTCCATGAGATTCACTCGAAGAAACTAGACGGGGTTATCTTCAAAGTGGATTTCGAGAAGGCTTATGATAAAGTCATGAAAGTGCGTTATATCGACTAGAGGGGGGTGAATAGGCGATTTTTATGAATTCTTCAGTGAGGAATTTGCCGGTGAGGAAATTCCTTAGCGAAGAACTACTTGCAGCGGAATAAGTACTCAGAAGTAAGCATAACAGAATACAGGCATGGTCATCATGATGAAATGAAGACAATCACAGAGTACAGAAAGCGTAATCACAGGATAACACAAGATGAAGACAAACAGACTGAAGAAATTGAACTGAGGAAATTGAGAAAGTATTCAGTCAAAGTCTTCAAACACATATATGAACAAACACTTAATACAGTAATGAGGAAATGAATGAGTTGAGGAAATAGAACCAATAAGGTTGGTGAATACAATGATTTGGTAGACCAGTTCCAACTGCTGTCTTAGTTGTACGTCTGGTTGGAGCGGCTGAGTATTTAAACTCGAGGACACACAGTCCCGGACACCCAGTCGCTGAGCACGCAGCTCAGGACACCAAGTCCTCACCGTATTCTCCTTGAACTAAGGTCATACAGACCTCGTCCAATCACTCGTGGTAAGTCTTCAGGTGACTTCCAAACCTTCACAGACTCGGTCATTCGGCGATCCACAATTCCTCTTGGATGCTCTAGACCATGACGCCTAACCGTCTGGAAGAAGCACAATCTTCAAAGGTAACAAGCGTCGGATCCACGCATGATCAATCTCTTTAGTGATGCTCAATCACTTTTGGTTTGTAGGGGTTTGGTTTTGGGTTTTCCTCACTCGATGATTTTCGCTCAAAGTCCTCGGAGGATGGGATGCTCTCAAATGACAAGTGTCAGTTTCTCTCGGAGCAGCCAACCAGCTACTGGTTGTAGGGGGGGCTATTTTTAGTCTAGGGAGCAGCCCGACATGATAAGATATAAATGCCCTTCAATAATATGACTGTTAGGTAGATAAGATATTTTGGGACAGCTGGCGCACAGCACATCAACGGTCGGAAATTTGACTCTCAAATTCCTCAGGGCTATCATGTTCCTCACTGTGTAGGCAATTCGCACTGGCGAATTCCTAACTCCTCGGTCGAACAAATTCCTCAAATGACCGGAAGAACTTCATCTCACATCAAGAAATTGACTGAACTGTATAAGATTTCCAAAGGCTTCACTCGAAGGGATTGGTAGGTGTAGGATTTTGGGTTGAGCATCACATGGAAATTTTTCCTTAGTATTTCCTCGATCCTCTTTAACAGTACGGTGTTTCCTATGACTCAAGAAAGAGAAAACGAAACTACGAAAAAAAAGTCTTCACGCTTCATGTTCCTCAAATGAATACCAAGTCTTCAAGGTCACACCAATTTCTTCACTTTCAAAGTCTTCGTAAAGTCTTGAGAATACCAAAGTCTTGAGACGAAGAACTTCATTTTTAGGGTCGACTTTCTCTGTAAATATCAAACTCCTCATAGACTTATAGACCTGTGTACACTCATAAACACATTAGTCCCTTAACCTATAAGTCTTCAATACACCAAAATCACTAAGAGGCACTAGATGCACTTACAAGTCAAATGGCCTTTTCTTCAGCAGGCACTGCGCATGAAGGGTTTTAGTGAAACTCGGAGGAACCAAGTGGATACTCAAGTCCAGAAAGGTAGTGTCGGAATTAAGGTGAACGATGACATCGGTCACTACTTCCAGACGCATAAGGGGTTGCGACAAGGGGATTCCATGTCACCTCTTCTGTTCAATATTGTGGCAGATATGTTGGCCGTCATTATTGGCAGGGCCAAGCAGCATGGCCATGTAGAGGGTCTAGTTCCTCATCTAGTTGATGGAGGGCTGTCCATTCTATAATATGCTGATGACACTATTCTGTTCATGGAACATGATATGGCTAAGGCACGTAACATGAAACTTGTGTTTATTCGAACAATTGTCTGGCTTAAAAATTAATTTTCATAAGAGTGATGTGTTCTGTTTTGGGAAGGCCAAAGACGAGGAACATACATACAAACAATTGTTTGGATGCGAATTAGGTGCCTTACCGTTCAGCTACTTGGGTATTCCAATTCATCATCATAAGCTATCCAATAAAGAATGGAAATGTATTGAAGAACGAATTGAAAAAAAACTCAGTTGCTGGAAGGGCAAGCTGATGTCATACGGAGGTCGGCTAGTTTTGATTAACTCAGTATTGACTAGCATGCCGATGTTTTTACTTTCGTTCTTCGAAATTCTGAAAGGGGTCCGAAAGCGACTTGATTTATTTAGATCTCGCTTCTTTTGGCAATCTGATGAGGCCAAGAGAAAATACCGTCTCGCGCGATGGGATATCGTTTGTCAACCTAAAGACCAAGGGGGCCTCGGTATTGAGAACTTGGAAATGAAGAATAAATGTCTTATGAGCAAATGGTTGTACAGGTTAGAGACAGAGCCGGAGGGCATGTGGTCTCAAATACTGCGCGATAAGTATTTGCACTCGAAAACGCTAGCCCAGGTTACCATCAGACCGACTGATTCGCCGTTCTGGAAGGGACTTATGAGAACGAAGGATATGTTCTTTCGTAGGGTTAAATTCTTGGTTGGCAACGGGATGTCAACAAGATTTTGGAAGGATACGTGGTTAGGAGAGACGCCTATGGCCTTACAATATCCCACCCTCTACAATATTGTGCAACGTAAGGAGGATTACGTAGGTATCGTCCTTCAAACTATTCCCTTGAACATCCAGTTCAGACATACGTTAGTGGCTGAGATGGATAGCTTGGATGCACTTGGTTCGGAGATTGATTGAAGTTCGACTCTCCGACATGCCGAACTCAACACAATGGAAGTTAACTAAAAATGGGATATTTACGGTGAAATCTTTTTATACGGATCTGATTAATTCTGGCCCCCTCTCAAGGTCACTACATATATGGAAGGTTAAGGTTCCTTTGCAGATTAAATTTTTTATGTGGTTTGTCCACAAGCAAGTAATACTCACAAAGGACAACCTTCTTAAGAGGCGATGGGTTGGCAATTCGCGGCGTTGTTTTTGTGCTCAGGATGAGATAATACAACATCTATTCCTTGAATGCCCACTTGCCAAGTTACTTTGGAGAACGATTCATATAGCCTTTAATATCAATCCACCAGTAGATATTGCGTCTTTGTTTGGGACGTGGTTAGCTGGGGTTGAACAGATCACAGCAGCTTGTATTCGGATTAGAATATGTGCGTTATTATGGGATATATGGAACTGCAGAAATGATATGATTTTTAACAGACAACACAACTTAACATTTTTGCAGGTTATCTTCAGAGCTACAGCTTGGATCCGTACGTGGTCCTTACTCACTCCTATGGACTCCAGGAAGCCTTTGGTTACTGGGTGCAACCAATGGGAGATGGTGACTCGGGTTATATTCAACCGGTTCGGATGACGTTCACATAACAGGATAGGAGTATAGAGAGCTTATCCTTATTATTACCGTTTCGGTTGTCTTTGTCCGCTTGTAATTTTCCGGTTTATGTACTTTGTTTTGCTTCGTTTGCGAGCTGTAAGACCTTTACGTTACTTTCTGGATTTATAATAAGAGGGTCACATGCATCATCATGATGCAGAGGCCGGGGGTATACCTCCATTTCCAAAAAATAGCAGTTGATGTGGTATCTGGTATCCATGTCATCCCAGTCATACAAATGCTCAGCTGCTGATTCCAAGGGGCTTACACTCATCCAGGCTCTAAGTTACATTTTAGGCTTTGTTTGGATCGTCGTTTTGTTTCCAGATACGCGTGTAAAAAATACAGACCTCGGGCGGTGGTTTTGTTTCCAGCAGGAAATTATGCAGCGGCCAGTAAAATACAAGTGTAAACAAAACACCCCCGTATTGAAATACAACCATTCCAAGCACGGCCTTAAGAACATAGTCCCACAGGTTTTTCTCCGCCGTGTTTTGTCCTGAAAATGCAGACATTCATCCAGGCTCTAAGTTACATCCATCCAGGTTTTTCTACAGGCTCTAAGTTACATTTCCAAAGTACAGTACATAGAGTTTTCTCCGTGGTGTTTTGTCTTGAAAATGCAGACATTCATAAAAGGAAAAAGTTGACATTCTCAAGGTTTGCAAAGAGTAAAGTGAAGATAGTCTGTTTTACAGTAACAATAATTCAGATCTGCAAAAACAAAAAGAAAATGGAGAAGTGGGGTATCGATCCCCATACCTCTCGCATGCTAAGCGAGCGCTCTACCATCTGAGCTACATCCCCTTACGCCATGCAAGTAATTAACAAACCTTCTTAACTTAACAGATAACGCGTGTCAGTGTTTTTTTTTTGTAATGAGAAGCATATTTTATTAACTAAAGAGAGTTACATCATGCACTAGAAGAGGCAAACTGTTATTAGGTGGATATAAATATGTCATGCTACCTGCCCGAGTAACACTATATTTCTTAGCAAGTTCATCTTTCTCATCTATTGTATCCGACTCTCAAAGACCAGAAAATAGAGGCCGCCCTCACTAGATCTTGAGCTAAGTTGCATGCCCATGTGATCTACTGTATCATCTTACCGTCAAAAAACCAAAAAGTGATCTGTCGCCATTGTTCATAACTTCAATCACCTGTGGGTGCAGTCCCATTCTAAGACGACCCACTTCGTAGGCGCAACATTCAGGTCAATCAATGGTGTGTTCAGCTGCATGCGCTCTCCACGACGATGGAACTCCACAAGCTAGTGACCATCTCTTCTGGTCCTGTCTGCAGCTTCAGCAAAATTGCTGGAGCCTGGAGGTCTATCGATCTCCATCTCATGGATCGGGAAACATTTTTCTCTCTCTAGAATACGCATAAGCATGCGTACCATTTGCATCAAGGAAGAAGCAGCAAACAAGCCAGGTACATTGTTAGTATCAAGGATTAGCATCCTACCTCATGGACTACGGTACTACGGTACATGCTTCATCTAGTCCAACCTCATGGACTACGTCTTATGCGGCCGGAGAACCCCTGTCAAGGAGTGAGTTTGGTCTCCATGACGAGGACATACTGAACAAGTTGTTCGGAGCCCACACTACGACGAAGCACGGTAGATGTTGCTCAGGTCGGCCAGGAAGATAGCCAGGGATGATCCATAGATGAAATTTTGTACTAGGGATATTTGCATGCTATTCGTGGATGAATTGTGCTATTTTCTAATTATTTTGAGTGTTGTGTACTTAGAAAAAAAGAGGGGAACATGGTTGGATGGCCGACTCCCACATCAGCGTCCGCGGACATTTAGGGACCGTTCATAAGCAATTACAGTTGGTATTAATATGATGATTAAATCTAGTAACCGGAATTTGTATGAATCTCCATCTGCTTGAACTTTTATCCAGCAATCTTTTCGCCTTCTGTACCACTTTGTAAAGAGTACTTCCGTGACCTGAATTTGAAATTTATAGTGTGTGTTTTTTTTGCGAAACAAAATTTATAGTCTTCTCCCTACCATTTTAAAAATAAAATATAACAGATATGAGCGGTAGCTGGTTACATGTAGAATCCACGTCTTGTATACAATGATATGATTAGGCTCCAGCTTTGCAAATGCGGCAATAGTTGTTTGTTTCCTCGACGATGGCCGACCGAAAACCATGCAAAGATTGAGGGTTTGCCCACTAGTGCCCCATGGCGGCCTCCCTTATTTAGTTATGTTTTGGTCCCCCGATCCAGATTTGGAAAGTAGGAAGGCCCATGCTTTCCTCCAGCTGGCATGCTTTCTTTCAGCTCTCCCATCACGTGCTTGATCAAACGCCCGTCCTCAAATGGGAGGTGTGGTTCCCCTAAAAAAAAGGGAGGTGTGGTTCCCCTGACGTACCCCTGTGCCCAACGCCCCCCTTTTCCTCTCCTCACCCACCCCCACGCTCATCTTCTTCTTCTCCCCAAAAATCGGAAGGACCCTGCAATGGCTGCCCCATTGAAGCTTAAAAACTGAAAAAAGAATCTACCAATATAGAGACAAAGTAAGAAGAGATAGGAGGTGTGATTTTCTCACCTTGTTTTTTCAAATCCGATTGCACCTTCTTCCTCACAGTGTTCTCTTTCGTTTTTCCCAGATCCATGAGCAACTAGTATGGTTGTTGTGCTGCGCCCGTTGAAAAAAAAACCCAGAAAGTGAGCAACCATAGTGGATTTTATAGGCAAATCAGGCATTGACACCAAGAAACTCTTGGCAGGACATGAACCACAACTCTTGACAGTTGTTGTGTTTTTAGGTTGCTTTTGGACTAGAAAAGGGTGTATTGAAAAACAAAACAAAAAGCAACAACTTCTAGGCTTTGTTTTAAGCAAAAGATCATGTTAAGAGCAAGCAACTCATGTGTGCTCATGCATGCTAGAACTAAAAAGATGTGGAAAAAAGTGTGGGAAACTACCGGGGCACTTTTAAGCAAATAAAAAAAGGGTGGAAAAAGGGTAAGCAACTCATGTATATCTTATGAGTTTAGTTTGCTTTGTACAATGTATGTGGTAAAATTTTAAAATAAAAGCAGCAAACATCTAGGTGGGTTGTTTTAAGCAACTCCAGTTCTGCCATTAAGCAACTACCTGCTCGTGCACAATGGTAGTCAGCAAACAGATTTCCTGCCAATCATTGATATACTAGGCTCTTATTCAGTTTTACGGTCATCATTGAAAAGAAACTGTAGGTAAGTGCCGAGGTTTTCTTAAGCAAGTTTAGTGCAATAAGTAATCACACACAATTGATTTCTCTCTAGATAGTAAGCAACTAATTTCCAAGGGAAGGGTATTGAAAGATCGTGGATGTCGCCTAGAGGGGGGGGGGGGGTGAATAGGCGCTTTAAAATAATTACGGTTGAGGCTTAAACAAATGCGGAATAAACCTAGCGGTTAATTTGTCAAGCACAAAACCTACAACAACTAGGCTCACCTATGTGCACCAACAACTTATGCTAAGCAAGAAAAACTACTTAGGTGATAGCAAGATATATGACAAGAAACAATATGGCTATCACAAAGTAAAGTGCATAAATAAAGGGCTCGGGTAAGAGATAACCGAGGCACGCGGAGATGACGATGTATCACGAAGTTCACACCCTTGCGGATGCTAATTTCCGTTTGGAGCGGTGTGGAGGCACAATGCTCCCCAAGAAGCCACTAGGGCCATCAGAATCTCCTCACGCCCTCGCACAATGCAAGATGCCGTGATTCCACTAAGGGACCCTTGAGGGCGGTTACCGAACCCGTACAAATGGCAACCCTTGGGGGCGGTCACTAGTACCCGTCAAATTGCTCGGGGCGATCTCCACAACCTAATTGGAGACCCCGACGCTTGCCCGGAGCTTTACACCACAATGATTGAGCTCGAACACCACCAACCGCCTAGGGCGCCCAAGCACCCAAGAGGAACAAGCTCAAGGGCACCAAGCACCCAAGAGTAATAAGCTTCTCAACTTGTAACTTCCACGTATCACCGTGGAGAACTCAAACCGATGCACCAAATGCAATGGCAAGGGCACACGGAGTGCCCAAGTCCTTCTCTCTCAAATCCCACCAAGCAACTAATGCTAGGGAAGAAAATGAGAGGAAGAACAAGAAGGAGAACACCAAGAACTCCAAGATCTAGATCCAAGGGGTTCCTCTCACATAGAGGAGAAAGTGATTGGTGGAAATGTGGATCTAGATCTCCTCTCTTTTCCCTCAAGAACTAGCAAGAATCGTTGGAGGGATTGAGAGTTAGCAAGCTCGAAGAAGGTCAACAATGGGGGAAGAACACGAGCTAAAGGGATAAGGTTCAATGGGGAAAAACCCCCTTTTATAGGTGGGGAAAAATCCAACCGTTATGCTCACAGCCCGCACCGAGCGATAGTACCGCTTGACATCACGGTACTACCGCAAGGGGTAGCGGTACTACTGCTAAGGGAAGCGGTACTACTGCTTGTGAGCGGTACTAAAAAATTACATCCGTGCCTACCACCGCTGGACTTGTGACGAGTTTTTGGTCCCGAGCGGAAGTAGCCACGGAAGTAGCCGCGGTAGTACCGCTCCCAAGAGCGGTAGTACCGCTCCCAAGGGCGGTAGTAAAAAATTACTTCCGCTCCTACCCGCGGTAGTACCGCTGCAGCCTTTTCAGAACACCAAAACTGACACAACTTCTGCAAACGGACTCCGAATTCGACGAAACCAAGCTTGCTGGAAAGCTAGCGACAAGGGCTAACACAATCTTGATAGAACTATCAATAAGAAGCAAATGAGAAAAGGCCCAAAAGAAAATGGCGAGAACCCTTCCTCGGATAAGACCGGTAAAACCTCCAACACCGAAAACATCATAGAAGACGCATGCAAACTCCGTTTTCGATGAACTCAAGCTTGTCATCAAGATGACCATAAGCTCTAAGACTCACAAGGAGAACCAAACAACAACCAAGACGCATGCAATGGTTTGAGCTCTCGACGAACGATACGATCAAGCTACTCACTTGAGAGCCCCCCTTGATAGTACGGCTATCGATCCTATAACCCGGTCTCCCAACTACCACCATGAGACCGGTAAAATAGAAAACCTATCAAGGGCAAACCTTTTCCTTGCACATGATCCACTTGAGCTAGATGATGACGATCTTGTCCTCCTCAAGATGAACCACCTTTCTTGATTGCGTTGGGTCGATGGAGACTAGATGATTGCTCCCCCATACTCCACTATGGGTGAGCCACTCTTGACACATCTTCACAAGTCCATTGACACCACAATGGATGGAAAGCTTCAAGCACTTGATCTCTTCGTGATGCTCCACTTGAACTTGCACACAACAATCTTGATGACGATCACCACTTGATGTCATCCTCTCCATGGGTTGTATGATATCTTCCTCTTGACGCAAGCCCATGGACATGTACCTAACCCCACATATAACTCTCACATAGACCATGGGTTAGTACACAAAGTGCAATGGACAATGCTTACCATACCATGGGATCACTTGATCCCTCTTGGTACATCTTTTACGTTTTGTGAGTTGGTCAACTTGATTCACTCTTGACTTAGTCTTGATCAACCTTGAATCTTTCCAACTCTCTTGGTTTGGATGATGTCTTGAAGGTAAACATGAATGATCACACAATCTTCTTCTTCAGGACATGCTTGCAATAAGCTCAACACTCACATGACCAATCTTTGGATAATTCCTTAATAGCACCTTGGTCAACACATAAACTCCTTGAAACCAACGCATGGACTTCAAGAAATGCCTATGGACAAATCCTTCAAATATAAATCAATGCAACCATTAGTCCATAGAGAATGTAATCAATTACCAAAACCACACATGGGGGCACCGCATGTCCTTTCAATCTCCCCCATTTTGGTAATTGATGACAATCACTTTCAAGAGTGTTTATATAAGGAATTATGCATCACCATGCAATGCAACAACCACTAATGCATGCGTATGAGATACAAATGCTTAGGAACAAAACCAAAGCAAGGAGAAAACTCTGAAGACTTCTCCACAAAACTCTCTGAAACTTCTCCCCCATTGGCATCGATTGCCACAAATGGGCTAAAAGCTTAGAAGGCCAATATAAAATGTGTTCCTCCATAAATTGTGTATTTCTCAACAAGAGAGTGGAATGCAATACACATATCCAATGGTAAATACTTGGAGGAAGACAAACTATATTGAGGCCCAAAGATTGCAAAAGGAAGATATGCCACAAAGACATAACAAAGAGAGAAACAAGCAATCAAGCAATCAAAAGATACCTATTGAAGCAAGCTATCAAAAGCTACCAATTGAACCAACTAGGCCAATGATCCTACGAGCCACATGAATAAAGGATATTATGATAAGAGCAGAGCAGTGTTCTAAAGAAACTAGAGAAGCTCCCCATGATTTGTGCACATCAAGAATTTTTGTATTTGGATACAAAGTGCACAAAATAGGATCGTAGCTCCCCCAAAATCAATAGAAACTTACAACAAGTGCAAGAGAGCATATAGGAAACTAAGCCTAGTACTTGCAACAAACACATGGTTGAGCAACAAGTAAGAGAGGCAACTTAAGAGTGGGCTCAACCAAAAGATGTGTGTGAGTCAAGGCAATGCACTTGAGAAGACTAATGTATAGAAGAGCATTAAGCATCAACATAGTATCGAATGAATGAGATACACGATGCAAAGCCTTTCATTCTCACACACAACTAACAAATGGGTTCACAAGCTTACTAATAAGAAAATAGAGAACCTATGCTTGTGACAACCCGTGGTGAAGATAGATGATGAGAGGCTCATCAAGACGAGGGGTACCAATTAAGATGGCAAAAGCCTCGTAAAGATAAGCAAGAGGAAAATAATATTCACCACACAAGAGTGCATCAAGATGCACCGATAGAGAACACGTACTCAAGGCAAAAGCTTTCACGGAGGCACCAAAGAAATAACAAAGGAAGACAAGGTGGACGTGAAAGAAAGGATATCAACCAGAGATGTAATTTCTCTCAAGTGTATAAGGTTCTAGGTAGACGAAATCATGATGATATATATCTACAAATAAGGATGTACACTCGAAATAGTTACAACATCAAGGAACAAGATATCCACAAGGAAGTCATAAATATACCAATAAGATATTTGCTTGAAAGCATAGCGCTTGGCTAGATATGGTCTTATTGTATATAAATGAATTCCTACCACACGAACATCAAAGACATCACAATTAGCAACATGAGATCATTGTTGATATGCTTTGAGAAAGGAAACAAGTATCACAAGAAAGAATGAAATACATGCCATGATACAACCTACACAAGGTTGATGCAAGTAATGTGTGCATGTAGTAGATGATGATGATATTACCGAGATACCATTGGAAGGATGTAGTAGATACCAATTTAAGGTAGATAGTAGTTCATTGATCATCCTAGCTTGACTCCAATATGCACATGGTGACAACACCTTCCTTGTGAGTGAGCCGAGCATCCAATGCATCTCCAAATGTTCCTATAAGAACAACACAAACTAAACGGTACCCAAACTCATCGGGACCAAATAGTTAGAAACACCAATACATAGGACAAACTCCACATAAATATGTGCATATAGATATTAAAATGAATTTCATGCACATCTCATCCAATTTGAGACTTGGTGGAGTTTCCACTATATATTGGGTCAAAGAAAGAAAGCATGCCAAAGAAACTACAAGAAGTAAATATGCATGCTCAAGACTTTCAAGAACCGAGACCAAAAGACAAAGAAATACCAAGCGAAGAAAATATACCAAATGAATAAATCATCACTTGGAGGATATCCAACAAGATACATCAAGGAATGAGATATCCATTGATACACTCAAAAAGAAGGACGTCAAACTCCCAAAAGAGAGAATGGTTCCAAACAAACCAAGCCCTCTACAAAGTTTCATGATGGCACAAAGTACCAAAAAGAAACGGCTTGCCTTCCACAAACACACACTAGATAAGGATCACAAGATGAGTGTTTTATAGAGAATAGGATAGCTCCCCAAGACTAGTGCATTATAGAGAATTTGCATTTGAATACAAAATGCACAAGGTGGGATCACCACTTTCACTATATCTAGAAAACACTAGACAAGGACGAGAAATAAACAAGCACAAGTGGTAGGGAAGACAACGGGAGTTGACACAAACCTTGGCAAGAGAAAAGGCAAAATAAAAAACAAAAGCCAATGTAAAGATGATAAATAAATTCTACCACAAAAGTGAGTACCAATTGTCAAAAGACAAGAAGTAAATGGAAATAATTCCCGGTGGTAGATAGCAAGGATATCCGACATCATCTTCACACCAACCAAAAAGCAAATTGCAACTTGTAGAGCTAACATGCCATCTAGGAACAAGATAATTTACAATATCAACTCTAGATGACAATATCTCAAATGTACACATTTTCTAGGCTAGTAATATACACATAGCATATTACTCCCCCCATAATGTGATACCAATTAAAGATAGACAAGAGGCAGTTAAAGGATCCAACAAGAGATAATTAATGGACTATTTAGAATTTGAATTTCACATGAGAAGACATACCACATAGCGACTAGATAATCTTGTAATATCAATACTAGATGGTATTCCTCATGTATACACATTATAGGATTGTGAGGTCCACAAAGCACATCACTCCCCCACAATGGGATATTCCATTAATCTCTCACAAGAGCCAACTAAGATACAAACAAGATGCATAAAGGCTCAACGTACGACACACATATACATGATGTGCAAACCAACACACACATACTTGATTGCTCAAGATAATCAAGTTGGAAGCACACCATATACAAACACATGCAAGGAACGAAACCAAACATGCAAAGGGGCAAGTAACTATCAATGTAGACACTTTAAGCACGAGTTACCGCAAGGAGGAACATTGGATATAAGATAGAAACTTGATAATTCGAATGACTTGGCTTGAGACAATAAGAATGATGAAGTCCCCTTAATTCTTCATAACGTAGCCAAGTATCCAATGACCTCCAATATCACCTATTGATCAAGTTTGAGCTTGTTGGTCCCCAACCAAGTTGGGTCCTAAGAGGTTAGTCACAATAGGCTTGGCTACCCAAATGGTTCTTTTCTTGACACCACTTTGAGCACCAACAAATTTGGCAAACACATTGCCAACCTTATCCTTCCCAAGAGAATAGATATCATCAATAATAATTGGGTTGGATAAGTTACCACTAGTGCATGAAGAAGCGACGTGACCTTTCTCACGACATAGGTAGCAACGTCTACACTTCACTTTCTTCTCACTTGATTTCTCAACTTGAGAAGCATTATCTTGAGTCTTCTTGGGAAGAGGCCTTTCTTCAACTAGAGGTTGAGCATGAGAATGCACTTCTAGCCGCTTCCCTTGTTGCTTGTCACTAATGGCCTTCTTATTCAATGGGCAAGATCTAACATGATGCCCTTCAATTTTGCACTTGAAGCAAATAATCTTGGCCGAACTCTTGACTTGTTTTTGGCCCTTCTTGTTGTTGATCTTGGACTTCTTCTTCTTATTCACTAGTGCAGAACCGGGCAATAGCACCGGTTCGTAAGGCCCTTTAGTGCCGTTCCATAACCGGCACTAAAGTGTGGGCACTAAAGCCCCCCCCCTTTAGTACCGGTTCAGCACGAACCGGTGCTAAAGGGAAACCACGTATACGAGCCAGCTCCAGGGCCTGAGCCCTTTAGTACCGGTTGGTAAGACCAACCGGTACTATAAGGTTTGGGGTTTTTAGTTTTATGATTTCTTTTTCATTTAATTTTGTGTTTCCATTTTAATTCTTTTTCGTTTGCTGGTATTTTACAATACTACACATTGTACACGTTATGCATATATATATATATATATATATATATATATATATATATATATATATAGAATTTCTAGTAGAACCAATCATGCATATATATATCATCAATGTCTCACAAACCATCATATTAATTAATTCACACATACACACATGTATAGCTATATACAATTTCTCCTACATATGCATGTTGCCTTCGGAGCCAGTGGCATTAGCCTAATTGGTGCCTTCGGAGCACGATGACAATTGGAAGTGGTTTTCATGGGGGCGGTAGCGGGTAATAGTATTCTCCCTTCGGATTTATGACCTGGTCGAGCAAAAATCCCGCTATTTCCTCTTGAAGTGCTTCTACGCGCTCCGTTTCTAGGAGCTTCTCCCGCACCTCTGTGAACTGTTAAGAAGGAGATCAATATGCATGTGTATTAGTTGTGTGACTAGATATCGATAATGGTGTAAAAATTGTGAATAGTGTTTTGACAAGCGCATCTGCCGTTCTGTCTTTGAGATCTACTCCTTCGGACGCCATCATGCGAATGTTCTCGCAAACGCAGAATGCACACAGATCAGTCCCTACCGCTTTGCTTGAGGCCTTTACGAGAATGGAATTTGATCAGATAATAATTAATCAAGCATGATAATTAAAGAGATGGCAGCTAGCTAGCTAGCTAGTACTACTTAATTACTTACCTTGGGTCGAAACCATTTAAGCTTTTTTTCCATTCTCCTGGGGTCACGCTGATGAACCTTGCCCAAGCCCTGCCCGCCGACAAAGAAAATGAATAAAGGGGTTATTAAATAGTTCATATCATGAAATGATGAACTAAATAGGCCGAGATATATAGTTAATAATGATTGAAATTACCTGTTGACTATCCCAAACAAGATGTTATAGTCAATTTTTTCTTTGAGTAGTGAGTCCAGTATTTCAACTGTTCCAAGGCCAACTTTAATGATACACAAGACCCAGTGAAATCTGCATGCACACACGTTTGCATGTCTTAATTAAGCGGGCATATGTAAGCAAAAACATGTAGCTAGCTAGTAGGCAAAAACAGAGAATTTGTAGTACAAGACAGTGTGACTCACTTGAAGTTGTAAGGAAGTAGTATATCTTCATTGTATTTGAGGCGCTTCAAGAACTCTAGCATGTTGTCCTCTACGGCCTTTTGATGACGTGGATTTATTTTCCATGTGTATTCATTAACGGTGTTTGGGTCAATGAACCCAATGCCAAAGCGTCCACCTTTTCTCATTTCATACATCTCCATCCTGCATATAATACCACAGAAAAGAATATAGTGAGGATAATTACAGGTAATGATTGATCAAAAGGATCACTACAGCTAGCTTGAGACTTAAATTACAGAAAGAAATCACTTACAGACAATAATAGCAACGGCGATAGATTTGTCGAGTGCGTCTTGATTGTATAACTGAAACAGTTCAGAATACTCAACGGACACAGCTTTCTCATTGAAGTAATGCTCCTCCTTGACATTCACCATGAGGGACAATCGATCGGAAATCTTGGTAATGTTCATGTACCATTGATGCAATTCATACATTCTCGTTGGGAGGTTCTTGACCTTATGCAGCTCGACCAAAGGTTGGCCCCGGACATATTTCCATTTTATTTCATCCTCTCTAAGCACAGTGCATGGGCTCGATCTCGAGGAATTGTCCAACAGTGATTTTGAGAACTTCAGCCTGCATTATATGGTCCTCCGTTATTACCACATTGCCCACCTCAGAACGTAAACTGTTTGCCCACAATAATATTGGTACAGCGTGATCACGTGTTGTTGGCACAACAAGCGAGGGATCGATTGCGCCTGTTCTCCCAGGTGGGAATGGTTTTCCCGCATTTTGACAGCTGCTTCTTGTTTGTTGGATCCCGAGCTCGCCTCCTTACGTGACGCGTGCTCGATTTAACTTCCGATGTGGCGCTCATAGTCTGTGTCAACAGGCTTGGGAGCTGGTGGTTGAGCCATACGAATGAAGTGGTCAATCGCTTCCTCGTGCACTTTCTCCCTTGGCGGTGGTGGCGGTTTCGGTGCAAAATGGGCTTCCACCTCGGACTTCAATATGGCTGCGATTTCCTCCTCGGACCTGTCATAAGCCCTCTGCGGAAGAGGCATGAGGCTTGGACCATATTTATATCGCTTGCCTCCGCCTGTACTTCCTGTACTACCTCGATTTCGTGCCGCACGCACCGTAGCTGCGGGTGTCTCTTCTGCGATTTCGAGGCGGCGGAGACGGCCGACGGGCTGAGTTGGACGAGGAAGAGTGGTCACGCTGAAGCTATGCCAGACTTGGAGGAGGAGTGGCCTGAGGTTGTGCCGGACTTGGAGGAGGAGAGGACGACTGACGCTGAGGCCGACTTGGAGGAGGAGGAGTGGCACGACACTTTGCCGGACTTGGAGGAGGAGTGGCTCGACACTTTGCCGGACTTGGTGGACTTGCAGAGGCGGAGACTGCTGACTCGGTGGCGGACTTTGACGAGGAGTCGGTTGACGCGGTGTCGGTGGCCTTCGAAAGATGATGCAATCCTTTTTCCATAGGATGATACGATGGTTGGCGTCTCCGAGAAAACGCTCGTCGTCACCTCCAGGAATGTCAAGCTCTAGCTCCGAATATGGGTCGAGAACCTCATCAACCAAGACACGAGCATAGCCCTCTGGAATCGGGTTGCAATGGAAGGTTGCCTCGGGGGGATTTGTAAAAGCAACGGCGTCCGCCACCTTAATGGGTATGGTCTTCATTTTGACATGTAGCTCGCAGTTAGTGTTCTCCGTGATGTCATCCACGGGGTATCTATCCAGCATTGCGGAGTCCGGGGCGGAACCCACGCTGCTTCTCGGCATGGATGGGGCGGTGCTATCCAATGCTGGATCATTCGCTAGCTACTGCAGCTGCTGAGACCCCCTTTACTGGGTAAGTGAGTCGATCTGCTCCTG
This sequence comes from Aegilops bicornis, assembly GCA_021605145.1. NCBI lineage: Eukaryota > Viridiplantae > Streptophyta > Magnoliopsida > Poales > Poaceae > Aegilops > Aegilops bicornis. Next base: position 64,630,084 of record CM038675.1, on the reverse strand, counting down.
CTGCCGCTGGAATTTGACTACCAATTCCGCTTGACTTGCTTCTAGGCCTTGAAGGCGTTCATAGTCCCGCTTCCTCTGCTCCTCCTCCATCTTCCTCTTCTTCTCCTCCGCAATCTTCTTTCTCGCACGGGTTCTCAGAGTCGGTGTTCGGTCTGAAAACCCCTCATACCACGGAATAGCACCCTTGCCTCGTGTTCTTCCCGGGTGTTCAGGATTTCCCAGGGCACGCGTAAGCTCGTCGTTCTCTCTGTTGGGCTGGAACACCCCTGATCGTTCCTCTTCTATTGCAACAAGTATAGCATCGTCGGCTCCCTTCAGACTTGCCCTTGTTGAAACATTGCCTGTCTTCGGGTCCAACTCCCCCCCATGCGCATAGAACCAAGTCCTGACCCTGGGGGGCCAGCTCTTAGTAACCGGAGTGACACCTGCATCCTCCATCTCTTTCTCAGACTTATCCCACTTAGGCATTGCCACCGAATAGCCACTTGGCCCCAGCTTATTGAATTTATCCTTTTTTTCGGATTTCTTCTTTTTTTTTCTCTACCGTTCCTTAGATAATTCCGAATCCTTGAATTTCACGAAATCGTCCCAATTAGCACGTTGGTTCTCTAGTGTTCCCTCGAATACTAGAGTCTTCCTTCCTCCCTTGACGCACTTGTCCCATTCACGATTCTTGTGGTTCTTGAATGCAACCGCCATCTTCCTAAGAGCAGCGTCCTTGACTTTCTGCACATCTCGCTTCGTGAAATGATCTGGAAGGGATAAATGTTCCATGAGAGTATCCCAAAGCAGATCTTTTTCATTCTTGTCGACAAAAGTAACATCTGGACGTGGAGCAGCGTCCTCTTTGCCTTTTTGTGTTTTGTCTTTTGTTGGCTCTCTCCATTCTTGAAGGGAGATCGGGAGTTGGTCCTTCACAAGAACTCCGCACTGACGAACGAACTTGTCCGCAATCTTCTTAGGCACTAATGGTTCGCCATTAGGTCTGACTGCCTCGATATTGTACTTTACGCCCTCCTTCAACTTTTTGTTCGGGCCTCGTTTCGTCCTTTTGCCTGAAGATTTGCTCGATCCGGATGGCTGAAAGAACAAAGATCGATTCGTTAATATATCTTCAAGTCATTTAAAACATGTGATGATCACCAGATACCTGCTTATATAAATATATATACCTCGCCGGTCTTTGTTGTTTCAGGATCAACATGTTCTTCGTCATCGTCATAATCGTAGTTCATGACTTCATCAATTCGGTCGTCAGCGATCGAATATCATATCACCCTCTCCGGTGTTGTTTAGAAATTCAGAGCCGTCATAATCTTCTTCATTCGATCATCATCGGCCCGCGTATCATATCGAACATGGTCTGTTCTCCCTCTCTGTCGGTATTGTCTGCCATAGCTTTTATTTAACTAATTCAAAAGAAATATAAAACAATTTAGTATTCAAATTACATCGTCTCGAATAATAGATATAATCTCGAATACTTCGTCTAGAATAATATATATAATCTTGAATACATCGTCTCGAATAATATATAATATTGAATAGTACATCACTGACTAGCTAATTAAAGATCGAATACTACAGTAGAATCTAGGACACTCGCGGTTCCTGCGGCGAGGGCGGTGGACACCCAAAGAGAAGGAACCCTCACATGATCATAGCTGAACTGAGATCCCCGAAGATACTGCCAGGTATTGGAGAACCTGCCGCTCTCTAACGCAACCATGTAGCGATGGACGTGCTCGTCCTCCTCCCTGACACGGCGACGTACCACCTCCGGCGGGGCCGGGTCCCTCCGCACCGAAACTGGCCCACGCGAACGCCACCAAACGGGACCTGGGGCCGGGTTCCTCATCAAGCGGCGCGCCCCTCCAGGCAGCACCTCCCAGTGCCAGCCCGGCGAAGCCCAGTCCCGGACATGGGTCGGCTGGACGTCGTCGCGGACGGGTCGACGGTGAGGATGCGGGCCGGGCATCGTCGAGAACAAATACTAGCTATATGCCCGCAAAAAGTAATATTTTTTAATGATTGGATTTTGATAACTAAAATTTCTAACATTTCTACTATTTCAAAAATCTATATACTATTTCATACTAATTAAGCATCTAACACTAAAAACAGAAAACACAACTTCTATACATCCATTAAAAACTGAAAAACAACATTATATAAAAAATTTCCATACTAATTAAACACTAATTATATCCATCTAACATGCATTCATACATATATAATAGTGAAAAAATAATAATCTAAATAATCTAAACTAATTAAACATACAAAATACGTATATACTAATATATACATGCATTAATTCATACATATGTGTGTGTGTGTTCATCATGCTTGTGTGTGTGTGTGTATGGGCTCGGGGAGGGGCGGCGCCCATGGTGGCCGCCGGGGGCGAGGGAGAGGGGTTAGAGGGGGAGAGCTCACAGCGGGGCGACGGTGACGGCGAGGCGATGGCGAGGCGACGGCCGGGGGCGGTGACGGGCCGGGGCGGCGACACGGGGACGGCGCGATGGGGACGGGCCCGGGGCGGCGACGGAGACGAGGGCGGCGACGGGACGGGGCGGGCATTTAAGACGAGGGCGGCGATGGGGACGGGGCGGCGGCGACGGAGACGACGGAAACAGAGGAAGAAACAGAGGGGAATGAATTTTTCAAGTGTTTTATATATAGAAGGCACCTTTAGTACCGGTTGGAGCCACCAACCGGTACTAAAGGCCAGTTTTGGCCAGCCCAAGCGGCGGGAAGCGACCCCCTTTAGTACCGGGTGGTGGCACAAACCGGTACTAAAGCCCCCCCTCTTTAGTACCGGTTGGTGGCTCCAACCGGTACTAAAGGCCTCAGCCACCCCAAAGTTTAGTCCCACTCGCTGGGCGAGGCAGCCGCACTGGTTTATAAACCCAGCATGGCTACCACTTCAAACTCCTCTGTATATCAGGCTTGTGGGCCTAAACTCTGCGCGCTGCCCTGTGAGTCTGCTGGGCCTTTAAGGCCTGTAATTACACACCTGTGGCCTATCAGGCCCACAGGGCAGCTTCAATTTTTTATAGTTTTTTTCTTTTCTGCTTTATTTTCTTCTATTTATTTTTGCGTAGTTTTTTGTATAGTTTTTTCTTTGCTGTTATATTTATTTTCTTCTATTTATTTGTGAGTAGTTTTTCATCTAGTTTGCCAAAATTCAACATTTTTAGAGTTCATTTTGTAGTGATTTTCAGTTTCACGGTCATTTTGTAAACGATTGAAAAATAGCAAATATAATTTTTTCTTTTCTGCTTTATTTTTCTTCTATTTATTTCTGAGTAGTTTTTCTTTTCTGCTATATTTATTTTCTTCTATTTATTTTTGAGTAGTTTTTATATAGTTTTTTCTTTTCAGCTATAGTTTTTCTTTCTTTTCTGCTATTTTTTCTTTTCTCGCAAAACTTGATGGTCAAAGTCTGGAGTTATAACTTAAAAAAAGAAATGTCGACGTGCAATTAGTTTTTGCCATAACAGAAGAAGTCCGGAGTTGTAATAAGTTATTAAAATAAAAAGAGGTGCAATGCTCGTTAGTTTGCTTCAAGCCTTTCGAATAGTGTAAACTGCTGCGCATAGCTCCGTGCAGTCTACCGTATTCCTGAAGGCTTGAAGCTAAGCAACGTGAGCATTGATCCTCTTCTTCATCGTCTCTGCACTCAGGGCTTATAAACCGCTCCTAGTCCCTCTCACTTCATGAGGTGGGACTAAAAAACAGCTTACGTCTGGTTCATCCATGAACCGGTACTAAAGGTGCTCGTGGGGCCCCAGCCTTACCTGACACAACCTCATTAGTACCGGTTCGTGGTACGAACCGCACTAAATGGTGATGGTGGGGCCATAGTTGACCGAGGCTGACACAGCCTCTTTAGGTACAAAAATTACAAACTTTCTGTTAGTGCCCGTAGTTTTAAAATTTGAATAGTTTAAATTTTGAATTATTTGAAATTAGTGTGAATTTGTTTGCACATAAAATTTCTTCGTGTTTCAAATGCCAAAACACATAACTACCCTAACTATTACAGAGATTCCCCTCGTGCGTAAACACGTAAGAAAGTGATGATAGCTAGTGAAGCCGATCACATCCTGCATCTTTGGGTGTGAAACTTTTTCTTCGCGTCTGTCCCTTTGCGCCGTAACCATGGAAAATCTTCATCATTTAACGGGATGCTCGGGTCAATATTCACCGTGAATGGAGCAATTTCATCAAACTTTTCATAATCTTACGACTTGTCCGTCTTGTCATCCACTCCCACGATGTTTCTCTTCCCGTAAAGAACTATGTGCCGCTTTGGCTCATCGACGATGCATTCGCTTCCTTATCTTTTCTTTTTCTTGGCTTGGTAGACATGTCCTTCACATAGAAAACCTGTGCCACATCATTGGCTAGGACGAATGGTCTGCTCGCATACGCAAGATTATTGAGATCCACTTGTTGTCATTCCGCATCGCGGGTCTTCCGTTACCCGCCTCGTGTCATATTAACCCATTTGCACGAAACAAAGGGACCTTTAAACCACGCCGATAGTCAAGTTCCCATATGTCCTGTATATAACCATAATATGTTTCCTTTCCCGTCTTGGTTTTACGCATCAAAGCGGACACCACTATTTTGGTTGGTGCTCTTCTTATCTTGGGCGATCGTGTAAAATGCATTACCATTTATCTCGTACCCTTTGAAAGTCATTATATTCGAAGATGGCAACTGGGACAGCAAGTACAGGTTATCTTCAATAGAGGTGTCATGCATGGTACGTGTCTTCAACCAGCTGGCGAAACTCCTGGTTTGTTCACGTGTAATCCAGTCATCAGACCGCTCCGGGTGTTTGGAGCGTAGCAAATTCTTGTGTTCATCTATATACGGAGCCACCAAGGCGGAATTCTGTAGAACTGTGTAGTGTGCTTGGAGAGAATGTCCGTCCATACATATTATTTGTTCCCCTCCTAGCGTGCCTTTTCCATCGATCTGCCCTTATGCATGATTCAGGAACACCAATCGGCTTAAGGTCAGGAATAAAGTCAATACAAAACTCAATGACCTCCTCATTTTGATGGCCCTTGGAGATGCTTCCTTCTGGCCTAGCACGGTTATGAACATATTTCTTTAAGGCTCCCATGAACCTCTCAAAGGGGAACATATTGTGTAGAAATACAGGACCCAAAACGTTAATCTCTTCGCATAGGTGAACTAGGATGTGCGTCATGATGTTGAAGAAGGATGGTGGGAACACCAACTTGAAACTAACAAGACATTGCACCAAATCATTCTGTAACCTTGGTATGATTTCTGGATCGATTACCTTCTGAGAGATTGCATTGAGAAATGCACATAGCTTCACAATGGCTAATCGAACGTTTTCCGGTAGAAGCCCCCTCAATGCAATCTGGAACCCGGTTGCGTCATAATCACGTGATGTCATGAGACTTTAGGTTACGGAACTTTTTCTCTGCCATGTTTATTATTCCCTTTATATTCGACGAAGCCGACGGTACCTTAATATCGAGCAGGCATTCAAAGAAGATTTCCTTCTCTTCTTTGGTAAGAGCGTAGCTTGCATGACCCTAATGTATGCCGTCTTCTCTGTGCATACGTTGCTGGTCCTCCCGTGCCTCAGGTGTATCTTTTGTCTTCCCATACACGCCCAAGAAGCCAAGCAGGATCACGCAAAGTTTCTTCGTCACGTGCATCACGTTGATTGCGGAGCGGACCTCTAGGTCTTTCCAATATGGCAGGTCCCAAAATATAGATTTCTTCTTCCACATGGGTGCGCGTCCGTCAGCGTCCTTTGGAACAGGTTGTCCGCCGGGACCTTTCCAAATATCACCTTCAAATCCTTGACCATATCATGTACATCAGCACCAGTACGGTGGCGAGTCTTCGTCCGGTGATCCGCCTCACCTTTGAAATGCTTGCCTTTCTTTCTTACAGGATGCCTGCTAGGAAGAAATCTACGATGTCCCAGGTACACATTCTTCTTATGACTATTCAAATATATCTGTCGGTATCATCCAAACAGTGCGTGCATCCGCGGTATCCCTTGTTTGTCCGTCACGAAGGTTACCGAGAGCAGGCCAATCATTGATGGTCACGAACAACAACGCCTTTAGGTCAAATTCTTCCCCATGTGCTCATCCCACGCACGTACACCTGTTCCATTCCACGGTTGTATGAGTTCTTCAACTAATGGCCTTAGGTACACATCAATGTCGTTGCCGGGTTGCTTAGGGCCTTGGATGAGCACTGGCATCATAATGAACTTCCGCTTCATGCACAACCAAGGAGGAAGGTTATACAAACATAGAGTCACGGGCCAGTTGCTATGGTTGCTGCCCTGCTCCCCAAAAGGATTAATGCCATCTGCGCTTAGACCAAACCATACGCTCCTTGCGTCATCTGCAAACTCCTTCCCGTACTTTCTTTTGATTTTTCTCCACTGCGACCCGTCAGCTGGTACTCTCAACTTTCCGTCTTTCTTACGGTCTTCTTCGTGCCATCGCATCGCCTTGGCATGCTCTTTGTTTTGGAACAAGCGTTTCAACCGTGGTATTATAGGAGAATACCACATCACCTTGGCAGGAATCTTCTTCCGGGCGCCGCTCGACATCACCATGCTCATTGCGGCTGATCTTATAGCGCAATGCACCACATACCGCAAGCGTTCAAATCCTCGTACTCACTGCGGTAGAGGATGCAATCATTAGGGCATGCATGTATCTTACCGCACCTCTAACCCTAGAGGGCAGACAACCTTCTTTAACCGTCATTACTCTCGGGCAATTCGTTGTCCTCTCGAAGCATATCCTTTATCATTACCAAAGAACTTTCCAAATCCCTTGTCGGATACACCATTCTCCGCCTTCCATTGCAGCAATTCCAGTGTGGTGCCCAACTTTTCTTGTCACCTACGCAATTGGTACAACAATTTTTGTGATCCTCTAACATGCGCTGCAACTTCTTCTTCTCCAAATCACTTGCACAGTTTCTCTTTGCATCGGCAATGGCCCCACCTAGATCATCAACAGGCTCATCCGATGCCTCTTCTTCAGCTTCTTCCCGCATTGCCGCTCAGCTTCTTCCGCATTACCGCTCTGCTTCTTCGCCCATTGTTGTATCATCGTATTCAGGGAACCCATGGCCAGGATAGCGGTCGTCGTCCTCTTCTTCTTCATTGTCTTCCATCATAACCCCTCTTTCTCCGTGCTTGGTCCAACCATTATAGTGGGGCATGAAACCGGACTCAAACAGGTGGACGTGAATGGTTCTTGACGAGAGTAATTGCGACCATTCTTACAGCCAGCACATGGACAAGGCATAAAACCATCCACCCGCTTGTTTGCCTCAGCCGCAAGCGAAAAGTATGCACGCCTCAACGAGGGAGAGCATCGGTCATCGTACATCCATTGCGGCTCATCTTCATTACACAACACCGAATAGACCAAATTAATACAAGTTCATACATAAAGTTCATACAACACTTAAATGCAACAAACAAATAACTCTCTAGCTAAAGCATTTAAATGCAACAACAAATGCGATCAAGATCGCATCTAAGGTAACAATTGATCCAACAGCATAATGATACCAATCCTCACTATCGATGGCATATTTTCTAATCTTTCTAATCTTCAAGCGCATTTTCTCCATCTTGATCTTGTGATCATCGCATTTACATCGGCAACATGCAACTCCAATTCCATCTTCTTCCCTCAATTCTTTTCAATTTTTCTTTCAAGTACTCGTTTTCTCTTTCAACTAAATTTAACCTCTCGACAATAGGGTCGGTTGGAATTTCCGATTCACATACCTCCTAGATAAAATATCTATGTCAACTTGATGGGCATAATTTGTCATAAACACGAAATGCAACAAATAGTTTTAAAAGAGAATATACCACATCCGAATCATAACAAGCACGAGGGCCTACGCGGACGGATATCAAAACCAAGGCACAATGTATAAAAAACAACGTACGGGTAAGATAAGAATTATACGAGTAACTATATAACCAAATCACACAAACATCAATTTTTTATATAAAATTTCATGAACAAGAGGCTCACCACAAGGTGGTGCCGGCGACGGGACGGTGCGGGCGATCGACAGTGGTTACGAGGAGATTTAGAAGGCACTAGTAAACCACACCTACATATGCAAACTAAGTGTTATTTTGACCTCAAATTGCATATAAATCAAATACTACCACATATAATTCCTCCCAAATTACTAAAACCCACAATTAATCACTATATAAAGCAATGCAAAGAGCTAATCTAGCAATGAGAGATGAAAGGACAAAGTTGCTAACCTTGGTGATCATTTGAATGGATGAGGGCCTGCAAATCTTGACAAATTTGGGGCAAATTTTGTGATGAACTCGAGAGGAAGAATGGAAGAACAGAGGAGAGGGAGAGGGGAAAGGGGGAAGAACAGAGTGCGGTTGGACGAAGGATTTATATAGGACGACATTTAGTACCGGTTCGTGTCAAGAACCGGTACTAAAGGTGCTGGAAGGGCCCCATTCTGACAACATCCTGCCACCACTCTCATTAGTACCGGTTCGTGGCACGAACCGGTGCTAAAGGTTTGCCACGAACCGGTACTAAAGAGCTCCTCCCGGCTAGCCGTTGGAACAGTCACTAATGGACACATTAGTGCCGGTTCTGTTACAAACCGGGACTAATGCGTCTCACATTTGACCCTTTTTTCTACTAATGATTGGAGTTGAATCCAAGTCCACCTTTGTCATTGGGGGATTTTTGCACACTCAATATATTGTTGAGTGTGACCTTCCCTTCACGACACTTTTCCAAGTCTTTCATCAAAGAAGTGACTTGGGCCTTGAGCTCTTTGATTTCCTCTACATGGTTAGTCTCAACACAAGTACTAGAGGAAGTATAAGCTTCATCGTTAGAGCAACAAGGCAAGGAAAGCAATTCATCACAAGATGTACCAACATTGTGAGTAGATGAATTACAAGGACTAGCACATATCAATATAGCATTTTGACTAGAAGTAGTGCTAGTATCCACATGAGGCTCACTAGATTTTACCTTAGCAAGCATGGCCTCATGAGCTATCTTTAGCACATAATGGGATACTAGAAGATCATCATGAGAGCTTGTGAGCCTTACATGATTTTCTTCCAACATCCCATAATTGCTAGATAGTAACTCAAGTTGAGCCCTTAGCTCAACATTCTCCTTCAATATGGATGCTTCACAAGAGATAGAGTTAGTAGCACAAGCATCATCATTAGCAACAAGAGGAGAAGACAACTCGGCAATATATTTCTTGCCCTCAAGACGAGATTCCAACTCATCAATATATTTCTTGCCCTCAATAGCAATAGACATGATTTCCATGAAGTTGGAATGAGCAATTTTATTCTTAAGAAGAGCTTTAAAAATCATTTCCCCCTTAATTTTAAGGAGGCAACATCATCACTCTCTTCATCATAATCAACATCATCATCACTCTTGCCATCATCAATATCATCACAAGATATATTGGGATTCAAAGTGGGAGATACCTTTGAAGCCTTGGCCATAAGGCAAAATGCAATAGATGATGATATAGGATCCCTTGAAGCACCATTCAAGACCACATCTTGTTCTATGGAGTGTTGGGTTTCATCTACATTGTTAGCACAACAACTCGAGGAAATACATGCATTTTATCATGGCAACAAGATATAGCAAGCATATCATCATGAGATTTAGTCAAGCAATTTCTACATGATATGCAAGGACTATCAACACAAGCAAGTGAAACATTTGGAGTGCTCAAGTACTAAAGCCCAAAGACAGAGCATTGCAATAATATAGTGATGAAGAATCATCCACAAAAGCACACTATCATCATTGCAATGACCGACACTACTCACCATATCATTACCTTGTGGCAAACCACATGTAGGTGAAGTAGAAGAAGTTGAGAAGACTATACGGCCGGAGGTGGAGGGAGAACAATCATCCCTACAAATCTTGGACACACCATATTTATCTTGAAGCTTAGTCCACAACTCATGAGCATCCCGGAAAGGCATGAGTTGAAATATAACTACATTACTCAAAGCATCAAAAGCACATTAGAAGCTTGAGCATTGAGATAAGAGTTTTTCTCATCCTCTAAAGATAATCTTTGGGGATCCTTTGGAGGAGAAAATCCCATATCTACAATTCGCTCCAAATTTGGGTCCATGACCCTAAAGAGATTAAGCATGCGAATTACCCAAACATCAAAATTTGTGCCATCAAAACTAAGAGTGTCAGAGAATCCTAATCCCCTAGTCGACATCTTTACTCTCTAGGCGGTTAAGCCCAACAAAGAGAGACGAGGCTCTGATACCAATTGAAAGATCGTGGATGTCGCCTAGAGGGGGGGTGAATAGGCGCTTTAAAATAATTACGGTTGAGGCTTGAACAAATGCGGAATAAACCTAGCGGTTAATTTGTCAAGCACAAAACCTACAACAACTAGGCTCACCTATGTGCACCAACAACTTATGCTAAGCAAGAAAATCTACTTAGGTGATAGCAAGATATATGACAAGAAACAATATGGCTATCACAAAGTAAAGTGCATAAGTAAAGGGCTCGGGTAAGAGATAACCGAGGCACGCGGAGATGACGATGTATCGCAAAGTTCACACCCTTGCGGATGCTAATCTCCGTTTGGAGCGGTGTGGAGGCACAATGCTCCCAAAGAAGCCACTAGGGCCACCGTAATCTCCTCACGCCCTCGCACAATGCAAGATGCCGTGATTCCACTAAGGGGCCCTTGAGGGCGGTCACCGAACCTGCATACAAATGGCAACCCTTGGGGCGGTCACGGTACCGATCAAATTGCTCGGGCGATCTCCACAACCTAATTGGAGACCCGACGCTTGCCCGGAGCTTTACACCACAATGATTGAGCTCCGAACACCACCAACCGTCTAGGGCGCCCTAGCACCCAAGAGGAACAAGCTCAAGGGCACCAAGCACCCAAGAGTAATAAGCTTCTCAACTTGTAACTTCCACGTATCGCCGTGGAGAACTCAAACCGATGCACCAAATGCAATGGCAAGGGCACACGGAGTGCCCAAGTCCTTCTCTCTCAAATCCCACCAAGCAACTAATGCTAGGGAAGAAAATGAGAGGAAGAACAAGAAGGAGAACACCAAGAACTCCAAGATCTAGATCCAAGGGGTTCCCCTCACATAGAGGAGAAAGTGATTGGTGGAAATGTGGATCTAGATCTCCTCTCTTTTCCCTCAAGAACTAGCAAGAATCGTTGGAGGGATTGAGAGTTAGCAAGCTCGAAGAAGGTCAACAATGGGGAAGAACACGAGCTAAAGGGATAAGGTTCAATGGGAAGAAGACCCCTTTTATAGGTGGGGAAAAATCCAACCGTTATGCTCACAGCTCAAGACCAGCGGTAGTACCGCTTGACATCACGGTACTACCGCAAGGGGTAGCGATACTAGTGCTAAGGGAAGCGGTACTACTGCTTGCGAGCGGTACTAAAAAATTACATCCGTGCCTACCACCGCTGGACTTGTGACGAGTTTTTGGTCCCGAGCGGAAGTAGCCACGGAAGTAGCCGCGGTAGTACTGCTCCAAGCGGTAGTACCGCTCCCAAGAGCGGTAGTACCGCTCCATAGGGCGGTAGTAAAAAATTACTTCCGCTCCTACCCGCGGTAGTACCGCTGCAGCCTTTTCAGAACACCAAAACTGACACAACTTCTGCAAACGGACTCCGAATTCGACGAAACCAAGTTTGTTGGAAAGCTAGCGACAAGGGCTAACACAATCTTGATAGAACTATCAATAAGAAGCAAATGAGAAAAGGCCCAAAAGAAAATGGCGAGAACCCTTCCTCGGATAAGACCGTAAAACCTCCAACACCGAAAACATCATAGAAGACGCATGCAAACTCCGTTTTTGATGAACTCAAGCTTGTCATCAAGATGACCATAAGCTCTAAGACTCACAAGGAGAACCAAACAACAACCAAGAAACATGGTGCAAGGATGCAATGGTTTGAGCTCTCGACGAACGATACGATCAAGCTACTCACTTGAGAGCCCCTCTTGATAGTACGGCTATCGATCCTATAACCCGGTCTCCCAACTACCACCATGAGACCGGTAAAACAGAAAACCTATCAAGGGCAAACCTTTGCCTTGCACATGATCCACTTGAGCTAGATGATGACGATCTTGTCCTCCTCAAGATGGACCACCTTTCTTGATTGCGTTGGGTCGATGGAGACTAGATGATTGCTCCCCCATACTCCACTATGGGTGAGCCACTCTTCGACACATCTTCACAAGTCCATTGACACCACAATGGATGGAAAGCTTCAATCACTTGATCTCTTCGTGATGCTCCACTTGAACTTGCACACAGCAATCTTGATGACGATCACCACTTGGTGCCATCCTCTCCATGGGTTGTATGATATCTTCCTCTTGACGCAAGCCCATGGACATGTACCTAACCCCACATAGAAATCTCACATAGACCATGGGTTAGTACACAAAGTGCAATGGACAATGCTTACCATACCATGGGATCACTTGATCCCTCTCGGTACATCTTTTACGCTTTGTGAGTTGATCAACTTGATTCACTCTTGACTTAGTCTTGATCAACCTTGAATCTTTCCAACTCTCTTGGTTTGGATGATGTCTTGAAGGTAAACATGAATGATCACACAATCTTCTTCTTGGGACATGCTTGCAATAAGCTCAACACTCACATGACCAATCTTTGGATAATTCCTTAATAGCACCTTGGTCAACACATAAACTCCTTGAAACCAACGCATGGACTTCAAGAAATGCCTATGGACAAATCCTTCAAATATAACTCAATGCAACCATTAGTCCATAGAGAATGTCATCAATTACCAAAACCACACATGGGGGCACCGCATGTCCTTTCAGGTATGAAGATTACCTGAGAGTAGCTGGTGGAGGTTTCTTACTTGGGCATTCCTTGGATAGCTTTGAGATTTTTCTTAGGTGGGTCCTAAAAAAACGAAAATACAAAGGGGTTCACCATGGTTTGCGTAACAAAGCAAGCTACCGTGGACCTGTATATGTGACTTGCTAGAAACCATGGGGGGCTTGCTAGAGTTTTATGTGTGACTTGCCTGTTGTTTAGACAAAAATATGTGTGTTTTGTATTTCCACATACATAAATTGTCTGCCACCCAATCCAAAAATTCAATATGGGTCATACTACCATATAGTACTATTATCTCAGCGGTTGGTTTTCCTCGAGATGCACAATCCATGTATATGACGAAGTATTCAGCTCGGCCACTCATTTCTGCATAGTGGCAAACTAGTTTGTCTGATGCCATTTATGGGGCCCAGCTAACTCGGCCCAGTACGGTCTTTGCTACGTGAGATTTTCTTGGGCCGGCATATGGAGCACCTGGTCCGGCCTATCTCCTTCGAGCGGGCCTTTGGATGTGCAACGATGCGGGCAACTGTATTTATTTACAGCCTTATCCTCTCCCTGGTCAATCTGGATCCTCATTGCGCAAGGTCTTTCGCTGCCATGTCCGCTTCTTCTTCCTCCGCTGCTGGGCACCGAGCTGACCCCATGCGGGAAAAAGCCAGGAGATCGGTACTACTGGTGCATCCTTTGGAGTGTGAGTTCCTGAATCTCAAACTCAGATCTGGTCCTTCATCTTTACATTAGTGCAGTTCTTGATTTTTTGTTCTTCTATTTTTCAGTCTCGTCGGTGTGGGCTTTCCGAGTGGCAAGAGATTTATCCTGCTATGCTGGATTCCGTTAGATCTTGGTCTTTGCCGCCCCCACCATCCCCAGCTTCTCCTGGGCTGCTAGCCTGCAACACCGGAGCTCGCGTCAGGAAGGAGTCCCAGCGTTCATCGGTTGTTCTGTTTCGAATGGATGCCAGCATGTCGCCCCGGCCAAGGCCAGCACCATTGTTGGTTTCTCCAGGATTGCGCTGCTCATGCTCGCCACTATCTTGATGCTCTTTGTGTTCTTGCTTGGCATGTCTGTCCGGACACTGGCAGTCGTGTATTTCAAGTGAGAGGCGCCATTGGTGTCATGCTTTTGGGTCGAAAGTCGAGTTAGTAGTACCGCTAATGTTTGTTGTGTGTGTGTTTAGTTACTAGTCTCAATTAGATTCACATCCGTCAGACCAGACATGTGGTACTGCAAATGTCTTGGTTTGAATATGTGTTAACTGGTGTTGGCCTGAAAATGTACCCTGTTGTTATGCGCAAATCAGCTTAAAATGTGTATCCATGTGTTATGTAATCGCCGTGATTTATTTTTTACTTTTCAATGAGATCTCCCAACTGTTTCTGACGCTCGTTTTTCACTGCAGCAGAGCAGCATGCCATGCGTTCACCCAGAGAGCCTGCGCACTATCAGCCATCAGCCGGGAAAGGCCAGCCATAACTGCACCGCGCAAAACAGGAGAACGGGGTAATTCTAAAAAAACAAAAAACAAAAAAACAGGAGGGGGGATGCTTCGAGATAAAACCGGGGAGGAGCAACGTATTTTTCGTTTTTTTCCCGCCCTATGGGCCTTTTAAGGCTGCCAAGAAAAATTCTGGACCATGGTCCAGGATCTATCTTTGTACAAGTACCAGTGGTCCAACTCCGTCAGCTTCGTGACATTCTGGCCGGGTACCGACTCATGTGGCCCCCGTATTCACACAGTAGCTCTGCATCATACGGTGGCCCCCATGCCAATTCCTCTATTTTCTGACAATCGCACATATAGCATTGAATGCGCCAAACCTGCCTGATAGATGCCATCCAACGGCTTAGATAGTGCTACTATATGGTAGTATGACCCATATCGCTGCTCTCCACCCAATCCCCCTTCCTATCCCCCCTAAAATGTGTGCCTAAGATGTCACTTACCCGACTTTTCTCTACTTTTTTAATATTTGATTCACTTCAGTTTTCTTGAAGTTGCTTGATTTGTGAGTACAATTGCCTAGTCTAGCTGTGTGGAGTTGCCTAACCTTGATGGTGTACGTTTTCTGAAACTACCAGAATAGTGGGAAAAACTAGTATTTGACTTCAATTGTATTAAGTTGCTTGATCTGTGTGTATCAATTGCCTGGTCTAGATGCGTGGAGTTGACTAACCCCTGATATCATGTTCAATAAAGATGGAGGCCCCCTTGCAGCAAACAACATATCATTGAGTATATAAATGAAAAAATGGCAAGTTTTGCATCATTTTGAGGCAGCTACAAAGCAATGGTTAGCCAAGATGAAAAATGGACAAGACACAGAAAATGCCATACTCCATGATAGGACATAGATCTGGCAAATAACTCGTTTCACAGAATAGGAACTAGACCCTCTGACATCTAGCAACCATTAATGCTTGTTATTTTTTCTTCCTATGCTTGTTCAATACCTCTGCATTACTATATCCATATGTTTGTACATCATTGTTTTCCTTTCAAGGGAGTATGTTTCTTTAGTGCGCGCTAGTTTTACCGTCTTCACTGGAAAAAACTATAGGCAAGTACTGAGGTTTTTAGGCATGTATGAACTTCCAGATGTTGGGCAAGTCTATCATCTGAGTATATAATGAAAAGAGTAGTTAAATACGTTGGAGGTGCCTCAACTTGTCATGCGCGGTCAGTTTAGTGCCTAAAGTTGCAAAATACATAAAATGGGTGCTCGAACTTGTCCGGTCGTGCAAATATGGTGCCTCCATTCCTATCCAGATGTACGTCCAGCCCATGTGGCGTGCCAATGTGGCGCTGGCCCAACTGTTAGTGGCCAGGAGCAGGGAAGTTGCTGGGTGGCCTGGACATGAGGATTTAAAAAAAACGCTCAAATTTTGCTTAATCACATGGGAAAGCTCCACAAATTTGTTGATTATGTTGCACGCATAGGGGGTCCACCAGGCCATACTGTGCTTAGTAGATATAGACTAAGTCGAACTTTATATATTGCGTTGTTATGCAAAATGTAATTTTGGAGCACCGACACATTGTGCCCATTTTTTCGAAGGTCAAAGAAATATATTTTTACAGCTAAAAACTTCTGACATTTTTTGTACATGCACATATAGAAATGTAATATATCCGTGTGTTTCTTTTTCAAAACTGTATTTGTATGTGAGAGATACAAAAAGACAAATACATGCAAAAATCAGCTAATTTTTTGGCCGGATTATTGTATTTTTTTGCAGGGTAAAATATAACAAAATTTCAAACAAAACTTGAAAGTCACTTAGAGCACACGCGTACATTTTTTTGTGAAATTTTAAATTTGGTATGAAACTTTTAGCTAGTTTTTAAACTTTCAAGAGAAAAAAAACATGCTCAGTGGCCACCGTGCTCCAAAATTCCTCTTTGGTTGCTATGTACCCCTCAAACGTGCTCAGTTGCTGTATATATATGGCGCTCGTATGGGTCTGCACACTCAATTTTCAAGTTCTTTATTTTTATTTTTCATATTATTTTCACCATTTGGAAAAGAAACGTAAGAACAAAATACAACTGCCATAAACTTAAAGAAAATGTTAGTGCATTTGAAAATTGTTCAGCATGTTGTTGGAAAATGTTTCACATGTATTAAAAATTATAATGCATTTTTGAAAAATGTTTGGCGTGCGTTAAAAAAGTTTACAGTGTGTATTTTTAAAAGAGTTCAGTGTTTTTGATGGCTTTTCTATTGATTAAATAAAAATGAGAAGGATTTTTGTAAAAGAATCCCCACGTGCGGGCCACCCAGCGCCTTTTAGACACGATAGGCGGGCTACCATCACGTTTGTACGCCATGCGGGCTAGATGTACGTCTTGATACGAATGGAGGCACCGTATTTGCACGGCCTGACAAGTTCGAGCACCAGTTTCACGTATTTTACAACTTTAGGCACTAAACTAACCGCCCAGGACAAGTTGAGGCACTTCCGGTGTATTTAACTCTAATGAAAAGCATCTGTAACGTGTATCGATATAGCAACAATCTATCATCTAATAAGTATATAAATGAAAAGAGATGGCAAGTTTGCATTATTTTGAGGCAACTACAAGGCGATGGTTAGGCAAGTTAAAAACATCCTTGGGCAACTCGCACCAAGCATCTGTAGCAACTTCAGTCTCATATGTTGGGCAAGTTTTGGCACTTGTCAGAGGCGCTCCAGTCATGTCCTCTGCCTAGTAGTTCCTCAAATTACAAGAGAAACGCGTATGCAGCAACTCGTGCGCCTTTGCGCGGGGCAACTTCCATCTCGAGCCCTACCAAAAACTGCCTGATGTTAAAAAAAATGCACGACTATTTCTACAAATTATAAGTTCACAACCAGCTAGCGTGCAATTTTAAGTTGACAACCAGCTAAGTTGCACGACTATTTCTACAAATTGCCTACAAAGGTATGATGATGCAGATTGTGTTGTAACTTCAATCAGTATGCTTACTCTAATAATTAGAGACAACTTTGACAACCAGCTAGTGCGCAATTTAGCATGAAATTTAGCAAAACAATTTAGGCAAAATTCATACTAATTCCCGGCAAGTCCAATAGGTGACCTGGGAGCACATGATGAAGTTTCTTAATTGTAAATGCGCAGATTGCTGGCTCCCTTTTTTTGAGAATTGTCTTGCAAAAAACTGTAAAAACACATAGAGGGACACATGGTGGAACTGGTACTGCATCCCTGATACACAGGTTCCAGGGCAAGTCGCATTACACAGAACATGCAATTCATATGCATGGAGATAATAAAAAGGTTCACATATAGAGCTGTTCATAGGGCTGGGTGCACCAAAAGATATCATCGACACAGATAACAACTATCATCTACTGGCTGCTCGGGTCTGGGTTGATAATGGAGGAGGTAGGGACAGGTCGGCGGAGGTAGGATGGAGGGGCTAGCAGGGTGTGGTGGCTCGGGTCCCCAACGATGCGGCGACAAAGGTGGATGCTTCTGGGGTTGAGGCAGGATCGAAGGAGGAAGGAGGGGACAGGGAGTGAGGGTGTTGGATTTCTAGCAGTGGTCTACTCTCTCTATCTCTGAATTTCTTTCTCTGAAGAACACAACACACGCACACGAGGTGGAAGGGAACAGAGAAGGAACGCAGCCACACAGAGAGATGTTTTTGCGACGCGTTAATTCTGCGTCTTTTCTGTTTCAGCCTTTTATTCCGTCAGGTAACAAACTGAACGAAAACAGCGGCACGATCCAGTTTCTGCGCATGCCATCCCATGAGCTTGGATCGTGCCATTGCATTATCTAACCAACGACTAAAACTATGGCCGCAGCGTGAACACGCTTCTGGCGGGCAGTCACACGCTGACCAAACCAACACGTGACTGCACTTATGTAAACTGAATACAAAAACTGCAGAACTGAACTAACTGTCGAACAGATACAGCAGGTTAAACACTTACAGAGGGGACAGGGAGTGGGTAGTGGACGAGAAGGAGTGGGCCAAGGCCTCGTGGGCGTTCCCTCCTGCCCGGTCTGATTTAATCGGACGGCGCCGAAGGGTGTGTGCTCGGGAGCTCTAAAAAGTGCAGCTGCACTTTTTAGAATTTAGGCAATATATTTAACTAGGAGCGTCACCTCAGCTCATGCATCTAGCACAACTTGAGGGACGGCGTAGCTCTTTTGGCTAGCTAGTACTTGCAATCTGCCGCCTCAAGGATGCAATACACATTCGCGACGGCTGTCTCTGGGCTCTCCTTCTCAATCTTTGGATCCCTGAGTTTCTTGAAATCTTCGATTTCCTTGATATATTTGGAGTGGGCACTCGCGGAGCTATGTACACCTCGGGCCAAAGTCCTTCCTAATAGTTTTCCTTCACAAAATGACGCATGGCTGGGGGCCGTGCCCCCCCCCCCCCCTACCCCCACCCCAAACATTGATCCCACCCCGAAACATTGATGATTTGTCTTTCTCCTCCCTAGTTATTTTTGTCAATCCACCAGATGCCATTTATGTGCTGCAGCTACATCTGCACGGAACACGTCTGGCCTCACAGAGCATGATGACAAACCTGAGCAATGACGACCTGAGTTGCTGCTTGTCGGTGGATCCATGAACGGCCAGAATCTCAACTGCTTCTTGTGTAGATAGATCCCTCGTTGACGAGATGACAACCTGTTGGAGCTAAGGCAATCTCTATGCGGACCCTCAAAGAGCTAGCAAACATCCGAATCGAGCGGTCCGGATTCAATTTGTCATCCAGCGCGGTACCCATCGGTCTGTTGCCCTGTCCGACTGTCCATCTTCCCGCAAACCGAAAGCAAACTAGGGGCAGGGAGGAGGGGGCTTTAAGGGAGTTCGGACCACCGCCATGTAGGACTCTGACACCCCTCGCCCACTCAAATCCCCCTCCCAGCCCACTTTTCTTTCACTCCGCCCTGCTCCTCTCACTGGTGAAAAAAAGGCCTTTGGTCGCGGTTCGCAACTGCCATTAGTCGCGGGTGCGCAACCGCGACCAAATAAGCGCGACTAAAGCCCCCCACCAATAGTCGCGGCTGCTTAAGAAACGCGACAAAAGGCCCGTCCACGTGGGCGCCAGGCGGCCGTCGGGGCGGAGGACCTTTAGTCGCGGTTCTTCTGGCCAACCGCGACTAAAGGCCGCCACAGGTTTCGGGTTTTAGCCCCCCCCCCTAAACCTGTTTTCTGTTTAATTTGTATTGTTTTATTTTTTTTGTGCTTTATTTTAATTTTGAAGGAGTTTCATATATTCTACGGTACTACATACATGCATATGAATGTACAATTTCAAATAAATTTGAAATTAGAACCATTAAAAATTCAAGAGGAATTTACACTATATATTCAATATCATCGGATGACCATATACAATTTTGAACAAGTTTCCATACATGATTTAATGCATATAAAGTTCTACGTCCTCGTAATAGTGTTCTCCTTTAGGATGGAGGACTTCCTGCTGAACCATCCAGCTAGTTCCTCTTGAAGTGGTCGGAAGCGAGCTTACGGACTAAGCATCCACCGGAGGTTATTCCTCCGAGCATTGGTATCACTCGGAACCCGCTCAGAGGTGTATCTCGGATCATCTCCTGAACATAGTATCCACATAGATTGGTCTCCGGTGGCTGAATATCCCCAGCATTCTTAGCCTTTGACCTTTTGAATTCTAGCTCTTTTTGAATTCAACGACCTTTGTATCTATGAACCGTCTCCAAACCCTACGAGGCAAAGAAAATTAAATGAACAAGAGAGTTATTAGTTACTTGATATTAGGAAATGAACGAAATAGGCCGATCGATATAGAGCGCAAATGAATGAAAATAATTACTTCTGCAGCATTCTTCTCATGTCGCCCCAAAGTTTTGGATCCATATTCAGAGAGTCGTGGACGAGACATTACGAGGTGTTAACTTTAATTACTAGCAGAATCCGGTGGAACCTGCGGACACGATACATGCACAAGACGTCATGCATAACTCATCGATTAGCCGGCCACATACCATGCATGGAGTAAACAAAAGAGAATGTGCTCAAGACAGAAACACTCACCCAAAATGGTAAGGAAATAGAATATCACTTTTGAGTTCCTGCTTTGTAAGAAACTGCCACAGGTCTGCCTCCACATCGGCGGGGTGATGCTCCAACACATGTCCATTAACGATATGTGGGTCAATGAACCCAACATCATGGATGTTCCTTACTCTGCATTCCTTAATCTTCATTCTGCATGTATAATAGCGGACACAACAATATAGTTAGGACATATATATAGTGCAGGCAATATGAACGAGATGGGGTAGAAATTAATAAATCACTTACAGAACGTAGCAACTGATGATAGATTTGTCGAGCTCGCGCAGATTGAAAAGCTGGAACAATTCACTCAGTTCAGTTTGTACATAGTAATGTTTGAAGTGATGCTCATGTCTAACTTCCGCATAAATATATTCTTTGGCGTTTTTATTTTTATGTAACCCTTGTACCATTTCAGCAGACCTTTCATTTGTGGAGGTAGATCCTTTTCCTGCGCAGCTCGACGAGAGGCCCATTCTTGACATATGTAATTACTACCTCCTTCACTGGCGCCTCATCAAGGCCTAACAGTTCACGAAAAGTAATACCTAAGTTGGCCGCTTGTTCTCTGGCACTCGTTACAGTCAATCCCTGTGCTGCCGCAGCTTGTATGATCTCGGGGGCATCCGGACAGAAGGCTTCCACTATAAGCGGGGCAATCGATTGTTTACATTGTTCCCCGAGCTGGGCAACTTGTTTCCCGCTTTTTTTACTTTCGGCCTTCTCCCGCTCTTTGTTCTCCTTGAACATGAGTGCCTGCCTGCGAAGTTCACGTGCATAGTCGTTAGGAAGATTCTTCGCGGCTTGGGACGGTGTGCTCAAAAATGACTTAGCCCACTTCTTTTGCTCATCGAGAAAATCTTGGCTTGGGCTCGGGCTCTTTTTTCTTCTTGCAGTCCGCCTTCCATTTCTCCAAATCAGCAGCAGCGGCCGTCGACTTCCTCGGCACTACGTTCCCAAGGCCTTGTGGGAGAGGCTTGATGATGGCTCCGGTACCTTTGTGGTCTTAGGTACATAAGGGTCCGGGTTAATAATCCAGGACTGCTTCGCTTCTTTGCCGGAGGTGGATTGGGGCGGCGTCGATCACCCGCCGGACGAGGACTGGGGCGGCTGATCACCCGCCGGACGTTGTGGGACTGGGGCGGCGTCCGACGTGGCGGAGGTGTAGGTGAACCGCCACCACCACCACCACCACCACCACCGCCGGCCGGCACCACCACCGTGAGGGTGGACTTGTTGTCCTTGGCGCCTCGCTGGAAACTTGATAAACTTCTTTTGCCATAGAATGAAATGGCGCTTGACATCTCCAAGTCTTTTCTCCCCTTGGTGTAGCAATGTCAATCTCCGTGTCCTCAAACCCTTGGACTATGTCCTCCACCGTGACACGAGCATAGCCATCTTGAATGGGGTTGTTGTGGTGGAGTGCTCTGTAAACATGGTAAAGCACTGCCGATGGCTACCTTCATGGACATGTTCCCGATAGGATAATACAGATGACATTCTTTCATCTCCTTTATATCGTCCACGGGGTAGCGAGGAGGCTCCGGTGCAGTAATTTCGACCACCAGAGGCTCCGGTGCAGTAATTTCGACCACCAGAGGCTCCGGTGCAGTAATTTCGATCGTCGGTGCATCTGCACCAGCCGGTGGGGCCTCCGTGGAAGCCACGCTGCTTCTCCGCTGCTGGCTTCCGAGATCCACTGGATGATCTTCATGCTGCACCGAGCTGCATCTCTTTCGGCTACTAGTACACTCATGGTTTTCTTCATCACATCCATTTCCGATGCCAACCGCGCCACAACATCTGATTCCCGATCCATCTTTCTCTTACGGCTTCAGAATCAGACGGGTCATCGCTCGGGGAACCCTATTTTCCACGGAATGTGCCCCATGCCTCGCATACGCCCTCCGTGTTCAGGATTCCCGAGGGCTTTTGTCACGGCGTCGTTCTCTCTGTTGAACTTGATCTTCCCTGTTGAGCATCCTTCATTGCGTCAATAAGGGCTTGCGTGGGTTTAATTAATTTGCCCGGTAAACACACTCCCCCTTCTTGGGTTCAGCGTTCCCCCATGCCCGTACCACCAGCTTTTGGCCCTTGGGTCCCATCCCTCCGTGCACTGGACGGATTCCTCGCGCCCTCATTTCGTTCTCCATCTTCTCCAACCTAGGCACCCAAATGCGATACCCTCCTGGCCCCATAACATGATTGTACTCCTTCTTAGCCGCATTTTCCTTATTTTTTTCGATATTTGAATGAACTGCTCCGATTTCTTTTGCTTCACAAATTCTGGCCAATCATGTTTCAGTTTCTCATATTGTCCTTTGAAATCCGGAGTCTTGTTCTGCTTGACAAAGTCATGGGCTAGATTTTTCTTGAATTTCCGAATGCGTCGGCCATCTTATGAAGAGCGAACTGTTTGACTAGCCTCCTCCTCTCCTTGTTTTCCTCAATCTTGTTACCCTCCTCATCGAATTTGTTGTATTCCGGAGGTAGAACGAAATGTTCCATAAGCTTCTTGAAGCAATCTTTTTTGTTCTCTTATCGACAAAAGTGAAACCATCAATTCGTGCCTTCTTTGGCTCATTCCACTCTCGACGGTGATCGAGACGTTGTCTCTAACAATGGCTCCGCATTGGCTGACAAACTTGGTGGCGTTCTTGCGGGGCTCCAGCGGCCTGCCGGTTGCCTTTGTCGACAACCTCGATGGTGCATGTTTCTCCTTGTTTCATCGTCTTGGTTGCGCCACGCTTTGACGGCGTACTCGATTGTTTCGACGATCCGCCGAGGCTAAAATAAGAAAGAGAGTCGCGCGTTAGTACACACATATTTATTCAAATCAGTTAGTTTGTATCACGGAGGCTCAATGTATATATATACCTCGGCGCGGAGGTGGTTGCTACTTCCATTTGAAGATCGTCGTTTATCGACGTTTGTTCGGCATCATCTTCTTGTGGCGCCCTTCATCTTCACCGTCAAGGTTCAGATAAGAAGAGATATCATCTTCTTCTTCTCCGGTCGGCACATATAGAATATCGCCGTTTATGATGCCGAACATATGTGCTTCACCGTCCGGATCATAGTTGTCCATAATCGGGTCAGCTCTATCGTCCGCCATTATGTCAGTCCTGAAAACATGTAGTACAAACAAATTAATTAAGTGAAGAAGGGGCGGTGGCGGTGGCAGTGGCGAAAGGCGGTGGCAAAAGGAGGCGAGGAAGGGGTGGGAGAGGGTGTCGCGGTAGAGCGCGAGACGGGCGGCGAGCAGCAGGCGCCACGAAGAGGGAGGCGAGGACAACACACACGGAGAGGGAGGCGAGGACAACAGACAACCACGTCTTCACGGAATGGGCGATATCGGGATGGTCAAAGGGGGGCTTGCCTGGTTGCTCTGGCAAGGAGGGGGGTCGTCGTCGACGTAGTCGATCACAGGGGCGGCATCGGTCTCGGGGTCTACCGGAGAGAAGAGGGGGAAAAACAGTAAATATACAGCAAGCATATCATCACAAAGCAGAACGTGGCAATATGATGTGCCGGGAGTGACCTAACATATGGCTACACGATAAAGGTGAAGGGATTCAACCGGGAATGTTTTCCGGTTAGGACTAATGTCGAGATAGAAGACCGGAGGGAAAGTTCCATGTTCAGATAGTTAGAGGCATCTGACATGTATGTGGGTAGCGATTCGGGTTCGTCTCGTGCTCGAGCAACTTTCATGTATAAAGTTTTTGATCTGACCTACGGTTTATTTAATATGATTTTTCAAAGTTTTAAACAGTTATTTGGAATTAACAGATTTAAATAAAAGGAAAACAGGGTTATGACATCAGCATGATGTCAGCAGTCAACAGGGCTGTTGACTGGGTCAAGCTTCTGGTGGGTCCTGCTGTCATTGACACAACTTAGTTAACAGTTTTTATTAACAAATTAACTATTTATAAAAACATTTTATTAGGGTGGGGGCCATTGTCGCTGGCACGAGCCGCCACCGCTGCGGCACGCACGCTGCTTGCACACGGCAAGGCTGCGGCCGGAGCGCAGCCCGCGACAAGGGCGAGGCGCTGATCCGCACGCGCCGCTTGCCGCGTGCACGCTGGAGAAGCCAAGGGGTGATGCGTCATGGCGGTGGCGAGGGAGGCCGGTCGGCGGCCAGGGCGGTCGAGCGAGGCGGCGATGGCCGGCCGGGCGGCATGCGCTGGTAGGCGAGGGCGACGGCGGGCGGCGCCGAGGGCGAGGGCGACGGCGGGCGGCGCCGAGGGCGAGGGCGACGGCGGGCGGCGCCGAGGGCGCTGGCAGAGATAACAAAGGGAATCGGAGAAGACGAGAATCCCGCCTTTGTATTTATAGCCCCCTTTAGTCGCGGTTGGCGACGAGACCCATGACTAAAGGTACCCTTTTAGTCGCTGGTCGCCTGCCCAACCGCGACTAAAGGGTTTTGGCGAGTTTTATGCGTTCGCGCCCCACCTTTAGTCGCGGTTGGCGACGAGACCATGATTAAAGGTACCCTTTAGTCGCTGGTCGCCCGCCCAATCATGACTAAAGGGTTTTTGTGCTGCCTCGCCCAAAAGTTTAGTCCCACCTCGCTAGTTGAGAGAGCTCGAGAGTGGTTTATAAGCGCTGCTACGCCCACCCTCTCGAGCTCCTCTCAACTGCAGGCTTTCGGACCTAATCTATCACTAGCTATGTGCCTGTGGGCCTACTTGGCCTCCTGCGGGCACGAATCTCGCCCATGTAGGGTTTCTAGTCGTATTCAGGCCGTGGGGGTCCAAAGAGGGCGCACTATTTTTTCCAGTTTTTTTGTTTTGTTTTCTGCATTATTATTTATTTTTGTTGTTTTTTGCTTTATTTTTAATTCTTTTTGCTTTTAGTTTTAGAAAAATTATAAACTTTCTGTTAGTGCCATTAGTTTTCAAATTTGAAAACACTTTTTTTGTTTTCTTTGTTGCTTTATTTATTTTATTTTGTTTCTACTTACAACAAAATACTTATTGTTGCTATTTTAGTCATGGTCGCCTGCCCAACTGTGACTAAAGGGTTTTTAAGCGGGTTTTTATGCGTTCTCACCTTTTTAGTCGCGGTTGGTCTCGGCCAACTCATGCGACTAAAGGCCTGCAGTTTAGGGTTTTAGCCCCCCAAACCTGTTTTCTGTTTAATTTCTATTGTTTTCTTTTTAATTTGTATTGTTTTCTGTTTAATTTGTATTGTTTTATTTCTTTTGTGCTTTATTTTAATTTTGAAGGAGTTTCACATATTCTACGGTACTACATACATGCATATGAATGTACAATTTCAAACAAATTTGAAATTAGAACCAAAAGAATTCAAGAGGAATATACAATATATATTCAATATCATCGGATGACCATATACAATTTTGAACAAGTTTCCATACATAATTTAATGCATATAAAGTTCTACGTCCCCTCTGAACCGTCTCCAAACCCTACGAGGCAAATACAAATAATATGTCAAAAATAAAACTAATTCAATTCAATATGTTAAAAATACAAATAATATATCAAAAATTCAGAAAAATAGAACTAATTCATTTCAAAATTCTAAAAATACAAATAATATATCAAAAATTCAGAGAAGTTCTTCCGGCCGCTGTGTCTTCCCACAAGTTCTTCCCGGCCAGTCTTCCCTTGATTCTTTCCGCCTATGTCTTCCCGCCATTTCTTCACGCCTCTATCTTGGCAGCGTGTCGATGCTCCTTTTATAGGCACGGCGCCGCTTACGCTTTGTCTTGTTCCTCCGGCGAGGCGTAAATGCGCTACCCAGCGTCTGTCTAACCTTTAGTCCCGGTTGCACCAACCAGCCGGGACTAAAGGTTAGATGACCAGCTCTGATTCCTCTTCTTCCCGCCATTTCTTCCCTGTCTTCCCGCCTCTTTCTTCCCGCCACTTTCTTCCCGCCTCCTGTCTTCCCGCTCCCATTTTTCCCGCCATTTCTCACTACATATATGTAGCCCGGCTTGGCCAGCATTATCACATCTCTACAATCTCTCATCACTCTCTCATGGCTTCCACCGCACCCACTCTAACCTACCAGCAGGTGGAGGAGCTTTGCGCCTCGAACTACCCTTGTCCACCGGGCTACCGCGTCCCCACCGGCTGGAGCCTAAGCGCCCGGCGGCGTGCGTCCCTCCGTCCCTCGTGGTACTGCGCACGGGCGGCCATCACGAACCACTACTACCTCGACCTCACGCCGAGCAGCGGATGAATCCCGCCGGCATCCCGATAACCAGCATACTTGGGACGCCTTCTTCATCAATCGGCGTGAGAGGGCGCCGCCGGTATGAGGAGGACGGTTCGCCTCACAGGAACTTCCACGAGGCCGGCCGTCGGCTATGGTGGTATGGCCGGACTCGCAGAGCGTCATGGACTACATCACGGCGGCGATATCCCCCGCGCTTACCCTCGTTCGAGCCACGAAGCGCCGCTTCGATTTACGACGACAAGCAGCGATTTACAAAGAGCGACGACGACGCGGCAACTTAGAAGGCGATTTACTACTACCAAGACAACGACGACGTCGGCTTTGAAGACTAAGAGTATGCATATTATACGCATATGCAGGAGTATGACTAAAACACTCCAAATTTCTTGTATCATATGTGGTATCTCGAATCATTCGAAAATGGACACCAAACACATCACGGGTAATATAATTCACATGATCCATTCAACAAAGTTTGGTACAATAAATTATTACACATCATTTCTTCCCTTGTGTCCCTGCTTGCTTACGATTGTGCCGTATCCATGGAGCATCCTCATCATTTAACTTAATGCTTGGGTCGGTGTTCACTTTGAAGGGCGGAATTTCAGCAAACATATTATAATCTTCGACATGTCTGTCTTTGTCCTCCACTCCCACGATGTTTCTTTTCCTGAAAGAACAATGTGGCGCTTTGGATCATCGCATGATGTACTGATCGCTTTTCTTATCTTTCCGTTTCCACGGTTTGCTACTCATGTCCTTCACATAGAAAACCTGAGCGACATCTTCGCTAGGACGAATGGTTCGTCAAGGTAACCAAGATTGTTGAAATCCACCATTGTCATTCCGTATTGCTGGTCCACCTTTACCCCACCTCCTGTTAGCTTGAACCATTTGCACCGGAACAAAGGGACCTTAAAGGAGGGTCCATAGTCAAGTTCCCATATCTCCTCTATGTAACCATAATATGTGACCTCTTGCCCATTCTCGGTTGCTGCATCAAAGCGGACACCACTGTTTTGGTTGGTGCTCTTTTTATCTTGGGCGATCGTGTAAAATGTATTCCCATTTATCTCGTACCCTTGGAAAGTCGTTATAGTCGAAGATGGTGTCTTGGCCAACATGTACAGCTGATCTACAACATCATTGTCATTCATTAAATGTTTTCTCAACCAACTGCCGAAAGTCTCCATGTGGGCCTTCCTAATCCAGGATTCAGGCTTCCCACAGTTGTCGAACGTAAAATATTCTTGTGTTTCTCAAAGTACGGAGCCACCAAGCTGGAATTGGTCAAGACAGTGTGGTGTGCTTGATCAGAGAATGGCCGTCCATACATATCGTTGATTTCATTCCGATCGCGCCTTTTCCACTTAGTCTCCCCTCGTGCAGCGATCGAGGAAGACCAATCGGCTTAAGGTCAGGAACAAAGTCAACACAAAACTCAATTACCTCCTCATTTCCATAGCCCTTGGCGATGCTTCCTTCTGGCCTAGCACGTTACTGAACATATTTCTTTAATACTCCCATGAACCTCTCGAAGGGGAACATATTGTGTAGAAATACAGGACCGAGAACGAAAATCTCTTCGACTAGGTGAACCAGGAGGTGCGTCATAATATTGAAGAAGGATGGCGGGAACACCAACTCGAACCCGACAAGACATTGGATCACATCGCTCTGTAACCGTGGTAGAACTTCCGGATTGATTACCTTCCGAGAGATTGCATTGAGGAATGCACATAGCTTCACAATGGCTACTCGAACATTTTCGGCGAGAGCCCCTCAAAGCAATCGGAAGCAATTGCGTCATAATCACGTGGCGGTCGTGAGACTTCAGGTTTTGGAACTTTTTCTCCGCCATGTTTATTATTCCCTTTATATTGGGCGAGAATCCATACGGGACCTTCATACTGCTCGGGCATTCAAAAAGATGACCTTCTCTTCTTTGGTCGAGCGTAGCTGGCACGACCTTGAAACCATTCCGGATGCCGGTCATCGTGGTCTTTCAAGCGTTGCTGGTCCTGCCGTGCTTCCTTTGTATCATTTGTCTTCCCATACACGCCCAAGAAGCTTAGGAGGTTCACGCAAATATTCTTCGTAACGTGCATCACGCCGATTGCAGAGCGGACATCTAGGACTTTCCAATATTC
Source organism: Aegilops bicornis (assembly GCA_021605145.1). NCBI lineage: Eukaryota > Viridiplantae > Streptophyta > Magnoliopsida > Poales > Poaceae > Aegilops > Aegilops bicornis. Next base: position 64,601,162 of record CM038675.1, on the reverse strand, counting down.
TAGCTCCCGAATATAGATTTCTTCTTCCACATGGCTGCGTGCCCGTCAGCTCCTTCGAACTGATTGTCCGCGGGACCCTTTCCAAAGATGACTTTCAAATCCTTGACCATATCAAATACCTCGGCACGGTGCGTTCCGCGAGCTTGACGGTGATCTGCCTTGCCGTTGTAATGCTTGCCTTTCTTTCTTACTGGATGAATTTTCGGAATAAATCGACGATGCCCAAGGTACACGTTCTTCTTACAATTTGGCAAATGTACACTTTCAGTCTCATGTAAGCAGTGCGTGCATGCATTGTATCCCTTATTTGACAGTCCCGAAAGGTTACTAAGAGCAGGCCAATCGTTGATGGTTACGAAAAGCAACGCTCGTCGGTCAAATTCCTCTTGTTTGTGCTCATCCCACACACGGACACCACCCCACAGCTGTAAAAGTTCATCAACTAATGGCCTTAGGTACACATCGATGTCGTTGCCGGGTTGCTTGGACCTTGGATGAGCACCGCATCATAATGAACTTCCGCTTCATGCACAACCAAGGAGGAAGGTTGTAGATGCATAGAGTCATGGGCCAGGTGCTATGGCTGGAGCTCTGCTCGCCAAAAGGATTCATGCCATCCGTACTTAGAGCAAATCTTATGTTCCTTGCGTCAGCTGCAAAATCTTTGAACCATCATCGATCTTTCTCCATTGCGTTCCATCTGCGGTGTGTCTCAACTCCCCGTCCGACTTACGGTCCTCTTTGTGCCATCGCAACAACTTGGCATGCTCTTTGTTCCTGAACAGACGTTTCAACCGTGGTATTATAGGAGCATACCACATCACCTTGGCGGGAACCCTCTTCACGGGTTTACGCCCTCAACATCGTCACCATGGTCATCGCCTATGATCTTATAACGCAATGCAGTGCATACCGGGCATTCATTCAAATTCTCGTATTCACCGCGGTAGAGGATGCAGTCGTTGATGCATGCATGTATCTTCAGAACCTCTAAACCTAGAGGGCAGACAACCTTCTTTGCTTCGTACGTACTGACAGGCAACTCGTTATCCTTTGGAAACATATTCTTCAACATTTTCAGCAAGTTTTCAAATGCCGAGTCAGCTACACCTGCCTCTGCCTTCCATTTTAGCAAATCCAGTGTGCAGCCCAGCTTTTTCAGACCATCATCGCATCCGGGGTACAGCGCCTTTCTGATCCTCTAACATGCGATCCAAATTCTCCCTCTCCTTTTCAGTTTCGGCGTCTCCGTGCATCAGCAATGGTCCGACCAAGATCATCAACGGGATCATCACGTGCCTCTTCTTCACCTTCCCCTTCACCTTCAGCATCCTCCATGAAAGTATCACCGAAATGAGCAAGATAGCTTTCATCGATGAAATCATCCCCTTCTTCATCTTCTTCCATTATAACCCCTCTTTCTCCATGCTTGGTCCAACAATTATAGCTTGGCATGAAACCGTGCCGAAGCAGATGCATGTGAACATCTCTTGAGGAAGAGTAACCCTTCTGATTCTTACAGATAACACATGGACAGATAACAAAACCCTCCCGCTTGTTCGCATTAGCCACTACGAGGAAATCTTTCAAACCCGTAGTGAACTCGCCGGAGAGTCGGTTACCGTACATCCATTGCCGATTCATCTGCATTATTATAATATAAAATATATAATTAACCATCATGCATTTGTTAAACTAACTAGCTACAAACAATATAAATTAAACAATGAACTACACACATGCATATTTTATCAATGACACATCAAAGGTTCATCAAGTTGCTAACCGCGATCGAGGAGTGTGGCTCCAACACTTCATGTCATGTTTGTTTCATGCTCTTGGGGCATTTCATCAAACACCTTATGTGCATAAGAGGAACCAAAAGCAAACCTACACCCACTTGTGAAGAGAATGGCTCCAAATGGCTAAGTGTTGGCTGCTGGATGGGTATATATAGGGAGGGGCTTTAGTTGCGGTTGGCACGGCAAACCGTGACTAAAAGTGCCGAAAACCTTTAGTCGCGGTTGTCCCGGCAAACCGCGACTAAAGACCTCACGCGGCGCCAGCTGGCCACCGAGCGCCTGGGCCCAGGCCTTTGGTCGCGGTTCCCCTCCCGCACCGCGACTAAAGGTCCCATTAGTCGCGGTTCCTACAGCTTCGCGACTTATGGGGCTGGACGGAAGCCTGTTTTTCGACCAGTGTCTCCATGCTTTACATCTGCACCCTCCTTGTATGATGTGTCGTTGTACCTCTTCGGCCGCCACCCAGGTATCCTCAGACGTCCACAACCCCACACATGCACCTGCTCGCCTTGGACTACGACATTGTCCACCCAAGATCCCTCCGCAACTAGGTTGCGGACAACACGCCCAGCAGGTATTTAGTCAAATGTCATTGACCCTTTTTTTGAACTTTTTGTTGTTTCCTAGAGTAATTCAATGGCGGCTACTCCATGATCGAGGATGAGTTGTTGTGTGATGTGTGGTTGGTCGTATCTGCAGACTTCATAGCCATGAGGCAAAGGGGCTCGACCTTTTGACAGCGCATGCATGCTTTGTTTCCTAAGCAAAAGAACTCCACGCCCTATGCAATGCACGTCATTCATGAACGCAATATGAAGTCACAATGGCATCGATGATACATCATCTGCAACACCATGAAGTTTTGCAGTGTAATTCACCAAATGGAGACAACGTGGACATTGGGCTCGTCAACCAAATCGAAATCGTAAGTTTTGCTTCTTGACGGTCTACATATTCATTCACTCATAATTGCTCTACACAATGTATAGCCTGAACGCGTTGTCGTGCTATACTATAGGACCGAGGGTAGGCCATTCACGCACATACATTGTTGGATAAAGCTCAAGGGATGGTATGTGGGACGACCTATGTCGATTCTGACTCGAGTATTACTGAAATTAGGATCGATGAATTCGAAAAACTTGTCGAACATCCATTTATCTCATATGTAATATTTACATTTGAACTATTGTTATACTAGGGATATTTGTATGTTATTCATGGATGAATTGTGATACTTTCTATAATTATTTTGAATGTTGCGGACTTAGAAAAAACTGGGGCGGCAACGGGGGCCAGAGTTTTCTCCACGTTGGCGCATAGGAATCGCGAGTCTTTGGCAACGACGTTGGCGACGTTGGCACCAGAGAGGCCGAGACCTGAGAGGAAGGCCGGGATGGAGTTAGGTTTGGCGGGGGACTTAGATCCATTGCGTAGTATATTCAATCTAGCGTGCAAAGTAACCCTACAGCCTCCGCCAGTACCAATATTTATTACAAAGTATATAAGAGTTTACTGAACTAAGCTTAACATCTAGTTCAAAACATGTAGCTGTTGTTTAAAAACACCTATCACCTTTAGAAGTACTCACATCTTCAGCCTTTAAGTCATATGCCTTATGTCGTCAAATATATCTTCTAATAAGCTTGATTTCTAACTTCAAAGCACTATAAGTACTTAAGCACTTCTGCTGTTGCTCAGATTGCAGGAAAAATCAACGGGTGCATCAGGGAGTACGGGCTGTGTGACCTTGGTCAGTTTGGAGCGGTTTTTGGAGATGCAGGAGCAAAGGAGGTGATCAATATCACCCGCAAAAAAAAAAAGGAGGTGATCAATATGCTCAGGTCAAAGCAGGTTTGTAATGTGTTATGCTTGGCTTTATCAGTAGACAGTCATGCTTGGTTTGACATGTTTGTTCTATTGCCCAGAATTTGAGTGAAGAAAACAAGTTGAGATTGTTGATTATTTATGCAATTGTATGTCCTGACAAGTTTGAAGGTGACAAAGAGGACAAGTTGATGCAGGTACTCCACATCAAATTTTGTATTGCTTGAGTTCTGGCTTATGATTGACATAATAATTTTGAAAGACGAAGGAGAGCTGCGTGTATTTCATTAAGAAAGACAAGAAGAAAAAAGGATAGGCCAGCAGGCCAACTCCCAGAGATGTCAAATTACAGACTCGCCATGAACCAAATAAACTCATAATCCATCTTATTTGGGTACCTACGGAAAAACCAATAACCCAGCTTATACACGATATTATTTTGGTACATACGGAAAAACCAATAAACCAGCTTGAGATGAGCCTAAATGCTCTGCCCAATTGAGCTTGAGTATGGTAGATGTCATCTAAGCTAATGGTTACTGTGACAAAATTTGTATTTACAATTTGGGTTATTCATGTTTATGTGATATGATGAGCTACTTTATTGACTTTGCAGCTAGCGAAACTGCCATCAGATGATATGAAGGTAACAAACAGCTTAAGCTACTTGGTTGGTTCAGATGCCAAAAAGGCAGCACGAGCTGGCGGTTTCTCTCTCAAATTTGATGCCCAAAAGGGGAAGTCATGATTCGAGCTAAAACTTCTTCTTTCTTCCCTTAAACTAACATGACTGTAATTTTCACACCAGAAAAAGAATACTGGTGTTAGGACAGAACGGCAGGATGGTGAGGAAGGCTGGGCGTTATCATGTTTTTTCCCACTCATAGAGGCATGTGACAGTAATAATACTACTCCTAAAGTTCCCTTTTCTTTATGAAATATCTTCTTATCTGTTTAATTCCGCATGCTTTATGCAGTCAATAATTATCTCATGCGATGCTGCGATTAGCATTTGCTAGAACCAAAATAAACACAGTTCCGAAATTTACGTGGTCTTTAAGAATGCAGTCTTCATTCTTGATTAATAAGTTTCAGAACAAACTGAACCTAGACAAATGTAGTACAACTGATTTTGATAGAATGGCTGCTGGATATGAGTGCTGTTATGTCCATTGGTGAGTCAAAATAGTAATGATTGAAGTTCCTTTGTTTTCAACAGGAGCTGATCGAGAAGCTGAGCAAAGGCAAATTACCTCTAAACGAATACCCATCTTTAAGCGCATCAGCATCAAAACCAGCACAGAATCCACAGCCCATGTCTAGGAGATCACGGCGCACACCACAGTGGGCTAAGGGCCGTAACTCCGACGATGGTCAATCAAGGTATTCACTGAGAATAGTTTTCCATCTGAAACCATGGGCCAAACAGAAATTTTCCAAGTACAACCGCTCTGATCGGCTCCACACTATCTATCTGCTTTCTTGTCATCAGCATATATTTGATTCGCAGTGACTCTTCGGTCTTGAGACACGCATCAGGTGACTTCAAGAGGCTTGGCAACCGAATTTTCGTCTCCATGGTTGGCGGAGCAACCCGATCTGAAGTATGTCGTTTACCACAAAATGATTTGTTAACTCTGATTCGTACCATGTAACTTATATGTTCTTATCGATCTTATATTTCGTTGGATTAGCTAGGGGTGGCGCACAAGATGACCATGAAGTTTAAGAGAGAAATCGTCCTGGGGTCCTCTAGCATCGATAACCCTCCACAGTTTATTTCGGTAAACCTTTTCTGTGTAGTCTTATAATGTCTCAAAGTTCTGACTCAGTTGCCTAGCCTGTGTAGTCTCATAATGTCTCCAAGATTATTTCGGTAAACCTTGTTCTGTGTAGTCTTATAGGGTTTATTTTTGTGAACTTAGACTTATACGTACTGACATACTGTACTTGTTGACTCCGGAATTGCAGAAGATGAGGTCCCTAGGACCATCCTAGGAACGATGTGGTCGGGTCTCACAGACGAGCGATTGTGGAGTACTCGTAATAATAGCTTACACATTTTTATGTTTTGCTCTTTTTTCCACTCTTACCTACTAGGAGTGTGAGCCATGCCGTATGTTGTAAAGTGTAAGACATGTATATGCCATTCTGTTTTCTAGGTAAAAAGAATGCAATTCTGATTCTCCTGTCACACCTGAGATCGATCATTGAACACTCTCTGTTCAGTTTGCAAATTAATATCAAATTTGCAAAAGCTGAGACTCAGACATGGGAAAGAAATCAAAAGAACTAGCAGTGCCAGGAAAATCGAAGGCCTACTCAGCACTCTGCTCATGTCTCCAATTCTTTGTTTCTTTTTCTTCGTAGATCTGAAAATATTGTAAGAAAACACTATCTTGACTGTATTTTTTTTGTTGAGAGAGATATTGTAAGAAATTCTATGGGAGGATGTTCTGCTGCGCGAGCATTTGATGAATTTGTTGACTATAAGTTTTTCTTTGGGCATACTCAAGCACCCATCTGCTCCAACTTTTTTTTTCGAAAAGGGGGGTATGCCCCAGCATCTGCATCTGAATGATGCATACGGCCAATATTATTAATAAGCAAAATATCCAACATGAGTCTCCAAGTCTCGAACAATGAACGAAAAAAAGCTCAGCAAGAGCTAAATAGTAAAAAGGAAGAGTCACAACCGGCTGGCATAAGAAGATAAGAGCACTACATGCCTATCCTATTATATGACCGCCATCCAAACCGGTTAAAAATATCCCGCGCTACCATCTCCCATCAGATAGACCCAGTAACCAAACGCTCCCTGGCCTCCGTCGGAGTGAGTAGCGACCACATACGGATCAACGCAGTGGTTCTGAATATAACCTGTAAAAAGTGAATATTTGTTGTTCTGTTAAAGACCAAATCATTTCTGTAATTCCAGACTGTCCATAATAAAGCACACACTCCTATACGAATGTGTCCATAATAAAGCACCCATCTGCTCCAACTGGATCTGGAAATCCAAGTGTCCATCCAGGATCAAGCCTTTCACATGGCTGCTGCATTGGCGAGATTGATTGACTGAATAAATTTGGTTGGGAGTATGGCAGAACATGTAGATGAGGTGTTTCTTTCTTTTCCTGGAGTGTTGTGACCGTGCCTCCTATTACTGTTTTGCTAAAAAAAAATCTACAAAGAGGATGGTAATGAAATCATGAGGATAGCATTGCTTTCTTTAGGAAAATGATGGTGACATTCTGCTCTTGGCCTGTGATTATTATTGCACTGCTTTGGTTCACAGCACATATTGGATTTGCAAAAGTAAACTCAATATCTCTCTCAACAAGAAAACTGAAGTCATGATAGTGTTTTCTTACAATATATTGTCAGATCTGCGAAGAAAAAAAAAGGATTGGAGAAGTGGGGTATCGATCCCCATATCTCTCGCATGCTAATAAGCAAGCGCTCTAGCATCTGAGCTACATCCCCAAGTTGTACCATTCTAATTAACAAACATAATTAAATCATAGACAGCTTACGTGTCATAGTTTCCATTTGACAATTAAGAGTAACCTTTACTTTACTAAAGAGAGGTGACATCATGCACTAGAAGAGTTAAATTAGATGGATCAATACGGCAATGCTACCCGCCGAGTAGCACGAGAATTCTTAGCTAGCTAATCTGCTATCATTCCGATTCTCCAGGGCCAGAAAGTAAAGGGCACTAGATCTAGGGTTAAGTTTGCACATTCATAAAAAAATGGCAGCAGCTGCTGCAGGGTAATGTGATCCGTCACCATTGTTCATAACTTCAATCACCTGCTTTGTAGGTGCAATAATCCGGTCAATGGTGTGTTCAACTAATTTATCGTGAACATACAATATGAGAGTGACCAAAGTGAAAGTGAAATCTGCCAGAGCCCATCCAAATTCTAACATCCTCCCATTTTTCCTTTCGCTCGGAACCTTTGCTATCTAGCAAGCTAGAGGTACTACTAATTACAAGAGGGAAACCACCACATTTTTTGAGAAAACTGACGTCATGAACTCATGATAGTGTTTTCTTGCAATATTTTCAGATCCGCAAAGAAAAAAAGGAAATTGGAGAAGTGGGGTGGGTATCAATCCCCATACCTCTCGCATGCTAAGCGAGCGCTCTATCATCTGAGCTACATCCCCTTTATGTTAGATAAAAAATTAACAGCTTCCCGATTATGGGTGACACGACACTCCCAGATTCCATGATTCCCTGTGGTATGAGCACCACCGAGGCGACAACCATAATTGAGACACGTGGCAAATTAAATTAAGGACCAATTAACTGATTCCAATATTTCCAATAGCAATGAAACGACCCAAAAAAAGCATAAACACTGAAGAAAGAAGGTGACAGACAGGTTGAGCTCAATCTATCGGAATTAATCTGAGGAAAGAAGAACGATGTCGACTTAATAAATCAATTTTTATTGCCAACATAGTTTTCCAACCAACGTTTACTCTTGCTCATGTACTAGACAAGTGCGTGTAGGCAGAAGATGTGTACTCGATGCGGTTCAGTGGTCCACATGGACGGGATAGGGTGCGATGCAATAATCCTACACCTACGTAACCACCTACATGATGTTACTTAACCTTCCTAATAATTTAATTCTCTCCTCCCTGATTTTCAGGGGATGGGGCCTGTGCAATTTTCTCTTCCAATCAAAGCATGCCAAATCAGCTCTTAAGTAACCTTACGTAGAATACCTAGGTAGATGCAGCAAAGCCCTAGGTCCCAGGACTGGAAATCGCCAGTGCCTTTTTTCCAACCGGTATACAATACCAATACAATCACATCATATTATTCCATGCCCCCACATCGTACCTAAAGCCTACTCTCCAGTCTATAGCATACACCACCACCGGGACGAGCTAATTATTCTATCTTATTTTGCTCTTGCTGCAATGGACTTCCATGCATGCAGTTTATTGCAACTTTTGGACAGAAGTATACACGGACATTTTGAATGTATCAATCCCACTTTAACAAAAATTGAACACCTGGAGAACGTCTTTGTAAACATAACTCTATTTTTACCAAGAGTAAACTTTACGAACTATTACAATTACCTAGCTGACACTTTGTATGGAAATTCTGAAGAACTTTGTGGTATAATTCAATAAACTTTATTGTTGTATGTGGTGGTAATTTTTCCAATTGACAATTTTTTTACGAAATATTACAATTACCTAGCTGGCACTTTGTATGGAAATTCTGAAGAATTTTGTGGTATAATTCAATAAACTTTATTGTTGTATGTGGTGGTAATTTTTCCAATTGATAATTTTTTTACGAAATATTACAATTACCTAGCTGGCACTTTGTATGAATATTCTGAAGAACTTTGTGGTATAATTCAATAAACTTTATGGTTGCATATGATGGTGATTTTTGCCAATTGCTATTCGTTTATGAAATATTACATTTACCTAGCTGGCACTTTGTATGAAAATTCTGAAGAACTTTGTGGTATAATTCAATAAACTTCATGGTTGCATATGATGGTAATTTTTGCAATTGCTATTTTTTTACAAAAATATTACATTTACCTAGTTGGCACTTTGTATGAAAATTTGGAAGAACTTTTTGGTATAATTCAATAAACTTTATGGTGTATGTCAATATTGCTTGATATATACAAGTCCAATCCCTAAATTTAAATATGTCGATGTTGTGCTTGTTTCGAAGAGCTCACTATGAAAAAGTCAAATAAATAAGCGAATTTATTTTTTCACAAAAAAATGTAAAAGATATGGTGATATATTTGTTTATAGTGCATTTTTTTAGGCAGCCGCGGGCTCTGCATTAGCTGTGTCAGACTCAGGCATGCATTTGACCCATCATTTCAGCACCGGCCCCAAGAGAATCTAAGTCAATACGAGAGAGAAAGTTAAAGAGCAAAAGTAGACAATACACAGAGCTGTACATGCATGTAACCTAGCTTTTCAACTGGTGGCCCGAATCCCCATGTGCACTGACGGCTGAGATTCACGTTGCGCGCACAACCAGTTAGTAAAAATCCGCTCCGGGTGCGATGTTTCCATGTCCGTCTATATACTCACGCGTACGTACACCTGCAATCGATCGATTCATGTTACGGGCGAATAGTGATTTAACCTAGCTCGTAGCCGTCAGCATAGACAGATGACCGGCGGCGCACAGACCATCCACGTCGGTGGAGTGGTCCGATCTCCCAGGTGATCTCCTCGACCTGATCTGCAGCAAGGTCACCCTGCTGCTCCATCGCGTCCGCTTCGCCGCCGTATGCAGGTCGTGGCGAGCCGCTGCCATCGCAGCGAGGCAGGCGGCGCCGCCCGCCTTACCCTGGCTCGTCTTCCCCGGCGATGACTACAGGAAGAAGCGTGTATACTGCCCTGAGGACGGCGGGGTCCTGCAGATCCCTCTGGTGAACGAGGCCCTCGTCAACAAGAGGTTCGTTGGAGCTCACGACGGGGGCTGGGTCGCAGGCTCGCAGCTCTAGGGGACAACATGCAGCTTGCCATCGTGAACCTCTTTTCCGGTGTAAGGTATCTCTCCCTGCTAAGGACCTGAGCACGGTCTTCTCAAGCCAGGAAAACCCAATCTCGAAGGTTATCTTTTCGGAATCTCCAACCTCAAGCGGCTGCATCATTGCCGCCATCACCCGGCCACGCGACATCGCACTCTGCAGGATTGGTTGTCCGGACAGCGGGTGGAGGACAAAGCGGTTTTATCAACATCTAATCATTGACATCATATTCTACAAGGGACACCTCTACGGCCTTACCAACTCCGCTCGAGATAGGTGCGGACAAAGATGAATGCCCGGTGATCACTGACAAACCAAACTTGTTGCATATCCAAAAAAGTAGTGTTCCTACCAGGTACCCGACCTATATCATTGAGTTGCACAACAAGTTGGCGATGGCAGTGAGGATTCATCCGGGCGGTAGCCGTGAGCCTTTCTTCAAGGTGTTTGAGATTGTTGACGAATTGACAGCAATGTACACTCACAAGTGGAAGGAGGTGACGAGCTTGGGTGATTACGCCCTGTTTTTAGGGAAATTATGGTCCAAGGTGGTGTACGTGCCGTCTGCTAGGCACGGCGAGGTGCAGAGAAGCTGCATCTATGCCGACAATATGACGTACTTGACAAGTTTGGGTGGCCATGGCAAACGTGTATATCATATGCAAGACGAAAACAGCAACAATGCCACGCAGATGATCAAATCAGCAGGATCGTATGTAGGTGCCCGTTCATATCCCTGTGGCACGTGGATTCTCCCTCCGAATTTCTAGTAGAACTAGAATAGTCAAGCGTGACACCTTTAATTTTATTCTGAGTATTTACATTATGTAATTTCAGATTTACTGTATCTACATTGTTAAAATAGTGGCTGCCAATATAGTGTCGCTTAAATATTGTGTCGTGAAATAACAAAAAAAAAGAATTATTTTTTCATTTACCTTTTTTTTGCGATTTTTTTCCTTCCGAGTGTTTACGTTATGTGATGTCACATTTACTATCTATCTTGTTAAAATAGTGGCTGCTCATATGTAGTGTCGCCGCAATATTATGTAATTTCTCAACAACCTGCACGTGCAGCAGCCAAAACCGTCACCCCCCACTGCGGACTGGTACCTAGACACAGGTGCCTCTGTGCACATGGCGTCTAGCTCTGGTATGCTCTCCATCTCATAACCCTATACTTCTTCTGGCATCACGATTGGTGATGGGAACTCACTCGAGGTCACGCACACGGGCCACACCACCATACCCACCACCCAAACCCCACTCTCCCTAGGCAATGTGCTCGTCTCACCATACCTAATCAAGAACCTAATCTCTGTCAAAGCCCTAGCTCGTGATAAGCCAGTTAATATCGAGTTTGACGATAGCAGTTTCTCTGTCAAGGAACAAAGGACGAAGCGAGTGATTCTGCGATGTGATGATGATGGCGACCTCTACCCAGTGTCCTCGCCCTTGCACCATGCACTCACCGCTGTCTCCACCGACACTTGGCATCAACGGCTCAGCCACCCCGGCCATGACTCCCTCCTCAGCACCGTTCGCTCATCGTCCACACCAAGCCATGGAGCCCCATTGTCAGTTTGTCATGCCTGCCAGCTAGGGAAACATGTTAGGTTGACGTTCGGGTCCTCGGACCATGTATTTATTTCCTTTTCAGTTAGTTCATTATGGTGTTTGGACCTCGCCTGTCATTAGCATCTCCGGTTATTAGTACTATCTTGTGTTGTTGGATTATTATAGTCACTTTGCTTGGACCTTCCCTTTGCGCCAAAAATTGGACGTTCTACCCATACTAAAAAACTACCTCGCGTTAGTCCGTTGCCACTTCCACCTTAATATTCTCACCATGCAGAGTGACAACGGCCGAGAGTTCGACAGCCGCGCCTCGCGTTCCACGGAGGGCATCCAGCTTTGCATGTCTTGCCCGTACACCTCGTCTCAGAATGGACGCGCTGAACGGATTCTACTTACGCTTAACGACATCACACGCTCCATGCTTATCCATGCCTCCATGTCCTAGGACTACTGGGTTGAGGCCCTCACCACGGCCACTTTCCTGCTCAATAGGCGCCCATGTAGCGCTCGCCAAAACCACACCCCATTCTTCTTCCTACATGGTGTTCACCCAGATTACGCTGCCACGCGCGTCTTTGGCTGCCTCTGCTACCCCAACGTCACCGCTACCACACCACATAAACTCGCGCCGCGTTCCCATCCTTCTGTATTTCTTGGCTACTCGCCCGACCACAAAGGGTGCCGGTGCCTCAACCGCAACACCGCCGGGTGATCATCTCACGGCACGTCATATTCGACGAGCATCATTTTCCCTTCTCCCCCACAAACAACAAACCACCACCGTCAGTTGACGACGAGCCAATCCTTCCCGTACACCCTGCCATACCGCGTCGCCCCCGCACTCAACACTCGCGGCCAACTGCGGTGCCCCAAACCACTGCCACAACAGCGAGCCCACAACGCTGCCATGCACTACTAGGAAAAACCTTATACACAGACTTTTGAAGTAGCACTGGATAAATTGGGGTGCTACTGCTACTTAGTAGTAGCGCGGGGCAACAGAAGGCGCTACCGCTATGTAAGTAGCAGTAGCGCGGCCAGGGCGAAGAGCGGCACTACTAAAATTACCCCACCTTTGCCGCCAGGCTAAGTGTAGTAGTAGTGCTTTCACATGAAACGCGCTACTGTTAGGTAGTTTAGCAGTAGCGCTTTCTCCTAAACAGCGCTACTGCTAATCCAGCCTTATCCACCCCCCCCCCCCCCGCCCGTTTCCTCACTCTCATGTCTCAGTGTCACGGCCGTCGTCCTCCTCTTGCCATCACCCCCGTCACCGCATTGCTGCCGGCGTCGCCGCCATCCTCTGGCCTCGGTAAGCCTCCTCCTTCTCCTGTTCCTCCTCCCTCATCCGTTCTCTAGCTGCCCCTCCTCCCTCCTCCGTCCCACTCCTGCCTCCTCTAGCTGCCTCTCCTCCTCACCTCGTCCCTCCCCCTGCTCCTCCCCCCTCTAGCCGCCCCTCCATCAACATCACCTCCTCCCTCCATAGCCCCTCCTCCCTCCACAACCCCTACTCCCTCCATAGCCCCTCCTCCCTCCCCCTCCTCCATTCACAACCCCTTTCTCCCCCATAGATTTAGTTGATAGTATAGAATTTTGTAGAATGTACATAGAATTTAAGTGGTTAATAGAACTAGTTTATCTATAGTAAGTGCTTAATAGAACTAGTTGAATTAGTAAGAAAATTAATTATTTTTATTTATAGTAAGTACTTAGTTGAACTAGTTGAATTAGTAAGAAAATTAATTATTTTTATTTATAGTAAGTTCTTAGTTGAACTAGTTGAATTAATAGAATTGGTTATTTTTAGTAAGAAAATTTAGGTATATAATTTTTGTGTAGTTTTGTTTTTCAATATAGAAATGTATTGGAAAATTTAATTATTTTTATGTCATTATCACTTTGTCATCAAAGAATGCCATATGAGATTTGATGATCTAAAATTTTACTCGGTGGAATATGCAGGCTTTGTAGAGTCGTGTCTCCTTGGAGTGATCTTCATACGAGCTACCTGTACTTCCTCTACACCCGAGTCTGTGAGCTAAAAGTCCACCTCCTCCTTCTCCACTCCTCGGTGTGTTGAATAGAGTAGAACTGGGGTATTTAGTCGGTATGCTTATGATAATTGATCCGGATGGAATTGCAAGTTTAAGAATCGTTGTATGTGTATGGACATCTTTGTATCGCAGGGAAAATCCGAGTGGCCTATGTTTTGCCGGAGTGTTGATTCATTTCCAATCCGACAAATTTCAGTCGCTCGATATGTCATATTTTAGCAAACACTACTAGGGAAAACCTTATACACAACATCTTAGCAGTAGCGCCGGACAAAACTGGGCGCTACTGCTACTTAGTAGTAGCATGTTTAGACAAACCACACTACTGCTACTACTTTAGAAGTAGCGCGTTCTTGGAAAAAGTGTGCTGCTGCTATGTTTGTACTGGACGCAGATGGCTAGCCCCACTTAGCAGTAGCACGTATACGTAACCAGCTATACTGCTACGTCCCGTGGCAGTAGCGCGTCTCTGAAACGTGCTACTACTTACTTACCTTATCCTGGAGCGGTTTACCCTCTCACTCACTCTCCCTCTCACTCGCTCTCGCCCGCGCCGAACCCGTCGTCCGCCGCCGCCGCGCTGCTCCTCCACCGAGGTACTCCCTCCTCCCTCCTCCCCTCCTTCCTCCCCCTCCTCCTCCAGCCGCCTCCTCCCTCCTCCTCCTCCGGCCGCCCCCTTCCCCTCCACCCCTTACCCCTCCCTCCTCCTCCTCCGCCGCTCCCCTCCCCTGCCCCTTCCTCCTCTGATCCCATCGGCCTCCTCCCCTCCTCCTCTCTCCATCCTCCTCCCTTCCCTCCTCCCTCCATCTCTTTTTTCTGTAGTTTTTACTATTGTATAATGTAGTTTTTACTGTTTTTAGTAAGTGTTTAAAATAATTAGTAAGTAAATTAATAAAACTAGTTGAACTTGTTTATTTTTAGTAAGAACTAGTTGAATTAATAGAACTAATGTATTTTTAATAAGAAAATTAATATAACTAGTTGAACTGGTTTACTTTTAGAAAGAACTAGTTTATTTTTATTTATAGTAAGTTTATTTTTAGTAAGAACTAGTTGAATTAATAGAACTAGTTGAACATGTCACATTTGTTGTTATTTTTTTAGTTTAAGCAATTATTCCCGCATCGCCGTCGATGATGCCTATCCCACATCCTCATCGTCGATACCCGTCGTTCACTAGGGTTTTAGTTGTATTAGTGATGTTATATGTATGATACTATTCGGATGTATTAGTGATAACTTATAGGGTTTTTGTTTGTGCAGAAATCAAGGAGCCCATCCATCATCCCCGCCGTCGTCCCCGTCACCGACCCCCTCCGACCTCGAGGTGAGACCAGCCAAATCTCCATGTCAAGATGAGTCCTATAAGATATGATGTAGATAAAAACATGTATATCTTGTGTTGCCCAAGTGGCCGGTCATGTTTGCAGGTTACACCTCCGAGTAGCCTATGTTTTGCCGGAGTATTGATTAATTTCTGTTCCGGCAAATTTCAGGCGCTCGATATGTCCTTTTTTAGCAAAGGTCATGCCGGAATTTTCCGTGAATTTTGGCATGACTTGTGCTAGAATATGTAGGAAATATCGAGTGGCCTGGATTTTCTGGAAAGATAATTAAACGATATTTCGGGTTGACTTTAAGTCTGTCGAGGTCAAAGAATCCCGACTTCTCGTGGGGGTCGATTCTCCTTCTTCTCTTTGTGCTAGATCTTTGTTATGCACCAGGGGAAGAAGGAGTAACGACCATCACCGACGGTCGCAAATGTCTGAGAGGATTCAGTGAGGGAGAGTCTCCATCATATATGAGAGGACAAAGAATCCCGACTGTTATCGTGGGGGTAGCTTCTCCTTCGTTCCCGTGTGCTAGACAATTTGGTGTAATGCTGAGAGTTTTCAAGAAAAGACTCGACAGTCCGATTGTCAACCCGTGATGAATAATAATGATCTTATTTAGTTTTTGTAGTACATATATTTAATTGTACAAGTTTAATCTTTGAATTATGAACGTAGGAAATGTCGTCGGACGAAGAAGGTCCCGGGAAGTGCTCCTGGTGCGGCGACAACCGGGGTTTATGCGACAGGCCTCACCTGGACGAAGGTCGGCGCTTCAGCAATAAGCTCGAGGAGGCCTTCGATTGTGATACGGTAAGCTATGACGCAAAGTGTTTGTTTTTCATAATTAAGCTCGACTTCTACTACTTCAACGTGTAATTTTCGTCATTTACAATCCGATTAGCTTATCCCATGCCATGCAAGACGCTATGTCTTGGAGTGGATGGGTTCTGAAGATCATGAGAGGAATGAAACCGAGAAAATTAACCTAAGGACCCATCATGGTATGGATTTTGAGGTAAATCTATACAATTCTGAGAGTGTATCCCATTTTGGTTGCCCAGGTTGGGAAGCACTTTGCAAGATGTATGATTTTCAAGAGGGTATGTTTGTCACCATGGATCTTGGTGATCCTGACATCGACCAAGATAATTTGGACATTTGGGTCCTTGTTGATACGCTTCCAATTCTACTGCTATGTGAGTTCCTCAAACATAGTTATTAAGTAATTTATATTGTTTATTTCAAAATAGTTGACAGCTTATTTCCATTGATAGCTTACTTTCATTCTTCAAAGAATGTGCGGAAGATGGTAGATAGAACCAACTACACCGACGCCTCTGAGTTAACTTATCAGGAGAAAAATCATCTGGTCGCATATTGTACTGAAATTGAGAATTACAATGCCTTTTATCGAACTCCTCCAAATTATGGTCAATACGTGCCACTAGTGCACGTGTTGAACCACGATAACTTCCATGGAGATATCCTCGTAAGATTTTTTTACTATTATGACATCCGTGCATCTTTTGCATACTTCAAAAATTGAACTACATTGCTAACTACGAAGTTATTACTATGCTTTTCAACAGAAAATCCCGATGGATTGTGTGCCTCATTTGATGTATCAGAATGGCCGCCTTGATGTTTTGAACATACAGCCAGGTCGTCCTATGAATCTCACCTGTCCATACCCGATTTCTAAAACCGGTGAACACATGATAATCGAAGAATGGAAAAAATGTATGAACAGTCGTAAGGAGGTTCTTAGAAACAACATTGTGTGAAAGAAAAGAATTGGAGACATGATAATCTCCATTATCCATAATGGAGAGTCAGGGGCTATCTTGTTTTATGCTATTTTACCTAAGATAATATAGTAGGTCCTAAGAGAATGTAGTAGGTCCTATGAGGTACAATATGTTTATGAGAGTTTATGATGAGGAGTAGTTGTGATTATGTCTAGGACCAACTTGTATGTGATGTCTCATTGATGAAAATGATGATCATAAGGAGGTGTTATATGACAATGGTGTATTATGATGATAAGTTGTTAATGATATGATGATGATGATGATGATGATATTTATTATATCATTGGGTGAAAGAACCGCAGATTAGTTTCAAGTGGATGTCCATCCACTTGAAACTAGTCCATGGTTCTTTGTCCCGGTGATGTAATAACTCATTATGATGTAAAAACATTCTCTAAATTGCTGCGGTATGAAAACTTGTACAAAGGTCTATGAATACAACATGAAATAAAAAAGAAATACAAAATAATAGTAGTAGCGCGTGCTAGGAGAAGCGGTACTACTAATTACCAGTAGCGCTCATAGTAGAAAGCGCTGTGATGACCCACAAGTATAGGGGATCTATCATAGTCCTTTCGATAAGTAAGGGTGTCGAACCCAACGAGGAGCAGAAGGAAATGACAACCGGTTTTCCGTAAGGTTTTCTCTGCAAGCACTGAAATTGTAGGTAACAGATAGTTTTGTGATAAGATAATTTGTAACGGGTACAAGCAATGAAAGTAAATAAAGTGCAGCAAGGTGGCCCAATCCTTTTTGTAGCAAAGGACAAGTCTGGACAATTTCTTATAATGAGAAAAGCGCTCCCGAGGACACATGGGAATTATCGTCAAGCTAGTTTTCATCACGCTCATATGATTCGCGTTCAATACTTTGATAATTTGATATGTGGGTGGACCGGTGCTTGGGTACTTCCCTTACTTGGACAAGCATCCCACTTATGATTAACCCCTATTGCAAGCATACGCAACTACAAAAGAAGTATTAAGGTAAACCTAACCATAACATTAGACATATGGATCCAAATCAGCCCTTCTGAAACAACGCATAAACTAGGGTTTAAGCTTCTATCACTCTAGCAACCCATCATCTACTTATTACTTCCCAATGCCTTCCTCTAGGCCCAAATAATGGTGAAGTGTCATATAGTCGACGTTCACATAACACCACTAGAGGAGAGACAACATACATCTCATCAATATATCGAACGAATACCAAATTCACATGACTACTAATAGCAAGACTTCTCCCATGTCCTCAGGAACAAACGTAACTACTCACAAAGCATATTCATGTTCATAATCAAAGGAGTATTAATATGCATTAAGGATATGAACATATGAGCTTCCACCAAGTAAACCAATTAGCATCAACTACAAGGAGTAATCAACACTACTAGCAACCCACAAGTACCAATTTGTGGTTTTGATACAAGATTGGATACAAGAGATGAACAAGGGTTTTGAGAGGAGATGGTGCTGGTGATGATGTTGATGGAGATTGACCCCTCCGATGAGAGGATCGTTGGTGATAGCGATGGTGATGATTTCCCCCTCCACGAGGGAAGTTTCCCAGCAGAACAGCTCATGAGCCCTAGATTGGTTCCGCCAAGGTTCCGCCTCGTGGCGGCGGAGTTTCGTCCCGTAAGCTTGCTTATGATTTTTCCAGGGTAAAAGCCTTCATATAGCAGAAGATGGGCACTGGAGGGCCACCAGGGCGCCCAGGAGACAGGGGCGCGCCTAGTAGGGGTGGGCGCGCCCCCCACACTCCTGGCCAGGGTGTGGGCCCCCTCTGGTGTTTTCTTTGCTCAATAATTTTTATTAATTCCAAAAATGACTTCCGTGGAGTTTCAAGATTTTTGGAGCTGTGCAAAATAGGTTTCCAATATTTGCTCCTTTTCCAGCCAGAGTTCCAGCTGCCGGCATTTCCCCTCTACATGGTAAACCTTGTAAAATAAGAGAGAATAGCCGTAAGTATTGAGACATAATGTGTAATAATAGTCCATAATGCAATAAATATTGATATAAAAGCATGATGCAAAATGGACGTATCAACTCCCCGAAGCTTAGACCTCGCTTGTCCTCAAGCGGAACCCGAAATCGAAAAATATGTCCACATGTTTAGAGATAGTGGTGTCGATAAAAATAAAATACGGGCATGAGGGCATCATGATCATTCTTATAACAACAACATGTATAGATTTTTGTCATATGATTTCTTATGCTCAAGTAACAATCAATTCACAATGTCAAGTATGGTTCAGAAACTTCATTGGGAACTAACAACTATAATCTTAGTCATTGAAGCAATTGCAATTTATCATAATATCAGAAGGAGTCAAGAACAGAGCTTTTCAGCAAGTCCACATACTCAACTATCATATAGTCTTCTACAATTGCTAACACTCACGCAATACTTGTGGTTATGGAGTTTTAATCGGACACTGAGAAAGATAGGGGTTTATTGTGTTGCCTCCCAACGTATTGACCTTTGGGTGATGTCAACAATAATAATTCATGCTAACTCACATCCAATTATATATATATATATATATATATATATATATATATATATATATATATATATATATATATATATCAGGATCTTTAAAAAACAAGGAGCTTGCCAAAGAATAAAATGAAAAAGGGAAAGGTGAAGATCACCTTGACTCAAGCATAAAGTAAAAACATAAAGTAAAAGATAGGCCCTTCGCAGAGGGAAGCAGAGGTTGTCATGTGCTTTTA
Organism: Aegilops bicornis; assembly: GCA_021605145.1. Taxonomy (NCBI): domain Eukaryota; kingdom Viridiplantae; phylum Streptophyta; class Magnoliopsida; order Poales; family Poaceae; genus Aegilops; species Aegilops bicornis. The sequence goes on along the minus strand of CM038675.1, from coordinate 64,581,473 downwards.
GGGTTGGATGCACAAAATCTTAATGCAAAAGAACGTCACTTTATATTGCCACTTGTGATATGAACCTTTATTATGCAGTCCGTCGCTTTTGTTACTTCCATATCACACAATCGTATAAAGCTTATTTTCTCCGCACTAATAAGTCATACATATTTAGAGAGAAATTTTTGTTGCTTGCAACATGACAACTTACTTGAAGGCACAATCTTATATTTACTAATTGGAGGCACCAATCGAGGCTCTACGTTAATCCTCATTACAAGTTATCCGTACGATCTCCGCATTAGCAATCCACAGCCGTAGGATGAAATTGCCAAGAGTCCATGACCTTTGTCCCATGTGAATATCTCTTAAGCGAACTCTCCATTGTTTTCGGAAGAAAAAAAACTCCCCCTCTCCTTCGTCCCTTATCTTCCGCCCCTAGATGCCGTAGTAATCCCAAAAGTAGTTTGGCACTCCCAGTTTTATACGCTCTCGCAGCCTTTCTTTCTCGGGACTCTTCCTCACGCCCTCACAACTGCAAGACGTCGAACGCCCTTAGCAAATCTCATGAGGTCTCTGCGCGGTAATGGCTGTAACCGGAAGGACCAAGCACCCGAGAAGGCAAAGGGAATCAGGGGAAGAACAAATAAACAGTGCAAATCTAACGGAAGCCCAAGTTCTGCGCCATGGCTGGAACATAATGGACCAATCAACTGGGAAGGTAAAAGAGAAGATGGGGAAGGGAGATTAACTTGGGTCTTGGACCTAACCACCGTGCAAGCTTGATGGTAGCCAGCTCCAGGTACGTGCGTTGGTGGCTGCAGCAAGAGGCAACCAATCTCTACTCCCAATGGAGCAGTTGGTAGTCTCGCTTCCAGTGTTTTTTTCGTCCCACCTCCCATGGTTTTTTCTGGTACCTCCTCCCACCTTTGCTGGGTTTTTTTCGTAGATTTTTTTTGTCCCCTCCCCGCACTTCATCGATTTATTTTTGCGTCACCCTCTCACACAACGAAAGAAATCTGAACAGATCAGAACTTTCCATACTGGCGCAAGTTATTTAGTAATGTAGAATCAATCACGAACAATCTCTAAAGATCAAATCTAAATTAATTAACCTTACCTTAAATCACTCAATCACATTAATTAGAAAACAAATAATTGATTTTTAGAAAAATCACTCAATCACATTAACCTTACCTTAACTCAAGGATGGTAATCAATCTCCAAACAAAGAAAACAATACATCGAGGGAGCAGTAAATAAACTCCCTTTCTTATGACATGTATATGATCTTCCCTTCCCTCTCCGTTGTCGAGCGTTCTTGATTCTTGAGGCCGATGCTTGGGCTACGTCACTAGGTCGCGACGGTGCCGGAGGACGAGGACGGCGAGGCCGGGTGCCGCGGCACCGCGTTGGCTGCGGCCGGTGAAGGGGGCGAAGAAGGGCGGCTTCCTTGGCCCTGGCCGTGGCCATGGCCCTGGGAGTTGGTGCGGTGGAAGCGGCACTTGAAGGACCGGACGTGGGTGGCCGGCGCGCAGATGCACTTGGAAGCGGGCCCGTGGCCCGCGCCGGACGGCGCCGACGCCGACCCTGGCCACCTCCTCCGCGTATTCTTGAAGCTGTGGCTGGCCGATTTACATGAAATTAATTTCCTCAGTTGTGGTGGCAAATAAAATATACATAATCCATATTGTTATGCACTAGCGTGTGTGTGTGAAATAGATGAATTATGGTCCCGTACCCAATAAGATGGATATATGTGTGTGTGTTAGAGAGAGAGAGGGAGAGGGGGAGAGAGAGTGAGGAAGAGGGAGGGAGAGAGAGTGTGTGTGTGTGAGGATTTGATGGTAAAAAAGGTCGTCAATGTCACTTGATATATATGAGAATATTAATATTGAACTCTTAAAGTTAATATGCCCCCGTTGCAATGCACGGACGTTCTTCTAGTGCATGGTAGTGGTGGACCATGGACGATCTAAGTGCGATGAGGCACATGGCTGGAAGCTGCAGCGCCCAAATCATCGATGGAACAAGCCAAAACGCTCATAGCCACCCTCGGTCAACTATGGCAATGAGAAGTTGCAAGTAGATTAGGCGGCCAAAATCCATCCCCAACCCGATCAAATCCCCAAATAATGAAGGTAAAACATGTATACATTGTACCATCAATGGATTTTTTATCATGATTAACTCTTAAGTCTTGACTGCTATTTTGTTCATGCTTAGTTCAGAAAAGATCAGGATGGTACCCTGATTACTTAAAAAGGGCAGTTTTGTTTTTACATTTTAATAATCATTGTAGTAGTCAAGCACGGTGGGTAACCTGTTCTGAAAGCACACAGCTGATGTCTCAAGCTTTTCATACACTATACCGCAACATGATACCTAGGCTTTGGAGAGCGGTAAACATGCCATATTGCATTGCTTTTTAACAACCATATTCACTATGCAATATGTCCTGTATCATTCATTAAGAAAGAGTTTTTTGGGGTTATTTATGTTTTATTTTGTATCTAGGCTATTCTCACGACTACATACATGATTTTTTTTTGTTAATTGCGACAAATCATAATCACCAGACATGACCATGGACGAAGTTCTGCTGACAAAAAAGAGAGTTTCAGTGAATGATTCTTTTTTTTTGTGAATTCACATACTCCATTTCTATTCAAATTGATGTTTTTTTACTTCTTGAGTCCACGCATTTGTGTGACTGCATTCTATATTAAACTCACTGTGCATGTGCATCACCTAGACTTACTCATTACGTATTTTTTTGTAAGATTTGGTTAAATATAGTTTTGCCTCTGACCTCCTAATTTATGCCTAAACTCTTATCGTTTCGTCGAAAGGTGATTTTTGCTGTTTCCTTTCTCAGTTTGTATAATTAAATAAAATTTATAACACTAGCTATTTTACTATAGTCGAATCGTAGAAGTTGGAATATGCGTGAAAGGTGCAGGGAATAATTTTTGCAAATATTCACGCTATCTTTTTATATCCGTGGGAAGGAATAATGAAATAAAAAATGAGGGTAATTAGCTAAGAAATGATATAAAGGTACAGGGGATATGTTTCTATGCTTCCATCGATTGTTAGGTGTTCAATTTTAAAGTGAGTTCCATGCCTCAACATTTTATCTATTTTTTCAAATTATACTATGATATGTTGACGGCACACATATTGTGTCTCCTCAAATTTATTGTTTGAGTTCATCCCATATAATTTAAATCTATTTTCCTTTACAATTTCGCCAGTCTTATTCCAATGGCAATGATGTCTATTTACTTTGATGAGCAATAGGTAAGTTGTTAAATAGTGAACTATTAGGTAAAATGAATATGTGAACGTCTGCTTAAAGATGAGCCAGCGAAAACATATTTGCTATTGCTTGAAGGTTCTCCTTATCGTCATTGGTAACAAACCACAAATTTTGCAGGTTCGAATAAGCTGCATTCATAACATCATGAAGGCCAGGTACATGCATGACCATTATTGTGATGTTGAAGGAGTAAATTAGGCACTTTCCTTAGTATTTTATCGATTGTTGTTATTTAGATATGTTCGAACTATTGTCTTGAATAGCTATAGCTGTTTTCCTGTGATTTTTCCGCACATTAAGTTTGACTTCATTGATATCAAACATTAAATTTGACAACGGTTCAAAAACAATTGTTGAATGCATAGTAGAGTATTTTTGTTCATCGTCTACACTAATTCTAGAGACATCAATATTGCTTTTAAGTTTAAGCATCTAAATATTTAACCTTTATCCTCTACACCATGATTTGTTTTTGTAGGTTGAGCCGAACTTATTTATCCTCATGCAAACTTAATAGTTCCAAGGTAGTACTGCTAACAAAATTAAGCTGCAAATATTTGTACTATTTTAAGAACTTCAAATTTTAAGTCAGAATTCATCTTCCACACAAAATTGAATTCATATATACAGTTAACAAATATATTAGCGTACACGATGTATATATGCGTACAAGAAAATAACATCTCTAGCCTGTGCAGGTCCACGGGTTGATGACTAGTATACTTTAACTGAGATGTGAGAAAACATAAACCATTACATTGTCTTCCTTGTCCAACATCAACTCTTTTAGCATGTCATACTTAATGAGTGCTCACAATCATAAAAGATGTCCAAGATAGTATATTTATATGTGAAAACCTGTCTTTCCTTATTACTTCCTATTAATTGCAACGATGACCAAAACTACGTTTGTCAACTCTCAACAACTTTTATGACTCATACTTTTTATGTGTGGTCATTACTATCCATAAGATCAATATAAACTCTTTTATTCTTTTTATTCTTTCTACTTTCTCAAGATCATAGCAAGATAGCAAAGCCCTTGACTCAACACTCATCTTTATTATAGATAGCTCACAAACTCGATTACAAAAAGAGATCACAAAGCAAAACTCAAAACTACTTGATACCAAAACTTCAATCTACTAGAACAAGATATTTCTAAAAGGATCGAACTAAATAAAACGGTAAATATAGGAGTTTGATGGCGATACGATACCGGGGCACCTCCCCCAAGCTTGGCAGTTGCCAAGGGGAGTGCCCATACCCATGTGATTATGTCCTCGGAGGTGGTGAAGTAGGAGTTGTTGATGATGTAGGCTTGTCGTCCATCTTCCAAGGCATAGGCTCACCATCATAGAAGGACGATCGAGTCTCCGAGATCCTCAAATCTGCAGCCAAACTCATCCTCTTGAATCTATATTCATACTCACAGTTTTGGTTTTGCAGGTCATAGATCTGGGCTTGGAGGTGCTCGATTTTCTCTTGAAGCTTAAAGATGGTTTCCCCAATGATCTTGGCATCCAGCTTGTGGTTGTTGGTGAACTCCGTGATCATCATCTGATTGGCGTTGAGTCCACGCTCCACCATCCCTTGGCACTTGAAAACTTGTTGCTCCATGGCTTCGAGCTTTGTCTCCACGCTCCCGGTACACCTTGGTCCCTCCACATCGCGGATGTGCAGCACCCCCTCACGCATCTCAATGGTTTGAGGGTGTTGCAGCACATCCACGAGATAGGGGTTGATAACCCTCTTGAAAAACTTGTCCTTGGGAGCGCTTGGAGACGTCATGGTGCTCTAGATCTGTCAAAAAAACAGCTTGAAACGAAAACAAAGGATATTTGCATGATACGGTGGTCAAAACTTTCGGGAGATTATATAATGAATTTTTACCGACCAAAATACGTAATGTGCAAGAAAACGGAGTCCAGGAGGCACACGAGGTGGCCACGAGACAGGGGGGCGCGCCCAGGAATTGTGGGCGCGCCCTCCACCCTCGTGGAGGCCTCGTGTCCTTCCCGGATTACTTCTTGCTTTCCAAAATTCTTAAATATTCCAAAATGGAGGAAAATTGCCATTAGAACTATTTTGGAGTCGGTTTACTTATCGTACCACATACCTATTCCTTTTCGGAGTCTGAAACGTTCTGGAAAGTGTCCCTTATGTATTCCTCCGGGGTTACAGTTTCAATAATATTAGTTTCAACATTGATAGGATTACCTGAGATGTAATGTTTGATTCTTTGACCGTTCACCACCCTCGGACTTGTGCCTTCGAAGTTGTTGATCTTTATGGCACCGGAACGATAGACCACCTCGATAACGTAAGGACCTTCCCATTTAGAGAGAAGTTTTCCTGCAAAAAATCTTAAACAAGAGTTGAATAATAACACATAATCACCTACATTAAATTCTTGCTTTTGTTTTCTTTTGTTATGCCAGCGTTTGACTTTTGCTTTGAACAGCTTAGCATTCTCATAGGCTTGGGTTCTCCATTCATCAAGTGAGCTAATATCAAATAACCTCTTCTCGCCGCCAAGTTTTAAGTCATAGTTGAGCTCTTTAATAGCCCAATATGCTTTATGTTCAAGTTCAAGAGGTAAGTGACATGCTTTTCCATAAACCATCTTATACAGAGACATACCCATAGGATTTTTATATGCAGTTCTATAGGCCCATAATGCATCATCAAGTTTCTTGGACCAATTCTTTCTAGATCTATTCACAGTCTTTTGCAAAATTAATTTGAGCTCTCTATTGCTCAACTCTACTTGACCACTAGACCGCGGGCGATATGGAGATGCGGTTCTATGATTAACATCATACTTAGCAAGCATCTTACGGAAAGCACCATGAATAAAATGTGAACCACCATCAGTCATAAGATATCTAGGGACTCCAAACCTCGGAAAAATAACTTCTTTAAGCATTTTAATAGAAGTGTTATGATCAGCACTACTGGTTGGAATAGCTTCTACCCACTTAGTAACGTAATCAACAACAACTAAAATATGTGTGTAACCATTATAGGCAGGAAAAGGGCCCATATAATCAAAGCCTCAAACATTAGATGGTTCAATAACAAGAGAATAGTTCATAGGCATTTCTTGATGTCTAGTAATGTTACCAATTCTTTGACATTCATCACAAGATAAGACAAACTTACGAGCGTCTTTGAAGAGAGTAGGCCAATAAAAACCGGATTGTAATACCTTATGTGCAGTTCTATCTCTAGCGTGGTGTCCTCCATACGATTCAGAGTGACAGTTGCGTAGGATCTGTTCCTGTTCATGCTCAGGTACAAAACGTCTAATAACACCATCTACTCCTTCTTTATAAAGGTGTGGGTCATCCCAGAAGTAATGTCTTAAATCATAAAAGAACTTTTTCTTTTGCTGGTATGTGAAACTAGGTGGTATAAATTTAGCAACAATGTAATTAGCATAATCAGCATACCAAGGAGGAGTACGAGAAGAATTAACGACCGCTAATTGTTCATCAGGAAAGCTATCATCAATAGGTAGTGGGTCATCAAGAACATTCTCTAACCTAGATAGGTTGTCTGCAACAGGGTTCTTGGCTCCCTTTCTATCTATAATATGCAAATCAAATTCTTGGAGGAAGAGAACCCATCTAATAAGTCTAGGCTTAGCATCTTTCTTTTTCATAAGATATTTAATAGCAGCATGATCAGTGTGACACTACAAAAAAAAGACACATCCGTGACATTTTGGGCCAAACGAAATTTTTTCTGTCATACATATGCCACTTCTATGACGATAATTGTGACAAAACCCGGTATCATCATAGATGTGGTGGGCTCCTACTTCTATGACAAAAAATCATGACATAAAATGGGCTTTTTCGTCCTGGGCGGGCCGAAGATGCAGCTGCATGACATTCTTTGGGCCGTCCATGACGGAAAAAAACCGTGGTAGAAGCGAGGGGGAGGAAAATTTCGGGGAGTTGCCGGTTACGGTGGGAGGTCGGGGGTGGAGTGATGCGCGTTTCTCTCGTACGTACGCGCGTGTGTGCGAGGCGTTGGCTCTAACTGAACCCGAAAGAGGCATTGGGCTCTAACTAAACCCGAGCGATTGCACTACAGGCTACGCGTTACTGAACCAGAGCGATCGATCGATGGCTGTTAACTGAACCGATGGAGCGATTCCTTCGCTACTGTTGCTAGTGAGCGTTGCGGGGGGTTGGATGAGCGATGGCGGTGGCGTTGCCTCTGGAGAACAGGACCCCCGGGTGTGGAGGGGAGGTTGAACAGTAGACGGTGGAGGGGTGGCCGTGGAGGGGTGGTTGAACAGGACCCCGTGGTGTGGAGGGCTGGATGAACAGTGGACGGTGGAGGGGTGCCCGTGGAGGGGTGGTTGAACAGTAGCCGGTGGAGTAGCACGCGGTGGAGGCTGGATGAACAGGAGCCCGTGGAGGCTGGAGGAGGTCGACGGTAGCCCGTGGAGGCTGGAGGAGGTAGACGGTGGAGATGAACAGTATCCCGTGGAGTCCCGTTTTGCGGTACACCACAACCCTCCCCCCCCCCTGTTTCGACCGTAGCGCTCCAACACAAGTACGTTTCGTCCGTTTTGTGGTACGCCACACCCCTCCCGATCAACAGGACCCCCGTTTCGACCGTAGGAGGTCCGTTTCCTCCGTTTTGCAGTACGCCACACCCCTCCCGATCAACAGGACCCCCGTTTCGACCGTAGGAGGTCTGTTTCCTCCGTTTTGCGGTACGCCAGGCCCCTCCCGATCAAGAGGACCCCGTTTCGAACGTGGCCGGTCGAACACAAGGCCGTTTCCTCCGTTGTGCGGTACGCCAGGCCTCGTTTCCATCGCCTGTTCCGTCCAAGCCCTCCCGATGAACACGACCACGCATTCCGTTCCGACCCAGCTGGTTGGCTCCCCATGAACACGACGACGACGCTGTTTCTCCGTTCCGACCCAGCCATGTACGTATGCGCGAGTAGGCGTTCGAGACCCTTCCCGTATGTACGTACGTGGCCGTATTTTCTTTCTTGCACCCTCGCCGATGCGTGCGTGTACATGCTACGTCGCGGCGCCTCTACTACTACGCGGCGCCTCTACATCTACGACACGTGCGGCGCCTCTACATCGACCAAGATGTAATGCATACACGCTCACCAGAATGACAACGCTACGTACGCTTCGACCAGGTGGGTCCCGACTGTCAGGCACTTCCCTGCGTGCGAAGATGTAGCTGGCGGGTCCCAGCATTCAGGGGGGCGATTCGTTTTGGTTTTTTTGCTCGGACGCACTTCCTTGCGTGTGAAGATGTAGCTGGTGGGTCCCAGCAGTCAGGGGGAAACGTTTTTTCGCGAAATACAGTGGCCCGTCCGGTGGGTCCCAGCTGTCAGGTGGAGGAATCATTATTTTCCGCGTAATAAGGAGGCACTTCCTTGCTGCGGCCGTGGACCCAGCTGTCAGCCTCTCCACGTACAGTCCACGCCCGATGGAAGTCGTTCCTTGACCACATTGACCACGCTGCGCCGAGAGCACCAGGGCGCTGGATGACGGCGAGGCCTAGGAAGGGGACGACGGGGAGCCAGGGAAGGTGCGGCAGTGGAAGCCCGCGCGGAGAGGAGTACGAGGGTTCACTGGTTCGGCTGCGGTGTGAGGCTGCCGTCGTCGCTGCGAGCTGGCGATGGTGGGAATAGTAGGGGCGGTGAGGCCTCCAGCAAAGACAGCCGGCCACGGGAGGCAGGAGCATGCGGCACGACCGGCGCTGCTTTGGGCGGCTGGAGCAAGAAGACCAGAGGTTGAAGAAGCACTACGGCCGTTGGATGGATATCGTACGGTCACTGGAGCTCGAATCGTTCATATTGACTAAAGTTGACAAAGGCCCCCGTCCCAGTCAACTTAGTAGGCCCACTATCAGCCTCCCACCATGGTGGGTCCCAGCTAGCATGGGGAGTATTCATTTTTTTTGTGCGTAATAAGGAGGCACTTCCGGTGGGTCCGAGCTGACAGCGCGGGGAACGTTTTTTTCGTGAAATACGCTGGCCGTCCGTTGGGTCCCAGCAGTCAGGGGGAAACGTTTTTTTCGCGAAATAAGGTGGCCCGTCCGGTGGATCCCTGCTGTCTCAGGTGGAGGAATAATTATTTTGCGCGTAATAAGGAGGCACTTCCTTGCGGCCGCCTGGACCCGGTATCGACCTCTCCACGTCTGATACTCTTCCGATGGAAGTCGGTCGTTGTCCACGTTGACCACGCCCTGGCCGAGAGCAACAGGGCGGTGGTCTGGACGACGGCGAGGCCTAGGAAGGGGACGACGCGGAGCCGGGGAAGACGCAGCAGTGGTAGCCCGCGCGGAGAGGAGTACGAGGGTTCACTGGTTCGGCTGCGGCGTGAGGCTGCCGTCGCCGCAGAATAACAGGGGGTGTGGGTGAGTAGAGGGATACCCTGGGCCAGCGGTGGGAGTAGTAGGGGGCGGTGAGGCCTCCGCGGCATCACAGCCGGCCACGAGAGGCAGGAGCACGCGACATGAGCAGTGCCGCTTTGGGCGGCTGGAGCAAGAAGACCAGAGGTTGAAGAAGCACTATGGCCGTTGGATGGACATCGTACGGTCATTGGAGCTAGAATCGTTCATATTGACTAAGTTGACAAAGCCCTCCGTCCCCGTCAACTTAGTTGGCCCACAGGTCATCCTCCCACTATGGTGGGTCCCATCTAGCAGGGTGGGTATTCATTTTTTTGTGCGTAATAAGGAGGCACTTCCTTGCGTGCGAAGTTATAGCTGGTGGGTCCGACATGTCAGCGGGGGGAACATTTTTCTCGAGAAATACAGAGGCCCTTCCGGTGGGTCCCAGCTGTCAGGTGGAGGAATCATTATTTTGTGCGTACAGTCCACGGCCGATGGATGTCGTTCGTTGACCACGTTGACCAGGCCGTGCCGAGAGCACCATGGCGGTGGACGACGGCGAGGCCTAGGAAGGGAACGACACGGAGCCGGGGAAGACTCGGCAATGGTTGCCCACGGTGGGGAGTACGAGGTTCTTGGTCCAGCTGCCAGCGCCGTAAAATAACAGGAGGTGTGGGTGAGTAGAGGAATGGCCTGGCCAGCAATGAAGTAGGGTGGGGCGGTGCGGCCTGTGCGGCAGCACAGCCGGCCAAGGAGGCGGGAGCAGGCAGTCCCACCGGAGCTGGTTTGGGCGGCTGGAGCAAGAAGATCAGATATTGAAGAATTAGCACGGTCGTTGGATTAACATCCAACGGTCACTGCTGCTAGAATCGTCTGTGGACTAAGTTGACAAAGGCAAAGTACACGTCAACCTAGTAGACCCACAGGTCAGCCTCCAAATCTGTCCCAAACAACATACAGCCCGAAATTTCTAGCCGGATTCAAATTAATTTTAAATCTAAATATACCTTAATTGAAATTCAATGAAATTTTACCCGCACAAAAACAATGAAATTTAAAATATCAAAATCCGAAAGAAAACAGTATTTGGGAACTAATTGCCTGTTTGCTGTATGTTTTTCATTTTACAACCCATTTATTACTTATAGCCCATTTATTATTACTTATAGCCCATTTCTTATTACTTATAGCCCATTTTCAGGGCAAAATGCTTCCCTCCTCGTCTTGAAAGATTTCCGGCCCAGCAGGGCGTAGAAAGGCAAGTAGGCCTATGTTGGTTATTCTGCAAAAAACAAAATAGCTGGCTAGCCATATTATAGAAAGGAAAAAAACAAACTGGGCTGGTCATGTGCTAAACATATGAAATAAAAGCCTGGGCTAGACGGGCCACGGGCCATGGGTCCCGCACAACCCAGTTGATACCCTTCTCCGTCCCGAAAAAACAAAATTACTGCGCGCGCTGCTGGGTCCCTACTATCATCCTCACCATGTATAGTCATCTCCTTATTCCTCTCGGTTGTTGACCATGTTGACAACACCGGAGGGCGGCGCCGCGGCGAGCGCGGAGGACGAAGGTGAGGCCTCGGACGGGAACGAACAGGAACCGGGGAAGATCACAACCAGCCGCGGGAGGCGGGAGCAGGCGGTCCCGCCGGCGCTGGTTTGACTTTGGCGGCTCGAGGAAGAAGAGACTGAAGAAACGCGACAGACGTTGAATGTCAATCGAACGGTCAAGGTTGGCACAATCATTTTTTACTAAGCGGGCACCAATTAGCATACTTTTTTATATATTGGAAGAAAACTGCGAGGAAAATGGTTAAATGCCGTCCTCCTCACGAGGAACGTTCGCCACATAAGTGACTAGCACCCTTGGTTTTCAACCGAGAGGTCTTGGGTTCGAGTCCCAGGAACTCTCAATTTTGTCCTCCTTCCTTCCTCGCAAAGAAAAGGGAAAGAAAATCAAAGACTTGGGAAGGCGTACAGAACAAGCTAGTGTACCACTAAAGAGTTGTTACCGAGTTTTAGAAAAAAGAAAGACGTGCTCCTATAGCTGGTTCGAATCCAAACCTAGACTATGACTATATATGGTGCTATGCTACTCTGCAAGTAATGAAACTGACATATCCAACGTTCGCTTCTCCTCTTCTCTACTTACTCTGCCTAGCATCAGAAGCTCTGGCCGCAGCAACCATGTCCGCTGGCTGCTCGTCCACCCGCTCTTCAGCAGGCAACAACCAGATATGCGCCAAGTCGCCACCCGTACCATCACCTGTGTGTCTCATCACACCCCCGCCGACACGCGCACCGCAGCCGATTGCTCATCGCAACCCGCTGCCGTTGGTGTGGTGCCACTGCTGCAAATCACGCAGAGTCATCCGTCGCGTCTCAACCACAATCTGCAACCCTGGTCGAGTCTTCTACAAATGCCCGAATCATGGGGCAATAATATGTTTAAGCGTTGTTCTGCTGCTTTCAGTTGCTGATTTTTTTAATAGTTTGGTTGATGATCTTCCAATTTGATTCGTGCAGAAAAGGGAAGATTCGTGTGATTTGTATTTACGGGAAGTTCTTGATGTGGGGGAATGCAACTACGCTGATTATTTGGTTAGCCGAGGAATCCCAATACCAGCAGGTTGGGGTGTTGGACAAATGGCAAGGAACGGCAGAAGAGGAAGATGCAGAGCAGAAGGTTAAAGACGCAGTTCCTCTGATCATGGCCAAGCAACAGCTGTTGAACGGCCTTGACAACAATGAGGAGATGAAAGAGCTTGTCAAGATAATGGGAAAAATCAATGTGCTCTGTAGGATGATTGTCTCTTTATTTGCAGTGTATGTAGCACTCGTGATGTATTCAGTGGCTACGACATGAGCACTTTGCTGAAACTAGTAATGAATTAAACCTGTGTAGCAGGCTGGGCACAGTGTTGTGAACATCTAATGATTTCTATTAACGGAAATCAGGGGGTATCCCCTTTTGCTCATATAAATAAATAAATAGCAGAGGCCTGTCGGGTCAGCTTTGTTCTCATTCGAAGACGTCGAGCAAATTGCAGTCCAACAGCAAACTATGTCATCAAATTCAAGTTTCACAGCCAAATATGAGTACAACTAAACAAAAATGTCATCATGTTTTAGTTGTCATACAATCACCAAACACAAATCAGCATACATAACAAGTGATGTTCTCACAGCAAAATACTAAACAACATGTTCATCAGGTTTCAGTTGTCTTAGCAAACACAATTTCACATAGTAGATAAAAACGTCTTCCGACAGTGCAAATACGACAAAAGCAATGTAATCATCATCCGCAATAGCAGCGTCAACATCTTCGCCATGTGTATCAGTCTGAATCGTAATTCCCCACGGTGTCATCTTCTTCTTCGTCCTCAACGTCCTCGAACGTTGGCTTCTTCTTGATCAACTCTTGTATGTCCACGGCACGACAGGCAATCTTTTCGCCGGCGTCATTGACGTGATGGTTCTCAAAGATATTAGGAACATCTGTGTTATCTTGTACATCAGGAGCAGTGTAAGCATCATCTTGTTGTGCAACTTCATTAAACGAATTCCTCTACTCAAACCTTTGCAATACTCTCCATTCATCGCTACGTGCAAATGTGTCTTCCAAGAAAAATATCTATGTTGCTTGATTTGCCAAAATAAAAGGCTCGTTGGTGCGGTACGCCGCCTTGACATTGATGGATTTGAAATAATCATCAGCTCTGGGTTTTGCGATCACGAAAACAGGTTATACCAACGACAGACAATGAACCACACACCGATGATCCTCGAAATCGAGATATACTGCAACTGAACAATGTCTGTTATGTTAGCATACATTTCAGTTGTCTCTTTGTCATAAGTATCTGTGCTCATGATGGCACTGTTTTGTGTCTTCCTGCCTTCGTCTCGTCCAAGGGTGTTGTAGCGCACATCTCCAACAACGTACATAATGTCTTACCCGAGTATCAAGACCCATTGCTAGTGAGTAAAGGGCATCATCAACTGCCTGCCCATCCTCCCGCATCTTCTTAACCTATGGTTAGAAAATAGACAAGCTGATCATCTTATGTACTCAATATATTAAAAAAACTGACAGTGCACTTCAAAAGCTTACATGGTTCTTGAACCATTTCGCAAATCCTGCCATAACCAGTTTGTCAATGTTTCTTTGATTTTGCGACAGTAACTCCTCTTTGTACATGCTGCACAACATAGTGATCGCATCAAACATCTAAATATATAAGAATGTGCTGCAAGTTTAGTAGATTACGATGTATAAGCTGCAGTACTGCACTTACTTGATATAAGGTAGTATCTCAGGACAGTTATTCAACACATACCAAACCATTTTGTCCAAATCTTTAGGTTTGTCCTCTTGTCGACTCTTCCCTGTAACTCGACAGAATAATCAAAAACATTGAGCCCGGGATTGTCTTCACCCACCTCTTTCCTAAGCTGATCAGCTGTTTCAATGTATTTTGAGCAGAATGTCAACGCTTCTGTAGCAATGTAGGCCTCTGCAATGGAGCCCTCGGGTCTAGCTCTGTTCCTAACATAGACCTTGAAAGTGCCTAGCTGCCTTTCAATAGGGTACATCCAGCCATACTGTACTGGACCTCTAAGTAGTGCCTCATCAGGTAGATGAACAACCAAATGCACCATCACATCAAAGAAGGCTGGAGGATATATCTTCTCAAGGTCGCATAGGATAGTTGGTATCTTGTCTGTAAGACGCTCCAAAGCATCTATCCTGATATTTCTACTACAGGGTTCCGTGAAGAATTGTCTCAACTGTGCAACTGCTCTGTATAAGTCAGGGCGGCCCAATCCTCTAAGGATAACAGGTAAAACCCTTTGAAGTAGGACGTGGCAGTCATGAGTTTTCAACCCTTGTACCTTGTTTCCATCTGCACTGACTCTCCTTTCAGGGTTGGAAGCAAATCCATGTGGGAATCTCACACGTGACAAGACCTCGCAGAATTTTTTTCTTTTTACCTTGTCCAAGACGTACACAGCTGGTGCCATATCCCGTGGTTTACCTTCATCTTGCACCTGCAAATCCTTTTTGATGCCCAGGTGTGTCAAATCAATCCTAGATTTTAAGGTATCTTTCGTCTTGCCTGCAATGTTAAGAAGTGTGCCGATAATGCTGTCACATATATTTTTCTCGATGTGCATCACTTCAAGATTATGCCGCAGATCCAAATCTTTCCAATACTCCAAGTCCCACAAAGTGGACCTGCGGGTAAACAATAATCTCTCTTCTACCGTGCCACGCTTCCTTTTCCCGCTACCATTACCAGGATGGTTTCACGGTGTAATATGTCTGACCTTATCTAATTCCACTTGCAACTCATCGGTGGTGAGCCTCTTTGGCGCATCACGGTTTTCATGCTTTGCATTGAACACATGTCTTCGGTATTTTCTAGGATGCGGCTTGTCCTTGGAAAGGAAACATCGGTGTCCAATGTAACAGATCTTGCTATGTATTGCGTATGACAGCGGATTCCTATCACAGCGAACACATGCATTGTAACCATGTGTCGTTCGCCCTGACATAGTGCCCAAAGCCAGATAATCATGGATGCACCAAATTACAACAACACATAGAAATAAATCAGCTGGTGGGCTGCTATATAGGTCTCGAGTGAGAACACCCTTCCATAGCTGTTGAAGTTCCTCCACAAGAGGCTCCATGAACAAATCAAAATCCTTTCCAGGACTTTTTGGACCTGGGATGAGCAAGGCCATCATGTAGTTTGATTCTTTCGTGCAGACATTTGGAGGCATGTTGTAAGGGATAACAAGCACTGGCCACATGCTATATGTGGCGCTCTGGTGGCCAAATGGGTTAAATCCATCTGAAGCTAAGCCAAGTCTAATGTTTCTCGGGTCAGCAGCAAACTCTTTGTGTTTATCATTGAAGATTTTCCACTCACTACCATGAGATGGATGGCTCATTACATTCTGATCTCTGTACTCCTGGTTCCTAGAATGCCACAGTACATCCTCTCTTGTTTCAGCATCATGAAACAGCCTCTGCAATATTGGTGTAATTGGAAAATGTCTCCGAACATTATGAGGAACCCTCTTCACAGCATCGCCATCTTTCCATCTTGATGATTTGCATTTCGGGCATTCACTTAAGTTGGCATAATCCTTCCGGAACAGAACACAATTATTCTTACAAACATGGCTCATATCATATCCAATTCCAACGCACGAAGGAAATTCTTCATTTCTTTGTAGGTGTGTGGCAGCTCGAGCCTTGTCTGGAAAGATTTGCGGAAAGCAGCCAACATCGCATCGAATGATTTCTTGGTCATCCGCTCAGATGTCTTCACCTGAAGAAAGGTGACCATAGCTGAGAATACTGACAGCTTATTTCCTGGGGTGACAGCAACGTTGCATTGTTCCAACATGCGGGCCCACTGTTTTTCTTCTACAGGTGAAAGTTCACGGAATGCACGAGCATTTGGTAGCATTGTTTCAATGTTAGTCAAACTCACTGGCTCCGCCACCACCACCTCCTCCTCCTCTTCCACCTGAGCATCAAGCAGATCAAGATGGTGATCTGCTGCTTCCATGTAGTCAATAACGTTGACGTTCACAGCTTCACCATGATGAACCCACCTTGTATATGTGACCGACATCCCATACAAGTGTAGATGATTTTGCACAGTTGACTGGGGTCTTGTAACTGAATTCATACAACTGCTACACGGGCAGAGCACATCTGATTTGGGACCACCGTACTCAGCTCTGATAAAGTTCATGAAGTTTTCAACCCCCTCGACATATGCAGCGGAGAATCTTCGAGCAGAAGTTATCCAAGTCATGTCCATCATTAGACATACAAATTAGTTCTTCTACTAGATATTACAGGAAAAATATATATGCTTTTTATGAAGTCTAGAAAAAAATACCTAGGTCGATGTCTAAAGCTATGGCAAGATATTTGGACGAGCAGATCTAAGTAACGAAATATATGTAAAGCTAATTCAGCAAACAGATTTGAGTGCTAAATTATGGCAGGCTGTTTCACTAGTCAATGAGGCCGAGCACACAGCCATCGAACTATCGAAGGCCATCGCAGCAACAAAGATCGAGTATAAAAGCGGTGTAGAGCTATTTCACCTAACAGATTGGCTACTAGACCATGGCAATCTACATCACAATAAATATATGGCAGGATATTTTAGCAACTAATCGGCCTTGGCATGCCATCTCAGCTTCATGATTGATTCTGAGCAGCGAGCAAGGAAGCTTCTTAAGCGAGCATATTGACGATAAACTACTTGGCAAGCGGTGAGATTAACAGCGTCTATCAGCTAACATTCAACGCTACACCGACATGAACGGGCCTCGATCAAGAATGCGCGTGCCGTGGGAGAAAGCTGACCGCCGTGCGTCTCCACCTGACGTCGCCCGGTGTGGCGGCGCTGACTGCCGTCGCCTCCACAAGAACGTAGCGGAAGGTGGCGGCGGCGGCTAGAGGACGGCAGTCTCACGAGGCGTCTTGTGGAGCGAGAGGATCGCCGTCGTCCCCTCGACGAATCATGGCGCCGGCGTCTGGCGTGTGGCGGGGAGGGCGGCTTTGGCGGAGCGAATGGAGTGGAGGGGGGACGGGGGGAGGGGGTTTGGGGAATATTTGGCCGAAGGGCGGTTGAATCGAATTTGGGGGGAATTTGTGTGTGTGTGGGGGGGGGGGGGAGGAGGATTTTCACGCGGTGGGCGGGGGGAGTTTGGCGCATGGTCGGTTTCTCCAAGTGCAGTCTCACGTGTCAGTGAAGAGGCAAGCCGAAGCACGTTTCGTTTGCGTGAGCCGTGTGCAGGACCGAACGTGTGTGGGGTGCAATGCGACCACGACAGGAGTGCTGTGAGTGTACCGCCTTTTTTCCTTTTGAACTAGGTGCCTCGCCCCCTAATTTTTTTTTGCTCTGCGCGATCCATCGATACTACTACTAGTAATCCGGTAATCCCGACTAAGCAGTAGCGGCGGGTCTTTTCCAGCAGCGATATCTTTGGGAGGTTGGCTTATTGGGTTTTTTAGATTTGTCTCGGTTAAATAAAAAGCAGAGTTGGTGATGATGGTATGCCTGTGATCCTACAATATAGGCCGTCCGATCTATGTCTAACGGATAGGAAGGAAACTATGACAATTTACCCACACTCCTCTCCACATTTGCAGATAAGGCTTTCCCTCGTTCATCCTTTTCTCCCACAAGATCTTGATCTTCCGTGCACTAGTACTCCTACAATATGTATATTATTGTGAAAGTTCATATACACCGGCTGAGATTAATGCAAACACGGCAGATTTTCATTACATTTTGAACTTTTATAAGAGAAAAATAAAAGAAACCCGACCCTAAACCTATTCTACGGCGGCGACCGGCGTCCTCCATCTGCGATCTCTATATGCAGGCGGGGTTCAAGACCCGTGAAGTGAAGGTGCGGTCTCCCTTGAGAAGAGTAGAACACGGGATACGGACCGGCCAGTTGGCACACCATGCCCTGCCGCCTCCCATGCCCTACTCATCCTCGGAGGAGTCCCCGACCTCGGCGGTGCCGGACGTTGGACGGGGGCAAGTAGGACGCGTGGCTTACGGTGCTCCCGTCGTCGGCCGCCAGCGTGGCCACCGCTTGTGCGGTCGCGTCCGCGTCCGGCTACGCCGCTATTGCGTCGCCAGAGGCGACTTGAGCGAGGGCGGCGACCTCGAGCTTCATCCCCGAAGACAAGATCTCCCGCAGAGCGTTCGCACTTGCGGTCATGGTGGATGTGGTGTAAGGTAGGAGGACAATGCGCTACGGTGTGGAGGTTAGCTGGGCGTTGCCGCTTTAAGTAGCGCATTCCGGTGAGGCCAGGCATCTGGGTGCGTCATTAAGTCGTCGGAGTTGGTTCCTCGGGCACCGAGCCTCTTAACGACGACATACGAACGGACGGCATGAATGCGAGCAGCTGGCGCCGGCTGGGAACGCCTGTGACGGTAGCGAGGGACGAGGGCTTTGGTGTGCCAGGGTAGTCAGCTGCGGTCGTGGCAACGTTGGAGATGCCCTTTGCTCAAATGCGATCCCCGCATGTCATTGAAAAAGCAAGATGACCCGGCATGGTCTCAGGTCCAGAGGATGCAGTTGGCCACGCTAAACCAGTCTGCGGACGCGTTGCGGCGCCCCGTGCATCCGCGACGAGCCGGGTGTTGGGGTGTGTTTGGATTGTGGCCAAAGTGCACCTTACCAATTTTTTGGTCATGACCCAAAGATTGGTCTTTGTTTGGATGGTTGCCATTTCTTTGGCATGCCAATGAACTCTAGCCAACTCTAGTTCATTTTTCTTGCCAATGTCGGCCAAATCATGGGCAACCAATACCTCAACCAAAATTTTGGCTACCCAATGCTTTGATGGGGCATCCTTGGGCACAAACCAAACATACCGTTAGTCGTGCCACAGCACAAACGCCACCCTCGGCACACTGAAACCGACCCTGTCTATCAACGATATGAGCGTGTCGCTCACCGCGGTCGCCGTGTCCAGAGGCGGTGCTGGAGCTGCGCCCCGTTGTTGGCCCCAAAGACCCACATGAACGGTTGTCGGTGGCGAGGAGGTCGTGGGCCAGCTCCTCCATTGGACTAGTCTGCGCTACGTCGTCCCAACGGGTGTGCCCCACATGTCGGTTTCCCTGTTTTCCCGGCCATATTCGAGCGTCAGTGCTCCGCGTTGCGCCTTAGGCCTTTCACTATGTAGGCCAAGCGAGACAACTTATTGTTTATTTGAGCCGTTCAAGTGTAATTATGTGGCGTTTGCTTATTTCTCATTCCTCTCCAACCCTCTTCTCCATCGATCATGTCGCCCTCCAGTCGAGTCCATCCTCCCGCATGCCTCGCTTGAACATTCCGCCGAGTATCATTCACATGTACCCACCCTAGTCCTCCTTCAATAGATCTCCGGACCCCAAGATGAAATCGAGAGGGAATGAGTGGGGGCACGTGATACCTAAGGCAGATTCAAAATTTTGAACCGGTGATCATAGCATCCGCAAATCATATATAAAGGGTATTCAATGTTCGTTTCGTTTTTGAACGTACAATATACTCCCTCCTATCCTTTCTACCTTACATATAAGTTTTATGTGTAGTCAAAGTATCAACATTCAACAACGCCCAATCAATACTGTTAGATTCGTACGTACTCCTAGATTTGTACTCGAGATGGTTTCCAATTTGACTATTGACAAGATTAATAGTACTCCTTTCACATAGGTGAGTAAGTCATCTTAGGCTGTGCACCGTGACCAAGGAGGAGGGGAAAACGAGAGACATTAATGTTTATTTGCTAGTTAATAGTATTGCATGCAATAACTAACCACTTCTTGTCATGTTTGATAGTCTCAGGTCATTAAAAGCATGCACACCCTCATCTCTTATTGGTTCATATGTCAAGAAACAAGAAACGAGGTAGAAGTTAATGCACCGCGCCTACGTGTTTTGAGATTATTAGGTTTTCGTAAGATGACTTACACACCTAGATGGAGGGAGTACATGAGATGTATAATGTGAAAATTATATCATTGGAAAATCCTTTCACATACGGAATTGACCATATGCATTGTGTAAGTTGCATGTCATATATTATTACTCTAACATTTGGTCAAAGTTAGCCTCGAAAAACGCATTAGACCCTGTATGCTTTGTGTAAGTTGCATGTCATATATAATTACTCTAACATTTGTGTAAGTTGCATGTCATATATTATTACTCTAACATTTGGTCAGAGTATAGTGGAAGTGGATCCTCTGACATAGGTATCCCTGCCTTACCCTCCCTTTCGGTCACTTACTGGGGGACCCCATGCTTGCTAGGCCCCGCATGTCAGTTACTCAATGGGTTCGGCCACGTCAGGGGATCCTCATCCGTAGTATACTCCCTCTGTTTTTATTTACTCCGCATAAAACGGAGGGAGTAGTGGTATAATAAATGACGCGGGCGGGGGAGGGACGTCGGTTTGCTCTCAACTGCGGTCCCACAAGCGAGCGAAAACGCAAGACGAAGCGCGTTCCATTCGGTGAGCGACGTGGAGGGTCCAGCGTGCCGGGCTGCAACGCGAACGCGACAAGAGCGATGTAAAGTCAAAACCGATTGACCGATCGTCACCAGAACCACTATTCACACCAGAACCTTCGCTGCTCGGCTTACGCCAGCCACTGCCCTAAAACCACACGAAATCTCCAGCCCATTCCCCCACCTTTCGATCCCCTAGCCCGCATCAAGCGTCCCCTAGTTCGCCGGAAAGCCATGGTGCGCCGCGAGATCACTTACTACAAGATGCTGACGCCGGGCGCCAGCAGAAATCGCGCGGGCGCGGTCAGCGCCACGCACCTCCGTTCCCAAGCTCGCTGCGGCGGGCCAATCCTCGAGTTCTGGAGCCAAGCTACGAGGAGGAGGAAGCCGATCCAATGTTCACTGCGGAGGTCGCGGCGCAGAAGGCCCCCGATGGGTTTAAGACGATGGACGTCGACTTCGTGCCGGCGTCCGAGTCCCCCATGGTGCAGGCGGACCAGCGGTTCAATATGGCGATACTAAAGGAGGACCGGGAGGCAGAGGCTCAACTCGACGAGGAGCGCACGCATGCCGCTGCCATCGAGGCTGTCCTGCAATCGGAACCGGATGTTGTGGATGTGAACCGGGAGGCGGAGGCTCAACTTGAGGTGGATTGCTCGGATGCCACTGCCATCGAGGCCCTCCTGCAGGCGGAACCGGACGTCCTGGACATGAACCGGGCGGCAGAGGCTCGACTCGACGCAGAGGGCGCGGATGCCGCTCTCATCGACGCCCTCCTGCGGGCGGAACCGGAAGTCCTGGACTTGAACCGGGCGGCAGAGGCTCGACTCGACGCGGAGCGCGCGGATGCCGCTCTCATCGACGCCCTCCTGCAGGCGGAATCGGAAGTCCTGGACTTGAACACGTCCTCGACTTGAACCGGGCTGTGCTCTCGTCCGTGCAGAGCGCCCGCACGCTCCGCTTGAATGAGTAGCTGGAGGCCGAGGACAACCACGGTGCGGAGACACACGTCGGCAGCGACAGCTGGTTCGCGCCGGCAGCCAAAGACGACGAGGCCGTCTCTTTCCGCGAGTAGTGATAGTTTTTCTTTATGTTGTTGTTTTTATTATTATGGATCTTTTGCTGTGTAAAAACATACTATTTGTTATGCAAGTCGCTTGAGTCTACCATTTCAGGCGGTTGGATGAATATCCTATGTCTCCTAACCCTTCTTTCCTTCTTCCTCACCTCTTCTTCTTCCCCAACAGACCACCGCACGGGCCGTACGGATACTCCGGTTGGATAAACATACTCTATGAAGGAAAATTATGTGTCAGCGATAGGATGGCTGAGTTTGGTTTGTTCACATGTGACAACACGTCTCAGTGAGGGTGCGTTCCCTTGGTTGGGTTTGCAGCGTGCAGGAGCGAAGTGTGAGGGTGTGGTGCGACCGCGGCGTGCAGGAGCGACCGTGTGAGGGTGCGGTGCGACCGCGACAGCCGTGCGCAAGTGTACCTCCTTCTCATTTTGAAAACTTTAGGCAAGCTTGGCAAAAATATGTGGCGAAGTTTGGCAATGCAAGTCCTAGACCCAAACAGGATAAGTACGTACTACCTCTGTCCGGGTTTATTGGTCCCCATTGTATTTCGTGCCAAATTTTGACCATAGATTAAACTAAGAAAATGTTCACGCATGTCACCAAACATTATATTTTTTAGAACTATGTCAAATACGAATCCAATGAGATAATTTTTCTTGACATGCATTAACATTTTGTTAGTTAAATCTTTAGTAAAAATTTGGCACAAACTATAAAAGGGACCTATAAACCAGGACGGAGGTAGTACGTACTAGGAGTACTAGTGTTAAAAAAGAAAGGCGGGGTTTTCCTTCGATACAAATCCTCGGTTCACGTGTCAATTAATGCGTATTTTTTTCCTCGAAAGACCAAAGAGCTAACCATCTCACTCCTTATTGCTTGATTAATGCAGCGCCATGCAAACGAACCTTCTCACTTCCGCATGCATGCAGGGGATATTAATGTCCTTGGTTGCTAACCCCATCAATTTTGCCTCGATTAGTGTTAGTGGCCCTTTGCAAATGTAATTTTGATATACTGGCCTTGTGTGCAAAAAAATGGAGGTAGTAACTATATTTGAATTCCTTGCCCATTGCGGTGACATCGACCACTTTTTTTTTGTAGTTTGGCGAAGTGCGTTCGACGGAGAACACCATTGAGGGAGACCACGGTAAGTCGTTCGCAAGTGCCGCCTGCAAGCCGAGACAACCGCTTTATTTGCATCCAGGAAGTCCTTTACTAGTACTACTACTAGGAGTACTAGTGCGGTGAGATGGTTTCTCGAAGAAGACGATGGAGAAGCGGAGTCAGCGAAGAGTGAAATGATAGTTGCTTCGTCCGTGCTTTGTGATTTGACGCCTCACTGCTTTGTGATTTGTGATAGAAGGGACAGGGGAGTAGACTCTGTGCTCTATACTGTACTACTCCTACATGCGTCCAAGCATGGGAGAAAGAGGAGAGATGTTGCATTTTTCTATTCCTTCAATCAATCAATCAGGGAGCTTCGGTTCCATCTTTTTGGCTTTGGCAACGTGGCTCCCATGATGCCAAAAGCTATTTTCACATTTGGCTACACATTGTGGATGCCCTTAATCGTACAACTTGGTTTTGCTCATGTGTGCTATCTATACAAATCTCAATTATATTGATCTAAAAAATTATAGAATCAAAGATTAGTAAAAAGGAGGTGATTTTGCCGCGCGGATGGCGGGGTAGGTTTCTTATTTTCGGAGGACGTTTTCCTGGCGGTTTGCTAACATGCGGTCCCACGTGTCAGTGCTTTACCAAGCTGATCCGTGTCCCACATGAGGCAGAATAACGGCAGAAGCAACACGTGGTTAATTGAAGAAGATGAGGGAGAAGCGACCAAGATGATCTGCGTCCTACATGAGGCAGAACAACGGCAGAAGAACACGTGGTTAAGTTGAAGAAGATGAGGGAGAAGCGGATTCAGCAACGAGTGAAATGATGGTTGCTTCGTCCCTCCAACTTCTTTTTTTAGCATTATTACTTCGTCCCTCCAACTTAACTGCGGGAAAGGTGCAGCTTTGTGATTTGACGCCTCATTGCTCATTACTACGCCGGCGCCATGACTGGGGTGCTTCACCCCGGCTGCTCTGCACTGTATTTCGGTATGGCACGTGGACCCGGTAGCTTGATGTCCCACATGTCGGCGAAAGGGACTAGAAGATTTATGAAAGCGAGCGCTCCACTCTTACGACGGAGGAGTAGACGACACGACGGCCCAGCCAACTGTCACTTGTACTGTATAGTACTATAGTTTTGCTGTTTCGCACGATCCATCAATACAAACCCGATTAAACAGGAAAGGGCGGGATTTTTCCCGCGTGGTAGATGATACTGACCATACATTTCAAAGGCAATTTTAATGTATGCAAACTGAATAATTATAAGTAACAATCTGATATCTAGTAAAACTAAAAACACATATGATTTATTGTGTTAGAGTGTAGTAGTAGTGCTGTATTGCATAGTTGTTAGATGTAACATGCGAGAACGTGTAGAGATGTAGTTTTGGAGGGCCTACAGAGAGAAAAGCGTAGTACGGTCACCGAACTTCAGAATAAGCTTATTACGGTCACTATATACGTTTTGCGGTGATTATCCGGTCATTTGCTCACAGTTCAGCATCAGATTGCACTCTGTTGACCGGCCAAATAGTCTGCGTGGCGCCATGTTGACTAGTTAAATTGACCACGTTCCTTGTGGGCCCCACCTGTCAGTTCACATAGGGAAAAGGTCAGATAAACACAAATTTATGCAGGCGCGACAAGGCTCCAACCCGTGCGCGGGAATCACCTGGTTGTGTATGTGTCTGCCAGGGCCTGATGTGTGCGCATGCACGTAGGTTGAGCACTTGAGCGTGAGAGTGTGTGTTGGTCGTGTGGTGTACTGGTGTGTGCTTGCATTCGTGCGTGTGTGCGTGTGAGTGCTGCGTGCGTGCGTGGCTGCGGGTGTACGTGTGAGTGTTGCGTGCGTGCGTGGGTGCATGTGTTTGTGTGAGTGTTGCGTGGATGGAGTTCGTGTGCGTGCGTGCGTGTGTGTATAATCACCACACCAGCTCCTGTGTGTTAAAACAGACGGCTCAACATACCAATACAAGACCACCTTGTCCGCTATGCCCGCGGTCATGACTTCGCACCACCGTCAATATTTTTTTGTCGTTTGTTTTCATTCTTACTAGCAAGATGCCCGTGCGTTGCACGTAACACCAAGATGCATTTGTATGACTTGTTTATCTTGTGAGAGAAAAGGATGAATGAGGGAAGGCCTTATTTGCAAATGTGGAGAGGTGTGTGGGTACCTTTTTGCAAAACTGCCATAGTTTCTTTCCTATCCGTCAGATATAAATCGGACGACCTATATTGCAGGATGGCAGGCACACCATCATCACCAACTTTGTTTTTATAAGAGTGTATTTTATGTATTTTATAATAGTGTAGATGTAGAGTAGATACAAGTCGACAGGTGGGCACGATGTTAGTGAGATAATGTGATTCAACACTAGATTAGGTGCCACGTGGAGCGTTCAACTGGTCAACTAGTCATGTCATGAGCAAATACAAAGTTGTACGATGAGCCCGTGACTGTATAATAACCACTAAACGTAAACGGTGACCGTAATGAGTGGATTATGAAGTCCAATGTATGTATCGTGCTTTCACTTCAAATACAATGATCGTCATTGCATATATCGCGAGAGAAAGATGAAACACGCGTGAATTTTCTGGGGGCTTACTTTTAAAGGACATGGAGATAGTTTTGTGTGCATACATGAAAGGGGCGTACAGGGGGGTATGCGATGAAGAGAGAGATGCTCTTCGTTTCTCTTTATTATGACTAACTTTGTATATAGTATAAAAATATACAAATTCACAGTGCGGAATAAATATCATTGTGGGCACAATGCAATGAAAATTAGCGTTCGTACTCCTCCATATAACTTTGTAATGTTGTATATATGTAGAAACTCTAAAATAATTTTTTGGCCACACTTTATTCAAAAGGAATGCTGTATGTGAAATAAACATGAAGAGAGGGCTTTTTAGATCAATGGGGTACGTGATGTAACATGTGTGAATGTGTAGTTGATGCATTTGGCGGGGCCTAGTGAGGTATGTGTGTGTATTACGTATTCGAGAGAGGCATGGATAGAGGGGCCGACGGGGGGGGGGGGGGGGGTTGTGAGGGATAGCACCAGAAAATTGGGTGGTCTATAGATAGAGATTTAATATGACGTCCACGACAAGAGCTTCCAGTCCCTTGCGTGTGTATATGCACGGGGGGAGGGCATCGAGGCACCAGGAGAATTTTTCTGTGTGTGTGGTGTTTGTGTTGGTATGTGTGGGTGTGAGAAGATACTGAGACGTGGGGGCAGAGGGTGTGTCACCGCGTGAGGTCCGGTGGGTCGAGGTGAGGCCCTTTGTTCGGTTCCGTCCTGCGCCACATTGGTCGGCCCATGACACATTTAGGAAGACCCATGGATGACTAGTCGTACACGACAAAGATAGCAGAATTGTGAAGGACTCTGTGTCCACTGACAAAGCCGGCTAGGATTTGTAACCCTAGGTTCTCGGACTAAGGTAACCCCTCTATCTTTGATATTACTATTCATCCAACCTAACTTTAAGGGGCATCCTACAGAATGCTCTGCTAGAATCATACTCGCCGATTAGGAAGAGAGGTGTGAGATAATGCGTGAGAGACAGGCGTAAAGATAATGTGCGTACATGAGACACGTAGGAAGGTCCATGTATATAGAAAGGTTCGATGAGGATTGTGCGTGTGTATGTTTGCGAGAGGAAGAGTGCTTATGATAAAGGTTAGTGAAAACAGTTGTAAATGGTTACGAGAGGGAGGGAGGGTTATATCTAGAGAATGTGTGTGAGAAAGACACCTCGGGAGAGTGTGTGAGCATGTGTGAGAGACCACCGATGGAGAGTGAAACTACACGTAAAAGACTGCTCTACACATTGATTAAATATATAAATTGAATCCAAATATTAGGATGGGATCATGATATTTGCAATTCGCGTAAGGATCGGTCATTGATCCATCAGACATCTAGATTCTATCGAATTTGAGCATGTCTATGTTATTATTCGACACAACTGATCCACATAGTTAGTATTTTGAACTCCAGACAGTGCACCGCTTTAGCAGTCGAATATAAACGTGAGTATAGTTCATGAGTTCATGTTGTGTGTGTAAAGCACATTATACATACGAAAGTTACACAATGGACATATATAAATAGCTACCTATGAACTAGTATACATTTGAATTCAACCTAAGGTGGTTTAAAAAAATCGAATTCAACATGAAGTCCATTCAATTATTTGAATTTGATATCATGGCATTTGTAAACCATACCTAAACTGTGGGGGTACCAATCTTTGCTCTGATTTTGTACATAATAGCATATGTAGTCGTGTACAAAATAGATTCAAATTTAGCTCCTCCATTCCAAAATAATCGTACATATAGGATTTTCAAGTGTCAAAATTCAAAAGGAAGCGGATGATTTAATGAGGTTTTCAAACATACAAGGGCAAATATAACGTTGTCTATTTAGGTCAATCCTCATAGTTCAAGAGTACTCTAAACGTGAATGCTTGTGTTTCAAAATTTCGAATGAAGCGCCAAAAGAGCCTCTACTCGCCCGAAACCGCGTGAGACCAATGTTTGGTAGTACAAGGAAATTACTTTTCTAATAACTCCGACCTGTGAAACCTACCGGCCCGACGTCCAAAGGTCTAAACCGGGGTAGGTTTGTAGCTTCATCTAGACGCCATGCAACCGCCTCCGAAAAACATTCATACACAATGGCCGCCTAAGCACACATGCGCACGCCCGAAATCACTCCCGCCCACTATTTGGGACACCTGGGATTACCATCCTATCCCCGACCCGCAGTAGGTCCGAAATTGAAGAGGGGGGCAAAGTTTGTACTTTCCCCAAATTTCAAACAAGCGCGTCCCATCTTCTGTTCAAAAAAGCCAAAAACAAGCGCGTCCCAGACCGAAACATGGTTCCCCCCACCCGTCTGATTCCCCATTCGTACTCCGTGGGCGCCAAAACTACCTCTACACCAGCCGCGAAACCCCGGCGTCCTCCGTCCGCCACCCCATCCCACCCATCAACCGCCGCCCTCCTCCATCACGCCGGAGCCGATACCCCGACGTAATCGTCCAGTGCAACCTCAACCGCAACGCCCTCCACGGCTAGTAGTTGAAGCCGAGGCCGAGCCGTCCGTACTCGAGCCAGTTCAACCACGCCATCCTACGCCTCACCGCTGCCGCTCCAACTTTGCCACCCTCCACCGCACCAGAGCTGTTCCTGCTACGCCGTCCTTCGCCGCCTCGGATCTGCTTCCCCTCCGCCGACATACAGCCACGGCAACACAGTCAACAATTTGGCCTTTGGTTCGTCCAAGCCTGCACCCTCCAGAACATCGGTTTCCTCGGTAAAAACAAGAAGATCGGCGCGACATGTGGAGGTGACCACACCGGCAACCGAAGAAGGTACTCCTCTTCCCTTATTCGTGCAAATCTTATGTCTCTGCCTGCACAGTACTCATCTCACAGAAGACACTAGTTGACCGCTTCTTCTTGACACTAGATGTTCCTAGTAACTCGCGATGCACAAGGTTTCTCCTCATATACTATTTCACCTTAGCTAGAGGTCCGTCGCCCCTGAATTTCAATTTCTGGCAGTTGATTCCCAATTAACGGAAGCATTCCCCAGTAACAGCGCTAGTACGACTATTACGCCGGGGAAGCAGCGCCTTGGTGTTTATCTTAGGGGCGTCTTCGGCCTAGAGCTACTGGCGCCCGATCTGGAGGTCGGCCGAGATTAAAGGGATGGCTTGGGGGCGCTGCTAAGCACGGCAGCGGTGTGAGGTCGATGGGAGGGCGGGGCGGCGGAGGCACGGGTCTGGGCCGGTGGTCGCTGGCGGTTCGAGAAAGATCGTCAACAGTGACTGGCGGGAGGTAGACGAAGGCCATCTGCCCGTTCCTTATAGATCGGACGGTTCATTAAAAAAATCGACTGACCTATTTATTTTCAGTCGACTGTTATCTTCATATGACCACATGTGGTGGTGTGCTGGAGGAGTACCTGCATTTCCTGTGCTCATATATTACAAAATCATACGGAGTAGAATCTAATTTGTTTTTGCCATGCAATGTTGTAGAGCTATCATATGTCTCCTGTCATTTATTTTTAAGCCACCTGCTATCTGCAACTTTTACAGTGCACTAGTTCTGCACACACTTCACCCATACTCTCACTATTGTGTTTTTATGCAAGGGTATTTCAGACTCTCCTGCCGAAAGAGAAGCAGCAAAGAAAAGAGAGAAGTCGCTCCAGCTTGGTATACGGGTAGGCAAGACACGTTACAACGCTATAAAGGGTAAACGTAGACGGTAAACGTAATGAACCACCATCAGCAGACGGAGACGGTAAACGTAGCTCTGTAGTTGATGACCTCGCTCGCAATGAACCACCATCCCAGGTGCTTGCTTTAACTTCGCGGTGTCATATGTGGTTGCATGTTGGTGTCTAGCTTGTATTCGAAAGGCCGAAGTCGGTCTTTATTAAGATAAGGAAAGATATTTTTTACATGAACCACCATCCTGTGAGCACGGAAGACAAATAGCTAGTCGAGAGCCTTGGCCGAGCCGATGACAAGCCCAAAGAAAGACAGGCATCACCTGGAAGCCAACTAAAAATCCGCGATGGTGGCGAAGCAGCCCGCCTCCCACCAGGCTCTCAGGTCCTAGATGATCATGTTCACCACTCCAGCCGGATGTCTAGCTTGTATTGCTTCCAATTTGGTTAAATTGCATCTTCTTAGCTTACACATTATACCTTTGAATATGACATGCCTTTACATTTTTTGGTACATACTAGTACATCTGTGTATTAACCATGTTCTTACATCAAACTAATGTTCTTGTGGATCCCTCATCAATCACTTATGACGAGGCAGGCAGGCAAGGGGCCTACTCCTCATTTAAAGAATGCAGCGTCAGCCTCCCGACATGATTCTCAAGAAACAGAAATGCTAGATGAAGATAGTGAACTTAGCTCTGTAGTTGATTACAGCATTTCCCCTACACTAGCATTGCAGGTGCTTGCTCTAACTTGGCAGCGTGATATGTGGTTGCATGTAGCACATGGTGTCTAGATTCTAATTCTTCCAATCTGGTTAAACTGCATGTGCTAGTCTGTTTAGCTTATACTCCTGTAAATGTGACATTATACCTGTTAATGTGACATGCCTTCCTGTATTTAGTACATAGTACATCTGTCTATTAAGCATGTCCTTACATAAAACTATTGTTTTTTGTATCCCGCATCAATCAATATGACGAGACACCTTTAGTATATGCAGTGCGATATTAGTTGCATCTTTCATATGATTTATAGCATGTGCTGCTTCTAATTTGTTGAAATTCCATTTATGATGGGACGCTTTTAACTTGGCAGTCATATTGGTTGCATCTTTCATGCGGTGTCTACCTTGCATTGCTTCTTATTTACTGGAATGGTTTCTGCTTAGTTTACACAAACAGTTGTGAACATGCCATGCCGTCCTGTTTTTCGTACATATTCCATCCTGGTATCATGTGTTTGCCTTACATCAAAGTAGTTATTGTCAGTATCATGCATGAATGAGTTCTGAAGAGAGAATTTTATTGCTTTTTCTTGTCGGTTTTACTTGACAATTCAAAATCAATAAAGCGGAAGGAAGTTAGCAAGGCAGCGGATAAAGGTGCTCCTTGCAAACGGAGGGCCTCTACAGTTTCTACTCCTCCACACCCCCAAGATGATTTCTAGGACAACACATGCATAGACACTCAACAAAGCTGTGTTTATGATGATCACGTCTCCCCTAGTGCAGCATCACTGGTGCTCCCTCTAACTTGGCACTGTTATACGTGGTTGCATGTTATGTGTGATGTCTAGCTTGTATTGCTTCTAATTTTGTTGAATTCCATCTGCTTACTTTACACATTATACTTGAATAAGACACGTGTTCCTGTTTCTAGAACATACAATATCTGTCTATCACACCATGTTCTTACATCAAATTACTACTGTTGTGTAACCTGCAACAATCACTTATCATAAGACACGTTTGACTTCAGAGTGTGATATAGGTTACATCTCACATTCTTTTCTAGCTTCTACTACTAATTTGTTGAAATGGCACTTATGACGAGACAGTTTTAACTTGGTAGAGTGATATTATTTGCATCTTTCATATGGTGTCTAGCTTTCATTGCTTCTAATTGTTGAAATGCCTTCACCTTAGTTTACACATCATAAGCTGTGAATATGCAATGCTGTGAATATGCAATGGCACTAATGACGAGAGACCTCTAACATGGTAGTGTGATGTTGTTTGCATCTTGCATATTATTTATTTCTTGTACTGCTTCACATTTGTTTAAACGCCATTTATGCTGAGACACGGTTAACTTGGCAGAGCGATATTTGTAGCATCTTTCATATGGTGTCTACCTTCCATTGCATTGCTTCTAATTTGGTGAAATGTCTTCTTCTTAGTTTACACATCATAGTTCTGGTTATATCTTCCGTCCTGTTTTTCATACATATTACATCCTCCTATCATGTGGTTGTCTAACATCAAAGTTTTATTCGTCTGCATCATGCATCAATTTGTTCTGAAGAACTAAATTTTATTCGTTTTTCTTGTTGGCTTGACTTAACATGGCATAGAGAAAGAGGAAGAAACAGAGAATGGCAGGGAATGAGAAGCGAATGAATCCTGCAGATTCTGCTGGTACTGATGGTGCAATAGAAGGTGAAAGTCCAGCGGAAAATTCTACAAACACGACATCCCATGCTTCACGAACTGCAAAAAAAGCCAAACAGAAACAAATAGCTGCCACCAAACAAGCAGAGACAACCCTAGTTCTTGCAACACCTACCATAGTACTACCGGTACCACGACGACATACTCGTAAGGCCAACTGAGCTAGCAGCACGTTCCCAAGCTCCCTTGCCACCTAACACTACTTCCCAAGCACTCTTGACACAAGACGAGTTGGCAATATCAGATGAACCATGTGAGCTTCAACAGCAAGAAGGTAGTTGCTGGAGTCAAATTACAGTTCCATGCGTCTTTATATGTAGTCTCACAGTTTGATGTACACTAACACTTCCTATGTTTGTTGTTGGACTAGCACCTAGGCGCAAGAGGAAACTAACATCAGGGATAATGCTCGATAGGTTAACTAAATCTAGAGGAGGAAGAATGGAGATCCGTTTTGAGGTAGGTTTAAAAAGGCCACGTGATGCTACAGAGTCAGCCAAGTTAGTATCAGAGGCAGCGATTGCCGTTAGGTGTCATGTATGTATCCTCCCAACATGGATTCAGTTCAACATCTTCCTCGACCATTTATCTGTAAGTATGGTTATGTATGGAAACTAGTAATATCGTCTTGCTCTGTCCCATACTTTCTAGGTTGCTGATAATGAGACTCCCATAATTTTCAACAGATGAGGTTCAAGTTGGATAGGCAAGATGATGCAACCAGACAAGCTTGCACCCATGTTTTCAAGTCATCTCTGTGACAATATCGGTATAACTTGAGGAAAACTCACTTTGAAGGCAAGGCTAACAGTGAACTTTCCCAAACATCTCCAGTGGAAAATATATCGGATGAAGACTGGAGGGGCCTTGTTAAATACTGGTCTGATCCGAAGTATCAGGTACATTATATATATATCAGATCAGATCACATGTTGAAGTCCTATTGACGCATGTGCCACACAAATCTATCTTCTTGTAGGTGAACTGTTCAAAGAACAAGGCCAACCGTACGAAAGTGAAATTCCAATGCGACAAGATCTCGTAGCTATATTGCACATTGCGAGGCTCTTGTAATTAGCTGCTGTTTCACTCTTCTCACTGTACCATATTATCAGATCTATATTGACTTGTTCGAAATGCAGAGGAAAGCCCGCAAGGACCAAAAAGTACCTGAACCAAATGATGTGGAAATCTTCAAGGGCTGTCACACCAGCAAGAAGAAGGGCATGACTACACTTGTCAAAGCCACTATTGTAAGTCCTTAATCCTCATGCCTTTTAACTACTACTTACTCTGACTTGTGCCTTGAACTGCATGGTTTGCAGCCAATGTCTATTAATCTTTTCAATTTTATACACAATTGTCTTAGCGTATCATTGCACCTTACAAGGTTTAAAAGGGAGGAGTGATGTTAGTTTGATCTTGACCCGTAATCTAGTTCCGTGCTGGACTTGCCCACACAACGTTACAATTGTCTGTTTGTCTGTTCTTAGTTGTTTTGTGATATGAATGATGTCATACTATGCTTACCGTATTATAAACTTCGTCTCTTTATCCTTAGCCCTCAATACAATGTGAAGAAATAGACAATACATTAGCGATGGTACATGGTCATATGTTTGGAACCTGGTTTTATTATGTACTTTGCAATAAAATACAACTAATATTTTACATCAGTTCACCAGAATAAGTTCTGTATATAGACCAAAGCTATTTGTTTGGTTTTGCTTCCTCCTTAATATCTTCTGTTATGGTACTACTAATGTAAACCTCAAATTTTCATCGAGCTATGGAAAAAATGGTGGAACCGCCACCTTCTAAAGGTGGCGAGGCAACTATAACCGCAATGTCAGCTCTTGCTGCAGTGGGTCAGTACCTGTCCACTAACAGTGCCAAAAGCACGTTCCTGCGTAATATTGGGTTGGTTGTTAAGGCAATATCGTCCAAACTGCCTCATGATCAAGATATGCAAGCTCAAAGCAATGTTGTATCTGCGCTCCAGACACGAGTCCATTCCCTAACAGAGGCCCTTTGTGAAACAAGGAGAAACATTGCTCAATTGCGTCAAGATATGCATGGTTTTGAAACCAGACTATCAGACATTTGCTATGTTGTTCAGGAGCCTAGGGGAAATGAAGGCGAGGGTTATGGTGTTCCATCGGACAATACAACATGAAAACGTAATAGTCAGGTCAAATGAACCAAGCTTTTGAACTTCTGGTGGTGCATTTATACGCTAGATCATAAGTTTTATGCCAACCTTCCTTTTGTTATATAGTTGTAATTTGTTTTGGTGCGATACAAAATTTATTCTTAACGTGCAGCCACCGGCTGAAGAAAACAGCAAACCATTTTTGTATAGTGTAGGGTGTTCCCTATATTTGCACTGGTGGCGATCTTTGATGCCGGGTGGATGTAATCTGTGCAATCGCCTTAATAGCCTAGCGTTAGTTTGGGCCTTATTTATTTCCTAGTCTTCGTTTTCCCTGGTTTGCTAGTGGCCGCAACTACCCATGGGCCATATACGGGCCGTAGGATCCATGGATCTCCTACGGGACGTCGATAAATGGGCCTGTAATCGGTGGGCCTCGGGGCATCGATAAATGGGCCTAGGGCCGTCGGATAAATGGGTCTACATGGGCTGTAATCGGGCGTAATTGGTATCGGCCCAGCACGGTAACGGGCCGTTAACAGGCCGTAGGACTGCAAAAGCTTAATTCTGTCACAGGCATAACGGGTCGTTAATGGGCCAGAATATAGGACGGGCTGGCCAGAAACGGGCCGACTCTTGCCATGGGCCGAATTTGGCCCATTAGGGTAACAGGCCAGTAACGGGCCGACTCTTGCCATGGGCCGAATTTGGCCCATTTAGGGAACATGCCAGTAACGGGCCGACTCTTGTCATGGGCCGAATTTGGCCCATTAAGGGAACAGGCCAAGTAACGGGCCGGAAGTAATCGAGGGACAAAAAGGAGCCCAAGAACGTATGGGCCGTCAATAGGCCGAAAGCTAACACGGGCTGGAAACGGCCCATGTAAATCACGGGCCGTTAACGGGTACAAAGAAAATTACTGTTCATTATGGGCTAGAGTCACCGTGGGCCTGTAAAGGGCCGAAAGATACGAAGGCCTCATATGGGCCGAAAGACGTCGTGGGCCATACATGGGCCGAAAGTGATATGGGCTGGTGTTATATTTGACGGGCCACATGACGTTGTTGGGCCGATTTTCTTTAGTGCCTAACGGGCCGTAAAATGGGCTATTTGCGAACAGACCATTAACAGGCTTTTCATGGGCCACCCATTAACTTTTGACCAAGTCAAACAGGCCGGCTTTGTAAGCTAAATGGGCCAGTGGTGGGCCGTGGCACGTGTCGACATATCATAGGCGCCTTATCGACCTATGACGAGCCGACACGAGTTTCGTCCGGCCAATAAGAATTTTACACGTGGAAATTTCCCATTGGTCGGGGCTGTTAACGGGTTATCGGATCCAAAACCCGACCCGATAGCTTAACGGCGTTTCGTTATTGTGGATGCCACGTGTCAGTCACCCTTGACGAAAGCACTTCTGTGATGCGTGGTTTATCGTCATGGAAGTGGACACTTCCGTGATGATAATTTTGGTAATGTCATGGAACACTTCTACGACAGCATAGGTATGACTATCTTGATTCTGTCATAAATTTTTCATGGATGTACATGCATGACAAAAAACGCGACCTACTGTGACAAACACGTATCATCACGGAAGTGTATTTTTTTGTATTGTGAATAGTAACTTTAGAATCAACAATATAAGGTCTAAACTTGTCACAAGAAAATACAACTGATAAGAACTCCTTTTCAGTAGTAGCATAATTTCTCTAGGCAGTATCAAGAGTTTTACTAGCATACTGGATAACATTCAATTTCTTATCAACTCTTTGCCCTAGAACAGCACCTACAGCATAATCACTAGCATCACACATAATTTCAAAGGGTAAATAACAATCAGGTGGCTAAACAATAGGTGCAGTGATCAAAGATTTCTTAAGTATTTCAAATGCTTCTACACAATCATCATCAAAGAAAAAAGGAATATCATTTTGCAATAAATTAGCCAGAGGCCTAGAGATTTTAGAAAAGTCCTTAATGAACCTCCTGTAAAAACCGGCATGACCAAGGAAACTTCTTATACCTTTTATGTCGTTGGGACATGACATCTTTTCAATAGCATCAACTTTAGCTTTATCAACTTCAATACCTCTCTCGGAAATCTTATGCCCCAAGACAATGCCTTCATTAACCATAAAGTGGCACTTCTCCCAATTCAAGACGAGACTAGTGCCTTCACATCTGCAAAACTCGATCAAGGTTGCTCAAGCAATCATCAAAAGAGGATCTATAAATGGAGAAATCATCCATGAATACCTCACAAATCTTTTCACAAAAGTCATAGAATATATCCATCATGCATCTTTGAAAGGTAGCAGGTGCATTACATAAACCAAAAGGCATACGTATATAAGCAAAAGTACAAAAACGACAAGTAAAAGTAGTTTTTGATTGATCCTTCGCTGACACAGGTATTTGAGAGAAACCAGAATAACCATCTAGGAAGCAGAAATGTGTATGTTTGGATAGTCTTTCTAGCATTTGATCAATAAAAGGTAAAGGGTAATGATCTTTCTTAGTAGCTTTATTTAACTTACGGAAATCAATTACCATCCTATAACCTGTAATAATTCTTTGCGGGATCAATTCATCTTTATCATTAGGAACGACAGTAATACCTCCCTTGTTAGGAACACAATGGACAGGACATACCCATTCACTATCAGCAACGGGATAAATTATACCTGTCTCAAGGAGCTTTAGTATCTCCTTTCTTACCACTTCTTTCATCTTAGGATTCAATCGTCATTGAGGATCCCTAACTGGTTTGGCATCTTTCTCCACTTTAATTTTGTGTTGACATAGAGTGGGACTAATGCCCTTAAGATCATCTAGAGTATATCCAATAGCAGCATGGTGCTTCTTCAGAGTTTTCAGTAATCTTTCTTCTTCTTGCTCTGAAAGTTTAGCACTAATAATAGCATGATATATTTTCTTTTCATCAAGATAAGCATACTTAAGATTATCAGGTAATGGTTTGAGCTCAAACACGGGATCACCCTTGGGT
The DNA here is from genome assembly GCA_021605145.1 of Aegilops bicornis. Classification (NCBI taxonomy): domain Eukaryota; kingdom Viridiplantae; phylum Streptophyta; class Magnoliopsida; order Poales; family Poaceae; genus Aegilops; species Aegilops bicornis. The sequence continues at coordinate 64,544,634 of CM038675.1, read as the reverse complement.
GGAGGGGATCCCCTAGGATTTCAACAGGTAGGTTGTGTTTCAGAATAGGACCCTGTTGAAGGAACACTTCATCTATTTCCCTTCTTTCATTCATGAACATATCATTTTCATGGTCTAGCAAATATTGTTCTAACGGATCAGTAGGAGGCAGGGCAATAGAAGCAAGATCAATAATCTCATCCTTACTAGGTGATTCTTTATCATGGGGTTGTGTACGAAACTTAGCAAAATTAAACTCATGAGACATATCCCCTAAGCCAATTGTAACAATATCCTTTTCACAATCAATCCTAGCATTAACAGTATTCAAGAAGGGTCTACCAAATATAATGGGACAAAAGTCATCTTGTGGGGACCAAGAACAAGAAAATCAGCAGGATATTTAACCTTCCCACACAAGACTTCAACATCTCTAACAATCCCAACCGGTGAAATAGTATCTCTATTAGCAAGCTTAATTGTAACATCAATACCTTCTAACTCAGCGGGTGCGATATGATGCATAATTTCTTCATATAAGGAATGAGGTATTGCACTAGCACTAGCACCCATATCACATAAGCCATGATAACAGTGATCTCCTATTTTAACAGAAATAACAGGCATGCCTACAACAGGTCTACGTATCTTAGCATCCGGTCTAGCAATATTAGGAGCCTGTTCACAGAAGTAAATAACATGCCCATCTAAATTATCATCCAAGAGATCTTTAATCATAGCAATACTAGGTTCAACTTTGATTTGCTCAGGAGGTGTATAAGTTCTAGTATTACTCTTACGAACAACAGTTGAAGTTTTAGCATGATCCTTTATCCTAACAGGAAAAGGTGGTTTCTCAACATAACTAGTAGGAAGAATAGGATCATTATAAGTGATAGTCTTTTCTTCAACTATAATAGGTGCAACTACTTTTACTTCAATGGGAGGATTATATTTAAACCACTTCTCCTTAGGGAGATCAACATGAGTAGCAAAAGATTCACAAAAAGCAGCTACTATCTCAGAGTCAAGTCCATATTTAGCGCTAAATCCACGAAAAGCATCGGTATCCATAAAGGATTTAACATAATCAAACTTAGGTGTTATACCTGACTCCTTACCATCGTCGGAACCCCAATCTTCAGAGTTGCATTTAATTGTTTCCAATAAGTCCCACTTGAATTCAGTAGTCTTCAGCATATAAGAACCAACACAGGAAGTATCAAGCATGGTGCGATCATTGAGAGAAAGCCGAGCATAATTTTTTTGAATAATCATATCTCTTGAGAGCTCATGATTGGGGCATGAATATAACATTGACTTAAGCCTCCCCCAAGCTTGAGCGATGCTTTCTCCTTCGCGAGGCCAGAAATTATATATGTAATTATGATAACGATGAACAAGGTGCATATGATAGAACTTCTGGTGAAATTCCAACTTCAATCATTTATAATTCCAAGATCCCGTATCGTCACATAGCCTATACCATGTCAATGCATCTCCCTTCAAAGATAAAGGGAAGACCTTCCTTTTGACAACATCATCGGGAATTCCTGCAAGCTTAAATAATCCACAAACTTCATCCACAAAGATAAGGTGTAAATCGGGATGCAATGTTCCATCTCCTGCAAAGGGATTAGCTAGTAGTTTCTCTATCATACCTGAAGGAATCTCAAAGTAAATATTTTCAGTAGGTTCAGTAAGTTGAGGAGCAACTCTTTGCTCGACTGGTCGGGGTGAAGATACCTCGAACAAGCCCCTCAAAGGATTAGTTTCCATAGTAACAAGTGACAGAAAATTTCAGCACACTATATAAATGTTTCCTTACCAAGTTCCACTCACCAAAGGCGCTTCACTCCCCGGAAACGGTGCCAGAAAAAAAGTCTTGATGACCCACAAGTATAGGGGATCTATCTAGTCCTTTCAATAAGTAAGAGTGTCGAACCCAACGAGGAGCAGAAGAAAATGACAAGCGGTTTTCAGTAAGGAATTCTCTGCAAGCACTGAAATTGTAGGTAACAAATAGTTTTGTTATAAGATAATTTGTAACGGGTAACAAGCAATGAAAGTAAATAAAGTGAAGCAAGGTGGCCCAATCCTTTTTGTAGCAAAGGACAAGCCTGGACAATTTCTTATAATGAGAAAAGCGCTCCCGAGGACACATGGGAATTATCGTTAAGCTAGTTTTCATCACGCTCATATGATTGGCGTTCGGTACTTTGATAATTTGATATGTGGGTGGACCGGTGCTTGGGTACTGCCCTTACTTGGACAAGCATCCCACTTATGATTAACCCATATTGCATGCATCCGCAACTACAAAAGGAGTATCAAGGTAAACCTAACCACAACATTATACATATGTATCCAAATCAGCCCCTTACGAAGCAACGCATAAACTAGGGTTTAAGCTTCTGTCACTCTAGCAACCCATAATCTACTTATTACTTACCAATGCCTTCATCTAGGCCCAAATAATGGTGAAGTGTCATGTAGTCGACGTTCACATAACACCACTAGAGGAGAGACAACATACATCTCATCAAAGTATCGAACGAATACCAAATTCACATGACTACTAATAGCAAGACTTCTCCCATGTCCTCAGGAAAAAACATAACTACTCACAAAGCATATTCATGTTCATAATCAGAGGAGTATTAATATTTATTAAGGATCTGAACATATGATCTTCCACCAAGTAAACCAATTAGCATCAACTACAAGGAGTAACCAACACTACTAGCAACCCACAGGTACCAATTTGTGGTTTTGATACAAGATTGGATACAAGAGATGAACTAGGGGTTTGAGGGGAGATGTTGCTGGCGAAGATGTTGATGGAGATTGACCCCCTCCCGATGAGAGTATCGTTGGTGATGATGATGGTGATGATTTCCCCCTCCCGGAGGGAAGTTTCCCAAGAAACAGCTCCCCGGAGCTCCTAGATTGGTTCCGCCAAGGTTCCACCTCGTGGCGGCGGAGTTTAAATCCGTAAGCTTGCTTATGATTTTTTCCAGGTAAAAGCCTTCATATAGCAGAAGATGGGCACTGGGAGGGCCACGAGGGGCCCAGGAGACAGGGGCGCGCAAGAGGGGTGGGAGCGCCCCCCACCCTCCTGGCCAGGGTGTGGGCCCCCTCTGGTGTTTTCTTCGCTCAATAATTCTTATTAATTCCAAAAATGACTTCTATGGAGTTTCAGGATTTTTGGAGCTGTGCAGAATAGGTTTCCAATATTTGCTCCTTTTCCAGCCAGAATTCCAGTTGCCGGCATTCCCCCTCTTCATGGTAAACCTTGTAAAATAAGAGAGAATAGCCATAAGTATTGAGACATAATGTGTAATAACAACCCATAATGCAATAAAAATTTATATAAAAGCATGATGCAAAATGGACGTATCACGCTGCTACTAAGTCGATATAGCAGTAGCGTGGTCCAACCCACGTTACTGCTAACCTTTAGCTGTAGCGCCTTACTAGTAACGCTGTTCCCCGCGCTACTGATAGGCTTTAAACACGCGCTACGGATAGGGTTTTCTCTAATAGTGAAAGGTCATGCCAGACTTTTCCGTGATTTAAGCATGATTTGTGCTATAATATGTAGGCAATATAAAGTGCCCCGGATTTTCTAGAAAGAGAATTAAACGAAATTTCGAGTTGCCTTTCAGTCTGTCGGGGCTCCATACATGACAATAAAAAAATCAGTGAGGGAGAGTCTCCACCATATATGAGAGAAGAAGAATGCCGACTGTTGTCGTGGGGGTCGCTCTCCTTCTTCTCTTTGTGCTAGACCTTTGTTATGCACTAGGGGAAGAAGGAGTAGCGACCATCATCGACGGTCGATAAATCGGTGAGGAAGTGTCCACCATATAGAAGAGAAGAAGAATGCCGACTGTTGTTGTGGGGGTCGCTACTCTTTCTTTTCCTGGTGCTAGATATTTGTAATGCACTAGGTAAAGGAGGAGTAGCAACCATAACCGACGGTCGCAATATCAGAGAGGGAGTGCCCACCATATTCGTGAGATGATAGTTTAGGAAGGAAGACTCGATAGACCTAGAGTCAACCCGTTGCATATTGAGTAATAGTGATCTGTGTGTTGAGTTTCCTGGTACTTGCCTTCGATCGATTTTCAATTAATGTTTCAACTGTGAGTATAGGAAATGTCTGACGACGAAAAGGATTTCGGTATGAGCTTTAGCATCAAGCTGGATAAGACCTTTGAAGTGGATACAGTAAGTCACAACGACAAGTCTTTTTTCGTAATTAAGTATGACTTCTTCTTCTTTTGCTTCAACTTATAATTTTAATTTTTTACTATTCTACTGGCGTATCCCCTGCCATGTAAGAATGTATGTCTTGGATAAGATTGGTTTCTGTACTATGGAAAGTATGGAGGTAAAGAGAGTTCACTTGAGGACCAATCATGGTTATACTTTTGCCGTAAAATTATAAGATGCAGACACCTACACCTGTTTTGAATGAAAAATTGGAGAGCACTATGCAAGGCTTATGCATTTGAGCCTGATATGCTTATCACCTTTGATATTCGTCCGGAAGATGAAGTTGAAGGTAATATCCACATCTGGGTCGATGTGCAGACGCCTCCAGTTCTACCATTATGTGATTTTCTTAACCATATTTATGTCTTGGATATTGTTTATTCAAAAATAGTTGAGAACTAGTTTCTATTGACAGCTTATTTCAGTTCAAGCAAACATGTCCGGCGCTTGGTAGACATGACCTACTACTGTCCCGGGGCTGAACTAAACTGCGAGGAGATAATCCATTATGTTTGATGGCTTGAGGATCTTGATACTGTCAAGACATATTATTTTCCTGGACTTCGAAATATTAGTACTCAAAACGTGTGACCACTAGCGTGCGTATGGAACTACGGTCACATCTATTTAGGAAAGATGGTAAGAATTCTACTATTTTTCCTCAGTGCATTGCTACGTCTTGAGCTTGCGTTGGTTTTCCTCGAAGAGGAGAGGGTGATGCAGCAATAGTAGCGTAAGTATTTCCCTCAGTTTTTGAGAACCAAGGTATCAATCCAGTAGGAGGCTCCTCAAAAGTCCCACGCACCTACACAAACAAGGAACTCGCAACCAACGCAATAAAGGGGTTGTCAATCCCTTCACGGCCACTTGCAAAAGTGAGATCTAATAAAGATAGTATGATAAGATAAATATATTTTTGGTATTTTATAATATAGATGCAAAAAGTAAATATGCAAATAAAAGGGGATTGAAAGCAAATATGATAAGAGATAGACCCGGGGGCCATAGCTTTCACTAGAGGCTTCTCTCAAGATAGCATAAGTATTACGGTGGGTGAACAAATTACTGTTGAGCAATTGATAGAAAAGCGCATAGTTATGAGATTATCTAGGCATGATCATGTATATAGGCATAGGCATCACGTCCATAACAAGTAGACCGACTCCTTCCTGCATCTACTACTATTACTCCACACATCGACCGACTCCTGCCTGCATCTAGAGTATTAAGTTCATAAGAACAGAGTAACGCATTAAGAAATATGACATGATGTAGAGGGATAAACTCAAGCAATATGGTATAAATTCCATCTTGTTATCCTCGATGGCAACAATACAATACGTGCCTTGCAACCCTTTCTGTCACTGGGTAAGGACACCGCAATATTTAACCCAAAGCTAAGCACTTCTCCCATGGCAAGAAAGATCAATCTAGTAGGCCAAACCAAACTGATAATTTGAAGAGACTTGCAAAGATAACTCAATCATACATAAAAGAATTCAGAGAAGATTCAAATATTCTTCATAGATAAAATTGATCATAAACCCACAATTCATTGGATCTCGACAAACACACCGCAAAAAGAGTTTACATCGAATAGATATCCACAAGAGAGGGGGAGAACATTGTATTGAGATCCAAAAAGAGAGAAGAAGCCATCTAGCTAATAACTATGGACCCGTGGAGTGTGGTAAACTACTCACAACTCATCGGAGGGCAAGGGTGTTGATGTAGAAGCCCTACGTGGTCGATTCCCCCTCCGTGATCTTGCGTGAAGGCTCCATGATGAGATCTCGTGGATCTGAGGAAGGTTACGGTGGTGGAAATTGTGTTTCGTGGTGCCCCTGGATGTTTTCGGGGTACGTAGGTATATATAGGAGGAAGAAGTACGTCGGTGGCCTCCTGAGGGGCCCACGAGACAGGGGGCACGCCCTACAGGGGGGGGGGGGGCTCCTATCTCGTGGGGGCCTCGGCTGCTTCTTGACTTGCACTCCAAGTCCTCTGGATCACGTTCGTTCCAAAAATCACGCTCCCGAAGGTTTCATTCCGTTTGGACTCCGTTTGATATTCCTTTTCTTCGAAATACTGAAATAGGCAAAAAATAGCAATATGGGCTGGGCCTCCGGTTAGTAGGTTAGTCCCAAAAATGATGTAAATGTGTAAAATAAAGCCCATAAACATCCAAAATTGGTAATATAATAGCATGGAACAATCAAAAATTATAGATACGTTGGAGACGTATCATGCATCTTTTGCACACATTATTTTTTAAGCTAAACATCATTGCTAAGTATGTTACTACGATGTTCTTCAACATGGACTCCCGATGATAGTTGTGCCTCAATGGATCAAGCATAAAGGACGCATGACAATGGTTAGCTTACGGCCAAGACATCCTACATTGCACTTTAGTGCATTTAAGATTTCTCGAAGTGAGCAACTCTTAATAGTCAAAGACTAGAGCAAAATTGTGAAGGATCGCACACTACAAGAAATATGTCAACTTGTGACCATCACTATTGGTCACTGAAAGGTCATAGTTTGTCATTTGCGACCTTTTTGTGACCAAAAACAGAAGATCAAAAGCTGGCGGTCGTAAACTGAAATTAGTGACCTTCTTTGTGATATGTAAAAGGTCGTTGGTTTCACGACCAAAATTTTGGTCACTAGCAACCTCCCCAGGCCACGTAGGCATCCAGCGTGGCAAGCTGATGTTGCACAAGATTCAGCCTGGTCCAATTCGGTTTTCTACATGGGCCTATCCTAATAAATTTGATATTTCTATTATTATTTTTCCTATGAATTCTATTGGGCTACATGGGCCAAGCCAAATATTTCAGCCTTTTATTTCTGGGCTTTGGCCTTTTACAGTCTATTAATTATATATTTTTGGAAAATATATTTTGGAGCTGGTCCCACTAGTCATGTTAATCTCATATATTGATCCCACACATCAGAAAGTTACAAACTAGTCATATTATTTCACAAGTGGGTTGCACTAGTCAGGTTACCATCTCACACACTATCAAATCACATTCATGATCAAATATTCCAAACAAATAAGAGAACATGTGAAATTCGTCAAATAACACTAAATTAGTGTATTACTATTTCTGTAGACTATTACAACCCAGGTATACCAGCTATTACAATATTACAATATTACAGTCAAATAGAACAAACAACTCTTTGCTGAGTAGCACTTCACGGCTTCGCGCTTTTCTTCACGTCTTCGCACTTCCAACTTTCTTAGGCCTGGAGCTCCTGTAAAAGAGGAACCAAGTAAAGAAGTTACAGACAGCTGCTCCTTACACACAGCTATATTTGCTACAGATCAGCTATCAACTCTTGATATTTATCCAGCGGGCATTGGTATGTGTAGGTACCGATGGAAGGGTGTACTTGGATGTATAGCATGAGAAGGGAGAGCTGGAGCGCCCACCTGAACTGCAGCTTGCCGCAAACCATGTAGGCAAGCACCACCCGACACTTGCGCATGCCGAAAAGGAGACCATGTCATCCAGAACAGTCATGTGCACCTGCATCAATGAGAGGCACCGAAATTGAGAACGAAACCAAATTTTACACCAGACAGAAAATTAAAATATAAGTGTGGCATCGCATAGCTAAAGAAACCATATAATGTAACATAACATTTGCAAAAATGGAGGTGGTTCTCTCTAGGATTACTAGTCAGCTCACACTTTAAACATAAATTTTGGTCATCTTATATAACAAAAAAACTTAGAAATGTCGATCGACTGCTCCAGAAATGCAATATGTAAACCCAGCTGGAATTGATAACTACAGGCTACAGCAGCTGAAAGTTGCAGTAGCTAAAATGCAAGCATTGTTCTCACAACCAACCAATACTTCATTAACGGGTCACCCATCAAAATTTGTGTTTAGAATAACTGTTGAAGATGGGTTCAGCTTCTATGCCTAGAATAACTACTCACGGTGAAATCTGGACGTGTATAGCAGCTACTAGTATGCAAAGTTGATCATGGTGCTACTGGCAGGCACTTGCACTGTTTTATTCTCCGCTGATCATATCAGGTTGCAAAATCTGTATAGTATTAAGTATAGACTAAGCAATACTGCATAGGCCTTTTCTTACTGGTGTTCGGTTTATAAAAAAGTTGGCCAACAACATCTATACAGTATTAACATCTGTTGCTGGATTCTGGCAATCTTACCAGAATCGAAACACAGGCACGACACACAGATCAAATCAGGGCGAGGCAGACATTCTACCCAACGAGGATAGCAGCCTATCCCACTACCAACTACCATCTCAAAGCCCTCGGGCAAACATCAACTCACCTGATGAGTAAGGCCCTCTAGATGTCCCTTTGGGGGAGCTTGATCGCTCTGCTCTTCAGCAGCAACATCAGGCTCTGGATCCGTGGCACATGTAGACGTACTGCACACCCCAGTCTGCAAGAGATTCAAAAAATCATCACACAAACACAAGACCCAAGGATGAACTGAGAGTAGGGAGGGGAAACATTAGCCATACCGCGAATCAGGATCAGCATCTGAGTGGTAACGAGGGTCGTCTCTCCTCGCTGTTCGACTTGCCAGTGTGACTGGTCAGTGAGAAGCATAGCTGGACACTTCACCTGTGTTAAGAACCAAGCAAATGGTAGTATAAGCACACGATGCACAAGTATATTAAACAGAGCAGAAAACTGTGTGTGTTATGTTTAATCCCTCGACATGAACAGTTCAGGTTCAGTTGGGTTTTACTTCAATATGTCATCTGAAGAAAAAGGGGACATGCTTTTGTTCCATTATTTCGTTCACTAGATTAGTGTCCACGGAGCAGCATAAACCAAGCAACTTTTACATAAGCAATTAACAACAGAGACATAGTATGCTCCCAACTGGTAAATCATGGGATGGGCTCGTCCAAACAAAATGTAGAAACAGTTAAGTGTGCTTCATTGTTCTGAATTTCTGATCTATCTGGCAGTTTGTTACCACGTATAAAAAAACATTAGTACAGATATCTACTCTATCATTTGGTTGCAATATATCTAGACCTGAACATCCAAGTCGGAAAGCATCAAACTGAAACTTCTGAGCACAAACATTGAGGAAATTATGGGGCTTTGCTGGCGTGCTGCAATCATAAATCAAAAAGCACGACCCAAATCTACAATCTAATCTCTCATATAGCTTTGTTGTACTGCAGGCAAGGAGGCATGTATCCGGCCAACGACGGGCAGCAACGGAACAAGGTCGGAGCGGATTTCTGACAATACATGCTTGTGCGACTGAACACCTACTTGTGTTGCTGCTGCTGCCACTTCTGAGAATCCAGAAGAATCGGCAGCACCAACTGCCCGGGGTAGGCGAGCGGAGCGAGGAAGGAAGGTAAGGGAAGGGAAGGGGGCGGGGCTTACGAGGAGGAGGTTGAAGAGGTAGGGGAGCGCGTTGACGAAGGGGATAAGGAAGATTACGCCACGCTCGCCTAGCATCAGCAGAAGATAAGATCAAGTCAGATGGGAGCGAATCCAGTGTCGGAGAATTCGCGCATGGATCGGCGGCCGCCGCGACGGGACTCAGCATGGCTTTGTTGGGGCCGGATCGGGAGCGCAGGGAGGGGCGGGGAAGATGGAAGCAAGTGCGCGAGGAGCACGCGCCGCCGGAGACTCGGTGATCCCGTTGACGTCGTCACCGTCCTGATTGCCGAAGGCCCGTGGCCGGCGTGAAGCACGCACGCGTGCGCCGGCGAGAAATCCGGCCATGATGCGATGGCCGTGCCTAGACTGCTGGATCTGGGGGATGAAGGCTAGGGGAGAGGGTGTGTGGCGGAGACAAGGTCGGCACTGGTGGGTGGGGGTGGTGGCGGTGGGAATCGCGGGAGGGGGCGAGCTCTCGCTCTCTCGATCTAGACTGGATCGGGATCGTTCGGTGGGTGGGAGTGGCGGGGAGAGGACTGGATCGGGGTCGGGAGGGGAGGGGAGAGGGGATCGGGATCGGTGCGTCGCAGAAAGAGGCCGGGGACGGGGAGGAGGTGGCGGCGGTGAGGATACGTGGACGAGGGAGGAGGAGTTCGATGGGAGGAGACAGGCGTCGGCTAGGGTTTGGGTTGGGGGAGGGAGAGGGGGAGCGATATCTGGCTGGAGCGAGGAGAGGGGCTGCTAGGGTTTGGGTTGGGGGAGGGAGAACTGAGAGGTGACTGAGAGCCGTTGGATCCGTTGGATGTGGACGGTTCAGATCGTCTACATTGGAGTGATCCGTGGGAACAACCCTGATTGGTTGAGAAAGTTTATGTTTTAAAATAGTTTTAAAGTACTAAAACTAGGAGGTTTTGTGAAGCAGCTATCAAAAATATTTTGCAAAACTGCACAACTAGATTTATCACTCAACTTTGACCACATTTTATGGATGATCACAAATTTGCATGCATTTTTTATCTTTCTAGCTATTTTTAATGATTTTTTGAATGCCGAAAATGATTTTTTTGTGAGGGGTCTACCATATATTTGTTGCAAAATTGGACCAAATCATTTTTATAAAATAATAGGTCATATTTAATGCACAATTGACCAAAAGGTTGGGTGTCAAAAGTTTCGATCCACCTCTCGTCAAAAAGACAAATTTCCGCCGATTCAGCTGCTAGCGGGCCAAATTTGAACTGCGGCTGCCTTATAGTTTGCTCTTTATTTTCCCAAAAATCATTTATAGGTACAAAAGTATCTATTTAATCAGAGAAACACTAAAAAAATTCCAAGATTCAACCACTAGCTAGGAATGGTCATTCCCGTCGTTTTGACCGCATTTTGAAACGAGCATAAAACATTCAAAAAAAATCATAAAATTGGAAAACCTTCGCATTGTGTCATTACATGTGACCAAGTTACCAGGAAAAATAATAAACTTGTAATACGGCAATTATTTTTAAAAAGTGTTCTCAGAAACGAGCTATCATGTGTGGAGATCAATGGCTTTCAAGCCAAATGATCAATCTTATGGCCACATTCATCGCATAGTTTATTCAAATGATCTCATATTGTGCACAAGGGTGCATATTGGAATGGCAAACAATGTTGCCTAAGGAAGTTTTCATTTTCTTTGAACAAAAAATAATTTTCCATTTTTTGAGTGCCCAAAATGAGATTTTTTTTGTGAAGAACCTACCAAATAATTGTTGCAAAATTGGACCAAATAAATTTTATAAAATACTAGGCCTTATTTAATGCACAAATGACCAAATGGTTGGTTGTCAAAAGATTTGATCCACGTCTAGTGAAAAAGACAAACTTTCGCCGATTCAGTAGGAAGCGGGTCAAATTTGAACTACAGCTGCCTCATAGTTTGCTCTTTATTTTTTCCAAAAATCATTTCTAGGTACATAAGTATCTATTTAATCAGAGAAACACCAAAAAAAAATCCAAGAATCAACCACTAGCTAGGGACGGTCATTCCCGCCGTTTTGACCGCATTTTGAAACGAGCATAAAAAAATCAAAAAAAATCAAAAAAATTGCAAAACCTTCGCAATGTGTCATTATATGTGGCCAAGTTACTTGGAAAAATAATAAAATTTTGATACGGCAATTGTTTTTAAAAAGTGTTCTCAGAAATGAGCTATGATGCGTGAAGATTCATGGCTTTCAAGCCAAATGATCGATCTTATAGCCACATTCATGGCATAGTTTGTTCAAATGATCTCATATTGATCACAAGGGTGCATCTTGGAATTCCAAACAATGTTGCCTAAGGGAGTTTTCATTTTCTTTGCATGGAAAATTCATTTCCATTTATTGAGTGCCCGAAATGAGTTTTTTGTGAAGGACCTACCATATATTTGTTACAAAATTGGACCTAATCAATTTTATAAAATACCAGGCCTTATTTAATGCACAATTGAAAAAATGTTTGGGTTTCAAAAGTTTTGATCCACCTCTGGTGAAAAAGACAAATTTTTGCCGATTCAGCTGGAAGCGGGTCAAATTTGAACTGCATCTGCCTTATTGTTTGCTCTTTATTTTTTCTAAAAATCATTTCTAGTTACATTAGTATCTACTTAAGCATAAATACATGGTTTGGTGGCGATACGTCGAGGTTTGGATGGTGGCCCAGGGCCCCAACTCCAAAGCGCGTAAACTCGCATGCCCGCCGCATGGTCACCGCGTGACCTTGGCATTGACATGCGTTCTGGGAGGCCTAGGCATGTCTAGTGGGTTGGGCACTCCCCAGGTAGGTGCTAGGAAGAAAATTACAACAGAAGAATCTCACGAGGGAGACCAACCTATGCTCAAAGATGAATTAGCAACCAAGTGTTTGATTAGCGGTATGGGAAATGCACATGGCCAATGGGCGTGAGTTTTGGCTGAGGATGATCATCTAGTAAGAAGAATGTCTTCACAAATTTTCAGCTCAAAAGGAGGATCCTAGGTGGTACTTTCTTTGCAAAGTACCACACTGTACAAAAATATGAATGTTGAAGCTGGGCTCAAAATAATGAATGGATTGAGCTGAAATTTGGTGGAGGATGTTTATTTGGGCATATGAAAGCACTGTAGAAAGTTGATACCATTTGGACATGCCAACGTGGTACTTCTTTCACACTGCTCTTCTCTGGACAGAAACTTGGAAAAATTAGCGAGAGAAATTGGATTAATGAAATGAGCTCAAATTTGGTGTAGGTAAGTTAAATAGGTATGGTCATGCGCTGGTAAATTTTCAGATCATTTGGGTAAGCATAGCCAGTACTTACTTCACAAAGCTTCTCTCGAGGTAGAAACTTTGAAAAATTCATGAGAACGATTTACCAGGAAAATGGAGCTTAATATTTTCATGTGGCAATGATTTGGGTATGGAAGAGTGCCCAAAAGGTTTGAGGGTAATAGGAGGGGTCTATATAACACTTGCTTTGCAACGTGCCAATCTGGCCATAAAATATAAATTGAACCTGGGCTCACATGGATGATTTGACTGAGCTACAATTTGGAGGAGGGTGATAATCTGGGCATATGAAGGAACTGTATAAATTTCATGTCATCTATTATATTATTAATATTATTAAAACGATAGAAAACTAACGGCTTAGATCTAACAATTGAAAAAGAGTTTAAAAGAACGGCTGTGATTTGCAACAAACAAGTAAAAAAAATAGGCAGCCTCTCACGGTATTGGAATCGGCCGGACAAGCAAAACACGATGGAAAAAAGTAAAGCTGGAGTCCGAACTCAATACTATACGTGTATTGGAATCGGCCAGACAATCAAAACACGATGAAAAAAGGAAAAAAACTGGAGTCCGGACTAAATATGTTACATATACAAATAGTGCAATGTGTCACGTCCAAATAAGTATACGTGTGGAACAGAGCCGAACAAGTTGAGAGGGAAAAAAAAAGGAGCAGTCTGATTAGCACATGTTCATAGGCATTAGGCACCATTGGCAACGTGGTGCAATCCGTTTTGTATTGGCATCCATGTGTAAACGATGACATCGCCTGCCGTTATCTAATTAATAGTATTTTATTTTGCATGACGTAGGAAATCATGTACAAGCGTTTTGTATTTTAAAAAAGTTATACAATGTTTTTTTATGGGAAAATGTACAGAATGTTGCTACAGTAAAAGCAAAAAAAGGCTGATATATGAAAAACCCACAATGAATAACGAAATCACTATTTTAGTATTAGAAAACATTTGTAACATGGAAATATAGATAATTAAAAAATTAAGGTGTCTACAATCTTATAAAATTTGCAAAAAATTATTATAAAAATAGAACGTACAACAATAACCATGTAGACAGTTTCTTAATCTTCAGCTTGACAGTTTCTTAATCTGATTAGGAAGTTTAAGAAGGAAAACAAAAATATTGGCTAGGAACGTACGTAGGCTTCGAAGATGATGCATCGGTTCCCATGGAGACCATAGCTATCGGGATTGAGGGCAAAGTATGACACTGCTGGCCAACTTAATCGGAGAGATCGTTGTTATGAATTCTTGATGCTTAACACCGGCGGCGAAGGAAGGCAAAAGAGCGGCGACCCATCATATTTGTCACAAAATCCAATACATCTCAGTTCAAAGTATTAAGTTTCACATATAAACTCATATCAGCTGGCACCTGCCAGGCTATACTAAACCGTGTGCACGCGACGAAGACAACACTACAATGATATGATCACTAGCCTGCCTAACATTGTATAAAATACCACGGAGCATCATCGTCGGTCCAGCTTTTTGAGCACACTGCAACCCTTTGGATCAGGCTGGAGTAGATCACTGTGACACATTGTCGGTGCTAATCAGCTAGGTGTGTCAAATCTATCAATGCATTTAAATTTACCAATTTTTCTCTTAGGCTCTTTCTGTAAGGGTAGATTTTTGTGCTCTCCAAAGTTAAGCTCATGGTTAAGCTAAATATCATGGAGCAAAAAAAAAAACGACCCAAATCAAAATACGCATGATTTTACAAGATTACGTAAATAATTTTTCAACTACCCTTATAGTTGTTTTATTAAGAGCCTTTCCTAATGATCTTATCGAGCATACAGGTCCAGCTTTTTGAGCACGCTGCAACCCTTTGGATCAGGCTGGAGTAGATCACTGTGACACATTGTCGGTGCTAATCAGCAAGGTGTGTCAAATCTATCAATGCATTTAAATTTACCAATTTTTCTCTTAGGCTCTTTCTGTAAGGGTAGATTTTTGTGCTCTCCAAAGTTAAGCTCATGGTTAAGCTAAATATCATGGAGCAAAAAAAACGACCCAAATCAAAATACGCATGATTTTACAAGAACACGTAAATAATTTTGAACTACTCTTATAGTTGTTTTATTAAGAGCCTTTCCTAATGATCTTATCGAGCATACAACAGTTCCAATTGTCTTTTGCAAAAACTAAGAAGAAAATAAATAGAGCGAACAACTTGAACTTGGGATTCGGCTATATAAGTATGTATTATCTTCGCCCAAGTAAATAACTGCATGCTTTCTTCATGTACATGAGAAACCAACAACGAAACTGACATGCGACGAACGTTGGCATCAAAACAGACAAACAAAATTTCATACTTACACATTATATTGCAACTACCAAAGTGTTTCACTAATAAACACATTTGTTAGTATATTAAATGTACTTATATATAATGCCTATTCATGATATCATATTTAATCAAGCCACAAGATTCCATTTTTCTAAGAAAGTAAATAGGAATATCCAAACAGTTCCAATTGTCTTTTGCAAAAACTAAGAAGAAAATAAACAGACGAACAACTTGAACTTGGGATTCGGCTATATAAGTATGTATTATCTTCGGCCCAAGTAAATAACTGCATGCTTTCTTCATGGACATGAGAAACCAACAATGAAACTGACATGCGATGAACGTTGGCATCAAAACAGACAAACAAAATTTCATACTTACACATTATATTGCAACTACCAAAGTGTTTCACTAATAAACACATTTGTTAGTATATTAAATGTACTTACATATAATGCCTATTCATGATATCATATTTAATCAAGCCACAAGATTCCATTTTTCTAAGAAAGTAAATAGGAATATCCAAATTTGTGGGCAAATTCACAATAATAATGCCAAAATTAACCAATGATTTCAGTTCGAAGAGAGAACACAAGTTGGAATGAGAAGAACACGGTAAATAAAAGAACTCGGTAAATGGAAAACATGCAAATTATTTCCTTCCCACATAGGTCGGTCCTATTAACATCGTTAGACATAGCCAAGTGTAGCAAAATTTATCATGTAGTCAATATATATAGCTCACTCAACCTCAAATGGAACCTACATCCACCTAAAAGAGTTTGGGTTGGAAACAAAATTACGTTCTTGGAAATTTTTGAGTTGTTGGTTTGAGGCAATGATTGAGAAACAAACGCAATCACAAAAAAAGAGAAACAAATGCAATCATTTGTTTTAAAATTTCAATGAAATTACTTTCAATTGAAGGAACTTGACCTAGACGGCGTCAAATGTCTAATGATCCAAGAGAGGAGAGAAAAAGACTAAGAAACACATGAGATGTTTTGTGAATAATAAATTTTCTATGGCAAGACAAAAATCATATGGTGCATCGGGTCAATAGAGAAAAATAGGAGAAAGTTACACCAAGATGATGAGCATACTCCTCCGACTTTGGATCGTTAGCAAAAAAATCATAAGAACAAATTAACCACTTTTTGATGTGATAATATAGCTTTGGTGTGATAATTATTTATGTAATACAAATAAATACGTAAACAACTATTTCAACAAAAAAGGTGTCCACTAAGCGATAGAAATTGTATAAGAACCAATGATTATTTAATTAATTGAACTACATAGAACGTTACTCATATTAAAATGATTCTTGCATCTCAAATGTGGAAGAAGTCCACTAAGCATTGAAAATATTGAACTTAAAATTCTAGCATAATCCATAAGCCAATCCATTTTGTTGACGCAACATGAAATATACTATAATTTCAGTACCACATATAATTGAAATGGTAAAAGGAATAACTACAATAGTCTAGCCGCGCAAATGCGCGGGTGGCCCTGCTAGTTTGGATATATAAAAAAGGTACTTCCTTCACAATGCTTCTAGGTGGACAAAAACTTTGGAAATTTGCCGAGGAAGATTTGCTAGGCAAATGGAGTTGAATTTTGTCATTAGGCAAAGATTTGGATAGGAAAGAGTGCCCAAAAATTTCGAGGGCAATCAAGGATATATAAATAGCACTTCCTTCACAAAGTGTTGTTGTGAACAGAATAGGAAAATGAATATTGTTGAATTATTTTTGAACTAGGCAAGGAAGGATTTTTACATATTTGATGAAGATATGACCCAAAGAATTTATGAGATTTTTTGTGAATTTTGGGAATGACGGAAATATAGGCTGCTTCACAACCTAGGGCAAGAATTGAGACATGTACATGACACATAGGCAAAACTGATGAGGTGGCGTCTAGTCATAGCAATAAGTACTAATGCATCCACGTTCACAACCTCATGACCATTTATATTAGTCGTAATCAGGTAGAAATAAGGTCATGGACCACTCTTGTCTGCTTTATGACCATTTGGTGTAAGGCAATTCAGGGTTTGAGCCCTTCCCTGCGAAATGGCCGTGGATTTACAACCAATTCAGCTAGGGTCACTAAGAGAAGGTCAGTAGTTGACATATTTCTTGTAGTGGCAGCAGAGAAGTAGTAGGGGGCAGCAATCAGAACCACAGCCCACAATTAGTAGACAGGTTCATCTGCATGCTCCAATAGGATGAAGCAGGAGTGCTACACATGTTCGATGCTATTTTACCTGCGAGAGAGCAGCATGAGTGATTAGCTAGCTAGAATGAGTTTGAAGATGATGATGTGCTCCACTATGACTATGATGATTAAATAGCTAGTGTTGGTGGTAATGACTATGATGATTATTATTAGCTAGCGTTGGTGGTGATTAGATAGCTACACTATGACTATGATGATTAAATATTGTTGGTGGTAATGACTATGATGATTATGAGCTAGTGTAGTTGGTGATGATATGATGCAAGAGTTTTTATATTAATATGATGATGATGAAGATGATGATGAGTAATTTCAAGTGGATGGATCCTAAGTGACCAAGTCATGGATTATCATGATAATCCATGACTTGGTCACTTAGGATCCATCCACTTGAAACTAATCCGCGGTTCTTTCACCTAGTGATTTAATAACTCATCATAATGTAAAAACAATCTCTAAATTGGTAATGTATGAAAACTTGTATAAAGGTGTATGAATACGACATAAAATAAAAAAATAGAATACGGAATAATAATAGTAGCGCGGGTAGTGAGACGCGCTTCTAGTAATTACAAGAAGCGCCTTTTGCAGGAAGCGCTACTACTAAGTAGATATAGCAGTAGCGCGGGTAAACCAATGCTACTGCTAACCTTTAGCTGTAGCGCCCTAGTAGTAGCGTGGTCACCCGCGCTACTGCTAGGCTTTTCCCTAGTAGTGATGCCACAACCTCGCCCGACTGTGCTGCCATGACAGCTAGGCCTCCCCCACACTCGGATCCGCTGCTATGGCAGCCACACCGAACCCCTCCCCACCTCCTGACTCCGCTGCTCCGGCAGCACACCAGCCACCCCGGGCGAGGACATCCCATCCCACAGCTTCCCCACTGTTGAGCGGCCAGTCATAGCTCCACCTGCTCGCTGATTCGTCCATCTTGCATCATGCTTTTATATCGATATTTATTGCATTATGGGTTGTTATTGCACGTTATGTCACAATACTTATGGATATTCTCTCTTATTTTACAAGGTTTACCATGAAGAGGGAGAGTGCCGGCAGCTGGGATTCTGGCTGGAAAAAGGAGCAAATGTTGGAAACCTATTCTGCACAGCTCCAAAAGTCCTGAAACTCCACGAAAGTCATATTTTGGAATTAATAAGAACTATTGGCGAATAAAGTACCAGAGGGGCCCCACACCCTGGCCACGAGGGTGGTGCACGCCCACCCCTACTGGGCGCGCCCCCAGCCTCGTGGGCCCCCTGGTGGCCCCCCAGTGCCCATCTTCTGCTATATGCAGGCTTTTACCCTGGAAAAAATCATAAGCAAGCTTACGGGACGAAACTCCGCCGCCACGAGGCGGAACCTTGGCGGAACCAATCTAGGGCTCCGTGAGCTATTCTGCGGGAAACATCCCTCCGGAGGGGAAATCATCACCATCGTCATCACCAATGATCGTCTCATCGTGAGGGGGTCAATCTCCATCAACATCTTCACCAGCACCATCTCCTCTCAAACCCTAGTTCATCTCTTGTATCCAATCTTGTATCAAAACCACAAATTGGTACCTGTGGGTTGCTAGTAGTGTTGATTACTCCTTGTAGTTGATGCTAATTGGTTTATTTGGTGGAAGATCATATGTTCATATCCTTAATGCATATTAATACCCCTCTGATTATGAACATGAATATGATTTGTGAGTAGTTACGTTTGTTCCTGAGGACATGGGTGAAGTATTGCTAATAGTAGTCATGTGAATTTGGTATTCATTCGATATTTTGATGAGATGTATGTTGTCTCTCCTCTAGTGGTCTTATGTGAACGTCGACTACATGACACTTCACCATTATTTGGGAGTAGAGGAAGGCATTGGGAAGTAATAAGTAGATGATCGGTTGCTAGAGTGACAGAAGCTTAAACCCTAGCTTATAAGTTGCTTCTTAAGCGGCTGATTTGGATCCATATGTTTCATGCTATGGTTAGGTTTATTTTAATACTTCTTTTGTATTTGCGGATGCTTGCAATAGGGGTTAATCATAAGTGGGATGCTTGTCCAAGAAAGGGAAGTACCCAAGCACCGGTCCACCCACATATCAAATTATCAAAGTACCGAACGCGAATCATATGAGCGTGATGAAAACTAGCTTGACGATAATTCCCATGTTTCCTTGGGAGCGGTTTTCTCATTATAAGAAATTGTCCAGGCTTGTCCTTTTCTACAAAAAGGATTGGGCCACCTTGCTGCACTTTATTTACTTTGATTGCTTGTTACCCGTTACAAATTATCTTGTCGCAAAACTATCTGTTACCTGATAACCCACAAGTATAGGGGATCGCAACAGTTTTCGAGGGTAGAGTATTCAACCCATATTTATTGATTCGACATAAGGGGAGCCAAAGAATATTCTCAAGTATTAGCAGCTGAGTTGTCAATTCAACCACACCTGGAAACTTAGTATCTGCAGCAAAGTGTTTAGTAGCAAAGTAATATGATAGTGGCGGTAACGGTAACGAAGGTAAAGACAACAAAAGTAATGTTTTTCGTATTTTGTAGTGATTGTAAGAGTAGCAACGGAAAAGTAAATAAGCGAGAACCAGTATATGGAAAACTCGTAGGCACCGGATTAGCGATGGATAATTATGTCGGATGCGGTTCGTCATGTAACAGTAATAACATAGGGTAACACAGAACGAGCTCCAATTCATCAATGTAATGTAGGCATGTATTCCGAATACAGTCATACGTGCTTATGTAAAAGAACTTGCATGACATCTTTTGTCCTACCCTCCCGTGGCAGCGGGGTCCTATTGGAAACTAAGGGATATTAAGGCCTCCTTTTAATAGAGAACCGGAACAAAGCATTAGCACATAGTGAATACATGAACTCCTCAAACTATGGTCATCACCGAGAAGTATCCCGATTGTTGTCACTTCGGGGTTGTTGGATCATAACACATAGTAGGTGACTATAGACTTGCAAGATAGGATCAAGAACACACATAAATTCATGAAAACATAATAGGTTCAGATCTGAAATCATGGCACTCGGGCCCTAGTGACAAGCATTAAGCATAACAAAGTCATAGCAACATCAATCTCAGAACATAGTGGATACTAGGGATCAAACCCTAACAAAACTAACTTGATTACATGATAAATCTCATCCAACCCATCACCGTCCAGCAAGCCTACGATGGAATTACTCACGTACGGCGGTGAGCATCATGAAATTGGTAATGGAGGATGGTTGATGACGACGACGGCGACGAATCCCCCTCTCCGGAGCCCTGAACGGACTCCAGATCAGCCCTCCCGAGAGACATTAGGGCTTGGCGGCGGCTCCGTATCGTAAAACGCGATGAAACTTTCTCTCTGATTTTTTCTCCCCGAAAGCCAATATATGGAGTTGGAGTTAGCGTCGGAGGGCCACCAGGGGGCCCATGAGGTAGGGGGGCGCGCCCAGGGGGGAGGGCGCGCCCCCCACCCTCGTGAGCAGGGTGTAGGCCCCCTGGTCTTCATCTTTGGCAAGGATTTTTTATTATTTTTCTAAGGTGTTCTGTGGAGTTTCAGGTCATTCCGAGAACTTTTGTTTTCTGCACATAAAACAACATCACGGCAATTCTGCTAAAAACATCGTCAGTCCGAGTTAGTTCCATTCAAATCATACAAGTTAGAGTCCAAAACAAGGGCAAAAGTGTTTGGAAAAGTAGATACGACGGAGACGTATCAACTCCCCCAAGCTTAAACCCTTGCTTGTCCTCAAGCAATTCAGTTGACAAACTGAAAGAGAAAAAGAAAAACTTTTACAAACTCTGTTTGCTCTTGCTGTTGTAAACATGAAAAGCCAGTATTCAAGTTTCAGCAAATATTATGAACTAACCATACTCACAATAACATATAGGTCTCATAATTACTCATATCAATAGCATAATCAGCTAGCGAGCCATAATAATAAAACTCGGATGACAAGACTTTCTCAAAATAATTATAACATGATATAATGAAATGGTATCTCGCTAGCCCTTTCTGAGACCGCAAAACATAAATGCAGAGCACCTTTAAAGATCAAGGACTGACTAAACATTGTAATTCATGGTAAAAGAGATCCAGTCAAGTCATACCCAATATAAACCAATTATAATGAATGCAAAGGATAGTGTGCTCTCCATCGGGTGCTTTTTAATATGAAGGGTGATGACTCAACATCAAAGTAAATAGATAGGCCCTTCGCAGAGGGAAGCAGGGATTTGTAGAGGTGCCAGAGCTCAATTTTTAAATAGAGATAAATTATATTTTGAGCGGCATACTCTCATTGTCAACATAACAACTAAAAGATGACGACATCTCCCATGCTAAACAGATTATAGGCGGTTCCTAAACAGAATGGTAAAGTTTATACTCCCCTTCCTCCACAAGCATCAATCTATGGCTTGCTCGAAACAACGAGTGCCTCCAACATTCAACGGGTCCCAAGGGGAGGTTTTTTTGCAGTTATTTTGATTTAGTTTGCATAAAGCATGGGACTGGGCATCCCGGATACCAGCCATTTTCTCGTGAATGAGGAGCGGAGTCCACTCCTCTGGAGAATAACTTGCCTAACACGGAAGATAAGGGCAGCTCTAGTTGATATATGAGCTATTCGAGCATGCAAAACAGAATGTTTATTTGAAGATTTAGAGTTTGACACATACAAATTTACTTGGAACGGCAGGTAAATACCGCATATAGGAAGGTATAGTGGGCTCATATGAAACAACTTTGGGGTTTAAGGAGTTTGGATGCACAAGCAGTATTCCCACTTAGTATAGGTGAAGGCTAGCAAAAGACTGGGAAGCGACCAACTGAGAGAGCGACAACACTAGTAAACATGCATTAAAATTAATTTACACCGAATACAAGAATGAGTAGGGTATGATCCACCATGAACATAAATATCATGAATGCTATGTTGATTTGATTCAACTACATGCGTGAACATGTGCCAAGTCGAGTCACTCAATTCATTCAAAGGAGGATACCATCCCATCATACCATATCATAATCATTCTAATAGCATGTTGGCACGCAAGGTAAACCATTATAACTCATAGCTAATCAAGCATGGCACAAGCAACTATAATCTCTAAATGTCATTGCAAATATGTTTACTTCATAATAGCTGAATCAGTACCGAAGAATCATCATATTTACAAAAACAAGAGAGGTCGAGTTCATACCAGCTTTTCTCATCCCAATAAGTCCATCATATATCATCATTATTGCCTTTCACTTGCACGACCGAACGGTGTGTATAATAATAAGAGTGCACGTGCATTGGACTAAGCTGGAATCTGCAAGCATTCAACTCAAGAGAGAAGACAAGTAATGTGGGCTCTAAGTTAAATAAACGATCATGCATATGAGAGCCACTAAGCATTTTCAATATGGTCTTCTCGACCCCCAAAGAAAGGAAAAGAAAATAAAAACTATTTACACGGAAAGCTCCCAACAAGTAAAAAGAAGAACGGGAAATATTTTTGGGTTTTCTTTTTAATTCTACTACAAGCATGGAAAGTAGAATAACTAATTTTTTTGTTTTTTCTTAAGGTTTATCAAACACACAAGAAGAAGGCTAGAAAAAGAAATTTAAACTAACATGGATATTACAGTGAAAGAGTATGAGCACCAACAGCTAGCAATAAGTGTGTGTGAGCATAAATGTAATATCGGTGAGAAATACGTACTTCCCCAAGCTTAGGATTTTGGCCTAAGTTGGTCTATTGCCAGGGATAGCCTGGCGGATACCCGTAGGTGTAGCTGGGGTCGTACTGTGATGCAGCGGCTACCGCCTCCTGAGCTGCAGCGTGGCGTCGAGCTGCCTCCGCTCTCCTCTCTTACTCATCTGCCTCTTCTCTGGTAATAATATATCTCCCTTTTGTCTGGAAATCAAAGAAGGCAGGAGCAGGAAGAGTAACATGGACAACATGCCATTTGTTAAAGATTAGTCGATACTGGAGAGGTGGTCCAGTCCTCTCAACAAAATGGTGGGAAACCATAGAATCAAAATCCAAATAAGTAGGGGGTAACTCCATATCACCCTCACGAATGTCTATATCAAGAAAATTAGCTAAGTGGGTTGCATAAATTCCTCCAAAGAAATCTCCGTTATGTCTATTAAGATTAAACCTACGAGCTACAATGGATCCCATATGATAAGATTGGTTCCCTAACACAACACTTCTGATAATGCTGAGATCAGGGGCACACATGTGACATGCTTCATCCTTAGCATTTATGCTTCTACCAATGAAGAGAGCAAAATAATGTATAGCAGGAAAGTGAATGCTCCCTATAGTGGCCTGCGTTATATCTCTAGATTCCCCCACAGTTATTCTAGCAAGAAAGTCTCTGTATTCAGATTTAGGGGGATCCCTGACATTACCCCAAGATGGAAGTTTGCAAGCGGAAGTGAAATCCTCTAAGTCCATGGTATAAGATTTGTCATAAAGGTCAAACATGGTGAAGGAGAATTACGCGAAGATGAAAACTCAAACCTCCTCACAAATGAACTTGTGAGGTCACGATACTGTGGGCATTTGTCTGCCTTGAAGTCCACAAGACCGGCGCTACGCAAATATGCGTTAAATTCTTCTTTGATTCCCGCTCGATCCATAAAATTTTCAGAAGGAGTTAAGCTTTAAAAAAAGAAGAAGAGCTGCGTCTTCCAAATCCAATTTAAGATCAATGAGGTCTTTCAGAGAGCCGCTGCTCTTTCCATTAAATTCTAGGATCTCTTCGATCCTATGCGCAAAAGCAAGGTGTGAGCCCGCGACCCTGGATATTTTTCTCGGATTTCAGCTAGGGTTCCCATTCACAGGGCCTCACAAGAGCGTCTCTTGGTGGTTCCTTGTCAGCATCACGCATTGCAAGCCTGGGACCTTGCTTCGTTGAAGAACCACCTTGGAACATCTTCCTAAGCATATTGTTTTCTCTGAAAAATAATTCTGAAATTTTTAGTAACTTCAAAAAAAAGTGAACCAACTTCAATAAAACTGATAGCAAGTACTCATACAAGTGCCTAGAGCATATATCAAGCATTAGAACTACTTGGAACCATATATATTTGACATGCAAGCTCAAGAACATGGTCACCTATGCAGCATAAATTTGCAATGAATAAAGCACTAGAACAAAAACTAATTGGACCAATGGAGGAGTCACATACCAAGGAACAATCTCCCCAAGCAGTTTTGCGAGAGGTGCTTTGAGCAAGGAGATAGAAAATCACAGCAAAAGCGGCTGGAACACGAGCTTGAGTTGGTTTTTCGGGTTTGTGTGAGGCAGAGTAAGAAGATGGGTGCAGGGATAAGTGGAGGAGGGCCACCGTGGGCCCACGAGGCAGGGGGCGCACCCAGGGGGGTAGGGCACGCCCTCCACCCTCGTGGCCAGGTGGCAGCTCCCCCCGCGGTAATTTTTGCATAGTAAATCCTCAAATATTCCCAAAAAAATCATATTAAATTGGCATGGCATTCTGAGATTTTTATTTTCGGGATATTTTTATATTGCACGGATAAATCAGGAAACAGACAGAAAAATACTATTTTACTTTATTTCTACTAAATAACAGAGAATATAAAGAGGGTACAGAAGGTTGTGCTTCTAATTTCATCCATCTCATGCTCATCAAAAGGAATCCACTAACAAGGTTGATCAAGTCTTGTTAACAAACTCATTCCGATTAACATGGAACCGGAGAAATTTCGAATCACACTATGTTACCTCAACGGGGATATGGACATCCCCAATAATAAGTATATCATATTTCTTCTTGACGGTAGGGAGAGGAAATTAAAAACCTCCAAATATAATCGATGGAATTTTTCCAATAGAGTTGATACTATGAACTTGAGGTTGTTTCCTCGGATAGTGTACCGTATGCTCATTGCCATTAACATGCAAAGTGACATTGCCTTTGGTGCAATCAATAACGGCCCCTACAGTATTAAGGAAAGGTCTTCCAAGAATAATAGACATACTATCATCCTCGTGAATATCAAGAATAACAAAGTCCGTTAAAATAGTAACGTTTGCAACCACAACAGGCACATCCTCACAAATACCGACAGGTATAGCAGTTGATTTATCAGCCATTTGCAAAGATATTTCAGTAGGTGTCAACTTATTCAAATCAAGTCTACGATATAAAGAGAGAGGCATAACAACACCGGCTCCAAGATCACATAAAGCAGTTTTAACATAATTTCTTTTAATGGAGCATGGTATAGTAGGTACTCCTGGATCTCCAAGTTTCTTTGGTATTCCACCCTTAAAAGTGTAATTAGCAAGCATGGTGGAAATTTCAGCTTCAGGTATCTTCCTTTTATTAGTAATGATATCCTTCATATACTTAGCATAAGGATTTGTTTTGAGCACATCAGTTACTCGCATACGCAAAAAGATGGGTCTAATCATTTCAGCAAAGCGCTCGAAATCCTCATCATCCTTTTTCTTGGATGGTTTCGGAGGAAAAGGCATGGGTTTCTGAACCCATGGTTCCCTTTCTTTACCATGTTTCCTAGCAACGAAGTCTCTTTTATCATAATGTTGATTTCTTGATTGTGGGTTATCAAGATCAACAGCAGGTTCAACTTCTACATCATTATCATTACTAGGTTGAGCATCAACATGAACATTATCATTAACATTAGCACTAGGTTTCATGTTCATCACCTGAGCGTGTTTCAACATCAGAAATAGAAGTATCATTTGGATTCTCAGGTGGTTCAGCAATAGGTTCACTAGAAGTTTGCAAAGTCCTATCATTTTTCTTTTTCTTCCTCTTAGAAGAACTAGGTACATCAATATTATTTTCTCTGAGAATCTTGCTCAATTCTCTTAGGGTGGCCTTCAGGATACAAAGGTTCCTGAGTCATTCTACCAGTTCTAGTAGCCACCCTAACAACATAATCATTTTTCTTACTATTCATTTCATCAAGCACTTCTTTCTGAGCTTTAAGTACTTGTTCTACTTGAGTGGTTACCACAGAAGCATGTTTGCTAACAAGTTTAAGTTCACCTCTAATATCAGCCATATAATAACCCAAGCGTTTAATCATAAAGGTATTCTGTTTTAATTGTCTACCAAAATAAGCATTAAAGTCATCTTGCTTAAACATAAAGTCATCAAACTCATCCAAGCACTGACTAGCAATGTTAGTAGGAGGGACTTCAGCTTTATCATATCTATAGAGAGAGTTTACCTTTACTACCTGTGTCGGGATATCGGGAGGTTCTTCAGTAAATAAGTAATTGAGAGCATATACTTCTTCAACAGGAGGTAAATTAAGACCATGTATTTCTTCAATAGGAGGTAAATTCTTAACATCTTCTGCTTTAATTAAGGATGGCAATTTACCCCACGGGTACGGGTACCCGTGGGTACCGTACCCACATGGGTAGGGTATGGGCAGACTTTTATACCCATGGGTAGTACCCATACCCTACCCGTTATGCCATGGGTAGGGTACGGGTATAGCCTTATACCCGCGGGTATACCTATACCCTGTTCACTTGTGAACTAATGTTAACTTGTCATAAATTAGTAATTAATTTGTCACGTGACTCATCTACTCCTATTGACTTATGAGTATGTTGTGATTTTTATATTTTGAGAGTGGTCATGTACTCATCTGCCTTGTTATTGAGCTGAGATAATTGATTTTTGTGTCAAAAGTGCTATCATTGAGTGTAAAATTGTGAACAGTATGTGTACTATTTGTTCTACCCGCTGGGTACCCAATGGGTACGGGTACCCATCGGGTATGGGTATGGGTAAAGTTTCATACGCGTGAGTACGGGTATGGGTAGACTTTTGTACCCATTGACTATATGGGTATGTGTATGGTATTGCTCTACCCTGCCCATACCCTACCCATTGCCATCCTTAGCTTTAATACCTTTTTCTTTCATAGATTTCTTTGCTTCTTGCATATCTTCGGGACTGAGAAATAGAACACCTCTCTTCTTCGGAGTTGGTTTAGGAATAGGCTCAGTAATTGGCTCAGGAGCTGGCTCGGGAGGTGCCCAATTATTTTCATTTGCCAACATATTATTCAATAGAATTTCAGCGTTATCCGGTGTTCTTTCCCTGAGAAGAGAACCAGCACAACTATCCAGGTAATCTCTGGAAGCATCAGTTAGTCCATTATAAAAGATATCAAATATTTCAGGTTTCTTAAGAGGATGATCAGGCAAAGCATTAAGTAACTTGAGAAGCCTCTCCAAAGCTTGTGGGAGACTCTCTTCTTCAATTTTCACAAAGTTGTATATTTCCCTCAAAGCAGCTTGTTTTTATGAGCAGGGAAATATTTAGCAGAAAAGTAATAAATCATATCCTGGGGACTTTGCACACAACCAGGATCAAGAGAATTAAACCATATATTAGCATCACCCTTTAATGAGAACGGAAATATTTTGAGTAAATAAAGGTAGCGCGAAATCTCATTTAACTTAGTAAGATGTGCCACAACAGGGCAGCTATATCATTTAACTTAGTAAGATGTGCCACAACAGTTTCAGATTCATAGCCATAAAAAGGATCAGATTCAACCAAAGTAATTATATCTGGATCAACAGAAAAATCATAATAATCCTGATCAGGAACACAGATAGGTGAAGTAGCAAAAGCAGGGTCGGGTTTCATCCTATCTCTAAAAGATTCTTTACTCTATTTAACTAGCAACCTCTTAAGTTCAAGTCTATCCTGGCAAGCAAGAATAGCTGCAGAAGATTCCGCATCAAAAAGATAACCCCCAGGAATAGCAGGCATATTTTCATCATCACTAACATCATCGTATTCAGGTTCAATAATTTCTCTTTCTCTAGACTTAGCAATTTGCTCATCAGGAAATTCACCAAGGGGCACAGTAGTATCAAGCATAGAAGTAGTTTCATCATAAGTATCATGCATAGCAGAAGTGGCATCATCAATAACATGCGACATATCAGAATTCATAGCAGTAGTAGGTTAAGGTGTCTCAAACTTACTCATAACAGAAGGAGAATCTAGTGCAAGGCTAGATGGCAGTTCCTTACCTCCCCTCGTAGTTGAGGGATAAATGGTCGTCTTAGCGTCTTTCAAGTTCTTCATAGTGTCCAGCAGATATAAATCCCAAGTGACTCAAAGAATAGAGCTATGCTCCCGGCAACATGCGGAAAAAGGTCTTGATAACCCACAAGTATAGGGGATCGCAACAGTTTTCGAGGGTATAGTATTCAACCCAAATTTATTGATTCGACACAAGGGGAGCCAAAGAATATTCTCAAGTATTAGCAGTTGAGTTGTCAATTCAACCACACCTGGAAACTTAGTATCTGCAACAAAGTGTTTAGTAGCAAAGTAATATGATAGTGGCGGTAACGGTAACGAAGGTAAAGACAGCAAAAGTAACGTTTTTGGTATTTTGTAGTGATTGTAAGAGTAGCAACGGAAAAGTAAATAAGCGAGAACCAGTATATGGAAAACTCGTAGGCACCGGATTAGTGATGGATAGTTATGCCAGATGCGGTTCGTCATGTAACAGTTATAACATAGGGTGACACAGAACTAGCTCCAATTCATCAATGTAATGTAGGCATGTATTCCGAATATAGTCATATGTGCTTATGGAAAAGAACTTGCATGACATCTTTTGTCCTACCCTCCGTGGCAGCGGGGTCCTATTGGAAACTAAGGGATATTAAGGCCTCCTTTTAATAGAGAACCGAACAAAGCATTAGCACATAGTGAATACATGAACTCCTCAAACTATGGTCATCACCGAGAAGTATCCCGATTATTGTCACTTCGGGGTTGTCGGATCATAACACATAGTAGGTGACTATAGACTTGCAAGATAGGATCAAGAACACACATATATATTTATGAAAACATAATAGGTTCAGATCTGAAATCATGGCACTCGGGCCCTAGTGACAAGCATTAAGCATAGCAAAGTCATAGCAACATCAATCTCAGAACATAGTGGATACTAGGGATCAAACCCTAACAAAACTAACTTGATTACATGATAAATCTCATCCAACCCATCACTGTCCAGCAAGCCTACGATGGAATTTCTCATGCACGACGGTGAGCATCACGAAATTAGTGATGGAGGATGGTTGATGATGACGACGGCGATGAATCCCCCTCTCCGGAGCTCCGAACGGACTCCGGATCAGCCCTCCCGAGAGAGATTAGGGCTTGGCGGCGGCTCCGTATCGTAAAACGCGATGAAACTTCCTCTCTGATTTTTTTCTCCCCGAAAGCCAATATATGGAGTTGGAGTTGGCATCGGAAGGCCACCAGGGGGCCCACGAGGTAGGGGGGCGCGCCCCCACCCACGTGAGCAGGGTGTGGGCGCCCTGGTCTTCATCTTTGGCGAGGATTTTTTATTATTTTTTCTAAGGTGTTCCGTGGAGTTTCAGGTCATTCCGAGAACTTTTGTTTTCTGCACATAAAACAACATCACGGCAATTCTGCTGAAAACAGCGTCAGTCCGGGTTAGTTCCATTCAAATCATACAAGTTAGAGTCCAAAACAAGGGAAAAAGTGTTTGGAAAGGTAGATACAACGGAGACGTATCATTACCTACTATTTCAGTGCTTGCAGAGAATACCTTACTGAAAATCGCTTGTCATTTCCTTGTGCTCCTCGTTGGGTTCAACACTCTTACCTATCGAAAGGACTACGATAGATCCCCTACACTTGTGGGTCATCAAGACTCTTTTCTGGCGCCGTTGCCGGGGAGTGAAGCGCCTTTGGTGAGTGGAACTTGGTAAGGATACATTTATATAGTGTGCTGAAATTTTCTGTCACTTGTTACTATGGAAACTAATCCTTTGAGGGGCTTGTTCGGGGCATATTCGCCCCGACCAGTAGAGCAAAGAGTTGATCCTCAACCTACTGAACCTACTGAAAATATTTACTTTGAGATTCCTTCGGGTATGATAGAGAAACTGCTAGCTAATCCCTTTGCAGGAGATGGAACATTGCATCCCGATTTACACCTTCTCTATTCGGATGAAGTTTGTGGATTATTTAAGCGTTCAGGTATTCCCGATGATGTTGTTAAGAGGAAGGTCTTCCCTTCATCTTTGAAGGGAGATGCATTGACATGGTATAGGCTATGTGATGATACAGGATCTTGGAACTATAAACGATTGAAATTGGAATTTCACCAGAAGTTCTATCCTATGCATCCTGTTCATCGTGATCGTAATTACATATATAATTTTTGGCCTCGCGAAGGAGAAAGCATCGCTCAAGCTTGGGGAGTCTTAAGTCAATGTTATATTCATGCCCCAACCATGAGCTCTCAAGAGAAATGATTATTCAAAATTTTTATGCTCGGCTTTCTCTCAATGATCGTACCATGCTCGATACTTCCTGTGCTGGTTCTTATATTCTGAAGACTATTGAATTCAAGTGGGACTTATTGGAAAGAATTAAATGCAACTCTGAAGATTGGGGTTCCGACGATTGTAAGGAGTCAGGTATGACACTTAAGTTTGATTGTGTTAAGTCTTTCATGGATACCGATGCTTTTCGTGGATTTAGCACTAAATACGGACTTGACTCTGAGATAGTAGCTTCTTTCTGTGAATCTTTTGCTACTCACGTTGATCTCCCTAAGGAGAAGTGGCTTAAATATAATCCTCCCATTAAAGTAAAAGTAGTTGCACTTTACAGTTGAAGAAAAGATTATCACTTATAATGATCCTATTGTTCCTACTACTTATGTTGAGAAACCACCTTTCCCTGTTAGGATAAAGGATCATGCTAAAGCTTCAACTGTGGTTCGTAAAAGTAATACTAGAACATATACAGCTCCAGAGCAAATTAAAGTTGAACCTAGTATTGCTATGGTTAAAGATCTCTTGGTTGATAATATAGATGGGCATGTTATTTACTTCTGTGACGAAGCTGCTAATATTGCTAAACCTGATGCTAAGACACATAGACCTGTTGTAGGCATGCCTGTTATTTCTGTTAAAATAGGAGATCATTGTTATCATGGCTTATGTGATATGGGTGCTAGTGCCAGTGCAATACCTATTTCCTTATATAATAAAATTATGCATGATATCGCACCCGCTGAGTTAGAAGATATTGATGTTACAATTAAGCTTGCCAATAGAGATACTATTTCATCATTTGGGATTGTTAGAGATGCTGAAGTCTTGTGTGGGAAAGTTAAATACCCTGCTGATTTTCTTGTTCTTGGTTCCCCACAAGATAGCTTTTGTCCCATTATTTTTGGTAGACCCTTCTTGAATACTGTCAATGCTAAGATTGATTGTGAAAAGGATCTTGCTACAATTTGCTTGGGGGATATGAAACATGAGTTTAATTTTTCTAAATTTCGTAGACAACCCCATGATGAAGAATTGCCTAGTAAGGATGAAATTATTGGTCTTGCTTCTATTGTCGTGCCTCCTATTGATCCGTTAGAACAATATTTGCTAGACCATGAAAATGATATGTTTATGAATGAAAGAAGGGAGATAGACGAATTATTCCTTAAACAGGGTCCTATTTTGAAACACAACTTGCCTGTTGAAATCCTAGGGGATCCCCCTCCACCCAGGGGTGATCCCGTGTTTGAGCTTAAACCTTTACCTGATACTCTTAAATATGCTTATCTTGATGAAAAGATGATATATCCTGTTATTATTAGTGCTAACCTCTCAGAGCAGGAAGAGGAAAGGTTATTGAAAACTCTGAAGAAGCACCGTTCTGCTATTGGATATACTCTTGATGATCTTAAGGGCATTAGTCCCACTCTATGCCAACACAAAATTAAACTGAACGAAGATGCCAAACCAGTTAGAGATCATCAACGACGGTTAAATCCTAAGATGAAAGAAGTGGTAAGAAAGGAGATACTAAAGCTCCTTGAGGCAGGTATAATCTATCCCGTTGCTGATAGTGATTGGGTAAGTCCTGTCCATTGCGGCCCTAAGAAGGGAGGTATTACTGTAGTTCCTAATGATAAATATGAATTGATTCCGCAAAGAATTATTACAGGTTATAGGATGGTAATTGGTTTCCGTAAATTAAATAAATCTACTAAGAAAGATCATTACCCTTTACCTTTTATTGATCAAATGCTAGAAACACTATCCAAACATACACATTTCTGCTTTCTAGATGGTTATTCTGGTTTCTCTCAAATACCTGTGTCAACGGACGATAAATCAAAGAACACTTTTACTTGCCCTTTTGGTACTTTTGCTTATAGACGTATGCCTTTTGGTTTATTTAATACACCTGCCACCTTTCAAAGATGTATGATGGCTATATTCTCTGACTTTTGTGAAAAGATTTGTGAGGTATTCATGGATGACTTCTCCGTTTATTGATCCTCTTTTGATGATTGCTTGAGCAACCTTGATCGAGTTTTGCAGAGATCCGAAGACACTAGTCTCGTCTTGAATTGGGAAAAGTGCCACTTTATGGTTAATGAAGGCATTGTCTTGGGGCATAAAATTTCTGAAAGAGGTATTGAGGTTGATAAAGCTAAAGTTGATGCTATTGAAAAGATGCCATGTCCCAAGGACATTAAAGGTATAAGAAGTTTCCTTGGTCATGCCGGTTTTTATAGGAGGTTCATTAAGGACTTTTCTAAAATCTCTAGGCCTCTGACTAATTGATTACAAAAAGATATTCCTTTTGTCTTCGATGATGATTGTGTAGAAGCATTTGAAATACTTAAGAAAGCTTTGATCTCTGCACCTATTGTTCAGCCACCTGATTGGAACTTACCCTTTGAGATTATGTGTGATGCTCGCGACTATGCTGTAGGTGTTGTTCTAGGGCAAAGAGTTGATAAGAAACTAAATGTTATTCAATATGCTAGTAGGACTCTAGACACTGCCCAAAGAAATTATGCTACCACTGAAAAAGAGTTCTTAGCAGTTGTATTTGCTTGTGATAAGTTCAGACCTTATATTGTTGATTCTAAAGTAACTATTCACACTGATCATGCTGCTATTAAATATCTTATGGAAAACAAAGATGCTAAACCTAGACTTATTAGATGGGTTCTCTTGCTCCAAGAATTTGATATGCATATTATTGATAGAAAGGGAGCTAAGAACCCCGTTGCAGATAACTTGTCTAGGTTAGAGAATGTTCTTGATGACCCACTACCTATTGATGATAGCTTTGCTGATGAACAATTAGCGGTCATGAATGCTTCTCGTACTGCTCCATGGTATGCTGATTATGCTAATTACATTGTTGCTAAATTTATACCACCTAGTTTCACATACCAGAAAAAGAAAAAGTTCTTTTATGATTGAAGACATTACTTCTGGGATCACCCACACCTTTATAATTAACGAAGGAGTAGATGGTGTTATTAGAAGTTGTGTACCTGAGCATGAACATGAACATATCCTACGCAAGTGTCACTCCGAACCATATGGAGGACACCACGCTGGAGATAGAACTGCACATAAGGTATTGCAATCCAGCTTTTATTGGCATACTCTCTTCAAAGATGCTCGTAAGTTTGTATTGTCTAGTGATGAATGTCAAAGAATTGGTAATATTAGTAGACGTCAAGAAATTCCTATGAATTATTCTCTTTTTATTGAACCATTTGATGTTTGGGGCTTTGATTATATGGGAACGTTTCCTGCCTCTAATGGATATACACATATTTTAGTTGCTGTTGATTACGTTACTAAGTGGGTAGAAGCTATTCCAACTAGTAGTGCTGATCATAACACCTCTATTAAGATGCTTAAAGAAGTTATTTTTCGAGGTTTGGAGTCCCTAGATATTTAATGACTGATGGTGGT
Source organism: Aegilops bicornis (assembly GCA_021605145.1). NCBI lineage: Eukaryota > Viridiplantae > Streptophyta > Magnoliopsida > Poales > Poaceae > Aegilops > Aegilops bicornis. The sequence continues at coordinate 64,510,275 of CM038675.1, read as the reverse complement.
TCACATTTTATTCGTGGTGCTTTTCGTAAAATGCTTGCTAAGTATGATGTTAATCATAGAATTGCATCTCCATATCACCCACAGTCTAGTGGTCAAGTAGAGTTGAGTAATAGAGAGCTCAAATTAATTTTGCAAAAGACTGTTAATAGATCTAGAAAGAATTGGTCCAAGAAACTTGATGATGCATTATGGGCCTATAGAACTGCATATAAAAATCCTATGGGCATGTCTCCGTATAAAATGGTTTATGGAAAAGCATGTCACTTACGTCTCGAACTTGAACATAAGGCATATTGGGCTATTAAAGAGCTCAACTATGATTTCAAACTTGCCGGTGAGAAGAGGTTATTTGACATTAGTTCACTTGATGAATGGAGAACCCAAGCCTATGAGAATGCCGAGCTGTTTAAAGAAAAAGTTAAAAGATGGCATGACAAAAGAATACAAAAGCGTGAGTTTAACGTAGGTGATTATGTGTTGCTATTCAACTCTCGTTTAAGATTTTTTGCAGGAAAACTTCTCTCTAAGTGGGAAGGTCCTTACATTATCGAGGAGGTCTATCGTTCCGGTACCATAAAATTCAACAAGTTCGAAGGCACAAATCCGAAGGTGGTGAACGGTCAAAGAATCAAACATTATATCTCAGGTAACCCTATAAATGTTGAAACTAATATCATTGAAACCGTAACCCCGGAGGAATACATATGAGACTCTTTCCAGAATGTTTCAGACTCCAAAAAGGAATAGGTATGTGGTACGGTAAGTAAACCAACTCCAAAACAGTTCTAATAGCAATTTTTCTCCATTTTGGAATATTTAAGAATTTAGGAAAATAAGACGTAGTCCGGGAGGGACACGAGGCCTCCACGAGGGTGGAGGGCGCGCCCACACTTACTGGACGCGCCCCCCTACCTCGTGGGCACCTCGTGTGCTCTCCGAACTCCCTTTTCTTGCATGATACTTCTCTTGGACGGTAAACATTTATTATATAATCTCCCGAAGGTTTTGACCACCGTATCACGCAAAAATCTTCTATTTTCGTTTCGAGCTGTTTTTCTGACAGATCTAGAGCACCATGACGTCTCCAAGTGCTTCCAAGGACAAGTTTTTCGAGAGGGTTATCAGCCCCTATCTCACGGAGGTGCTGCAACACCCTCAAACAATTGAGATGCATGAGGGGGTGCTGCACATCCGCGATGTGGAGGGACCCAGGCGTACCGGAAACATGGAGACAAATCTCGAAGCTATGGAACAACAAGTTTTCAAGTGCCAAGGGATGGTGGAGAGTGGACTCAACGCCAACCAGATGATGATCGCGGAATTCACCAACAACCACAAGCTAGACGCCAAGAACAGTGGGGATACCATCTTCAAGCTTCATGAGAAAATCGAGCACCTCCAAGCCCAGATCTATGACCTGCAAAACCAAAACTGTGAGTATGAATATAGATTCGAGAGGATGAGTTTGGCTGCAGATTCGATCATCCTTCTATGATGGTGAGCCTATGCCTTCAAAGACGGACGACAAGCCTACTGTCAGGACCCCGATTCCAAGTCACATCGATCTAGCTGGTAACACCTCATATCACTTTGCGGCCTCACGCACGGTATTCCCACGGGTGTCGCCTTACCATGGCCCGGGACCGTTTAGCCTTTTGGCTCACGTATATGATAGTGTCGCTAGCATCCATATGACAAAGAACCCGGGCCGACATGGCTAGTCGTGAACCCAAAGCGGCACTAACCCATGGGGACATGCATACATGAATCACATCGAGCATGTCGGTCATCAACGTATGAATTCGGGCTCTAGCACTGGGCTAACAGGACTCCGGTATTTCGGGCTGTAGCAGGCTAGGCAGGACTCCGAATATCACCGCGTGACATTTCCCCGAAGGGACAAACATAGGAACGAATTGAAACACATGCCGGCCAGTCAAGTGTCCAAAGCAGTAGTGCTGGGCTAGCAGGACTCCGGTGAACCGGGCTGTAGCGGACTACTATCGCTCAGAAGCACGAGACTACATTTCCCCATATGAGAGGCTGCCAAGGATAAACAACTAGTTTGTCGGATCCCACACATATCAAGCATTTCAAACATACACACAATATGCTCAATATGTGTAAATACAACATGGCATCACAACATAACTCTACGACTCAAATATTTATTCATTAGGCTCCGAGGAGCGAGATATTACAAACATGGGTCTCATGACCCAACACTCGAGCATACAAGTCAAAGCACAAGCGGAAGCTAAACATGTCCGAGTACAGACAACTATAAATGAAAAAGGCTGAGAAGCCTAACTATCTACCAGATCTCCGCCGAGGGCACAAGATCGTTCTTGAGGTAACAAGCTAAACGTCAAGTCCAAGCGGAACTACTAGCGAGACTGACGTCTCTCTGCAAAACATAAAATAAGCAAATGTGAGTCAAAACGTACTCAGCAATACTTACATCAGAACTAACTACATATGCATCATTATCAACAAAGGGTGTGGTGGAGTTTGACTGCAGGAAGCCAGCTTTGACTCGGTGGCTATCACGAACTACATTGCAAGTAACTCTTTTGAGGTGGCGCACACGAGTCCACATATTCACCATATCAATACACCACTATGGATCCGCTCCCGTCTCCCTCACGAGAACGCCATCCATAGCACTCACGCTTATCTTGCGAGTTTTAGAGTATCCACTTTCACTTGTCTATGAACTTGCATGGCAACACAGAAGTCCTTTACATGGACACGGCTATTCGAATAGATCATATTAACCTGCAGGGTGTACTTCTTCACACACGCTCTCGCCACTTACCGCCATGTACACCTCGTGTATCTCGGCAACCTTCAAGCGGAAGCTCGGCGAGGAGTCGGCCACGACGACTAACCACACAAGTCTCTAGTCCAAGTTTATCGCCTATTCGGGTTCCATCCGCAAGGAGATCCGGCCGGGGTGTCGCTCACGACCCCAAATAATATGAGTAGGGTTCCCAAGCCCACCATCCGGGTGCCACTTGGTACACCCTAGTCTGTCCCAAGCCCACCTGTACTGGGTGCCACTTGGTAGACTACTAACACTACCTACAAACACCAGAAACTAGTTGCAACTCCTGGACAGAGATCAAGTTGATTAATAAGTCGAGAGAGCTTGGAGCGCCCGGAGCCCAATGTGTGGTAGTAATTGTTCATGGATCGCAACCACAGAACTCAGTTCCTGAGGACGGCTACAATGAGACAACCCACCATGTACTCCTACATGGCGTCTCACTGCTACCTTTACCAAATCGTGTTCACACACTTAGCTCACACACAGTAGGACATGTTCACACTTTCCAATTCATTCCCGATGAATCAGACCTGACACAACTCTAAGCAATAGCAGGCATGACAACAAGCATGAATGAGTAGGCACATCAGGGCTCAAACAACTCCTACTCATGCTAGTGGGTTTCATCTAATTACTGTGGAATGACAGGTCATGCAGAGGATAAAGAAGTTCAGCTACCGCAGCAAGTAACACATGAGTCGTTGTTGTCCTAATGCAATAAAATAGAGCAGGAGCGAGAGAGTGGGATTATATCGGAATGAACAAGGGGGTTTTGCTTGCCTGGCACTTGTGAAGATAGTATAGCTCTTCATCGGTGTCATCGATCACATCATCGGTATCACGTCTATCGAGAGGGGACAAACACCGGCAAACAAGGAAGAACACAATCAATGCAATGCGACAATATGATGCATGAATGTGACATGGCAATATGATGTGATTTGAGCTAATGCAACTAGCAGCAGGTTAAATGAAGTTGGTTTGAACCCTAGGTTCAAATTCAAACTCCACATGTAGTTATTTAAATTCCATTCATTTCATTTGTCCTTATCAGTAGTCATAAGTTGTTCTAACATGCATGAAAATGGTACAGATGGATAGATTGGATTTTTCTGATCATTTTTCATATATAATTTATCTCATTTGGAGCTACGGTTGAATTTATATGATTTTTGGAAGTTTGGGGTATTTTCTGAAATTTCCTGAATTAAATTAAATCCAGAAAAACCTATTACTGCGTCAGCATGACCTCACGGTGACGTCAGCAAGTCAACAGGCGCTGTCCAGGTCAAATCTGACCAGTGGGACCCGCGTGTTAGTGTAACGGGGCAGGAAAAGAGGCTGACCTGTGGGGCCAGGTCAACGTTGACGTGGCATGGTCAAATGATGTGTGGGGCCGGCCGTGTGAATCTAAACTAAACAGAAAAATAATTCTGGGGTTAGTTAAGGCATGGGGCCCATTAGTCAGTGGCTAGTGTTAACTAATACGGTTAATTAGTCCCTAATCTAATGTCAGCCACGTCGGCGGTTAGCCGCCGGTGACCTACGCTGAGCGGCGTCGCTCGTCCGGTGACTCCGGCGAAGAGGGGGCGGGTTGGACTCTAAGGCTACAGCTGACGGCGCGATCGGGTGGTGGCTGCGGGGCTGCCGGAGATGGCCTGAGGCGACGGCGGCGTCAAGCGGAGCGGCGCCGGAGCTCGGGCAAAGGGGGAAATGGCGCTACAGGGCACGACAGGGGCCGATGTTGGTCGTGTTCGGCTCCTGGGAGCTCGGTGAGCACGGAGACCCGCTCAAAAACGGGCGGGGGCGACTGTGGCCAAGGCAACGACATGGCACGGCGGCGGCAAGCTCGGCCGTGGTCGGAGGACGGGGCTAGGGGACGGGAATGGAGGGGCGAGCAAGGGGGAAAGGAGCAGGAGCTCACAAGGATGCGACAGGGTAGGTCAGCGGGTTCGGGGACGTCCTGTCGGCGGCGAATCGACGTCGGCGGCGACCGGCTCCCGAGAAGGAAGAAGATGAGGCAGTCGGCGATGCAGGCCGTCCCAGCGCTTGGGCCAGGGTGGGGCGAAGCGGCGATCGATGGCAGAGCTTCGGGGCTGGTAGGAGAGGCGAGGGAGGCGGTGGTCATGGTGGTGGCGGACGGCGGCGATGAACCCGTTCGGTTGGGTGAGAGAGAGAGGTCCAGGGGAGGGGATGGCATGGAGGAGAGTGAGAGGGGTCCCAGGGGGCCCAGAGCGGCGCCGAGGAGGGGCTTCGAGGCTCCTCGGTGAGGCAGGCGAGCAGGGAGGAGGCGTGGCGAGCTCGGGCGCCAGGCCAGTGTCCCTCCTCTCGCCACCGGGCAGAGGTAGGCGATGACTGCACTTGCTGTGTGGGCTGGGCCGGCTGGAGGAGCTGGGCCAGGTAAGTTCTCTCTCTTTCTCTTTTAATTCCTGTTTTCTATTTTTCTGCAGCTTTGTTGCTTTATTAAAAATACTAAATCAATCCCAAAAATCATGCAACTGCTCATGACCACTGTTGGAAATATATCCTACAGTAAACATTTCAGTTTGGGATTATTTGAGCATTTAAAAAATTTATAGTATTTAAATGCCCAAATGCAATTAAGTAATGATTTAATTCAAAAATCCAGAATGGCCTAGGAAAATGTGCACCATTTTTGGGAGAGGTTCTAGACTAATCCAAAAATAATGAACTTTTCTGAAGAGCATTTTGGGTTCATTGAGAATATTTTTATTTTGATCTTGAATGCATTTCATTTAGTGCTAGGGTTTGTCATCCCCATTTCAAATTTCATGAAAATTAAACATGATGCATGGATGCATTGCCACTAGTTACAAGCAAGCTCTAGGGCTGTGACAACTCACCCCCACTAAACAAGAATCTCGTCCGAGATCCAAGACGTGAGGTAAGAAGACAGAGGGGACACAAGCTAGCACAAACTTCACGATCCAGATGTCTTTCTCGAGGATGTTGATTCATTGCATCATCTTGATCTCGACGTCTTTGCTTTCGGGAACTTCATTCAACACGACAAGGACAAAGAGGAACTCTGCAGGAATCGATCTTCTTAAAGATCGAGCAACTCACGATCAACTCACGGAATGAGATGTTGAAACATCTCGAGTTGAGACACAAAACACATCGAGAGGGATGGAAGGACAAATGACGGGGTTTGATTGGTGGGCAACAATTCCACGCTTAGAAGGATGGTGCATGGTGTCAAGGTGGCGAGGAAATATTTACCATGATCCCGTAACGGGGCACCTCGAGAAAGGTGATTGGTGGAATTATTTCCTTGAGCAGCAAAAAGAATTACTTTTGATCCATAGATCATTGGAACTCTTCATACCAGCTTAAGGCAATTTACAATTGATTGATTGAAAGAGCTCGAAGAAATGGCATACTCGGACTAGAATGGATGATGTGGACTACCTTGTTGAAGACAACACAATGGATGATTTTGCTTATCATTGGAGGTGGAGGGGACCCTTGGTAGGACCACTTTTGAGGATGATCCTAGACGTCAATTACTGAGAGGGGCAGCCCATTGAAATTGGCACAATGGGGTGCAAGCTGGAAACAAAATGCAACTGTTGGGAATGTACCAACCATCATATCTGCCTGAGATTCAGATCCGATTGGTAATAGGATACTCCAGACTCAAAGCATGTCCGAAAAGGGAAGGGTGCAATACAAATCGACGAGATGATGTTGCGAGATTCTCGGGAGATGGACTATGGTAGTGAGCTCCAAAACATGAGCGGGTTCTGCTACAAACATGTGAGCATGTTGTCCAAGACAAGAATGACCACATAGTAGTCTTATCATAAAACACTACCGACTTCATGTGGGGAACCATCATTGAGGATATCGAAGTCCTTGTATAAGCCGCGGTCTTAAGAAGGAACTTCTTCTCCTTGAACAAATCAATCAGTGGCTTGGTGTGCTATGGAATTCATATGGAATGAAGATGATCAGTCTATCAGACCATAGAATACTTCAAGACGTGCATGACCGACTTGGAATGATTCCAAAGGAAACAAACCAAACCTTTCTCAAATTCATGGCGGCAACTTACACCTAAAGCACATGAATTCGAGGAAGTCACTCTTTCCATCCAAGCATAAGCTTCATGAACGGAACACGAAGAAATGCTTACACAAGTTTCAAACACTAGGTTGATGTTCAACATGACTCATGAGGGAGACAAAATGCTGCTGATGGGCTCAACAACAACTCATCGGGATTTCCATATCACTGGACTTCCACCATCATGTGAACACGGTGATAGCATTGGTCAGACCAAAAGATGTAATGGTGTATGCTCGAGGGATCAACCATGAGTAAGACAATATTACGAGCATCGTTGGTTCTGATTTGACTTGATGATAGCCCATACTCAAGTCAAAGTTTTGACAAGGCGATAGATCCAACAACTGATCACGAGGACCAACCAATGGAGATATCATCTTTCTTCAACACACACACACGCACAGAAGATATCCCTTAGAGATGAACTAAGTTAAGCAAAGCTTTATCTTCCAACTCTCCAAGTTTTTGTCTAGCTCAACCAACTAGCTCAGGGATATCCAACACAGATTCTTGGAGAATGGGTGGTTTAGAAGAAAACCAATATGATCACGAACTCAACATAGCGGTCAGGTGACAACCTGGTAACACTTCCAAGAAGATATTTGGAAAGTCACGAACCACCGATATATTACTAAGCTCGAGAACAATCTTGCTTTTCAGGGCAAGACGATATGACCAAAAGAGTGAGGAATTGACACAATCCTAACTCATAGATCGAAGAGTGCACCAGAACTAAAGACTAGGTAGCACGATTAATCTTAGGATGATGATTCAATAACCAATACACTAAGAATGAGAGTATTGTCCATTTACTACCAAGCAACGAGTTGCTAGGAGTATTGATTTCACACATCACAATTCACTTGTCGGCATTCCGGTTACAACAACACGAAATCGAGAAATGAATAATGATAGCGAGAAGTATCACTACGTCAAGAGTTCATAAGAGGTGGTGCAATTCTCATGACACACTTGACATAAAGATGGTAATACTCCAAGGTACAGCAGAGCAAAAGCTGGATTGGCATTTTGATCTGCGGCATACAACTGCTTTGACCCAATCCTAGATATGGATGAGGTACTGGAGTTTGTTTCTCCTAGTCATTCCGGAATAGAATGGCTTGACGGACCACAAGGATAATAGGCATCGATAAACACGATCGCACACATACTCTTGACTATCAATTGATAGCCGGGGTCAGAATACAACTAAAGAGGAACAACTCGAGAAACATATAACTTCCTGAGTTGTGGAGGCATGGATTAGTATACCGAGCAAAGCTCAACATCTCTCCCGGATAACCCATGCAGAGAAGGTAGAACTGGCAGAGTCACAATTATGAATGGAGAACTCTTCAAGAGTATTCTGATTGCGATCTTCAGGCTCAAAGAGGAACTTCTGCCATAACTAGTTCATGGTATGTGGAAGAATGAGATACCACGGACCTCGAGGACTATCGCAAGGTTATTAATATCCTAAAGGAACTAGCAAATACTAACAACATGAAGCAGGGTGAATCTCGGGTTCAAGAACCCAGAATAGAATGCCTACTAACTAATAACATCACGGGATGCTTTCAAGAATAATGGCCAGAATCATCACACTGGGGATACAAAAGCATTGCTAAATTACTAGGTGACTTCCTAAACACCTAGGGTCATAATAATAGCTCCAACATCTACGCCGAGGCAACAAAGTACCTCAACTTACCGATTAGTGTGCTTATTCTGACCATAAAGGACATTGGGAATGGAAAGAAAGGATTTGCAAATGCATCAGACTATTTAGAGACCTGGGATGACTCGGACAGCATAACGGCTGTAAATGCTCAAAAAGATTTGAGACATCATGCAAAATGGTGGCATAGCCACTCAACAACATCATAACAAGATTCTGAGATCAACAGTTAACATACAGAAATAGTAGAAACTGAACTCAGCTTAAAACCAACAATCTTAAAAGTCTATGGATTAGTAACACGTCATCCTAATAGATAGATGAGAAGCCTAGTTCTTAATCCCCGTAGAAGAGAAGAGGATGACTCAGATAAGAAAGCCCTAAGGTATAAGGAGTAAAAAGAGCCTTATGTTCCCTTCCACAATCAATTACCTTACATAACTAAAGCATTTCTAGACACAACTTCGACAAGTTTGGCTTGGTAATCCTACAGGCAGTCAGGCTCTGATACCAACGCTGTCAGGACCCCGATTCCAAGTCACATCGATCTAGCTGGTAACATCTCATATCACTTTGCGGCCTCACGCACGGTATTCCCACGGGTGTCGCCTTACCATGGCCCGGGACCGTTTGCGCCTTTTGGGTCACGTATATGATAGTGTCGCTAGCATCCATATGACAAAGAACCCGGGCCGACATGGCTAGTCGTGAAACCAAAGCGGCACTAACCCATGGGGACAGGCATACATGAATCACATCGAGCATGTCAGTCATCAACGTATGAATTCGGGCTGTAGCACTGGGCTAACAGGACTCCGGTATTCCGGGCTGTAGCTGGCTAGGCAGGACTCTGAATATCACCGCGTGACATTTCCCCGAAGGGACAGACATAGGAACGAAGTGAAACACATGCCGGCCAGTCAAGTGTCCAAAGCAGTAGTGTTGGGCTAGCAGGACTCCGGTGAACCGGGCTGTAGCGGACTACTATCGCCGTAAGCACGAGACTACATTTCCCCATATGAGAAGCTGCCAAGGATAAACAACTAGTTTGTCGGATCCCACACATACCAAGCATTTCAAACATACACACAATATGCTCAATATGTGTAATACAACATGGCATCACAACATAACTCTACGACTCAAATATTTATTCATTAGGCTCCGAGGAGCGAGATATTACAAACATGGGTCTCATGACCCAACACTCAGAGCATACAAGTCAAAGCACAAGCGGAAGCTAAACATGTCTGAGTACAGACAACTATAAATGAAAAAGGCTGAGAAGCCTAACTATCTACCAGATCCTGCCGAGGGCACAAGATCGTTGCTGAGGTAACAAGCTAAACGTCGAAGTCCAAGCGGAACTACTAGCGAGACTGACGTCTCTCTGCAAAACATAAAATAAGCAAATGTGAGTCAAAACGTACTCAGCAATACTTACATCAGAACTAACTACATATGCATCATTATCAACAAAGGGGATGGTGGAGTTTGACTGCAGCAAGCCAGCTTTGACTCGGTGGCTATCCTGAACTACGACTGCAAGTAACTCTTTTGAGGTGGCGCACACGAGTCCACATATTCACCATATCAATACACCACTATGGATCCGCTCCCGTCTCCCTACGAGAACGCCATCCATAGCACTCACGCTTATCTTGCGAGTTTTAGAGTATCCACTTTCACTTGTCTATGAACTGTACAGGCAACCCAGAAGTCCTTTACCGCGGACACGGCTATTCGAATAGATCATATTAACCCTGCAGGGGTGTACTTCTTCACACACGCTCTCGCCACTTACCGCCATGTACACCTCGTGTATCTCGGCAACCTTCAAGCGGAAGCCTGGCGAGGGAGTCGGCCACGACCTGACTAACCACACAAGTCTCTCGTCCAGGTTAATCGCCTATTCGGGTTCCATCCGCAAGGAGATCCGGCCGGGGTGTCGCTCACGGCCCTAAACGATGTGAGCAGGGTTCCCAAGCCCACCAACCGGGTGCCACTTGGTACATCGTGCCACTGTGCCTAGTCTGTCCCAAGCCCACCTGCAGGGTGCCACTTGGTAGACTACTAACACTACCTACAAACACCGTAAACTAGTTGCAACTCCTGGACAGAGATCAAGTTGATTAATAAGTCGAGAGAGCTTGAGCGCCGGAGCCCAATGTGTGGTAGTAACTGTTCATGGATCACAACCACGTAACTCAGTTCACGAGGACGGCTACAATGAGACAACCCACCATGTACTCCTACATGGCCTCTCACCGCTACCTTTACCAAATCGTGTTCACACACTTAGCTCACACACAGTAGGACATGTTCACACTTTCCAATTCATTCCCGATGAATTAGACCTGACACAACTCTAAGCAATAGCAGGCATGACAACAAGCATGAATGAGTAGGCACATCAGGGCTCAAACAACTCCTACTCATGCTAGTGGGTTTCATCTAATTACTGTGGAATGACAGGTCATGCAGAGGATAAAGGGGTTCAGCTACCACAGCAAGTAACACATGAGTCGTTGTTGTCCTAATGCAATAAAATAGAGCAGGAGCGAGAGAGTGGGATTATATCGGAATGAACAAGGGGGTTTTGCTTGCCTGGCACTTCTGAAGATAGTATAGCTCTTCATCGGTGTCATCGATCACATCGTCGGTATCACGTCTATCGAGAGGGGACAAACACCGGCAAACAAGGAAGAACACAATCAATGCAATGCGACAATATGATGCATGAATGTGACATGGCAATATGATGTGATTTGAGCTAATGCAACTAGCAGCAGGTTAAATGAAGTTGGTTTGAACCCTAGGTTCAAATTCAATCTCCACATGTAGTTATTTAAATGCCATTCATTTCATTTGTCCTAATCAGTAGTCATAAGTTGTTCTAACATGCATGAAAATGGTACAGATGGATAGATTGGATTTTTCTGATCATTTTTCATATATAATTTATCTCATTTGGAGCTACGGTTGAATTTATATGATTCTTGGAAGTTTGGGATATTTTCTAAAATTTCCTGAATTAAATTAAATCCAGAAAAACCTATTACTGCGTCAGCATGACCTCACGGTGACGTCAGCAAGTCAACGGGCGCTGTCCAGGTCAAATCTGACAAGTGGGACCCGCGTGTCAGTGTAACGGGCAGAAAAAGAGGTCAATTGTGGGGCAGGTCAACGTTGACGTGGCATGGTCAATCGATGTGGGGGCGGCCGTGTTAATCTAAACTAAACAGAAAAATAATTCTGGGGTTCGTTAAGGCATGGGGCCCACTGTTCAGTGGCTAGTGTTAACTAATACGGTTAATTAGTCCCTAATCTAATGTCAGCCACGTCGGCGGTTAGCCGCCGGTGCCACACAGACGCGGCGGCGTCGCTCGTCCCGGCGACTCCGGCGACGAGAGGGGGCGGGGTTGGACTCGAAGGCTACAGCGCGACGGGGCGCATCGGGTGGTGGCTGTGGGGCTGCCGGAGATGGCCTGAGGCGACGACGGTGTCAAGCGGAGCGGCGCCGGAGCTCGGGCAAAGGGGGAAATGGTGCTACAGGGCACAAACAGGGGCCGGTGTTGGTCGTGTTCGGCTCCTCGGAGCTCGGTGAGCACGGAGACACGCTCAAAAACGGGCGGGGGCGACTGTGGCCACGGCAACGACATGGCACGGCGGCGGCAAGCTCGGCCGTGGTCGGAGGACGGGGCTAGGGGACGGGAATGGAGGGGCGAGCAAGGGGGGAAGGAGCAGGAGCTCACAGGGATGCGGCAGGGTAGGTCAGCGGGTTCGGGGACGTCCTGTCGGCGGCGAATCGACGTCGGCGGCGACCGGCTCCCGAGAAGGAAGAAGATGAGGCAGTCGGCGATGCAGGCCGTCCCAGCGCTTGGGGCCAGGGTGGGGCGAAGCGGCGATCGATGGCGGAGCTTCGGGGCTGGTAGGAGAGGCGAGGGGGAGGCGGTGGCCGCGGTGGTGGCGGACGGCGGCGATGAACCTGCTCAGTTGGGTGAGAGAGAGAGGTCCAGGGGAGGGGATGGCACAGAGGAGAGTGAGAGGGGGCCCAGGGGGTCCAGAGCGGCGCCGAGGAGGGGCTTCGAGGCTCCTCGGTGAGGCAAAGTAGCAGGAGGAGGCGTCATGAGCCTGGGCGCGCCAGGCGTGTCCCTCCTCCGCCACCGGCAGAGTAGGCGGCGACCTGCACTTGCTGTGGGCTGGGCCGGCTGGAGGAGCTGGGCCAGGTAAGTTCTCTCTCTTTCTCTTTTAATTCCTGTTTTCTATTTGTCTGCAGCTTTGTGGCTTTATTAAAAATACTAAATCAATCCCAAAAATCATGCAACTGCTCATGACCACTATTGGAAATATATCCTACAGTAAACATTTCAGTTTGGGATTATTTGAGCAATTAAAATATTTATAGTATTTAAATGCCCAAATGCAATTAAGTAATGATTTAATTCAGAAATTCAGAATGGCCTAGGAAAATGTGCACCATTTTTGGGAGAGGTTCTAGACCAATCCAAAAATAATGAACTTTTCTTAAGAGCATTTTGGGTTCATTGAGAATATTTTTATTTTGATCCTGAATGCATTTCATTTAGTGCTAGGGTTTGTCATCCCCATTTCAAATTTCATGAAAATTAAACATGATGCATGGATGCATTGCCACTAGTTACAAGCAAGCTCTAGGGCTGTGACACCTACATCATCAACAACTCCTTCTTCACCAACTCCGAGGACATAATCACATGGGTATGGGCACTCCCCTTGGCAACCGCCAAGCTTGGGGGAGGTGCCCCGGTATCGTATCACCATCACACTCCTATCTTTACCGTTCTTCTTAGTTCGATCCTTTTAGTAATATCTTGATCTAGTAGAATAAAGTTTTGGTATGAATTAGTTTTGAGTTTTGCTTTGTGGTACCTCTATGTGATCGAGTCCGTGAGCTATATATAATAAAGATTAGTGTTGAGTCAAGGGCTTTGCCATCTTGCTTTGATCTTGAGAAAATAGAAAGAATAAAAAGAAATAAAAGAGTTCATATTGATCTTATGGATAGTAATGACTTTATGATGTCTACTACACAACCTTCTTCTTGTAGATGTTGTTGGGCCTCCAAGTGCAGAGGTTTGTAGGACAGTAGCAAATTTACCTCAAGTGGATGACCTAAGGTTTATCAATCTGTGGGAGGCGTAGGATGAAGATGGTCTCTCTCAAACAACCCTGCAACCAAATAACAAAGAGTCTCTTGTGTCCCCAACACACCCAATACAATGGTAAACTGTATAGGTGCACTAGTTCGGCGAAGAGATGGTGATACAAGTGCAATATGGATAGTAGATATAGGATTTCGTAATCTGAAAATATAAAAACAGCAAGGTAACTAATGATAAAAGTGAGCGTAAACAATATTGCAGTGGTAGGAAACAAGGCATAGGGTTCATACTTTCACTAGTGCAAGTTCTCTCAACAATAATAACATACTTGGATCATATAACTATCCCTCAACATGCAACAAAGAGTCACTCCAAAGCCACTAATAGCGGAGAACAAACGAAGAGATTATGGTAGGGTATGAAACCACCTCAAAGTTATTCTTTCGGATCAATCTATTCAAGAGTTCGTACTAGAATAACACCATAAGACACAAATCAACCAAAACCCTAATGTCACCTAGATACTCCATTGTCACCTCAAGTATCCATGGGCATGATTATACGATATGCATCACACAATCTCAGATTCATCTATTCAGCCAACACAAAGTACTTCAAAGAGTGCCCCAAAGTTTCTACCGGAGAGTCAAGACGACACTACTAGGAAAAGGCCTACTAATGGCGCACCGGTTTCGCCTACTAATGGCGCACTACCGGTGCGCCATTAGTATCACGCCACTAGTATTTTTTACTACTGGCGCACCACTGGTGCGCCATTAGTATCTGGTATACTAATGGCGCACCATGGAGTGCGCCATTAGTATGTAACGCCATGCGCCATTAGTGTGCCTCCCGGGGGGCCATACGTAACCGTGTGCTTTGTCATACTAATGGCGCACCCTGTTGTGATGCGCCATTATTACCCTTTGGCATACTAATGGCGCACCTTGAGCTGATGCGCCATTAGTATGAATATTTGGTTTTTCTTTTTTTTCTTTTCTGATTTTTGCACAGGTTACAAAATATATTACTGGACAGAATATAGACAGCATCACACAGCAAGAGCAGATTCATCGAATACAATAGAAGATTAGTCTCTGAATACAATTCATCATATTAGTCTCCGAATTTAAAAGACCGAACAAAGATAAAACATTACAAGTCTCAAGACCGCGAGTATCGAGTTTGCCTTCACATTACAAGTCGATATCGATCATCTAAACTACCATCACATAGAAGAGAGCTGCAGTCATCACGATGAGCATCATCGCGATCAAACTGGTCTTCATCCGGTTCCTCAACGCTCCCTCCTCTCTCCCGCTAGATAGCGGGCGTATCTAGATTCGGCCTCCGCCCTAGTGGTGTACCCTTTGTAATCATACCGCTGAAACGGTGAACCTATCTCCGACACTCCTCCCAGTCGTCGTAGACTCCGGGAACCTTACCCTTGTACACGACATACGACGACATCTCTATGCACAAGCCAAACAACAGACAATACATAAGCAATATGTAAGTATGCAACAAAAGGATCGAAAGAGAAAAGCAAGACATTAATAGCACGATTCATGGTCCTACTAATAAATAGCATCGATTACATCTAAGTTGAACGACTGTCCAAACCAAAGAGACATACGAATTCATTAAAGTTTAATTACAACATGAGCCAATCAATGTTTCAGAACTACACATCACTACTTTCGAATCGACACATCGGACAGGAGCGTGGATGAAGCCGTCGTCTGTCGTGATGGTCATGAAATCACGGTTGTTGTCACCCTGCATTGGTAGCGTTTCATCTATCTCACTATTGGACGGTTGATATCTGAGGAAGAACCGCCCCGAGGTATGAAGGACATCTTGATGGATGATGTCCGCAAACTCCGACTGGATGCGGAAGAATTCTTGTCTGAGGTCCGCGTCCTGGACTGCCGACAAGCTCGCGGCCCAATCTTTGAGATTATCTGGTAGCAGAAGTTGATGATGGTTCCTTACGATCGCCCGCATGTGATGGAGGGCGTACTAGGCATCCTTCCGACCGCCAGGCGGCTGCTTGACGCAGCAAAACTTCGTATTGTGTGAGAACATGTGCTTGCCGTGCATTTAACTGCCCCGGTGAAGGTGCCTCCAGATTTGGCGTAGCTCGAGAACATCATCAAGAACTTTCTTGACATTTGTGTAGTCTATCTTGGAGTTACGGTTCGGGTCGAAATACGTGGCCATGGAATATTTCGGGCTTAAGAGGATGAGTGTGCAATGTGTGTCACCGCACGTAACACGGAATGTTAGAAAAAAAGAACGATCGAAATCTAAGAAATCATATGTTATGGGCGGTTAAGGGATGACTTACTCGGAAAGTAAGCCACAAGGAAGTTATCCTTATCTGGGTTTGCGAATGACGCCTTCGAGGTGTGAACTACGCAACTTGGCGGTCCCAGCGCTGCTCAAGTGCTTGGCATGCATGTAGAAGGGGTCGACTATCACGATGTCCGGGTCTTGTCTCTAATGATCCGCATCTCCCTACTCAGCGAAAACAGCCGAACGAAGGTGTAGTGCAGCGGATGAAGGTTAAACATAGCAAAGATGTCATCAAACCGCAGGACGATCGCATTCTCGATGTCGCCATCCACAATGCCCTTGCCCTCTGGCACCTTGGCCACGAAAACCGGGTACGCCACATCATTCTCTCTCAGACGCCGCTTCTCCAAAGAAAGAACACTGCCGTGCAGACTCCGCATAGCACCGGTTGCAGCATTCAGCATATTTGGCGGTAGCATCGCCCTACCCGCCACATGCACCCTCCTCGAGATATCCTTAGGTGAAGGTGGCCCGTCCTGAGCACGGATCGAACTCGGTGCTGGCTGGCTCGCACCGGCGCCCTTGTTAGTCTTTCGTTTCCGTCCCTTCTTCTTGATCTCCTGTAATGGGACCGAGTTCTGCTCACAGACCGCCTTCTTGAGCATGTTGGGGCTGATAATATTTCGCACCTCAGCTATCTGAGGCTCGGTGAAGGCGGGAGCTGGAGGCTTGTCCTGAGAACTGAACGCCAGACGATGCCTGTTGTAATTGGATTTCTCCGCCGTACCAGCTAGATCGCGGTCGTCTTGGTTGGGTTCTTGAGAAAGAGGCCCGCAGAACTCGTCAGCGTACCCATGTTCGGCAAAGTACTTATAACCTTTGGTAAATGTACCGTCGTCGTTGTCGCCACCGTCCGGATCCTCGTGCCATAGGGCTGTCCGGATCCTGTGCCATAGGGATGTCCAGAGGTCCGTAGCGTTGCGGCGTTCTTGCCATGGCTTACGCCGCACGATCGGGCGGTCTTGTCTGTGGGGTGGTGTCCCCCGCCCCCAAACGAATCCGGCTCTTCGGCCAAAGCAGGGGCCAGTTTACGCAGGTGCTGAGGGTCATGTCATCTTCTTCGTCGGCCCCAGCGGGTCGAATCGGAGGTAATAGCTCGTCGCAGCCTGGCAGCACCCGAACCACTTCAACCCTATACACTGTGGGTGGCATCGGATTACCGTGGAACATGGGGTTGCCCGGTTGAGCGATTCTTCCCTTGGCAACATCGACCTACTCGCCGCCCACGAAGTGCAGAAGAGTGCAAGGAACGTCGGCGGCGCCCTGCAAAAACATGTAGGGCGTCAGGGATGCCCAGTCAAAGGCAAGGAGATGAAGTCATCGGCCGAGAGGCTTAGTTACCGTGATGCCGTCGAGCTCGGCTAATGTCGAGGCACCGCCAACGGCGGGCGTGCAACTGACGGAGGGGCCGCTTGCTGGCGAGGTGCATGCCGGCGTACACCTGGGTGCATTAAGCTCCAATACCCGTGCCGGCGCCGGAGACATGAATACCGGCTCCGCCGGAGACACCAATGGCGCCTGGAGACACCAATGGCGCCACCTGCGCGCTGTGCGAGTTGCTGGCCGTGAAGCTGGGAACCGGGGGAGGCCCCTGTTGGCCGCCCGCAATCCACGTCGTCAGCCCATGAATCAACGTAGGAACCATGGTGTTGAGCTTCGTTCCTAGTTGTTGTTCCACTTGCTCTTGGACAAGCTCCGGAATCTGCGGCACTTGTGCCTTGAGTGCTTCAACCTCGCGCGACTGGCTTTCCGAGCTGGACTTTTTCTCCTTTCGCCCACCAGCGGTATAGTATGACGACCATTTTGTGGACAATCCTTTGCCGGCCACACGACCAGCTGACGTCGGCTTACTGAGCTTATCCTTGTTTTTAATTACGTTCAATGCCCTATTTAAAGGGGTGTCGAAAGGGGAGCTCTGAGACGACCCCGCTTACTACTTTCAAAGGTCCTGCGGAAGGAACGTGAACCATATAGAAATATTAGGGATTAATTAGAATGCAACCATATGGAGCTAATTACACGGGGGTGTATTCATAACCAGAACAAGCTAGAGCGCCCAGATCTTCTGATCCGAGGTAAGCTCCTATGTTAACGGGTCCTCCTTGTACCGGCCCCGAGAAAGTTCCTGGTCTGCGTGTCACGGTATTTCTCGAAGCGGGCGGTAGGCCTTGCTCGGCACGCTCGCGCCCTCCTTGTCCCATTTAGGCTCCGCCACTCTGTATCCGCAGGGACAGAGTTGGTGGATCCGTAAGTTCAACTTCCGCATTTCTTTCCCCCACTGACTTGATTCGGAGGTTGCGCTGCTCTCGCACTTGATCTTGAACTCCTTGTACTCATCGTCGCTCATCAAAGGATATTTCGCCTTGATCTTGTCATAACTACCACCTTTGTCAATCATTGCCTTCACCGTGCTTCTCCAAGTAGACATGGCCGTGCTCATCCTCGTGAGGGCGGTACTGTTCACTTTATTCCCTGAGAGGCGTGTGTTTACAAACTCAGCGGGGAACTTGTATCGTTCGTGCAGCTTCGTGAAGAGGAGGCTGCGCAAATTCCCGTGGTCCTTATGCCTTAGGTTCTCGGTGTTGATCGAGACGGTGCTCCGGAGAATGCACCCGAGCTGAATCGAGTACCCCTTGACTACTTGTTTGAGCGCCGTCGGATTCCCCTCAGAGTCCACTTCAAGAATTCCTCCTCGACGGTGCCGAGCACGCCGGGCGCCGGTCCTTCCGCTGCCTCTTCGGTTGGCTGCCATACGTGTGTGCGCCCGCCATCATCGATCTTGGCATCCTCGGTGGCACCATCAGTGGTGTCATCCCCGACGCCACTAGGGGTTGTGTAGTCAGGATCGGTGTCTTCCACGGCGTCCTCATAGCGGTGAGGTTCTTCCTCCAACTCCTGGGACAGCTGCCAGAATTGCTTGCCGCCCGAACCGCCGGCCTCATTGTTGTGGGCCATGTTTCGCTCTAAATAGGAAAAAAGTTTGGTTAAAAAGTTGGTTATTGTCAAGGAACAAGATCATGGTCTCATCATTTAGGGTTTGTCGACACCGAGGCATCCTAAAAGCTAAGCTTTTATCATTTAGGGTTTGTCGACGCTGAGGCACCCTAAAAGCCTATGTTGGGTTTATTGCGCTAATCACTTGGCTCTATTGCCACCTATGTTGGGTTTATCATCTAGGGTTTATCGATGCTGAGGAGAATTCTAAGTTGGGTTTAATGCAGCAAGAATAAAGGGGCAGTTGATCCTAATTAATTAAGTACTAAGATACCCCAGCCCATGCATTAGTAGCAAGTACCTCATATGTCCGATTTTTAGCAAAGTCATGCTAAAATTCACGGAAAATTTCAGCATGACCTTTGCTGAAAATAGGACATATGGAGTACCCGAATTTGCCGGAACGGAAATTAATCGACATTCCGGCAAACTCAAGGGCCTCTCGGGGTACCTACAAAATCATCACGACACGAAGGGCCTCTCAAGGGCCTCAAGCAGCAGCGGTGTCTCACAGGACCCCATTTTTTTGCTAAATTCAGCATATTTCTATACAACAACACTGTAAAGATGAAGAATAGTTCTACAGTAGCCCATTTATATACAATAGCATCTTTGGTCATACCAATTTCTGAAACAATTCAAATCTGAACTGTATCTTTGGTCATACAAATCTCTGAAACTTTACAAATCTGAAATATATATTTGGTCATACAAATTTATGGAACTAATCAAATCTGAACTGTATCTTTGGTCATACAAATCTCTGAATCTTTACAAATCTGTGGTCATACAAATTTACGGAACTAATCAAATTCTGGATTCAGAAGTTGGACTTCAAAAATCTTTCATGCAAATTACTTGAAGTACTGAAGTTAAATTGTTTTCAATCTGTCTAGATATTGTCAGTGACAATTAGGGTCATTCAGAAGATGCAACCCTCGAGAATTCCTAGCATGAGGTTTGTCCATCACTTTTGGCTCACTTATTAATCTACTCATCCTATGTCAATATCCACATGCTATTTCATCTGATGTTCCTGAATCATTGTAGTTTAGGCACCATACAAGATTGTTAGTTCAATGTGCTTTATATCCTAGTTATACTACTTCAGGAAAGAAGGATCATCATACACATATATATGTATAGCAATTGACATGAGCTTTATCATTTTTAGTAACAACAATACATATATAGCAATTGGAAGCAAACATATGTACACATAAGATAAAAATGTAGTGCTGAAAGTTTAATGCTTACAAAAGACTTGCTGAAATAGTGAAAAATATGGAGTCACCAAGCTGGCTAAGAAACTCCCAAAGTCCACTAGCAAATCCAAGATCTAATCCTGTTACACACATCATAACCATTTAAGATAATTAGGATAAGGATAGTAGGAAATGAAAAAGAAAGAGCTCAAAAAACAATCACAACAGAAAAATAATAAAAACCTAGTCCTAGAAAAAAAAATCCTAAAAGAAAAGAAATCCTAAAATCTGGAACAAGTCCTAGCAGTAGTAGTCCAACTAGATGGCCACCACTACTACTCCTATCACTAGAGTAAACAACAGTTGTGTGTTCAACATCTTTACTGATGAAACATTTTCATAGAAGGTCCACATTTGCAATCAGTAGTGACCCAAATACATGGATGCTGCCTCTACCCAAAAATCAGACCTATTTAACTCACATATACATTCTAATTAGACAGACAGATGTTTCAAAGACAATAAACATAGTCATGTACAATAAGAAGCAAATGTGTTACTATACGCACCTATTTAACCCTAGGCACTTTGCATATACAAGCTATATAGTCTGAAATCAAATGCATACAGCTGAGACAAGCATCGACCATAGCACTCCACAGCCATGAACTTGTACAGAGGGGGAGAGAGGCGAGATAAGTGGTCACATTGGTGACAGGGGAACCAAATCCAAACAAGTCGAACCCATAGCAGCAGCTTCTCTGTATCCAAGTTGAACCAAGTCCTTCCTTCACACAACACAACATCACAACACAGCTTCAGAGATTGGAGGAGATGAAGAAGAAAATCAGCGGAAAAGGGATTAGTACCCTGTTCTCCTGCTAGACGGCGGGGAGGTCACGGGCCTTCTCTCCTGCTGGACGTGGGGCCTCCTCTCCTGCTGGACGTGGGGCGGCTCCGAGGTTTCTAGAGTTTCAAGGGGGAGGGGGAGGCGGGGCTGGGGAGGCAGCGCCGAGGGGAGGAAGGGGAGAGGTGGCGGCGGGGCGTGGGCGGGCTGCGCGCAGTGGGTCGGGCAGCGGGCGGGCGCGGTGGAGGGAGGGATGAGGGAGGGAGCGGCACGGTGGAGGGAGAGGGACGAATCGAAGTAGTCTGGCGAGAGGGAGAAGGGGGGAAGGAGCGGCGCGGTGGTGTATGGATGGGGGAAGATTACTAATGGCACACCCCGCGGAGGTGCGCCAGTAGAATGTTTTTTTATTATAGTTTGAGCACATGTTATATTCCACCTAACCCAATCCACATCAGAACCCGCCCACTAGCCCGACTGGTCAGCACGCAGCACACACACCAGGAGGTCCTGGGTTCGATTCCCAGGCTCCCTAATATTATTTTTTGCATTTTAAATGCTGTTTGATATTTATTTGTGTTTAAATATGTTCAAACTTGTTTAAATCATGACAGTAATATTTTTTATAAAAACAGTAATAATTTTTTTAAAAATATGTTCAAATTTGTTACTTGAAAATATCATCGGCGGCGGCGGTGGAGCGGGGGAGGGTGCGGGGGGTGCCCGTTGGCGGCGATGGAGCGGGGGAGGGTGCGGGGGGCCGGGTGCTCGTCGGCGGCGGTGGAGGGGGATTGAGATCGAGTGTCCTCATGAATTCAAAAAGTGCCCATGAAATTTAAAATTATTCATGATATCAAAAAGTACCCATGAAATACAATCGAGAAATGAAGACTACGATTTAAATACAATCGATCTTAGCTAGCTATCTTTTCACAATCTTCTTGCCCTTCTTTTTCGCAAATGGAGTTCTTCTGTGGAATGGACGTCCTTTAGGTATGGTGGTCCTGCTTCTTCTTGTCGTGTGTGCTGCTACTTCATCGCCTTCGTCATGTTCGATCTTCGGGTCGCCGTACTTGTCGAAGTCTTGCTCATTGGCTACTCCATCCATTCCGATGATCTTCCTTTTGCCTCTCCTCACGACAACACGACTGGGCTTTGACGGGTCGGTAATGAAGAAGCATTGGTCCACTTGGGAAGCCAGTACCCATGGCTCATTTTTCACGGTGACGCTTATGCCATGATCTTGGATTTGGCTTCGGGTATAACCATGGTGGTGAAATACCGGTATTATTTTAGGACGCTCTTGGCCCATCTGACACGGAACATCGGGCTCTTCTCTCCAGCGTAGCTCAGCTCCCAGATCTCCTCGATCCTTCCGTAGTATCTGTCTTTGTCGTTACCGGTGTAGGATTCCAGCGTTACCCCGGAGTTCTGATAACCATCGCTCTTCATGTCCTTGTTCTCGATGTAGAATGTGTAGCCGTTGATATCGTACGCCTCATAGGTCATCGGTTGTGCTCGGCGCCTGTGACAAGGCGAATATGAGTTGTTCTTCCGCGGAAGAATCCTCATGTAAAGGGTACGGCGAAGCTTACGCTTGAACCAACGCGTGAAACATGAGTTTTCCTCTTTGATTATATCTCCGTCCGTCCTCTGTTGGCCTCGGTCATTGTACGTCTTCTCAATAAAGGTTTTGTGCTCTACCACCCAAGGATCGACCACGTCTATGTGTTGTAGCGTGACTACGTTTGCTCTTTCAAAGTCGGAGAGTCGACCCTCTAAGTCGACATGCATTTCGCGGCGACCCTCACGGTGACCCCATCCAGCGAAGCTCGCCGAGGTGCTCGCTGACAGTGCAGACCAACGGGGTTCTCGATGCCTAGATAATCCGCGGCAAGAGGAGATGCACTCTTCGGTCAGAAAGCCCCTGGCTATACTTCCCTCTGGACGTGACATGTTGCGAATGTATCCTTTGATGACACCATTCATCCTTTCGAACGGCATCATGCTGTGCAGGAACGTCGGCCCGAGTTGGATGATATCCTCCACGATATGGACCAGCAGATGCACCATAACGTCGAAGAATGCGGGCGGGAAGTACATCTCAAGCTCGCATAGTATCACCACGATCTCTTCCTGTAGCCTTCGAGTTGCCTCACGCCAATCGATTTCCAAGAGATGACGTCGAAAAAGTTGCATAGGCCAAATAGCGTTTCACGGACGTGCGCGGCCCATGATCCCAATGGATTGCAACCGGAAGTATTCTGCGTCATCGCGACGTGATACCGTGAGACTTCATCCCGCTGAACTTCTGCTTCGCTGGGTCTAGGTATCTGCTTATCTTCCCCGTGTAACCGTAAGGAAGTTTTACTCCTACGAGGCAGGTGAAAAACTGCTCGATTTCCTCCTGACTTAAAGTGAAGCACGCAGGAGGGTAGTCACTTCCGGTCTTCTTGGCCTTTTTGCCTTTGCGACGAGTTTCTGTGTCCTGCTTCGCCTCATCATCATCATCATCGTCATTAGCGTGAAGCTCCTGCCTGATGCCCATTGATTTCAAGTCTGCCTTGCTTTCGGCCCATCTTTGGTCCTCTCGGCATGTTGAGCAGGGTACCAAGCAGACTCGCACACGTTCTTCGTGATATGCATGGCATCAAGGCTGTGAGGCACACGGTGGATCTTCCAAGACGGCAAGTCCCGTAAAACAGACCTTGTTTTCCATACCTTGGCAGCGGCTCTGGCGCCTTTCACTTCTTTCCCGGCTCTGGCGCCTTTTGCTTCTTTCCCGGCAGTGGGCAATCTTTCCAATTTTTCAACAGCTCGTCTATTTCCTCGCCGCTCCTCGTACGCGGGCGTTTTCGGGGTTCGGTTTCACAATCGAACAGATCCTTGCGTTTCCTCCACGGGTCAACGTCGTGAAGCCACCTTCGATGTCCCATGAACACGGTTTTCCAAGACCCGGGATCTCTATCTAGCTGGCGATACGTTGTGTCATCCATGCACCTTACGCATCCAGAAAATCCGTGGACTACCCGCCCATGAGATATCCGTGAATCGAGATAGTCGTGCACCGTTGTGAGCAAAGTGCGGCTCTCATAGGGAAATATTCTTTCTCTGCGGCGTCCCACGTATTGGCTGGCGTTTTCCACAGCGTGTCTAGCTCCTCTTTCAGCAGCCCCAAATACAGATTGATGTCGTTCCCTGGTTGTTTCAGCCCTTCAATTAGCATACTCATGTGAATGTACTTCCTCTTCATGCACAACCAGGGGGGAAGGTTGTACATCCACATAAACACAGGCCAGGTGCTATGTGAGCTTCTCAGGCTGCCAAAAGGATTGAATCCATCGGTTATCGCGCAAAGCACGATGTTACTTGGATCCTTCCCAAATTCTGGGTATTCGAAGTTCAACGCTTGCCACTGGCTCGCATCCTTAGGGTGACTCAGCATCTTGTCTTTTTTATTTATCTCCGGATCATTTCTGTCATCTTCCCGCTTCTTCTCCTCCCTATCCGCGTGCCAACGCAGGAGCTTTGCTACCTTAGGGTCCGTGAAATACCGCTGCAGACGATGAGTGATCGGAAAGTACCACACCGATTTTCGAGGAGCTTTCTTCCTCTTCTTGTATCGAGTGACGCCAAGACACCGGACATATGGTAGACTCCGTGCTCGCCCCGATAAATGATGCAATTGTTCATGCACACATGGTATTTCACGTGGCGGTAAATCCAGAGGACACACGATTTTCTTCGCCTCCTCGAAACTGGTCGGGCACTTGTTCCCCTTGGGAAGACGTTCGTGCCAGAATGACATGTTCTCGTCGAAGCATGCGTCGGTCATTTTGTGTTTTACCTTCATCTCCAGAGCCATGAGCTTTACTTTTAGGCGGGTATCCTCGGGCATGCATCCTTCATACAATGGAGTAACCGCGTCTATCTCCAGTTGATCTAGCTTGGCTTTCTCTCGGGCGGCAGCTCTTGCGTTATCCGTCTGCTTGAGAAGCAGCTCTTGAATATGAGGGTCCTGCACCCAGCCTCCATCGTTGTCTGCTCCGGCATCTTCATCTTCATGATCATGCCCTTCGTCTTGATCTTCCTCATCATCATGTACGACATATTCTACATGATGACTGTGTACAGCATCACCGTCGTGATCATGTCATGGAGATTCTTCATCTTCTCGCCCGCCCTCGCCGCGGTGGTTGTCTTGTTGCCCTTCCTCATTTCTTGTCCGGCCCCCATGGACGACTTCATAGTCATCTTCATCACCTTGCCACCGATAGCCATCCATGAAACCACACAAGAGCAGGTGGTCCCGCACCTGCCTGGAATCCGGGTCCGCAATAAGGCTCTTCAGCTTGCATCTTCGACACGGACATCTTATCTCCGTCTCGTTCTTTTGAAGCATCTCGGCCTTCGCGGAGCTCAAAAACCTATTCACGATGCCTTCGGTCATCGTATGCGGACTATGGTCGTCATGGGTAGAGCAAAACGATATTTTAGAACCAAGAAAAAATTTGGCATGACCTTCCCTAAAAATAGGACCAAAAATAATTCATAGTGCCAAAATTCTCGCCGAAACGGAAATGAATCAACATTCCGGCAAAATATTGGCAACTATCGCATTTCAAATACCGGTACCTGCAAACACAAACATATATGCAACACTACAAACATATGCAACACCACAAACATACATAGATCTAGCTAGTCCACAAAAAGTGCATGTGCACGTTGTTGGAGCGAGCTAGGGAGAAAAAAAGTAGATCTACAACATGAAGATAGCTTTCCCCTTACTTACCTATCAAAAAAGGTAATTTCACCACTTAATTTTGATGAATCTATGGTGCAAATGAGGTGAGGAGGAGGAGGCAGAAAAGCTTGGAGAAGGAGGTGGAGGGAATGAAGTGGGGAAAGTGAGTGAGTAGGTGTGGCTGTCCAAAATATCTGGTTGGGGTCCCAGGTTACTAATGGCGCACCACCTGCAAATGCGCCATTAGTAACCCTGGTTACTAATGGCACACCTGCAGGTGGTGCGCCATTAGTAGTTTTGCAAAAAAGTAAAAAAAAAATATATATACTAATGGCGCACCGTGACGTAGTGCGCCATTACTAGTTTAAACTAGTAATGACGCACTATGACACGGTGCGCCATTAGTAGTTTTGCAAAAATAAGAGTAAAAAAAATACAGTACTGGCGCACTCCGTGGCTGGTGCGCCATTACTAGTTAGAACAAGTAATGGCGCACTTCACTTGGATGCACCATTAGTATGTATGGAAAAATGAAAAAAAAATTATGACTAGTGGCGCACCTTCTGTCTGGTGCGCCATTAGTGTCTTCCACACTAATGGCGCACCACCTGATGGTGCGCCATTAGTATATAGTAGTGGCGCACTGCTTCACTGATGCGCCATTAGTGTCAATCCCATCTATAGCCCTTTTCCTAGTAGTGCGAAAACGTGTGCCAACCCTTATGCATAGGTACATGGGCGGAACCCACAAGTTGAATCACCAAAAGATACATCAAGTGGATCACGTGATATCCCATTGTCACCACAGATAAACACGGCAAGACATACATCAAGTGTTCTCAAATCCTTAAAGACTCAATCCGACAAGATAACTTCAAAGGGAAAACTCAATTCATCACAAGAGAGTAGAGGGGAAGAAACATCATAAGATCCATCTATAATAGCAAGGCTCGTGATACATCAAGATCGTGCCATAGAGAGAACAAGAGAGAGAGAGAGAGAGAGAGAGAGAGAGACCAAACACATAGCTACTGGTACATACCCTCAGCCCCGAGGGTGAACTACTCCCTCCTCGTCATGGATAGTGCCAGGATGATGAAGATGGCCACCGGTGAGGGATTCCCTCCCAGTGGTGCAAACGGGCTCCCGGGAGGTTTTGGTGGCTACAGAGGCTTGCGGGCGGAACTCCCGATCTATCTTCGCCTTCGATCTTTTTAGGGTATGTGGACTTATATAGGCGAAAGAAGTTTGGTCGGGAGCCTCAAGGGGCCCAGAGATGGGGCGCGCCAGGTGGCCGCGCCCTCCTATCTCTTGGCCTCCTCGAAGCTTCCCTGGCTTGTACTCCAAGTCTCCCGGATCACGTTCGTTGCAAAAATCACGCTGCCAAA
This sequence comes from Aegilops bicornis, assembly GCA_021605145.1. Taxonomy (NCBI): domain Eukaryota; kingdom Viridiplantae; phylum Streptophyta; class Magnoliopsida; order Poales; family Poaceae; genus Aegilops; species Aegilops bicornis. The sequence continues at coordinate 64,482,995 of CM038675.1, read as the reverse complement.
GGTTTCATTCCGTTTGGACTCCATTTGATATTCCTTTTCTTCGAAATACTGAAACAGGCAATAAAACATCAATATGGGCTGGGCCTCCGGTTAATAGGTTAGTCCCAAAAGTAATATAAAAAGTGTATAATAAAGCCCGTAATCATTCAAAACAGACAATAAAATAGCATGAATGCTTCATAAATTATAGATACGTTGGAGAAGTATCAGCATCCCCAAGCTTAATTCCTGCTCGTCCTCGAGTAGGTAAATGATAAAAGAAAGAATTTATGAAGTGTGAATGCTAGCAGGTGCACAAGTTTGAGCAATGATAATTTCAATCACCTTTTATAGCATGATTATATGTCATAACAGTAGTTCATCTCATAAAACATCTCACGAACAAGTAACAAGCAATTCATATGTATAGACCATAAACTTTTTTGAAAACTAGCAAACTATGTTCTCAGTCATCAAACAATTGCAGTTCATCTTATTTTCAGGAAGGGTCTATGTCAGAGCTTTGATTTAGAAAACTTCACATACTCAACTATCATATAGTCTTCTACAATTGCTAACACTCACGCAATACTTATGGTTATGGAGTTTTAATCGGACACTGAGAAAGATAGGGGCTTATAGTGTTGCCTCCCAACGTATTCACCTTTGGGTGATGTCAACAATAATAGTTCATGCTAACTTACATCCAATTGGATATATATATATATATATATATATATATATATATATATATATATATCTGGATCTTTCGAACACTAGGTGCTTGCCAAAGGATAAGAGTAAAAAGGGAAAGGTGAAGATCACCTTGACTCTTGCATAAAGTAAAAGACATAAAGTAAAAGATAGGCCCTTCGCAGAGGGAAGCAGAGGTTTTCATGCGCTTTTATGGTTGGATGCACAAAATCTTAATGGAAAAGAACGTCACTTTATGTTGCCACTTGTATATGGAGCTTTATTATGCAGTCTGTCGCTTTTATTGCTTCCATAACAACATCGTATAAAGCTTATTTTCTTCACACTAATAAATCATGCATATTTAGAGAGCAATTTTTATTGCTTGCACCGATCACAACTTACTTGAAGGATCTTACTCAATCCATAGGTTGGTATGGTGGACTCTCATGGCAAAACTGGGTTTAAGGATATTTGGAAGCACAAGTAGTATCTCTACTTGGTGCAAGGAATTTGGCTAGCATGAGGTGGAAAGGCAAGCTCAACATGTTTGAATGATCCATGACAATATCTTTAACTGAATGTGAGAAAACATAACCCATTACATTGTCTTCCTTGTCCAACATTAACTCTTTAGCATGTCATACTTAATGAGTGCTCACAATTATAAAAGATGTCTAGGATAGTATATTTATATGTGGAATTTCTCTTCCTTCAATAATCTTTCATGAATTGTTCAAATGACCAATACAATGCTTGCTAACCTTCAATAAATTTACAACATCTACTTCTTAGGTGTGAAGTCATTACTCCCCATGGGATAAGCAAATGAGACATATATAATTTCAGATTTATGACAATCAACTCACTCAACAATTTACTCATAGGATATAAGTGAAGCACACGAGTAAATGACAAACTACTCCAAAAAGATATAAGTGAAGATCAATGAGTAGTTAAATAATTATGTAACTATGTGAAGACTCTCTCTCATTAAAGAATTTCAGATCTTGGTATTTCAAACAGCAAGCAAGGCAAAATAAAATGACATTGCAAGGATAGCACAACTCATGTGAAGAAGCAAAAACTTAGGTTCAACCGATACTAACCGATAGTTGTCGAAGAAGAAAGGAGGGATGCCTAACGGGGCATCACCAAGCTTAGATGCTTGAGACTTCTTGAAATATTATCTTGGGGTGCCTTGGGCATCCCCAAGCTTGAACTTTTGTGTCTCCTTAATTCCTCTCATATCATGGTTTCTCTTTTTATCAAAAGCTTCATCCACACCAAACTCAACAAGAACTCGTGAGATAGGTTACTATAAACCAATGCAAAACCTTATCATTTTCTGCTGTAGCAAATCACTAAAATTATTATTCAACGTTGCATACTAAATGCCTCTGCATATTTAATACTCCTATCCTCAAATAGAATCATTAAACAAGCAAACATATGTAAACAATGCAAACATAACAGCAATCTGCCAAAACAGTATAGTCTGTAAAGAATGCAAGATTGATCATACTTCCCTAACTCCAAAAAATAAGAGAATAATGCTATGTTGTAGAAGATTTATCAGATCTCAATATGAAAAAAGTTTCAACATTATATCATTCTCTGACTTTTCTAGGGAATTTTTGCAACAGCGGTAAATAGGGTTGGGCATTCGGTTAATATGGTTTATATGGGTTTTTATAATTTTGGTTTTGAAGAAATGGCAACCGAAATAATCACACATAAATTAGCCACCGAACCTTATTAACCAAAATATATGGTTTGGTTTATTCAGTTAACCGAATAATCAAAGTACATCTACCCAACTGTCTAAGAGACCTGACTCGTGAGCAGCGATTTACATTCTAAAGAATGTATAAAATAATCAGAAGAGCTAGCTTTATGGATACACTAGCTCACGATGGTCGGTTCATACAAAACAATAGTAAAATATTCCTAGTAGATCAAACCAATTACTTGCATGGGGGTACGTTACGTACTATTGTACTTACCTGTACTGAGATTTGACAGATTAGAACTTGGAGATGCCAGCGAATTACTTGTCAGCGGATGGCATGAAGTACTTGTTGCTGACTGTGGAGCGCTGACTCACCAAGCTGGCTTGATGAGCAGTTGATCGCGCACCTAGGATTGGAGAGGGCGCCGCCTGACGAAGTGATTGAGAGATGGGCAAGGCGCCTCCTGACGAAGTGGTTTAGAGATGGGCGATGTCTTGTCTAGGTTTTACGTACATACGCACGAACGTGGATGTTTGGGAATTAGTAGTAATCGGGGGATGTTGGGACCATGGACAAATAGGCTGTCCTCGCAATCACGTACGGCCTCACGGGAAACAGGAATCGTAAATAAGATCGCCTTCTTCGGTGATTACGGTTTTTGATGTCCGGAAACCGAATGTACACCGAACACCGAATAGCGATAGAAGTTCCCACCGTACCAAACAACCGTACACTGAATAAACACACAAATCGGTTAATCTGGTTCGGTTCGGTTTGGTTTTTCGGTTTTTGGTGTGACAGTGCCCGCCCCTAGCGGTAAACTTTCTGTTTTCAAACAGCAACATGTATGCTAGCAAAATAAGCATGGAAAAGGCTATCCTTATCATTTTTATGGAAAATAAAGATGCAAAACATTATTCTAAATAAGAGCAAGCAAATACTAACCAAAGAAACTGACGCTCCAAGCAAAACACATATCATGTGGTGAATAAAAATATAGCTCCAAGTAAAGTTACCGATGAACGAAGACGAAAGAGGGGATGCCATCCGGGGCATCCCCAAGATTAGGCTTTTGGTTATCCTTGAATATCTTGGGGTGCCTTGGGCATCCCCATGCTTAGGCTCTTGCCACTCCTTATTCCATAGTCCATCGAATCTTTACCCAGAACTTGAAAACTCCACAACACAAAACTCAACAGAAAACTCCTAAGCTCAGTTAGTATAAGAAAATAAAACCACCACTTAGGTATTGTAATGAACTCATTCTAAATTCATATTGGTGTAATATCTACTGTATTCCAACTTCTCTATGGTTCATACCCTCCGATACTACTCATAGGTTCATCAGAATAAGCAAACAACACATAGAAAACAGAATCTGTCAAAAACATAACAGTCTGTAGTAATCTGTATCAAACGTATACTTCTGGAACTCCAAAAATCCTACCAAATTAGGAAGTCCTAAGAAATTTGTGTACCAATCCATATCAAGAAGAATCAGATAAATAGCATGTTTCTGTTAATGAAAAAAACTAATTTACTGGGTGCAAAAGTTTCTGATTCTCAGCAGGATCAACACAACTATCACCGTAAGCTATCCTAAAGGTCTTACTTGGCACTTTATTGAAACAAAAGCTATAAAACATGATTACTACAGTATCATAATCATGTGGACACACACAAAAACATTAAAGGTAAATATTGGGTTGTCTCCCAACAAGCGCTTTTCTTTAATGCCTTTCTAGCTAGGCATGATGATGACAATGATGCTCACATAAAAGATAAGAATTGAAACATAACAGGAGCATCATGAAGCATATGACTAGCACATTTAAGCCTAACCCATGCATAGGGATTTTGTGAGCAAACAACTTATGGGAACAATAATCAACTAGCATATGAAGGCAAAACAAGCATAACTTCAAAACTTTAAGCACATAGAGAGGAGACTTGATATTATTGCAATTCCTACAAACATAGGTTCCTTCCTCATAATAATTTTCAGTAGCATTATGAATGAATTCAACAATATAACCATCACCTAAAGCATTCTTTTCATGATCTACAAGAATAGAAAATTTACTACTCTCCACATAAGCAAAATTCTTCTCATGAATAGTAGTGGGAGCAAACTCAACAAAATAATTATCATGTGAGGCATAATCCAACTGAAAACTAAAATCATGATGACAAGTTTCATGGTTATCATTATTATTAATAGCATACAAGTCATCACAATAATCATCATAGATAGCATCTTTGTTCTCATAATCAATTGGAACCTCTTCGGAAATAGTGGATTCATCACTAATTAAAGTCATGACCTCTCCAAATCCACTTTCATATTCATCACAATAAAATTCAACATCCTCCAAAATACTGGGATCACTAATTCCTAAAGTTGACACTCTTCCAAACCCACTTTCATCAATATAATCATCATAGGTAAGAGGCATGCTATCATCATAACTACTTTGCATATCAAAAATTGGGAGGCTAAAAATATCATCTTCATTAAACATAGCATCCCCAAGCTTGGGACAAACATTAATTCCAGCAAATATATTCTCAAATATTTCATCCTCATCAAACATAGGTTCTACAAGATTGGGCCTTTTCATATCATAAGCATAATCACTCTCATCATTAATAGTATGGATATTCAAAGAGTTCATACTAACAACATTGCAATCATGCTCATCATTCAAAGATTTAGTATCAAACATTCTAATGCATTCTTCTTCTAGCACTTGAGCACAATTTTTCTTTTCATCATATGTACGAAAGATATTAGAAAGATGAAGCGTATGAGACAAACTCAATTCCATTTTTTAGTAGTTTTCTTTTATAAACTAAACTAGTGATAAAACAAGAAACAAAAAGATTCAATTGCAAGATCTAAAGATATACCTTCAATCACTCACCTCCCCGGCAACGGCACCAGAAAAGAGCTTAGTTGGCGGGGTGTGAGTGCCGCTTACCTAGCCTCCCCAGCAACGGCGCCAGAAAAGAGCTTGATGTCTACTACAAAACCTTCTTATTGTAGACGTTGTTGGGCCTCCAAGTGCAGAGGTTTGTAGGACAGTAGCAAATTTCCCTCAAGTGGATGACCTAAGGTTTATCAATCCGTGGGAGGCGTAGGATGAAGATGGTCTCTCTCAAAAAACCCTGCAACCAAATAACAAAGAGTCTCTTGTGTCCCCAACACACCCAATACAATGGTAAATTGTATAGGTGCACTAGTTCGGCGAAGAGATGGTGATACAAGAGCAATATGGATAGTAGATATAGGTTTTTGTAATCTGAAAATATAAAAACAGCAAGGTAACTAATGATAAAAGTGAGCGTAAACGATATTGCAATGGTAGGAAACAAGGCATAGGGTTCATACTTTCACTAGTGCAAGTTCTCTCAACAATAATAGCATACTTGGATCATATATCTATCCCTCAACATGCAACAAAGAGTCACTCCAAAGCCACTAATAGCGGAGAACAAACGAAGAGATTATGGTAGGGTACGAAACCACCTCAAAGTTATTCTTTCGGATCAATCTATTCAAGAGTTCGTACTAGAATAACACCTTAAGACACAAATCAACCAAAACCCTAATGTCACCTAGATACTCCATTGTCACCTCAAGTATCCATGGGCATGATTATATGATTTGCGTCACACAATCTCAGATTCATCTATTCAACCAACACAAAGTACTTCAAAGAGTGCCCCAAAGTTTCTACCGGAGAGTCAAGACGAAAATGTGTGCCAACCCTTATGCATAGGTTCATGGGCGGAACCCGCAAGTTGATCACCAAAATATACATCAAGTGGATCACGTGATATCCCATTGTCACCACAGATAAACACAGCAAGACATACATCAAGTGTTCTCAAATCCTTAAAGACTCAATCCGTACAGATAACTTCAAAGGGAAAACTCAATTCATCACAAGAGAGTAGAGGGGAAGAAACATCATAAGATTCAACTATAATAGCAAGGCTCGTGATACATCAAGATCATGCCATAGAGAGAACACGAGAGAGAGAGAGAGATCAAACACATAGCTACTGGTACATACCCTCAGCCCCGAGGGTGAACTACTCCCTCCTCGTCATGGATAGCGCCGGGATGATGAAGATGGCCACCGGTGAGGGATCCCCCCTCCGGCAGGGTGCCGGAACGGGCTCCCAAGAGGTTTTGGTGGCTAAAGAGGCTTGTGGCGGCGGAACTCCCGATCTATATTCGTATTCGATGTTTTTAGGGTACGTGGACTTATATAGGCGAAAGAAGTCGGTCGGGGGAGCCTCGAGGGGCCGAGGAGACAGGGGACGCTCCCAGGGGGTGGGCGCGCCGTCCTATCTCCTAGCCTCCTTGAAGCTTCCCTGGCTTGTACTCCAAGTCACCTGGATCACGTTCATTCCAAAAATCACGCTGCCAAAGGTTTCATTCTGTTTGGACACCGTTTGATATTCCTTTTCTTCGAAATACTGAAACAAGCAATAAAACAGCAATATGGGCTGGGCCTCCGGTTAATAGGTTAGTCCCAAAAGTAATATAAAAGTGTATAATAAAGCCCGTAATCATTCAAAACAGATAATAAAATAGCATGAATGCTCCATAAATTATAGATACATTGGAGACGTATCAGTTTACATATAAAGAGTATGAGGCTTAAAACTTGTTGGGAGTTGACAAACATAGTTTTGGTCATCGTTGCAATTAATATGAAGTAATAAAGAAAGAGATGTTCTCACATATAAATATACTATCTTGGACATCTTTTATGATTGTGAGCACTCATTAAGTATAACATGCTAAAGAGTTGATGTTCGACAAGGAAGACAACGTAATGGGTTATGTTTTCTCACATCTCAGTTAAAGTATATTGTCATGGATCGTCCAACATGTTGAGCTTGCCTTCCCCCTCATGCTAGCCAAATTCCTTGCACCAAGTAGAGATACTACTTGTGCTTCCAAATATCCTTAAACCCAGTTTTGCCATGAAAGTCCACCATATCTACCTATGGATTGAGTAAGATCCTTCAAGTAAGTTGTCATGTTGCAAGCAATAAAAATTGCTCTCTAAATATGTATGACTTATTAGTGCGGAGAAAATAAGCTTTATACGATCGTGTGATATGGAAGTAATAAAAGCGATAGACTGCATAATAAAGGTTCATATCACAAGTGGCAATATAAAGTGACGTTCTTTTGCATTAAAATTTTGTGCATCCAACCTTAAAAGCACATGACAACCTCTGCTTCCCTCTGCGAAGGGCCCTAACTTTTAATTTATGTCTTTTACATTATTCAAGAGTCAAGGTGATCCTCACCTTTCCCTTTTTCATTTTATCCTTTGGCAAGCACCTCGTGTTGGAAAGATCCTGATATATATATCCAATTGGATGTAAGTTAGCATGAACAATTATTGTTGACATCACCAAAAGGTGAATACATTGGAAGGCAACACTATTAGCATGAACAGTATGTGGACTTGCTGAAAAGCTCTATTCTCGACTCTTTCCGATGTTATGATAAATTGCAATTGCTTCAATGACTGAGATCATAGTTTGTTAGTTCTCAATGAAGTTTCTGAATCATACTTGACATTGTGAATAGATTGTTACTTGAGCATAGGAAATCATATGACAATATATATATATATATATATATATATATATATATATATATATATATATATGTTGCTGTTATAAGAATGATCATGATGCCCTCATGTCCGTCTTTTATTTTTATCGACACCTCTATCTCTAAACATGTGGACATATTTTTTGATATCGGTTTTCGCTTGAGGACAAGCGAGGTCTAAGCTTGGGGGAGTTGATACGTCCATTTTGCATCATGTTTTTATATCGATATTTATTGCATTATGGGTTGTTATTACACGTTATGTCACAATACTTATGGCTATTCTCTCTTATTTTACATGGTTTACCATGAAGAGGGAGAGTGCGGGCAGCTGGGATTTTGGCTTGAGAAAGGAGCAAATATTGGAAACATATTTTGCACAGCTCCAAAAGTCCTGAAACTCCATGAAAGTCATTTTTGGAATTAATAAGAATTATTGAGCGAAGAAAGTATCAGAGGGGGCCCACACCCTGGCCACGAGGGTGGGGGCGTGCCCACCCCTACTAGGCGCCCCCCTGCCTCGTGGACCCATTGGTGCACCCTCCCCCCCTCCCCGGTGCCCATCTTCTGCTATATGAAGGCTTTTACTCTGGAAAAAATCATAAGCAAGCTTACGGGACGAAACTCCGCCGCCACGAGGCGGAACCTTGGCGGAACCAATCTAGGGCTCCGGAGCTGTTCATTGGGAAACTTCCCTCCGGGAGGGGGAAATCATCACCATCGTCATCACCAACGATCCTCTCATCAGGAGGGGGTCAATCTCCATCAACATCTTCACCAGCACCATCTCCTCTCAAACCCTAGTTCATCTCTTATATCCAATCTTGTATCACAACCACAAATTGGTACCTGTGGGTTGCTAGTAGTGTTGATTACTCCTTGTAGTTGATGCTAATTGGTTTATTTGATGGAAGATCATATATTCAGATCCTTAATGCAATTAATACCCCTCTGATTATGAACATGAATATGCTTTGTGAGTAGTTACGTTTGTTCCTGAGGACATGGGTGAAGTCTTGCTACTAGTAGTCATGTGAATTTGGTATTCGTTTGATATTTTGATGAGATGTATGTTGTCTCTCCTCTAGTGGTGTTATGTGAACGTCGACTAAATGACACTTCACAATTATTTGGGCCTAGAGGAAGGCATTGGGAAGTAATAAGTAGATGGTCGGTTGCTAGAGTGGCAGAAGCTTAAACCCTAGTTTATAAGTTGTTTCGTAAGGGGCTGATTTGGATCCATATGTTTCATGCTATGGTTAGGTTTACCTTAATACTTCTTTTGTAGTTGCGGATGCTTGCAATAGGGGTTAATCATAAGTGGGATGCTTGTCCAAGAAAGGGCAGTACCCAAACACCGGTCCACCCACATATCAAATTATCAAAGTACCGAACGTGAATCATATGAGCGTGATGAAAACTAGCTTGACGATAATTCTCATATGTCCTCGGGAGCGCTTTTCTCATTATAAGAAATTGTCCAGGCTTGTCCTTTGCTACAAAATGGATTGAGCCACCCTGCTTCACTTTATTTAATTTCATTGCTTGTTACCCGTTACAAATTATCTTATCACAAAACTATCTGTTACCTACAATTTCAATGCTTGCAGAAAATACATTACTGAAAACCGCTTGTCATTTCCTTCTGCTCCTCGTAGGTTTCGACACTCTTACTTATTGAAAGGACTACAATAGATCCCCTACACTTGTGGGTCATCACTCACCTCCACAACAACATTCCTACCCACGCCATGACCAGCCGAGCTCAACGCGGCATATTCAAACCCAACCCCTGCTATGCCGACTCCAACACTACCATCGCCACCCACACCATCTTGCCCATTCCCAAAACAGTGCGTACCACGTTACTTGAACCTCATTGGCTAACCACGTTGTAGGAGGAATACAGGGCGTTGATGGTGAACCAGGCAGGAAAACTTGTGTCGCAGCCGCCCGACGCCAACATCATCACTGGAAAGTGGCTCTTCCGCACAAATTTCATGCTGATGGAACACTAGAGCGGTACAAGGCGCATTGGGTCATGTGCGGTTTCTTGCAGTGCCCCGGCGTGGACTTTGACGAAACCTTCTCCCCGATCGTCAAATCCGCCACCTTCCAGGTGGTGCTCACCATTGCTGCTGCGCATGATTGGCCCGTCCATCGGATAGATGTCAACAACGCATTTCTACAGGGCTTCCTCACCGAGCACGTCTACTGCCAGCAGCCTGGTGACTTCGTGGACGAACACTTTCTCGACCATGTCTGCCTCCTCAACAAGGCCCTCTACGGATTGCGGCAGGCGCCACGGACATGGTCGACCGCTTCGCCGCCTTTCTTCGCCCCATCGGCTTCACTGCGGCATGCTCGGACCCCTCATTGTTCGTTCTTCACCAAGCCGACAGGATCGCCTTCCTCCTTCTGTATGTGGATGACATCATGATCACCGCGTCCACGACAGGCCTGCTTCATCGTCTCAAACAACAGCTCCTCGCCGAGTTCTCCATGAAGGATCTTGGCCCACTGCACAACTTCCTCATCATCCGTCACTCGAGGCGCCGACGGCTTCTTCCTCTCCCAGAGCAAGTATGCCGAGGAGCTTCTGGACAAGGCCAACATGACGAACTGCAAACCCGTCAGCACGTCGGTCGACACACGCAACAAGCTCGGTGGTGATGCAGGCGCGCCCGTGTCTGATCCCTTGGACTATCGGAGGTTGGAAGGCGCCCTCCAGTACCTCACCGTGACACGGTCTGATCTCGCCTATGTCGTGCAATAGGCGTGTTTGCATATGCATAACCCGCGTGATCATCACTTGGCGCTGGTGAAGAGGATCCTCCGCTATGTTCGCGGCTCATCGACACATGGCCAGCATCTCCGGCGACCCGCTACGCTCGACCTCGTCGCTTACTCCGACGCTAACTAGGCCAGCTGCCTGGACACGCGCCGCTCGATGTCCGGCTATACCGTGTTCCTTGGGGATGCCCTTGTCTCTTGGTGGTCGAAACACCAGCGCACCGTCTCGCGCTCCAGCGCCAAGGCGGAGTACTGGGCCGTCGCCAATGTTGTCGCCGAATGTTGCTGGCTGCGTCAACTCCTCGGCGAGCTTCACGTCCCTCTGTGCGTGGCGACCGTGGTGTACGGCGACAACATCTCATCAGTGTACATGGCTGCCAACCCGGTTCACCATCGCAGCACCAAACACATCGAGCTAGACATCCACTTCGTTCGCGAGAAGGTCGCTCTCGGCCTCCTCCATATACTCCATGTCCCGACGGCTCCTCAGTTTGCGGACGTGATGACCAAGGGGCTCCCCTCACCGGCGTTCATGGAGTTCCGTTCCAGCTTGTGCATCCGGCCAACGGACGCTGCAGCTGCGGCGGGGTTTCAGTCAACAGCTCTCCTGCCCACGTAGCCCACGCTGACCAGATCATGCACTAGGCACGTACTCTAGCTAACTGCCTCGCCGCGCACGTCGCGCATGTGCACAGCGCTGCTCGCGCCCTCCCTGTACTCTCATATATACGGCAATGCATTCATCGGCAGCACCTAAGGTGACTTGCCCAATTCTCACTCCTGTCTTCATTGTAGACAGAATACTGCTATGTGGCGATTCCATCTCAAAAAAAATGATGTTGAATTAGACACAAGTATACAAAGTCCAAATCAGACACACACAAAAAATCATCATGCATATATGACAAAAAAAATACTGCACGTTGACGTATTTCCAGTTCTAGTTCAAGCATTCGTTCACGAATATGTAGGTCCGCTTTGTACATATGTTCTATTCTTCACGATTATAATGAAGCGTGTTTCACACTTGCTCAAAGAATCTAGGTTGTTAATACGTAACAAGAATATATCTAAAAAATGCCATCGTTGTGGTTAGCTACAAATTTATCCTATACGACAGTGATGAAACTATTTTCGCGAATACGCAAAGCTATTTTTCCATTGATGGAAAGTATTTTCACGAACTTACTGTAGTGGGTTACATCGCCGACAAGCACACTAGGAGGCGTGCGAGCGATGCCTGGATAAGAGGAGTGGGGTGCTCAGTCCTAGCACAAAGGTCTATCTCTCAGCCACTATGTGATCTAATCCGGTGGTGCTGTCTGGAGCCCAGCAGTGCACGTCGTCCTAGACGATCTGCACAAGACGGCTGATGGAAGAGTGATGAAGATACATCTGTTTTGGTTCTTCCAGATCTGCAAAGCCGTGAGGATGATGATGGAAGAAAGGCCACAACATTGAGTTGGAGGGGTGGTGGAGCGAGCAGTTGCACTGCAGGTCATGAATGGTGTTGCTGCGAAGGGAGGTGCGACTATGCATTGGCACCAAGCTAGGATGCCGTGCCACACTTGTCGCGAGAAGGACCACCTAATCAAGATGTGTTGCATGACCTCGGGCCCCTGGTCTCAGAAGGAGCAAAACTCGTTATGTAGAAGTCCATGCCTAGCCAACCGATCCGCCGTCCAACACTGGTCGAGCACGGCCAACCAAGCGGGCACTTTGATGCGGAGCAGTGCCCAAGTTTTCCGGTAGAGACTCCAGTTGGGATCTGGGATGAAGCCATGGAAGAGAGGAAGGTAAAATTACTTGGCCATGTAAGCACCAGAGTCCATCCAATGCCAGCTTAACTCATCCAACCAGTTGGACAGCTAGAAAATTCGCAGCGACCGCCAAAGTTTCACCTACAGGGCAAGGGTCAGTAGGACGAGCGCTCCATCGATGTCCCGCACCCATGCGCGCCCATCGAGACCTTGATGAACCGTGCATAGTCGTTGTTGCCTCTTGGGAACAAGGTCAAAGATCAATGGGGCGTGGTCCGCAGTGGATTTCCAATCTATCCGGGGGTCTGTCCAGAAGCGGCACGAGTTGCTATCCCCAAGCAAGCAACTGGTGGATGCCCGGAATATTTGGAGAGATGCCGAGTCAGACAACATATGTAGGTGGTTTCATGGGCGTGCATGATCTGTGCGCTGTATCCATAACCATCTCGTCCTTAGCGCCATGCCCGCTAAGAGGAAGCCACAAATCACCCAGCTTACCTTGGCCAGGATGAACTTGTTCAGAACCAAGGCCATGAGGAAGTGGGTCGGCATGGCGGAGAGAACATGGAGTGAGTGCAAGGAAGCCTTCCAGGTGGGTAACTTCTTTTCAAGCTTGTCGACGAGCGGGAGAAGATTGAAATAGGAAGGTTTCCGGCGGCAATCCCAAATACTGGATGCGGAAGGCGGCAATCAGACACTCAATTAAGGGGGGGATGGTTGTCACGTGGGTATTGGAGCACTTGCTAGGAGTGGCCGAGTACTTCGGAAAATTGTTGTGCACACCGATTGCAATGTCAAGGACGAATACGATTTCTTTGATGGCCCAGATGTCATCCTCGTCGGGGTTGTAAAAAACCACCACGTCATAGGTATACAGTCGCTCTTTGATTACCGTCCGATAAGACAGATTTACCTCATCGCCATGCTTTTCATGAAGCTTTCCGCAAATCAAACAGTGCCTTCACGAATCGAAGATCATCTTCATGAAAAGCATGGCCATTAGGTGAATCAGACTGATCGGCCGATGATCAAAGAGTGCCTTCACGAATCAGAGTGATGAAAGTAGCACGCCAACGGTAGTCAATTCATCCCTCTCAACACGCCACTTGGTGCTCGCAGTCATCCCAATTTATCTATTAATGGTATTCTCTTCGACGCCTGGGCAATCAAGGAGACCAATAAGATTTGTAGGAATTTCCTCTAGAAATATAAGGTAGATGCAAATGGGAAATGGGGCGGCGAGGTTGCATGTTTGGTCAGCTATAAATTGGTGGTCAACGTTAGAGAGTTTGATCATGCACTGCATTGGAGTTGTGTCGAATATTGTGTACAAGATGGGTTACAGTTGGACTTGTAGTTGTACTAGCGAGGGTAGACACATGATGTAACCAATACCAACATAATAGCACCGAACGCAGGGGAAGCCGACGGCATGTGCCGCTGTCCAGGACAACCGGGTGCGGTATTGTAGCGGTGTCATGGGGAGGAGCGCCCATAGTCAAGCCCCGGGGATGTAGCCATATCGGTGAACCTCGTTAACAAGTCTCGGTGTCGTGCTCGTGTGATTGCTTGGTCCTCGGATGATCGACGGGGTGCCTCGAATTTATTCTAACAAGTGGTATCATGAGCTAGGTTGTTCAGAGGTCTTGAATTGTTGATCTAGCGGAGGCCGAGTTGGTTCGCTGGTTTAGTTCGTCATAAAAGACGATCGTGTATCAACGGGCGGAAGATGAAGTCGAAGCAATCGGGAGGCAGCAGCTCGCACATCAACAAGGAAGCAGATTTGTGGCAGGCCAGCAACAGTTTTCCGCGTGATAGGTCTTGGCGTGGAGGCTGGAGGGTACGCCAATGGCGGCGGCGTCTTCTGCGCGAGGTTTCGTCAGGAGACGTGGCGATCGAGGGGAACACACGGGCAGCGTGCAGCAGTGGCGTGTCCCGGACGGCCCAAGGCCCACGAGTGCAGCGGGTCAGCGGGAGGGCGTGCAAGGCGTGGCAGCCTGGTGCAGCCCAGAACAGCTGGCTGGTGCGGCGTTGGATGGAGCTGGAGGCAGGCACAAAGTGGCTGCGATAGCTGGTTGTGTGCGTACATGTTTGAGATTTGTTTGAAAAAATAAAGAAATTGGCACAAAGACTAGTCAAGACCGGGATGCTATCAAGAAGAAAGAAAGAAGATAAGTCCAGGAGCTATATACGTGTGCTGTTCACACGGGAAGGCTGTGAGGGATTTTCCTTTGGTTTTCTTTGCTGATACACTTTTGTGTATGGATGGCGTTGGATACGGTGATGGCTTGAGGAGTCTGGAGCATGTCATGTAGCTGGATAAGTTCGGCTGGGTCGGGCTGGACAGTCTGACGGATCGACACGAGTCGATTGGTACAGAAAACGGTGGTGGGATCGGCGACGACGACGTATGAGCGTGATGCTGATGGTGACCGACTTCTGGACGTGGAAACACGTGATGCAGGCCCGAGGGCTTGTGTGGTTTCGACAAGACTATGCCACGTGGTTGATTCAAGGTGATGTACACACGGAGCTTGAAGTCGACGGGGCGGGAGGGTGGACTGGTCATCTACCATGGAGTCATGTTGAAGTTGGAGCTGGATTGAGGGGCTAGGGTGTAAGGATCCAGAGAATCGAAGCCTATTCAGCAGGAAAAGCGAGTGACACACAATTCGGACTGGAGCCCAGTGGTCTGATGGAAGCGTGAAACTCATCATCGGTCGGTGATGATTGGTGATACTCTCCAATGAGGGTTGAGTGGTGTGGGTCCGCGGCCCTTGAGACTCGACCGGGACAGCGGAGGCTCGATGCGATAATAGCGGCGAGGCGTGCGGTACGCACGGTGCATGAAGACGGACCAGGGCTCTGGTAGTCATCCATGTGGTGAGACAACTGCAAATTTGACTCGGAATGACTACAAGCAATGGTGGAATTCCTTCAAGTTTCAGACAGGCGGTCAAGAAAGGAGCGTTGATGTTGAGTTCAGGTAACTCTTATGTGTGACACCCAATATATAAGTTGTTCACTTTCACGCAGTTCAGTGATCGATGTGTGATGGCGTTGGACTGATACTCTGGAAGTTGGTAGCGCAAACTAGAGTAATGTGGATCTTAATTTCGCTCGAGTGTTGACTGTGGTCAAGAAAAAAAGGAACTACAAGTTGCAGGTGGAGTCATATGGAGTCTTTCGAGTAGCAGCGGTGCTCATGGGATAAGTTCAAGTCCAATGTACATGGAAGTTTGACGCATGGACAAATTCAGGATGATGGAGCATATTCGCCAAGGTGGAGTTTGTTAGAGTTATGTCGAATATTGCGTACAAGGTGGGTTACAGTTGGACTTGTAACTATACTATGTTTAGATAAGATAATCTGTCGTGTCCAAGTAGGACACTTGTATCCTAGGCCTCTCATATATAGTGAGGGTAGACAACATGATGTAACCAATGCCAACATAATAGCATCGGAACGTAGGGGAAGCCGGCGGCATGTGCCGGTGTCCGGGGCGACCGGGTGCGATATTGTAGCAGTGTCATGAGGAGGAGCGCCCATAGTCAAGCCCCGGGGATGTAGCCATATCGGTGAACCTTGTTAATAAATCTCGGTGTCGTGCTCGTGTGATTGCTTGGTCCTCGGATGATCGACGGAGTGCCTCGGATTTATTCTAACACACTGTGGTTGCGCTCGAAGTGCTATGCTTGAACACACAAAATACGGCTCTAGATTTTCACTCCGACTGCACATGGTACAGAGGATTCTAGTTTGTTTTATGCTTCCACGACAATTCTGATTCGAAATGGTAACAGGACATGTTTCTGATCCTCGAGATGGCTCAACAAGCAAGCACCATGCGACATGCAGCCTCAGCGCCCCATTTCCCATTTTCCATGCCCCTCGTTCATGTCACCTCAAGATGGCTCAACAACCAAGCACCACCCGGAAATGGCAGCTTGGACTGGCATGTTTTCTAGCAGGCCAGGCTCGGTACGTCCGAAGTAGTGGAGTTCTTGCTAATTGTAGAATTATTTATTGATAAAAATATGGTGCATGAGGTTTAAAATCTAATATTCTAGTCCCTAGTAGAATTACTAGCGAAGCCTGCACGGCGGCACGCCATGCCTGTTCATACTTTATGTGAGATTTTTTTTATACAATGATATTAGCATCATCTCATAATTATTGTTGCGTGTTCGCTTTATGTTTTATGTTGTGGTGTACGTATAAACATTAAATTGGTAAAGATGTTGAAATCTTACATAAAGAGACACTATATAGAAGTTTTGTATGCAACGATAGAAAAGGGCGTTGTGTTGATTTTGGCTAATTGGTTAGTTGTTAAGTTGGCTCGCTCATTTATTTACATAAATAAAGAGGATTTATTTTTAGTTGTTGTGTTTTTTTGAAGTTCTTCGGGTTCATGTAGTTTAATTGTATGTTTTCGTCATGATGTGATTTGTTTTCTTCATCATACATAGTTTCATGTGTTTGGGATGAACTCTTGTTTTCTTTAGTTTTGGTCGGTTTGATTCTTACAGTTTCATAATTCCATGTGAAGATGCCCTTGGATGTAGATGCCCTAGTGGATGCAAAAATGATTCTACATTATCGTTGCCATTGCGGATGCTGGCTGTCAGCACAGCCTGTTTTGCATTATTGCCCTTCACTATGTGATGTGAAACATTTATACATTAGTAGCAGTGAAGAATTTGTTCCATGATTACTGTGAACCTTCAGTGCCGTGAGGAGAAACTGGATATCCAACAACCAACGGTAATAGTAGAGAATATCTACAACCGCCTAAACAAATCGGTCCAAGGTAGGAAAAGACATATACACGAACCAATCGATGCATCCGGTGCTCTGTAACTGGACAACTACGAACAAAACAATCAATACATGACGTAGTCACATTACCCTGCAATGCATGCACCAATCAACAATCTTAAAAAATCAAATGTTACAACCACACAAAAGGAATGTCGAGCAGCGCAGGCGCACCTACATGTGAACTCGATCAACGGAAAATCTCGCGACAGAACTGCTACTACTAAAAAACTTGCGAACTAAAAAAACAACTTACCAACTAAAATTTGGAGAACAAAGCCTTCCGATTATACGTGAGAAAAAGGCTTCCAATTTGTTTCCTGTTTTGTTGATCGCCAAGTTGTTCAGCCGAGATGATCGATACAATCTGTAGCCGGCCAAAACGTTCGCGTACGCACGCCTACTGCAGATTGTGCCTCCTACTACTAAACTACTCCCTCCGTTCCGAATTACTTGCCGCACGTATGGATGTATCTAGATGTATTTTAGTTCTAGATACCTCCATTTCAGCGACGAGTAATTTGGAACGGAGGAAGTATGTACAGAAGAATCAATCAACTTGCTTGCTAGCCTGCTTCTCTCAGCTAGCTTTGCGCACATAGATGTATTAGATCCAACACTGCTGGGAGTCGTCCTACACCCGCTTCACCGCAATCAGGGATTGTGGGAGCACGCCCTTGTACACCCAGCCGAAGCCGCCGGTGCCCAGCAGCGGCCCCTGGGTAGCCGGTAGCCTCATACAGCCCAAACTCCACCTCCCAATCGTCGCGCCCGGCCGCCTGTGCGCGCAACCATCGACCAATCCAAACGTGAGCCGCCCTCTCCTTCTCCTGCCTCCTTTGCAACGTCGCCGTCTCTTTCTCCCCCTTCAACTCGCAACAGCATCAAACAAACACGAGTACATCTCGCTCTTCACTTCCGGTGCCTCTTCGAGTCAACCTTCTCCTTGAACCAGAGTCAACCGCACCGACGCCGACACCGTGAACGACGCCACCTACGCCTACTTCATCGCCTTCATGCTCCTGAACGACGCGCTCACCTTCCTCGTCCTGCCGCCCGCCAAGATCGTCCGTGACAATGGCACCCGCGCCACCAGGGTCACCCACTCCTCCGTGTTCACCGAGTGTGAAATCCTCAAGCTCTTCCCCAACTGGTGGATGCTGCTCGTCCTCCCGGCCGCCTGGGCCAGCAACTTCTTCCATACCTACCAGTTCAACAACGTCAACGGCCTCCTCTTCATCCTCAGGACCAAGGGACTACAGCCGCTGTGACCTTGCCGTCCTACAGTTCAAGCAGGCCAGGACCTCCTCTGGTCGCTGCCGGCAGTAGCCTACCCGAGGCGATATAGAAGGTGGGTCACCGGGTGGGTGCAAGAGAGATGCTGCAACCGCCAGATCGAGCTGAGGAGCCAACAGCGGCCGCGCTCTCCGCCGCTCACGCTGCGACACCATGCCGAGGCAGCCCGCCACCATGGATTCCGGCCTCCGCAGTCACCGGCCCGGACCTATACTATGGTTGCCCCAGACTACTACGACCGATGACCTAGATCGAGAGGGAGGAGGACCTTTTATGTAGGAAAAAACAGCGGTGGAGGAATCCACGCGAGCCTTCCTGCAAACCATGGAGCGAGGCGGTTTCTCGAGCAAATGACTAAAGCGGCACCGATGAAACGTGGAGGGAAACCACACGTGGGACGACAGGACATGCACACACGATCAAACATTCACGCGGCAGCAGCAACAAAAAACAACTCATTGCGAAGGCCATGCAACCATGCAAGGGAAAAACAGGAGTAGCCCACCTGATACGCAACCACCGAAGAAACCAGGTCAACGGACCACGCTGGCCCACATGCAACCAAAATCACTAACCCCACCAAAAGAATCGCTACACACGTTAACAAAATTTTGATCGAGAGCCTACAGCCACCATGCATTCGTACACGGTAATTTCTCAAAACAATACACGTGCCCTGTACCGGATTACCAGGGGGTCATTTTCAGCCAAGTGGTTAAACCTTGAAGCGAAAACATCCCCAAAAATAGGGGTTTGGGTATTTAGTAGTTCTCTTTTCGAGTTGTACTATTCAGTAGTTCTAACCAGTCTTGACAGGGTGGCTAACTACTGAAACATAAATTAAAGTGGGTCGAAAAAGGTCTATGCATAATCATTCGCACAGTTCTAAAGATACGGTGACAACATATTTCTAGGTAGAAGTAGTAAAAGCCAAGCATTCATACCTCATCCGAAAAATGACAATTTCTTAGAATATTGTAGTAGCCGGCAAAATCATTATCATTTTTCTTTCTGCCCGAAAAAATGGCAATGATTTTACCTGTGTCGGCTGTCTCGTTGAGCTCAAACTCAAGAGATATGACAAAGTACCTTTTTCTTTGAGTTAGTTTCATATAATTCCCATCCCAACCCTCTGTGATGGTTACCACCCTTAGTTGTTTGAATAAACACTAAAAAGTCTCAGCTGGGAAATAAAGTTAAAATAAGCTACTAAGCGCCCCCGTACATATACACTACAGAAACTGAAATATTCTTGTGAGCCCAAACCCGACAGGAAAATAGGGTTTACCGACAGGGAAAGTATTTCCTGTCGGCCAACCGTCAGGGTTAGCCGTCAGGCATAGCTTGACAGGGAAATTTTTCATATGCCTGTCGGCTGGCCGACAGGAACATTATTCCTGTCGGTTTTCATTGTTTAACTGACGGTTTTGGCCTCATAGGGATACATAGTCGTCAGGTTTGGCAAACCAGGTAAATTGCATATCCCTGTCATACATAACCGCCAGGAAAAAATGAATCCAATGAACAAAAAAAATCTTAACATTGATGGTCTTAGACATAGCCATTTCATTACTCTGAACGTTTAGAACAGAGAAACATCAGTATCAATAGCTTCCATCAACCATAGAGTTACAAATTCACATACTTCGGATACAATTCCATCGAACTTGCATACATGAATCGAAGGACAATGAAAACAGAGGCGCAACATCTAAAAACACTAGTTCATCAACTAAATATTCACAGCGTGAGACCTCTTTTCATAATGTAAATATTCTTAAGTGCAACTGCTCAATGATGCATAATGAAAAACTTGTATAATAAAAAAATAACAAGGAGTTAAGTCCACCCATTTCAGATGTTCAAGAAAAATGAGCAGAGTCATCATCATCTCCATAACAGTGAAAACCAAAGCATAAAGACAGTGTTCTCATATGTCTGCACCGATGTCATTTAAGTGCGAGAAACTGGGAACAGCCCATCTTTTGTGATCCCGTGCGAGCAACTTTGCGGTGTTGTCCATAGTGAGCTTGGTGGAGGCAGCTGTATATACGTCAGTATTTCACTTGTCCTTGGATGTTATCTCGCAAAGAAAGAGGCAGCAATGTACATGCCAACGAGACACAAGTGCACTACTACTATGTCACTCGTCCCTCAAGCTCTCCACTGAGCACAGGCGCAACACTTGCAAGCTTCACAAGCACATAACAAATCTGCACTGAGACAAAAACAAGCAGAAGTACAAGATTGTCAACGAAAACTATGCACTCAATTCCCGATCACTCATATTCTCAATCTACCACGGTTTTTCTTGCAATGGTTTCGCTAAGGATTGGTGTAGGAGAGGAAGTTGTTGAGACTATTTGGATGTGTCCTACTGACGAAACATACAGAGAATATACTCCATCGGCGGTCATATTTTTATCGAGATTTAGCCATGCACGGTGCGGTTGTTTGAAACATTTATATACGATATATTTCATGTTTTGTATCCATTTGATGGTACATTTTCAGTTAATAAAAGCGCTCTTTACCGAAAAAGCAACTTTCTACGGTAGAAGGACAAAAAGCCAAGCATTCATACCTCACTCGAAAATGATAATGAAAATACAGCGATTGAGGTGTGTAATTCCTTCGAATATTGTAGTAGCCAGCAAAATCGTTAGCATTTTTGTTTTTCCGGAAAAAAATGGCGATGATTTTACCTGCTTCGGCAGTCTCCTTGAGCTGAAACTCAGGACGTTGACAAAGTACTTTCTTCTTTGAGTTAATTTCATATCATTCCCATCCCAACCCTCCATGATGGTTACCACCATTATGTTTGAGTAAGCACTAAAAAGTCTCAGCTGGAAAATAAAGTTAAAAATAAGCTACTCATATATCTGCACCGATGTCACTTGGGTGCGAGCAACTAGGAACATCCCATATTTTGTGATCCCGTGCAAGAAACTTCGGTGTTGTTCATTGTGAGCTTGGCGGAGGCAGCTGTATCATCTATATAGTCAGTATTTTACTTATCTTTGGACGTTCTTTTATCTGGCAAAGGTAGAGGCAGCAAGGTACTTGCCAACGA
Organism: Aegilops bicornis; assembly: GCA_021605145.1. Lineage (NCBI taxonomy): Eukaryota > Viridiplantae > Streptophyta > Magnoliopsida > Poales > Poaceae > Aegilops > Aegilops bicornis. The sequence goes on along the minus strand of CM038675.1, from coordinate 64,461,199 downwards.
GACACAAGTGCACTACTACTGTATCACTCGCTCCCTCAAGCTCTCCACGGAGCAGAGCCGCAACGCTTGCACGCTTAGCGAGCACATAGCAAATCGGCACCGAGCCATAAACAAGGAAAAGTACAAGGTTGTCAGCGAAAGCTATGCACTCAAATCCCGATCACTCATATTCTCAATCTACCACGTTTTTTCTTGCAATGGTTTCACTAAGGGTTGGTGTAGGAGGAAGTTGTTGAGACTCCATGGGATGTGTCCTACTCATGAAACAAAGATAGAACCTACTCCATCGGTGGTCATATTTATATTGAGATTTAGCCATGCACGGTGTGGTTGTTTGAAACATTTATATACAATAAATTTCAAGGGGTATTTGAGCGTGGAAGCCTTCATAACTAATTGAACTCTCGAATCCAATACATGGGCATGTGCCATCTTCTTTTTGGACTTGGTTGATACGTTTCCTTCCGAATTCTGCGAGACAACTCATTCAATTTTCTCAGTTAGTTAGGACACTTTGATAGTATGTGTATATATTGCGATGTGGATTGACTTCAGATCGGAAATATTTGTGGTACAAATATCATCCTTCCCTTTTGCCCAGCAATGAAGGGGATTAATATATAATATCTCTCTTGTTTTTTTCTTCGAAAGATTACAGACAAGCAAATGAAGAATTTGCTCGGGGACGTCGAGGCTAGTGTGACATATAGCCTGGCAGATAGCGCGTGGTTGGGGACGGTGAGGCACGAGGATCACGGCACAAACAGCAGCACAGCGACAAGAACTTGGGTTCTGAGATGGTTAGCCTACGGATCGTGAGGCAGGCTGCCGCTTGCGGGGCGCAGTCCAGGTGGGCAGCCGAGCCGCATGGTCTGCAGAGCAGCAGCAGCGCATGGCCGTAGTGGGCTCAGAAGAAGCTGGTGGCTGGTGCAACGGGCTCTTCATGCGTTTGATTTGCTGAGGAAAAAAATTTCCGTTTCTAGGCATTGCAGGGTGGGGGATATGGAAGTGGGGCTCAATGTAATGGGGAGCCCCTTAGGCTAGCTAGAATGGCTACATCATTAAGATTCGGTTTTGCCGGTTAAGTACTACACGCCGGCGCTATATCCCAGATGGAAAATGTTGGGGAACGTAGTAATTTCAAAAAAAAATTCTACGCACACGCAAGATCATGGTGATGCATAGTAACGAGAGGGGAGAGTGTGTCCACATACCCTCGTAGACCGAAAGCGGAAGCGTTAGCACAACGCGGTTGATGTAGTCGTACGTCTTCACGATCCGACCGATCAAGTACCGAACGCACGACACCTCCGAGTTCAGCACACGTTCAGCTCAATGACGTCCCTCGAACTCCGATCCAGCCAAGCTTTGAGGGAAAGTTCCGTAAGCACGACGGCATGGTGACGATGATGATGTTCTATCGACGCTGGGCTTCGCCTAAGCACCGCTATGATATTATCGAGGTGGATTATGGTGGAGAGGGGCACCGCACACGGCTAAGAGATCCAAGGGATCAATTGTTGTGTCTATGGGGTGCCCCCTCCCCCATATATAAAGGAGTGGAGGACGGGGCCGGCCAGGAGGAGGAGGGGCGCCCAAGGGGGGGAGTCCTACTTCCACCGGGAGTAGGACTCCTCCTTTTCCTATTTGGAGAGGGAGAGGGAAGGAAGAGGAAGGAGGGAGGAAGGAAAGGGGGGGGGGGGGGCTTCCCAATTTGGATTGGGCTTGGGGGGGGGGGCCCTCCCTTGCTCCTTTCCCCTCCTTTCCACTAAAGCCCATTAAGGCCCATATACCTCCCGGGGGGTTCCAATAACCTTCTGGAGCTCCGGTATTGTCCCAATCTCACCCGGAACCATTTCGGTGTCCAAATATAGTCGTCCAATATATCGATCTTTATGTCTCAACCATTTCGAGACTCCTCGTCATGTCCGTGATCACATCCGGGACTCCGAATGTTGATACATCAAAACATATAAACTCATAATATAACCGTCGTCGAACTTTAAGCGTGTGGACCCTATAGGTTCGAGAACTATGTAGACATGACAGAGACATGTCTCCGGTCAATAACCAATAGCGGAACCTGGATGCTCATATTGGCTCCCACATATTATACGAAGATCTTTATCGGTCAAACCGCATAACATCATACGTTGTTCCCTTTGTCATCGATATGTTACTTGCCCGAGATTCGATCGTCGGTATCTCGATACCTAGTTCAATCTCGTTACCGACAAGTCTCTTTGCTCGTTATGTAATGCATCATCCCGTAACTAACTCATTAGCTACATTGCTTGCAAGGCTTATAGTGATGTGCATTACCGAGAGGGCCCAGAGATACCTCTTCGACAATTGGAGTGACAAATACTAATCTTGAAATACGTCAACTCAACAAGTACCTTCGGAGACACCTGTAGAGCACCTTTATAATCACCCAGTTACGTTGTGACGTTTGGTAGCACACAAAGTGTTCCTCCGGTAAGCGGGAGTTACATAATCTCATAGTCATAGGAACATGTATAAGTCATGAAGAAAGCAATAGCAACATACTAAACTGTAAGTGCATCTAGTGCCACCCCTAGTTGGTTTTGGAGTATTGACGACAAATGTGGTTGAGGGACTAATGCGTTTGTGAGAATTGCAGGATAACGCAGGTAGTGTCCCTCATTGATTCGGTTTACCTACCGGAGACGACCCCTAAAAATGTATGAAGACATTGACGACAATGGTGGTATGTGAAGATATTCACATTGAAGACTATGACATGAGAAGACATTGGGTGAAGACTATGGAGCACGAAGACTGTGTCGTTTCGTTGTTTCCTTTTCTTCTTTGTTGAGTCGTAGGAACCACCGTACTATTAAGTGGGGTCCAAGTGATCATAGTCAGAATGACTGAAGTGATGCTCAACCCAAATCCTATGTCTTCGAGCGAAGACAATGAGAGCAAAACTTATCCAGAGCTGGATGAGTCAGCTTTGCTTGTAGCCCAAGTAAAGTTGCCGTGTGTGTTTGAAATCTGACCGTTGGAACATGTGTCAGTTCCTTAGTGACCCAGGGTCATTTCGGACATATCAGGTCGGTTGCCTAGTGGCTATAAATAGCCCACCCCCAACACCATAAATTGGTGGCTGCTCAGAGTTAGTGCACAGCTTTTGTCATTTGAGAGCAACCCACCTCGAAGCCTTTGAGAAAGAGAAATCCTTGCGAGGACAAAGCCCAAACACCCAGAGCCAAAGAGTGTTAGGCATCACTGAAGTTTTCCTGTCTGTGTGACCTGAAGACTTATTACACTTGAGGACTGTGAATCCTCCAGCCGGTTAGGCGTCGCGTTATGAGCATCCAAGATTCATTGTGGATTCCCGATGAACAAAGTCTGTGAAGGTTCGGAAGTCTACCTTGAAGACTTACCAGAGTGATTGGGCGAGGACTGTGTGTCCTTAGCTCAAGGGGAATAAGGTGAAGACGCGGTCTTCTGAGTTGAATCTCAGCCTCCCTAACCAGATGTACAGTTGTCACAGCAACTGGAACTGGTCCAACAAATCTTGTGTCTTCAACAAGTGACTGGTTCTATCCCTTCCCTCCTTTACCTTGAGTTTGTCTTCGTGAAGTCATTGCTTATATGCCTTATCTGTTTGACTTCATTGCTTGACTTCTATCGTTGTTTGGCTTCATACTATCTTCCATATTGATCCTACTACCAAGCTCCTATTAGTCTTGTACTTTCACATTATTACATACTAGACTATGGTTTGCTTGTTGTAGTTTATCTTCCGCTGCATATCAATTAGGTAATTTCTATTGTTTGTCTTCGAAACATCCGTGTTTTGAAGACTTTCATAAAATCGCCTATTCACCCCCTCTAGTCGATAACTAGCACTTTCAATTGGTATCAGTGCAAGGTACTCCCTTGTTATGTGTGATTCGGTTTAACCACCTGGAGTTTTAGCTATGTCGACTGCAGGGATAATCAAAGTCTCCGCTTCTTGCCCCGTGTTCGATGGAACTGACTATCCCTACTGGAAGAATAAGATGCGCATGCATCTTGAAGCCATTGGTGTCGACCTCTGGTATGTCGTCAAGAACGGCGTTCCTAAATCTGGTGAAGGTGTCACCCCTGCTGATGTCAAGAAATTCATTCAACTGGACTCCACTGCAAAGAACGTCATTTGTGGTCATCTGACCAAAGGAGAGTATGGCCGTCTGAGTGCTCTGGAAACGTCGAAGCTAGTCTGGGACTAGCTATCCAAGGTCAACGAAGGCGTCTCAACCCAGAGAGATCAAAGGATCAGTGTTCTTCGCAACCTCTTCAACCGCTTCAAGAGAAACGACAATGAAAATGTCCAGCTCACGTTTGATCGCCTCACTGACATCACAAATGAGCTTCATGCTCTCGGCGCCATCAAGTCACCAAGCATGAAATCGTCAAGACACTCTTGAGATCACTTGACAGCTCTTTTGACACCCTTGCCCTCATGATACAAGAACGTCCTGACTTCAAGACACTCGATCCCACTAGTAGAAAAAGGGGCTATCGTTGAGGCATGTTTTGCCCATTAGTCCCGGTTCAATCCAGAACCGGGACTAATGCGAGCATTTATCCCGGTTCGTGAGCCAGGGGGCCGGCCGGGCCACGTGGGCCATTGGTCCCGGTTCGTCCGGACCTTTTGGTCCCGGTTGGTGGGACGAACCGGGACCAATGGTCCTGGCTCCTGGCCACCACTATTGGTCCCGGTTGGTGGCATGAACCGGGACCAAAGGCTTCCCTTTAGTCCCGGTTCATGCCACCAACCGGGGCTAATGGTGCTGCCTATATATAGCCCCTCGCGCAAGAGCAGAGCACACTGCTCTGTTTTTTCTGGCCGAGGGGGAGGGGGCCTGGTGGTGCTCTAGCTCACCTCCTATGCACACAAGGTGTTCGATGGAATGCCCGAGCCACACTACTTAAGCTTTCTCCTCTCCAAGCTCGACCTCTAACCTCCATTTTCCTCAATATTTGTCTAGGTTTAGCGGTCCGTCACGCCCGTCCCGTCTTCACCGCCGTCGATCACCCTTGGCGATCTCATCGCCAAAGACCACCGTGGTGATCCTCTTGTTCTTATCTTCTTTCTGAAAGGAAAAATATTCTTACTTGTATTATTTTCTTACTTTTATTATTGCATCTTATACGGTCACGATGGTTTTGGTATCCGCCCGTCGGCCCTCGTCCCTGTCTATGATTCGGATGTGGTATATATTATCTTTTCATAACTATTGGTTCATTTATTGTTTATGAAAATTAAGCCGATAACGTGACATAGATTTTATTTATCTAGGAGGTTGTTGAACCGGAAATTCCAACCGACCCTATTGTCGAGAGGTTAAATTTAGTTGAAGAAGAAAACAATTTCTTGAAGGAAAAATAAAAAAACTTGAGGAGGACAAGATGATATTGGAGTTGCATGTTGTGGATGTCGTCGATGATCACAAGATCAAGATGGATGCAATGCGCTTGAAGATGAGAAAGATTAGAAAATATGCCATTCATACCGAGGCTTGGTATCATTATGCCGTTGGATCAGTTGTTACCTTGGTTGCGATTATGATCGTATTTGTTTTCACATTGAAATGTTTTACATAGTTTCAATGTATGGTTTAATTAATTTAGATGCTCGCAGAGCTTTATGTTGTTAGATGAGAACTATGTATGTACTTTGGTTTTTATGTGATGATGAACTTCTATTAATTTGGTCATTTAATTATCTATTCATGATGTTCTGTAATGATTTTTGACACACTTAATTATATATAATGCACGCAGATGAACCGGCAATGGATGTACGGTGAGTACACACCTCCGAGTACATTAAGGGCGTGCATGCTTTTCTCGAAGTGGCTGAGGCAAACAAGCAGAATGGTTTTATGTGTTGTTCATGCCCTATATGTGGGAATACGAAGTCTTACTCTGACCGGAAAATCCTTCACACCCACCTACTTTACAAGGGTTTCATGCCACACTATAATGTTTGGACGAGGCACGGAGAAATAGGGGTTATGATGGAAGATGGCGAGGAAGAAGAGTACGATGACAACTATGTGCCCCCTGAATACGGTGATGCTACTGAACATCAAGTTGCACCAGACGATGTGCACGATGGTGCTGCAACGGGCGAAGCTGCTGAAGATCAAGATGAACCAGACGATGTGCCCCATGATGATGATCTCCGCCGGGTCATTGTCGATGCAAGGACACAATGCGAAAGTCAAAAGGAGAAGCTGAAGTTCGATCGCATGTTAGAGGATCATAAAAAAGGGTTGTACCCCAATTGCGAAGATGGCAACAGAAAGCTCGGTACCGTACTCGAATTGCTGCAGTGGAAGGCAGAAAATGCTGTGCCTGATAAATGATTTGAGAAGCTACTGAAAATATTGAAGAAGAAGCTTCCAAAGGATAACGAATTGCCCGACAGTACATATGCAACAAAGAAGGTCGTATGCCCTCTAGGATTGGAGGTGGAGAAGATACATGCATGCCCTAATGACTGCATCCTCTACCGTGGTGCCTACAAGGATCTGAACGCATGCGGTGTCACGGTGCATTGCGGTATAAGATCGACGAGATGACCTCAGTGATGTTGATTGGCGAGCCTCCGGGAAGAGGGTTCCTGCGAAGGTGATGTGGTATGCTCCTATAATACCACGGTTGAAACGTCTGCTCAGAAACGGAGAGCATGCCAAGTTGATGCGATGGCACAGTGAGGACCGTAAGAAAGACGGGAAGTTGAGAGCACCACGACGGGTCGCAGTGGAGAAAAAATCGAGAGAAAGTACTGGGATGAGTTTGCAAAGGACCCAAGGAACGTATGGTTTGCTTTAAGCGCCGGATGGCATTAATCCTTTCGGGGAGCAGAGCAGCAATCACAGCACCTGGCCCGTGACTCTATGTATGTATAACCTTCCTCCTTGGATGTGCATGAAGCGGAGGTTCATTATGATGCCAGTTCTCATCCAAGGCCCTAAGCAACCCGGCAACGACATTGATGTGTACCTAAGGCCATTAGTTGAAGAACTTTTACAGCTGTGGAATGGAAACGGTGTACGACGTGGGATGAGCACAAAAGGAGGAATTTGACCTGAAGGCGTTGTTGTTCGTGACAATCAACGATTGGCCCGCTCTCAAGAACCTTTCGGAGACAGACAAACAAGGGATACCACGCATGCACGCACTGTTTACTTGACACCGATAGTATATACCTGGGAAGCTGCAGGAAGAATGTGTACTGGGCCATCGTCGATTTCTTCCGACCAACCATCAATGTCGAAAGAAAGGCAAGCATTTCAAAGGCGAGGCAGATCACCGGAAGAAACCCGCCATGCATCGGTGATCACGCATTTGCTATGGTCAATGATTTACACGTAATCTTTGGAAAGGGTCCCGGCGGACTAGCTGTTCGAATGACGCCGAGAATCACGCACCCATGTGGAAGAAGAAATCTATATTTTGGGACCTACCCATCGGAAAGACCTAGAGGTCCGCTCTTCGATCGACGTGATGCACGTGACGAAGAACCTTTGCGTGAACCTGCTAGGCTTCTTGGGCGTGTATGGGAAGACAAAAGATACACCGAGGCACGAGAGGACCTGCAACGCTTGCGAAAAAAGAGGGCATGCCTCAAGCAGTATGAAGGTCCTGCCAGCTACGCTCTTACGAAAGAAGAGAAAGAAATATTCTTTCAATGCCTGCTCAAGATGAAGGTCCCGGCTGGCTTCGTCGAATATAAAGGGAATAATAAATATGTCAGAGAAAAAGTTCCCGAACCTAAAGTCTCATGACTGCCACGTGATTATGACGCAACTGCTTCCGGTTGCATTGAGAGGGCTTCTACCGGAAAACGTCCGATTAGCCATTGTGAAGCTATGTGCATTCCTCAATGCAATATCTCAGAAGGTGATCGATCCAGAAATCGTAGAGCAACGCTTAAGGAGTGAAGTGGCGCAATGTCTTGTCGGTTTCGAGCTGGTGTTCCCACCATCCTTCTTCAATATCATGACGCACGCCCTAGTTCATCTAGTCGATTTAGATTGTCATTCTGGGCCCGTATTTCTACACAATATGTACCCCTTTGAGAGGTTCATGGGAGTCCTAAAGAAATATGTTCAGAATCGTGCTAGGCCAGAAGGAAGCATCTCCATGGGCCATCAAACGAGAGGATGTCATCGGGTTTTGTGTTGACTTCATTCCTGGCAATAATAAGATAGGTCTCACTCAATCGCGGTATGAGGGGAGACTGACTGGAAATGGCACGCTTGGAAGAGACTCAAAAAAATGCAGGACGGATATTCTTGGTCTCAAGCACACTACACAGTTCTGAGTAACTCTACCTTGGTGACCCCGTATGTCGATGAACACAAGAACAGTCTGCCCTCCAAACACCCAGAGCAAAGGCGACGATCGGATTACATGTGAACACATCGGGACTTTCAGCAGTTGGTTGGAAACACGTCTCGGAGGTGACAAAGCACTGTTGTTGATGAGTTGTACTTGTTGTCCAGGGGACCATCTTCGACTGTAATGATTTGGAAAGGATACGAGATAAATGGGAATACATTTTACACGATTGACCAAGATGAAAAGAGCACTAACCAAAACAGCGGTGTCCGCTTTGATGCAGCAACCGACAAGGGAAATGACACATATTATGGTTACATAGTAGACATATGGGAACTTGACTACGGAGTAGATTTTAAGGTCCCTTTGTTTAAGTGCAAGTGGGTCAATCTGTCGAGGAGGCGGGTGCAGGTAGACCCACGATGTAATGACAACAAGTGGATCTGAAAAATCTTGGGTACACTGACGAACCGTTCGTCCTAGCCAATGATGTGGCACAGGTTATCTATGTGAAGGACATGTCTACCAGACCGAGGAAAAGAAAAGATAAGGAAGCGAATACATCATACAATGAGCCAAAGCGCCACATAGTTCTTTTCAGAAAAAGGGACATCCTGGGAGTGGAGGGCAAGACAGACATGTCTGAAGAGTATGAAAAGTTTCATGAAATTCCCCCCTTCAAAGTCAAGGCTGACCCAAGCATCCTGATAAACGATGAAGATTATCCATGGTTACAACGCAATAAGCAAACGACACAAGCGAAGAAAAGTGAAGACTTTCTCCCGCAACTATTATGATGATACCATGCCAACTTTGTAACACACGAGTATGATACCATTGTCCGTTTTGTTCATGAACATACTATGCCAACTTTGAGAACCTCGCCAACTGAAGGGCGCTCACACCGGTTTATAAGCCCGTCCCTCTACGCCTTGTTGAGCTCACAAACTTGTGATTCACACAAATTTCAAAGAATTCAAATTTTATAAAACTAATGGCACAAACAGAAAGTTTATAATTGTTCTAAAACAAATGGCACTAACAGAAAGTTTATAATTTTGCTGACCTAAAAGCAAAAAAGAATTAAAAAATAAAGCAAAAACCAAAAAAAATAAATAATGCAGGAAACAAAACAAAAAACTTGAAAAAATAATAATAATAGCAACAATAAGCATTTTGTTGTAAGTAGAAACAAAATAAAATAAATAAAGCAACAAAGAAAACAAAAAAGTGTTTTTGAATTTTAAAACTAATGGCACAAACAGAAAGTTTATATTTTTTCTAAAACTAAAAGCACTAACAGAAAGTTTATAATTTTGCTGACCTAAAAGCAAAAAGAATTAAAAAATAAAGCAAAAAACCAAAAGAAAATAAATAATGCAGAAAACAAAACAAAAAAACTTTAAAAAAATAAAAATAGCAACAATAAGTATTTTGTTTTAAGTAGAAACAAAATAAAATAAATAAAGCAACAAAGAAAACAAAAAGTGTTTTCAAATTTTAAAACTAATGGCACTAATAGAAAGTTTATATTTTTTCAAAACTAAAAGCAAAAAGAAATAAAATATAAAGCAAAAAACTACCACCTACTAGGCCCCCACGGCCTGAATACGACTAGAAACCCTACATGGGCCAGATTCAGGCCCAGAGGCCCAATAGGCCCACAGTAGCATGATTAGGCCCGAAAGCCTCCATTTGAGAGGAGCTCGAAGGGGACGACAGCAGCGCTTATAAACCAGTGCAGGCGCCCTTCAACTAGCGAGGTGGGACTAAACATTTGGCCTTGAGGCAGCACAGGCCTTTGGTCCCGGTTGGTGGCACCAACCGAGACTAAAGGTGGGTTTAGTCCCGGTTCGTGGCACGACCGGGACTAATGCCTTTAGTCCCGGTTGGTGCCACCAACCGACCAAAGGCCGCTTCCCGCCTTTGGGCTGCTGAAATTTGGGCTTTGGTCCCGGTTGGTGGCACCAACCGGGACTAAAGGGGGGCATTAGTCCCGGTTGGAGCCACGAACCGGGACTAATGCCCTTGCTATATAAGAAAACACTTGGGATATTTCAGATTCATCGCCCATTTGCCCCCAACCTCCCCGACGCCGCCAGGCTGCCTCGACGCCGCCCGACGCCGTCGCCCACGCCCGTCGTCACCATCGCCGTCGCCCGCGCCCGTTGTCGTCGCCGTCGCCCGCGCCCGTCGTCGCCGCCGTCTGCCCCGCCGTCGTCGCCCGCACCGCATGTGCCCCAAGCGCCGTCGCCCTGCCTCGTCGTCGCCGTCCCCTCCCCGTCGCCCGGCGCCCTCGCCGTCGCCGCCCCTGCCTCCATGACCTCGCCAACCTCGCCGACCTCGCCGTCGCCGCCCTGCCTCCCGACCTCGCCGTCGCCTCCCCTCCCGACCTCGCCGTCGCCTCCGCCTCCCCGCCGCCTCCGTCGCGCGACCTCGCCCGTCGCCTCCCGATTTTTTTCATAAATGTATATATATTGATGTATGGATATATGTATGATGCTTTTTGCAGTGTTGATCTAATGTTTTTTTCTGCATATATATGTGATTTTTGCAGTGTTGATCTAATGTTTTTTTCTGCATATATATGTGATTTTTCTACATATATAGATATGATCATATATATGATGTATGCATGGATCGATGTGGATGGAATATGATGGAATATGAGGAAGTTGTACTGTTTAGAGTTAGGGTCGTCGAGGAAGAAGGAAAATAAGGAAAAAGAATAAAAGAGGAAGAAGGAAGAAGGAGAAGAAGAGGAGAAAAAAATAAGAAGAGGAAGTAGAAGAAAAAAGGAGAAGAAGAAGGAATAGAGGAGAAGAAGAAAAAATTCTATTTTTTCTTCTTCTCCTCTTTTCCTTCTTCTTCTCCTCTCTTTTTTTCTTCTATTTTTTCTTCTTCTTTCTTCTTCTTCTCTTTTTTCTTCTTCTCATTTCTTCTTCTTCTTCTTCTTCTTCTTCTTCTTCTTCTTCTTCTTCTTCTTCTTTTTATCGGGAACGAGGGTGTTGAGGATCGAGAGGGTCACAGAGGGGTCGAGGGTCGTCGAGGCCGGTCGAGGGTCAATGTTTTGAGGGTCGAGGGTTGTCGAGGCCGGTCGAGGTTTCGAGGCACAAGGGTTTGAGGGTTTGAGGGTTCTAGGGTCGAGGGTTCGAGGGTTCTAGGGTTCGAGGGTTCTAGGGTCGAGGGTTCGAGGGTTCTAGGATCCGAAGGAAGAAGGAAGAAGAAGAAGAAAGAATGAGAGGAAAAAGAAGAAGAAGAGGAGAAGAAGGAATAGAGGAGAAGAAGAAAAATAGAATTTTTTCTATTTTTCTTCTTCTCCTCTATTCTTTACTTCATCTCCTCTTTTTTTTTCTTATTATTTTTCTTCTTCTTCTTCCTTCTTCCTTCTTCCTCTTTTCTTCCTTTTCCGATGAGAAAATTGCCGATAGTGTCAAAGTATTGAAGAAATCCATGGCTTCATCATTAGCGGAAGTAACCATGGCATGATGGTACGAAGTCCTCCAAAGTTGTTCGAATGGAGTCCGGATAGGATAATTTGCCTTTTGCTGAACTTTGTACCAAAAAGCGAATTATCCTATCTGAACTCCGCTCCAAAACAACTTTCGAGAGCTTGCACCATCATGCACCTGCATTTTCGCCTAATGATGAAGACATGGTTTTGTTGAATCCTTTGACACTAGGCAACCTCCCGACCCTCGGCGATCTTTGACCCCTTGACCTCGACCGCTCGGCGATCCACGACCCTCTACCCTACTTGTGGGACATAGATGTACTGTTCAACGCCGACCCCTCCCGATAGCTTCAACACGTGGGGGTCGATATTACGCACTCCTCCTAGCTTGAAGCGTTCTCGAGGCCACCCCTAACCCTTGAAGCGTTGTCGAGGCCACCCCAAACCCTAGAGAAGCAGCGTCGAGGCCACTAATATGATTCCTTATTGTGATTAGCTAGCTAGTTCTACGTTGGCACTAATATATCCATATCTGTCATGTTTGAATAATAATTGCCATGTTGTAAATATTTGTAGAAACTATGGACACCCCCCGAGACGAAGCACAAGAAGCGTTGTTGAGGGACATAATCACACACGGAAGTGATGCCGTCTCCTCGATGATGTTTCTCAACGTCGATAACGATGGTCTGGAAGGAGAGGGTGAAGAAGCAGCTGGCTATGATTTACATGGCTCCGATGACCCAATGCCGGTGCAAGAAGTAGACCGTGAGGACGGCTCCGGTGATCACCAAACCGAGTCCGGCCAGGTATATATATTAGTTAAGCCTGTCTGACTAGCTCTCGCCTTTGTTTTGGTATATATATATGTACACATATTAATTAACTCTCGTCTTTGTTCTTTTTCTAGCCCTCGGATCGAGCACAACTTCGGTAAAGAGACGAGGCCGAAGAAAAGTTGAGCTCGGATGAAAAGTTTGAGATCATAGAAATCGCGCGACGGCCAACCGATTGAACCCTACCGGACAAAGAAGGCATTTGTTGCTCGGTCTGGGGTTCTGGTTAGGGACAAGATCCCGATCAGCATCCACCAATGGTATAAGCCTAAGAACGAAGACCACGAGGTGTCTTATGTCAATGATATGCAGAAAAATGATCTTTGGACTGAGCTGAAGTCAAATTTTACCCTACCGCCAGAGGATGATCCGGAGAAGCCAGTAATAGAGCCATTAATCAAGTCTTTTGCTCTTAAGAAGATGGCAGAACTATTCAGGAATTGGAAGAAAGACCTCAATACGTATGTCGAAAAAATGAGACACCAGAATTCACGGGCAAATATGAGAAGATCAGAGATGACTGGCCCGCATTTGTGGCCTACAAGACATCGGAAAAGAGTAAAAAGATGTCAGCGACAAACAAGAGAAATGCTGCGAAGAAGAAGATTCATCATCGCACGGGGTCAGGTGGCTACCTCATAGCCAGGCCTAAGTGGTCCAAGGCTGAGAATGATCTTCTTGATGAAGGGATCGAACCCGAGACAATGAACTGGCCAGACCGTTGCCGGACTTGGTTCTTCGGGGCCGGCGGATCCTTGGACCCTATAACGGGGAAGTGCATTTGGACGGACGAACAATTGGACATACCAGTCAAGAGGCTTAAGCTTTATATCGAAGCAGCGCAGCAAGGGAAGTTTGTTCCAGACAGGAGAAGGACGAGCTCACAATGGCCCTCGGGAATCCTCGAGCACCACTGGGACGGACACGAGGCACGCCAGCTCCCTTTCGTGGAAGGCTGGATTTCCGGACGAGGGGTTACAAAACCCATGAGAGGAGGAAGAAACTGGAGCAGAGCCTAATGCAGGCGCTGCACGAAAGGGTAATGGGGCTAGAGGAACGAGGAGAGGAACGAAGCAGCCGATCACAACAAACGACCTGCGAAGCTTCCCCGGTTACCCCGCCATCTCAGCAGAGAAGCAGCGTGGCTTCCACCGAGCTGCTTCAGCCAGAGCAGCATGCCTTGACGGCTCCTCGCCAGCTATCCCGTGGATGCTATCACGGATGCTGAAAGTTGCCACCTTATGGCGCAATGGAGCAATTTAAAGGTCAAGGCGGCTGTTGGCTCTGTTTATCCCTCTAAACCCGACTCAACTTTTCACTGCCGCCCGATTCCAGAAGGATATGCTAAGGTGATGGTCGATGAAATAACGGAGGGATTTGAGGAGCTCCGGCTTGACCACCCTACCGGTGAAGGGGAATATCAGCTGGGTTCTGCTCTGAAGACTCCATGCCTATGGCGGAAGGATCTCATCAACCTTCCGAACTGGACGCCTCCGCCTCCTCCTCCTCCTCCGGCGACTCAGGGCACTCCGCCTCCTCCACCGCCTCCTCCTCCTCCTCCGAGTCAGGGCACTCCGCCTCCTCCACCGCCTCCTCTTCCGGCGAGTGACGATCAGGGCACTCAGCCGGCTCCTTCTCCGGCGTGGCGGCACTCCGTCTCCTTCTCCGCCTGCACCGGGCGCGTCCGGCAGCCAGCCTCCTCCTTCTCCGCCTCGCCGCCAAGGGCGGAAGAGACCCGCCGCCCGCTCGGCTGCTCCGGGCGTCGTAGTCCTTCTCCTCCGCCTCGTAAGCAAGGAAAGAAGACATCCGCTCCGTCTGCTCTGCCGGGCGTCTAGCAATACAGCCAAAGGCGGGAGGAGATACAGATTCGGTCCTTCTTTGAAGACTCGGAGAAGTTACCGTACGAGAGGAGCGAGGAGGAAAACGCGAAGATCGCGCAGACCGAAGTGGATGACTGCTTTCAAGGGTTGAAAGCAAAGAGACATCCACCTCCGGAGGAGAAGGTAGATCCGGTCAAAGCGAAGCGCACTCTGGCTGGCCTGACAAAACCACCCAAGTCTCCGCCGAAAGGCAACTATGAGCGCATTATTGGAAAGGCATTTGCCGAAGCGGAGAGGTCGGGAAGTACAGTCAGTGATCAAAGGATGAAAGAACGACGAGCTGGGAAAAAAATTGCCCAGCTCGGCGAACAAGCGAAGCAATCTTGCCCCCGCTCAAGGTGCCTGCTAGCGACATCGTCGATCCGAGGATGGTGCCCGGTTATGGCAATCCTGCAGATTACCTGCCCGACGATGTACATTATGATTTCTTGGAGGTGCAGATACAAAGATACGAGTACGGGAAGCCTCTCGTCAAAGATAAAAGTTCTCTATCAACGATGATGCGAAGATTGCATGATTGGTACATGAAAACCTGCAAAGAGTCTGAGGAGGAGTACTTTGTATTTGAGAGTTAAAAGGAGCATGACCTCCTTGGAATTGAACTGTTGCCTATTCCATTTGAGGAGTTCTATCAGTTTTTCAATCAATTGGCCCTCGATAAAACAACGGTCACCTGCTTGTCTGTAAGTAGTACTACTTACATCATTAAGTATCTCTATATAACTCAGCCCTTTCATTGCATGTATTTATAAATATCCTCACTATATTATGCAGATTGAAGATCGCGAATTGAAGAAAAGACAAGTGGGTGATATTGGGTTCATTAACACATATCTCATAGATGCAAATGAGGTTGAATTTCGTGCCAAAGATACCGAGGCCAACTTGCTACAATCGTTGGTAATAAATGAACACAAATATATAATACTCTTTCCTTACAACTTCAAGTGAGTGTTACTGTCTTGTGGCATATTCGGTTTCCTTATTAGTCCAGGTTATAGTAATGTAATATTGATGAGTTATGCATGTGTGCGCAGCTACCACTATATTCTCCTAGAGATTAAGCTTGAGAAGGGAGTAGTAATTGTCTTTGACTCGAGACGAAAAGATCCCAAGGAGTATGCGGACATGACTGAAATGCTCGAGAAGTAAGTTAAATCGATCATTATCCACCATATCAGCAACTTTGTTCATTTCTGATATCAAGTAATTGTTTTCTTTGTATGGCAGGGCTTGGGGAAAATTCACCAAAAAGCTCCGGGACTACCAAGAAGCTGCAATTTAGACACCAAAGTAAGTACTATATAGTAGCAGATTCCACGCCAAGATCTCCTAGTGATTCAAGCACTAGTTTCATCAATACCATTTAGCATGCTTGCTAATTATCAGTTTGATTGACCTCTGTTTCTTGTAAAGTGGTTGTGGCAGGAACAAGGGAATGATTTCTGTGGATACTACGCTTATAGTCCATCCGCCACACGACCTGTGAGAGGGCTACTCCGACAAACAATACGGCGCGTAAATAAAAATATTCACAATTTTATTTTATTACCATCATTTGTGTTGAGTTTTATTCATTCATATATATATATATATATATATATATATATATGTATTGACCCCTTTCTTAAAATTAGATGTCTCGGAAGCGGGATGAACTCCTAGCACCAGATCGCATGCGAGCAATTCAAGAGGAATTGGCGGCATTCTTTCTTGACCACGTGATCGCTGAAGACGGAGAATACTATGTGGACCACGCGTCCGTATTGTAAAAGATAACTATTGTATATATGTAGCCGGTAGTGTCGGATAGATATACGAGAACTTGTTGTTCGACCAATCTCTCGGAGAAGGAGAGGTGGTCGATATCACTTCTCTCTGTATGCATATATATGTTCATGACGATCTTCTGTTTGCTTAATTACTAGCTAGCTAGCATGTCTAGTTAGTCCTCTCTATACGTATGTATAGTACGTGGCGTCGACCAAGCACGGACAAAAGAAAGGACACTTTTCTCTATTAATTAGCTAGCTATAGCACAATATATGAAACACCTAAATTAACCCCCAAAACCCCCAAACCCCCCTCTTTTGAAAAAAAAACAACACCCAGAGCCAAAGATATGCTGACGCGTGGATACCTATTGGTCCCGGTTGGTGCCACCAACCGGGACCAAAGGCCCTCCTGCCTGGCCTCAGCGGACAGGCCACGTGGAGGCCCATCTGTCCCGGTTCTGGATAGAACCGGGACTAAAGGGAGAGGGTATTAGTACCGACCCTTTAGTCCCGGTTCACGAACCGGGACTAAAGGCCCTTATGAACCGGGACTATAGGCCCTTTTTCTACTAGTGTCCGTCTGATATACTTGAGAGGCTCAACACACATGAGTTCCAGCTTTCTGAGAAAAGAGATATCTATGGTCCCAACTATGGCCGAACTCGCGCTTTGAAGGCAAAAGTTGTTTCCTCATCTGAAGAAGAATCTGACTGCGGTTCTGATGATCCTGAAGACATTGGAAAGGAACTTGCTATGCTTGTGAAGAAGTTCCAGAAGTTCACTAGGAAGAAAGGCTTCAGAAAGTCTTCACGATCCAGCTCAAGAGATGATGAAGCTTCCACTCATGACTACAAGAAGAGAACCTGTTGTTGGAAATATGCCCTAGAGGCAATAATAAAAGCATTATTATTATATTTCCTTGTTCGTGATAATTGTCTTTTATTCATGCTATAATTGTATTATCCGGAAATCGTAATACACGTGTGAATACATAGACCACAAGTCCCTAGTAAGCCTCTAGTTGACTAGCTCGTTGGTCAACAGATAGTCATGGTTTCCTGACTATGGACATCAGATGTCGTTGACGACGGGGTCACGTCATTAGGAGAATGACGTGATGGACAAGACCCAATCCTAAGCATAGCACAAAGATCGTGTAGTTCGTTTTGCTAGAGCTTTTCCAATGTCAAGTATCTCTTCCTTAGACCATGAGATCGTGTAACTCCCGGATACCGTAGGAGTGCTTTGGGTGTACCAAACGTCACAACAGGTATAAAGGTGCATTACAGGTATCTCCGAAAGTGTCTGTTGGGTTGACACGGATCGAGACAGGGATTTGTCACTCCTTATTGCGGAGAGGTATCTCTGGGCCCACTCGGTAATGCATCATCATAATGAGCTCAAAGTGACCAAGTGTTTGGTCATGGGATCATGCATTACGATACGAGTAAAGTGACTTGCCGGTAACGAGACTGAACGAGGTATTGGGATACTGACGATCGAGTCTCGGGCATGTAACGTACCGATTGACAAAGGGAATAGTATACGGGGTTACTTGAATCCTCGACATCGTGGGTTCATCCGATGACATCATCGAGGAGCATGTGGGAGCCAACATGGGTATCCAGATCCCGCTGTTGGTTATTGACCCGAGAGCCGTCTCGGTCATGTTCAGATGTCTCCCGAACCCGTAGGGTCTACACACTTAAGGTTCGGTGACGCTAGGGTTATTAGGAAGACTTGTATGTGATTACCGAATGTTGTTCGGAGTCCCGGATGAGATCCCGGACATCACGAGGAGTTCCGAAAGGGTCCGGAGGTAAAGATTTATATATGGGAAGTTGTCAAACGGACACCGGAAAAGTTTCGGGGCATATCGGTATTGTACCGGGGTCACCGGAAGGGTTCCGGAGGTCCACCGGGAGGGGCCACCCCTCCTGGGGGTCCACTTGGGCTGCGTGGGAAAGGGCCAGCCCCTGGTGGGCTGGGCACACCTCCCTTGGGCCCTTGCGCCTAGGGTTGAGGGGGAACCCAGAGGCGCCCCCTTGCTTGGGGGCAAGCCCCCTCCCCTTAACCGCCGCCCCCCCTCTAGATGCATCTAGAGGCCGGCCCCCTCTCCCTTCCCCTATAAATAGAGGGGTGAGGGAGGCTGCACACCTCAAGCCAAGGCGCAGCCCTCCCTCCCAACACCTCTCCTCCTCCGCGTGTGCTTGGCGAAGCCCTGCCGAGAATCGCCACTCCACCATCACCACGCCCGTCGTGCTGCTGGAGCCATCTTCCTCAACCTCTCCTTCCTCCTTGCTGGATCAAGATGGAGGAGACGTTGTCCGCACTGCACGTGTGTTGAACGCGGAGGTGCTGTCCGCTCAACACTTGGTCATCGGTGATCCGAATCACGGCGTAGTACGACTCCATCATCACCATCCCTTGAACGCTTCCGCACTCGATCTACAAGTGGTATGTAGATGCAAACTCACTCCCTTGACTCGTTTCTTAGATGAACTCATAGATGGATCTTGGTGAAACGGTAGGAAAATTTTTAATTTTCTGCAACGTTCCCCAACACCTGTCACAAGTGCAAGAAAACTGGACACTATATCTCTGAGTGTCCACAGTGGGACAACGAGAAGAAGAAGAAGAAGAAGAGCAAGGAATATGATTCTGATGACAAGAAAAAGAAGAAATCTTCAAAGTCTTCTTCCAAGTCCTCATCAAAGTCTTCATCGCATAAGAAGAGCTCATCTGGCAAGGCTCGTGCTTTTCTTGGCAAGGAAATGGATTCAGTGGAGGAGTCTGCTTCTGAGGAGGTGGAGGTGGAGTCTGAAGAGGAGTCCGACCCTGGAGTTGCAAGTCTGGCTTTAGCCACAGCCTATGTTGCCAAGTCCATCTTCAACACTGAAGACAATGACTTCCACACCAACGCCAAGGCGATGACAAAGATGACCCTGCTCCCACCTCTATCGCTTCATGGCACGCGGTGCCAAGGTAAAATCACGTGATGCTTACTTTCAAACATCAAGTGAAGATGACTCTGATTGTGAATCCAAACCCAGCTACAAAACACTTGCTAAAATTGCAACCGAACAACAAAGAGTTATGGAACATACTCAAAAACTGTTAGACAAAAGCGATGACCTGTTGGACGCAGAAATGACACGTTCACAGTCCTTAGTTGAAGACATTAAAAATCTTCATGCTAGGTACCAAGAACTTGAAAGTCGTCATGAATCGCTCTCAGCTACTCATGAAAAGCTCTCCTATGATTATCTTCAAAGGAAGCAAGAGCTTGAGAAATTGAGAGCGGCTCATGAAGATCTTCAAAAAGAGAATGAGTCACTTCGCGCTCAACAAATCAGTTCCGCTCAGGATGGATTTGAACCACCATGTCTAAAATGTCTTGAGCGTGATATCGCTACCTCTGTTGTTAAATGTTCAACTGTTGCTACTGTTGCATTGTCTTTAACTACTAATGTGGTAACTAACCCCTCTGAGGAGGATACCACTGCTATTGCTGATGAAAATGCTAGGTTGAAGACATTGCTTGAAACATGGATGTATAAAAGTCTGAAAGGGCATCAGACACTTTGCGATGTCCTCAAAAAGCAGATTCTGAACCGAAACCCTAGGAAAGAGGGTGTTGGGTTCAAGAGGAAAATGAATGATGATGGTTCATACTGGAAGCCTGAGCAGTATCCCAAAACCACACGGGTTGCTGCAAAGGGACCTTCAGTGGATCCATCCACCTTATCTCGCTTTACCTGTGCTAACCCTATTATCATTGATGAATCCTTTGATGCAAACTATAAGCTGTTCAAGAATCAGAATGGTGAAGTGTTTGCCAGGTATATTGGTACTAACTGCAGGAATGGACCGCCTATGAAGAAGATCTGGGTTCCCAAAAGCTGTCTTGAGAATCTTCCAGTGAATGTCATCATGACACCACCTGGGAAGAAGACAAACCCCAGACCAAAGGCGTCATATGGTCCAAAGGCTTCATACAGACAGAGGACTCACCTGAGTCACCCTAACGCCAATGTTTTGTAGGGAAACCATAGTCAAATTTATGAATATGAGCGTGTGTCTTCAAACCGCTATGTTCATAGAAGTAAGAACTTTTCTGCTTATTCATATGAGTATCATTCATCTCCTGCAAGGCTATTTGCTAGGGCTCCAAAGCCGAAATTCTCAGATGCTGCACTTAGACTCATTGCTTCTAAGCCACCTCAAGATGTGGGTGGTTAAGAAGAATTAACTCTTTTGCAGAAAGGGTCTCCACCGAAAATCAAAGGTGTCTCGATGCTATTCTTGGGGACCTAAAACATCTTGTAGGGCACAAGATCAAATGCCCAAATGGTCTCACTATGTATTTTGTTCCTGAATCGCTTGCCATTCATCCTATCAGTCCTAATCTTGATTGAAGCTTCAATAATCCACTTGCTCATCAAATGTTTATGCTTCACAATGCTCTTGGTGAAGCCTATCCCCTAACTGCATCAGAGGGTATGACACCTCATGCTTGAGAATGGATTATGGACAGTGGATGCTCTAATGATATGACTGGTGATCAAGTCTTCTCATGGACTCAACCTTATGTCCATCGGACAAGAGTCACATCACATTTCTTGATTAATCGGTAAAAGCAAGGTATTGGGTCTAGGTAGAGTTGCAATCTCAAAGCATCAACACATGGATAAAGTGATGCTTGTTGAATCCCTTGGTTTCAACTTGATGTCTGTCTCAATGCTTTGTGACTTGAACATGATTGTGATATTCGGAAAATATCGTTGCCTTGTACTAATGGAATCTGACAAGTCTCTAGTCTTTGAAGGGTATAGGAAAGATGATATGTACATGGTAGATTTCTCAGCAGGTCCACAGCTTGCCGTATGTCTTCTTGCAAAAGCTTCAGAATGTTGGCTCTGGCATCGGAGGCTGGGGCATGCTGGCATGAGGAACTTACACACACTTGCCAAGAAGAAGCATGGCATAGGCATCGAAGGTGTCAAGTTCAAGAAGGATCATTTGTGTGGTGCCTGCGAAGCTGGAAAGATGACTAGGGCAAAGCATCCCTCGAAGACAATCATGACGACATCTCAACCCTTCGAGCTGTTACACATGGATTTGTTTGGCCTACTCATTACTCTACCCTCACAACAACTGTTTGTCTCTATGGCTTCGTCATTGTTGATGACTACTCAAGATACACATGGGTGCACATAATTCTCTACAAAACTGAAGTGCAAGATGTCTTCAGACGCTTCGCAAATCGAGCAATGAACAATTATGGCGTCAAGATCAAGCATATCAGAAGTGATAACGGCACTGAATTCAAGAACACCGGACTTGAACTTTATCTGGATACTATGGGAATCACTCATGAGTTCTCTGCTCCATACACACCTCAAAAAATGGCATCGTGGAGCGCAAGAACAGAACCCTCATTGAGATGGCTCGAACGATGCTCGACGAGTACAAGACACCAAGAAAGTTCTGGCCTGAAGCCATTGATACAGCTTGTCACGTCATCAACCGTGTTTATATCCATAAGCTTCTGAACAAAACATCCTATGAGCTCCTTACTGGCAAGAAGCCAAATGTCAGCTACTTCAGAGTATTTGGGGCTAAATGCTGGATCAAGGATCCCCATCACAAGTCAAAATTTGAACCCAAAGCTCACGAAGGCTTCATTATCGGTTACGGAAAGGACTCACACTCTTACAGAGTCTTCAATCTCTATCTTTACAAAATCGTCAAAACTGTAGATGTGCGATTTGATGAAACCAATGGTTCACTAAGAGAGTTCCTGCCAAGCACACTAGACGAAGGTCAGCCCAGCGAATCTATCAAGCTGATGGGAACTGGTGTAATCATGCCAAATGAGGCACAACCTGAAGAGGAACTTATCATTTCTGCACCTAACCAAACTGAAGACAATGCTCAGCCTGAAGACAATCCTCCCAATGATGACAATGATCAGCAAGAGCAAAGTCTTCGTCCAGTTCATCCTCGAGTTGCAAATGAAGTACAGATTGAGAAGATAATCGATAGCATCAATGCACCTGGTCCGCTTACTCGCTCAAGAGCAACACAGCTAGCAAATTTCTGTGGGCACTTTTCATTTGTGTCAATATCAGAACCCAAGAAAGTTGCTGAAGCCTTTATGGAACCAGAATGGATTCAAGCTATGCAAGAAGAACTTCAACAGTTCAAGCTGAATAATGTTTGGGAACTTTTCAAGCGTCTTGACCCTCGCAAGCATAACATTATTGGCGCCAAATGGATATATCGAAGAAAGCAAGATGAGCATGGTCAAGTCGTCAGAAACAAAGCACGGCTTGTGGCTCAAGGATATACTCAAGTTGAAGGAATTGAATTCGATGAAACATTTGCTCCTGTAGCTAGGCTTGAAGCTATTCGCATACTACTAGCCTATGCTAACCACCACAACATCTTGCTCTATCAAATGGATGTGAAGAGTGCATTTCTCAACGGCAAGATTGAAGAAGAAGTATATGTCGCTCAACCACCTGGCTTTGAAGATCCAAAACATCCTGATATGGTGTACAAGCTAAATAAAGCACTGTATGGCCTCAAACAAGCTCCTCGCGCCTGGTATGATACAATCAAAGACTTCCTGAAGAGCAAAGGCTTCAAACCTGGATCCCTTGATCCCACACTCTTCACGAAGACATATGATGGTGAACTGTTTGTATGCCAAATATATGTGGATGACATTATCTTCGGTTGCACCAACCAGAAGTATAGTGATGAGTTTGGATACATGATGCAAGAGCAATATCAGATGTCCATGATGGGAGAGCTCAAGTTCTTCCTTGGTCTTCAAATTCGTCAGCAAAGGAATGGCATCTTTATATCTCAAGAAAAATACCTCCAAGATTGTCTGAAGAAGTTTGGAATGCAAGAGTGCAAAGGATACACGACGCCAATGCCAGCCAAACACCACTTGGGTCCCGACAACAATGGTAAAGAGTTTGATCAAAAGGTATACCGCTCCATGATTGGTTCCTTACTTTACCTATGTGCATCTAGGCCAGATATTATGCTTAGTGTTTGCATGTGTGCTCGATGCCAAGCGGCACCAAAGGAATCGCATCACTTAGTTGTGAAGTTTAATTCTTCGATTTTTGGCTCACGCCCCAACACTCGAATTATGGTATCCAAAGGGCTCAAAATTTGATTTGGTTGGATTTTTGGATGGTGATTATGCTGGTGACAAGGTGGATCGCAAGTCTACATCAGGCACATGTCACTTTCTGGGACGATCACTCGTCTGTTGGTCTTCAAAGAAGCAGAACTGTGTATCACTCTCAACTGCTGAATCTGAATACATTTCTACTGGATCCTGCTGTGCTCAGCTTCTATGGATGAAGCAAACTCTCAAGGACTATGGCATTAATCTGACACAAGTACCTCTCTTCTTCGACAACGAAAGCGCCATCAAGATTGCCAACAATCCAGTCCAGCACTCGAAGACAAAGCACATTGAAATCCGTCATCATTTTCTCAGGGATCATGTCATGAAGAAAGATATTGACATCATTCACGTCAACACTGAAGAGCAACTGGCAGATATCTTCACAAAGCCCTTGGATGAGAAAAGGTTTTGCAATTTACGGTGTGAGCTAAATATCTTGGAATCCTCAAATGTCCTGTGATCAAGCACACGTCCTAACACTTATGCATGTTGATGACTTAGATGTGCAACACGAAGTAACGTATATCTTCAATCAATGAAGACTTACATTCTGAGTGTGAATACATTAACGTGGAATTTGACTTCGGAGCGCCACGATAATTGTGCGCCGTGTCTGGGTCTAATACTTCCTATACGGTGGGTAACGCCACCACCAAATTTATTTGTTTGAAGTGTTTCACTCATGGCGTTATTTCTTGAAGCTATTCGCATTTGATTTGTCTTCAACTTCAACCTATTTTCATGATTTTCTTCACTATGTTGATTTGGTTGCTGTCTGATATATACATATATTTCTGTCCTCTACAGCATTCACTTATGGCTATGTCT
The DNA here is from genome assembly GCA_021605145.1 of Aegilops bicornis. NCBI lineage: Eukaryota > Viridiplantae > Streptophyta > Magnoliopsida > Poales > Poaceae > Aegilops > Aegilops bicornis. The sequence goes on along the minus strand of CM038675.1, from coordinate 64,436,843 downwards.
TCAAGTTGAATCTTTTGAACTAAGTGAATGTGATCGGACCCCAATCTCTCTATGCTTCCTATCTCAAACTGTATCTGTCCAAATCATATGCATTCTATTGAAACTGTCGAATGTTTTCTCTGTGTCCTTGTCAGCAGAAGACACAGAGACAAACTTTAAGTCTGTTTTAAATGATTCATCATCACTGTTGAATTCCGGAGAAGCCGGAACGACCATCCGACAAACCTGGCGGGCGTGGGAACGTGGGACATCTCAGAGTATCACGTGCCCCTCAGATGTGAACCGCCAGGGGCACCTGTGTAATTGCGCTGCACCGCACACCTCGTTATAAATATATGTCCCCTGCGGTAAAGAAAATCTTCCTCCACCTCTCCACCTCGTCAAAACCCTAGCGCCACCGCTAGCTCTCGACGACGCCGGCGACGAAGCGCTTAGCTGCCGCGACCTCTCTGACGCCGTCCTCACGCCGGCCGCGAACATCTTCATCTCCGCCGCTGCCGTAGGTGTCCTCCGTCGCCAAGTTAGGGAACGGTGGATTGAACTGCTCGGCCTCCCTTCTTCCCATCTAGCAGTTCTTCAAGTGGTAAATATAACTCTATTTTTACCATCTGTTTGATCTTCAAGATTCATCCTTCTTACCAAAAGTGGTTTCTGCCCATACAATGTTAGATCTGTTCTGTCTGCATCTCGTACTGCCTAGTATATTCACTTAAGCTTCACAACTAGTTAGATTCCTCACTTGTACTTATTCACGAATTCGTACAAATCTGGAACCAACTCTCAGCGTATAAGTGAATGTCTTCGCATCATGAGGTCAATGTCTTCAAACTGATTTATCTTGAAATCTTCCGAGAATGCATATGACCTCTTCCCTTCCTCGCATCTCTAATGCTGTCACAAGTACATGTCCGTGGGAGAATCCCTTGGTTCTCATAGTCTGCATTCGTTTGCAGAATTCTTACAAAGATCAAACTAACTCTCCCGCCGCCTCTGTCAATCCAGCAAACGCAAGCCTTTGAAGCCTTTGAACGTGAAGCCATTCAGTTTGAAATTCATGGCTTCAGAGAAATCAGTCAGGAAGGGCGGCAGACAGCATCATGAGGGAACCTCAAAAGATCTACCTGATAACCTCGCAGAGCTGTACAAGACAGATCCCGAAGAGACTTACAATCAGCGCAAGACGCGAATCCAATGGATTCGGCGCTATTGGGCTGAACAGTGGTTCAAGTACAATTTCGTCACACAGGAATATGCCGAGAAGAATGCTATCAGAAGCCCTTGGGGTGATATTCTCTTTCGAGGCCTTCCACCCAAGAACATGGCTGAAGCTGTTGCACAAGGTTTCTATCCTTGTATGGTCCGTGGACCTCAGCCAGAGAATGCCGACCCAACGTCTTTGCTCTGGTGTCGTGATGATATTCTCTCCAAACGCAACTTCCAGCATGCAAAGGCTTCTGCAAAGGAAAACAAGAAGTCATTGGGATTAGACTTCAACCCTGGTCCCTCTGCTCCCCGTGCCGACGGCTCACGTGACGCTGAACCCAATGTCATCGGTCCCTTTTCAAACCTTGATGGCCTCATCACCTACATCCTGGTCCAAGGTGCCAAAGTGGATCACTCTGATGACGATGCTGAGTCTGATGAAGCCCCAGCTCCAGCTCCTGCTCCTGCTCCAAAGCCACAGAAGATTAGGAAAGTCAAGGCTCCAAAGTCAGCTGCTCCTCCAAAAGCTTCACGTGTGAAGCCAGCAGCTCTTGCACCTCCACGAAGCCGCTGCAGTCTGAAGATCAATCCCGCATCTCCTAGAAGACGGAGAAGAGAAACAAAACTGTCAAGAACACTGAACTGACACTGACCCCAGCTGCCATTCTGCGTGAAGAGCACATTGATCTGTCAAGTGATGACGATCTTGCAGATGATGCCCTTGAACAGCTTATCAAGAGCAAAGAAGAAGCAGAAATCTTCAACAACTTTCCTCTCTTTGATGTGGCAATCATCCGTCACTTCATTGATGAGTGGTTTGACTCACCAAACATCAGCTTTGAAGATCTGCAACTTCCTATTGGCCTCAGCGTCTCCTTCAATGGAGCCATTGCTTCTGAGCTAGCTCTTGCTCAGCGGATTGTTGAACTGAAGCACAAGATTGACTATGAAAAGGCTCAGTTCAAGAAGCATATGGCTGCACTCAGCGTGCAAGACATGAAAAACTTCAAGGTCATGCTGCACGACCTCAAAGAAACCTTTGTAAAGAAGCGTGAAGAAGCCAGAGGCTCTCGTGAGTGCATGAAGGCTCTGGCTGACAAGTGCGTGCTTGCCTACAATGAGGCTGAGAAGCGCAAGGCTCTTGGTCGTCCTGGCATCGACCCCAGGATGGCTGCAAAGAAAAAGAAGTCTTCAACTGACCAAGCTGCACCTTCAAGGCAGGAAGAGCCCCGCATAGTCTTCCCAAGCAGCATGACTGGCTCGAAGCCAAAGGTCCGGTCAACCTCTTCTGAACAGAAGAAGACGAGGGCTGCCGAGGCTGAAGCCAGAAAAAGAAAAAATCCTGGCGCCTCTGATGCTGCTCCCTCCAAGAAGAAGCTTAAGACCAAGAAGAATCGGGCTGCTCCCACAGAGCCCTTGGTTGTTGAACCCATTTCTGTGGTTCGTCCCGCGTCTGCAACCCAAGAACATCGCATGACTGTTCATGAGCCTGCTTCCACAGAGTCTCCTGAAGCTGAAGAGATTCCAAAGAATGATCCCATCACTGCTGAAGACATTGGTCACCATGACAATGTTGAAGATGATGAAGTTCTTCCTCAAATCGAGTACAATGTGGTATCATTGCCTGTTCGTACGAACATCGAACTCATCAACATTGGTCGTCATCTGACGCCAATTGCACAGGATGCTTCATGGGCTGATCGCCCGCAACAAGAAGACTCCCCTAGTACTCCCCAACAACAAGTCACTCCCCAACAACAACAGCAAGAAGAAGAGGAAGACCTTGAAGCCCAGCCAACCCCATCTCCAAAGGCGTCGCCAGCTTTTCGCAGGCTTCGCAAAGGTCAAAGGCCTCAAGTACCTCTCTCGAGCGTTCCAGAAGGAGAAGTGCACCACCAACCTGTTGCACATCAAATGTTTTCAGAAGCCACTCCAACTGTGAATGTCTCTGAGTCTGAAGCTAAAGCTGCTGAAGACAATCCGGCTGCATCAGCCGAAGACACCCAAGAAGAAGGGGAACGTGTTCCTACACCCCCAGTAATTGAAGAAGTTATCCCCGATATCAACGTGCCAGTGCCCGACCCTCCAGCTCCTCAAGTGGAGGTTGAAAACATTGAGGCTGCCACCTCCAACGCCAATGAAGCCAATGACGTGGTCATGGCTGAAGCAAATGTGGAGCCTACACCAACTGCTCCTGAAGCCAATGAAGGAAATGTGCCCGAAGCCAATGAGGCTACTGCTCCCGAAGCATCACTGCGCTCAAAGCCTCGATTGCTTGCCTTGCTCGATTCCGCCACCAAGGCCCTACACAATCGAGCAAGCATACAACTATGGTGAGCTAGTCACAAAGAAGATGGCCTGCTCGTCCCTCCGCCTCATGCCTCTGGTCCTCAGTTCGACTATCATATTGAGCATAGGCCTCAGGTTCAGAAGCCGAAGCCAAGACTGCCAAGGTTTCCAGGCACTGCCACCTCAACAGGTTCTTTCAATGCAAATGGCTTCAAAGCCCACAACACTTTCTTTGACAGAGCAAAGAACCCCTACACAAGGCCAAGAATATCTTCTGACCGGTTCTGGAGCTATCAGCAAAGAAGCTATTACTCATGTGTTCTGTATGATCAAGGCCGCATTTTCCCTCATATGCGCCTCGACACTGAAGCCATTGCCGGACTGCCGTGCTTAGTAGAAGCACTTGATTGCTTTCATGATGCAGGTCTGCTTGGTTTCGTAATAGACAAGGAACACTGGAATGAAGAATTAGTGCTTCAATTCTATGTTACCCTCCACATCCGCGGCTACAACAGAGACACGAAGACATGGGTTCTCGAGTGGATGACAGGAAATGTTCATCATGAAGCCAAAGCTCTTGACATCATAGAGCTCACAGGCCTACCCACTCCCGGAGAGCTGTTTGAACCTGGATGTCAACTCCACCGCGATGCCTTGGAGAGCATATTTCATAAGCCAGAACCCGACATGAGTCAGATGCTGAGCATGATGAAGCCACTGCCACATGACGCTGAATACCCTCAGCACTTCTTTGTTGATGACCTTGAGTATCTGCCTCGCACAATATATCACATCATCAGGCGAACTCTATGGCCTATCAAAGGGCATTCATCGTCTGCAAAGCTTGAAGGAGCAATGAAGACATTGGTCTTCTACATCCTCAATGGCATCAGCTTCAACACGCAAGAATTCTTCATCCGACAACTGGCTGCGTCTGGATCTGATCTGTTTGGTCTGAAGTTCTATGCTCCATGGGTCATGCGCCTCATCAAGATGCACTCTGCTATCAACTATCAACCCTCTGCTCGCAATCATCTGATCTTTCTACCAGAGGTTGATATGTCTGTTGAAGCCATATACCCTGAGCCTGCCAAAACGCCTCTAAGTCTTCAGAACGCAGATCACCACAGCTTCTCTCAACCCATGGAAGGCGTCCAAGCGGTATCTCGTGTCTATCCCCTGGCTGGGAACACACGTTTGCCTCATCGTGCGCGGACTGAAGCCACTGAGAGCACAATTGGCCAAAGTCCACGGAAGCGCTCTCGAGTCCTCAATGATCGAGAACTTCTTGTGGCGCTGCATCAAAAGCAAAATAAGCATCACTCCTGGCTCAAGCGTCAAATGCAAAGCCTCTTGGTGGACGTCAATCGCATTCAAAACCTTGCCACCAAGAATGCTTTTGTCACTCACGAGACCTGTCGGCGATTATGGAAGAGTTTGACCCTGCTCAGTGCTGAAGCAGATCTTCAAGACGATGGCTTCACTGAATGCTTCAAGTTTGACTCCACTCCTCCACGGAATGCAGTCCTACGACAAACTCCATCTCTTGAAGACTCTGACTATTCTTCCTCCGCGGCATCTGTCATTGCCAGAGTGATCGATGATGAAGCCGATGCTACTTCACCGCCCCCTACTTCTGCACGAATCGACACTGCACCAAGTTCGTCTGCACCGCCAACCAACAACGACAACCCTGCTGCATCATCTTCTTCAGAAGAGGACGAGTAGATGCTCCATGTCTTCAAACCTTTTTGGTCCTTACTGACAAAAGTGGGAGAAGCATATGAGTTTGATAGTCTTCAAGCGGGTTCATAAGGGCGGTTGCACTATATTTTTCCTAGTGTTTACAACTCTCGCTTTTGATACATTTGGTTCTTTGAGTTGTAACACTTAAACTCGATGGTCGTATGCTACTTATTTGCTTTACTCTGGTGCGATGATAAATTCCGCATGTGCATTTATAACTTCCGTGACTTAGATCATTCTGCAGACGTCCATTTTTCATTATGCATGTCATTCTCTTAGATATATCAGTTCATGCATGATGAATTATCTTCATAAGTTGAAGAGGATCTCCACAAGTACAACCTGCCATGTGCATTTGCATTCCAAAAGCAAACTACTTATATGCACATCTTCAGGGGGAGCCTTTGCTACTTATGAAGACAATTCCTATCCTTTACAATTTCACATATTTTATCCCGTTGAAAACTTCAACCAGTTTATCATCAATCACCAAAAAGGGGAGATTGTAAGTGCATCTAGTGCCACCCTAGTTGGTTTTGGAGTATCGACGACAAATGTGGTTGAGGAACTAATGCGCTTTGTCGAATTGCAGGATAACGCATGGTAGTGTCCCTCATTGATTCGGTTTACCTACCGGAGACGACCCTAAAAATGTATGAAGACATTGACAACAATGGTGGTATGTGAAGATATTCACATTGAAGACTATGACATGAGAAGACATTGAGTGAAGACTATGGAGCCTTGAAGACTGTGTCATTTCGTTGTTTCCTTTTCTTCTTTGTTGAGTCGTAGGAACCACCGCATCGTTAAGTGGGGTCCAAGTGATCATAGTTAGAATGATCAAGTGATGCTCAACCCAAATCCTATGTCTTCGAGCGAAGACAATGAGAGCAAAACTTATCCAGAGCTGGATGAGTCAGCTTTGCTTGTAGCCCAAGTAAAGTTGCCGTGTGTGTTTGAAATCTGACCGTTGGAACACGTGTCAGTTCCTTAGTGACCCAGGGTCATTTCGGACATATCAGGTCGGGTTGCCTAGTGGCTATAAATAGCCCACCCCCTACACCATAAATTGTGGGCTGCTCAGAGTTAGTGCACGGCTTTTGTCGTTTGAGAGCAACCCACCTCGAAGCCTTTGAGAGAGAAATCCTTGCGAGGACAAAGCCCAAACACCCAGAGCCAAAGAGTGTTAGGCATCACTGAAGTCTTTCTGTCTGTGTGACCTGAAGACTTATTACACTTGAGGACTGTGAATCCTCCAGCCGGTTAGGCGTCGCGTTCTGAGCATCCAAGAGTCATTGTGGATTGCCGGTGAACGAAGTCTGTGAAGGTTCGGAAGTCTACCTTGAAGACTTACCAGAGTGATTGGGCGAGGACTGTGTGTCCTTAGCTCAAGGGGAATAAGGTGAAGACGCGATCGTCTGAGTTGAATCTCAGCCTCCCTAACCAGATGTACAGTTGTCACAAAGAATCGAACTGGTCCAACAAATCCCGTGTCTTCAACAAGTGACTGGTTCTATCCCTTCCCTCCTTTACCTTGAGTTTGTCTTCGTGAAGTCATTGCTTATATGCCTTATCTGTTTGACTTCATTGCTTGACTTCTATCGTTGTTTGGCTTCATACTATCTTCCATCTTGATCCTACTACCAAGCTGCTATTAGTCTTGTACTTTCACATTATTACATACTAGACTATGGTTTGCTTGTTGTAGTTTATCTTCCGCTGCATATCAATTAGGTCATTTCTATTTTTTTGTCTTCGAAACATCCGTGTTTTGAAGACTTTCATAAAAATCGCCTATTCACCCCCCCTCTAGTCGATAACTAGCACTTTCATAAACGATCAAGTGCTAAGCTAACAGAATGGGTCAAGTCAATCACATCATTCTCCTAATGATGTGATCCCGTTAATCAAATGACAACTCTTTGTCCATGGCTAGGAAACATAACCATCTTTGATTAACGAACTAGTCAAGTAGAGGCATACTAGTGACACTTAGTTTGTCTATGTATTCACACATGTATTATGTTTCTGGCTAATACAATTCTAGCATGAATAATAAACATTTATCATGATATGAGGAAATAAATAATAACTTTATTATTGCCTCTATGGCATATTTCCTTCAGAAAAGATGTAAGACTAGTATCCAAAAACTTCACTTTCTCCAGTTACAAGTTCATCTTTGTTGACCTGCCCATTGTTCGGTTGTTTTTATCATGTATATGGAGTCCAAATAGACCAAAACTCATTGAAAGGACTCTAGTTTCAGCTTCATGATAAGGTCACGAAAGCTTCCCAAGGGCTGTTAGATATAATGTTTTAAATAGCGGGCTATGGTATATAGCGGCAGCCCTAAAAAACAGCTATAGCGGAGCTATAGCGGGCTATAGCGAGGCTATAGTGGCAAATTGTACATGAAATCAAATAGCAGCAACATGCTCAAACAGCTATAGCGCAGCTATAGCGGGGCTATAGCCGGCTATTTAAAACTATGGTTAGATATGAGTGCTTTTATGTCCATTTATGATTCAAAATAGTAATGACTAAAATTCCTTCTTTTTTTAAACAGGAGTTGATCAAGAAACTGAGCAAAGGGGAATTACCTCTAAATGAATACCCATCATTAAGTGCACCAAGTTCTACTGCTCAAGGGACCACAGAAAGTGCGTCAGCGCCAATACCAGCACAGAATCCACAGCCACATTGGGCTAAGGGCCATAACTCTGACGATGGTCAATCGAGGTATTGAGTGAATATAGTTTTCCGTCTGAACCCATAGCACAACTGCTCTGATCAGCTTCACATGATCTAGCTGCTTTCTTATCATCAACATATATTTAATTGGCAGTGACTCGTCAGACTTGATACATGCATCAGATGACTTCAAGAGGTTAGGCAACCGAATTTTCATCTTTATGGTCGGCGGAGGAACCGGATCTGAAGTATGTTGTTTACCACAGAATGATCTGGTAACTCTGATTTGTACCATGTAACTTCTATGTTCTTATCGATCTTATGTTTTGATGGGTTAGATACGGGCGGCATACAAGATGACCATGAAGTTGAAGGGAGAAATCGTCCTGGGGTCGTAGCATCGATACCACAGTTTATTCCGGTATAAACCATCTCTGTGTAGTCTTATAATGTCTCAAAGATTATCTCGGTAAACCTTTTTCTGTGTGGTCTTGTATGTATTTTCTTTGTAAACCTGGTCTTATATGTACTGATATACTGTACTCACTCGTTCACTCCACAATTGCAGAAGATGAAGTCGCTGGGACCATCCTAGCAACAATGTTGCCGGGTCTCACAGACGAGAAATTGTGGAGTACTCATAATAGTAGCTTACACAATTTTATGTTGTTCTTTTTATTTTCCACTCTATCTACCAAGAGTGTGAGCCTTGCCTTATGTTGTAAACTGTGATACATGTATATGCCGCCCTATTTCTTAGGAAAAAAGAGTGCAATTTTGATTCTCCTGTCACTTGAGATCGATTGGTTCTAACATCTTTTGTTCATTTTGCAAATCAATATCAATTTTGCAAAAGCTGGGACTCAAAAATGGGAAAGAAATCAAAAGTACTAGCAGTGCCAGGAAAATCGAAGGCCTACTCTGCTAATGGAATGTCTCGTGGAGTGGCCTTACTTGCAAGCAAGGTTGCCACCATAGACTTCCCAGGGAGTGTTGCACTCCCTTTGACATCAACAGCTTCATCTCTCAGGGATGTACTGATGCTTATGAACCCTTGATATCTTTGCTCGTTTGCCGCTATCTGCGTGAGCATTTGATGAATCTCCTGACTACAAGTTTCCCATCTGCTCCAACTGGATCTGGATATCCAAGTGTACATCCAGGATCAGAGCTTTCACTTGGCTGCATTTGGCGAGATTGATTGACTAAATACATTTGGTCGGCGGTATGGCAGAACATGTAGACAAGGATTTGGTAACCGAATGAGGCAATTTTACCGAGGTGTACTAATAAACGTGGTTACCATGGTTACAGAGAAATACTGAGAATATTTCCAATGAATTTTATAGTTGAATTTTGAATTCAAATAAGTGAATGAACGAACATTCGAACCAGAGAGCTCTCAAAACAGAAACTAGGTTGTTACCAACACGTCAGGACCAACTCTCATGGCATTAATTAGATCCTACGTACTTTACGATAAATCGAGCTTTTAATTTCAAAAAATTGGTGTCTTTTGCTCGGTATCGGAATTTACCGAGGGGCAAGGAAAAATGCGGTAACCATGGGAAATTTCATTCCTGGAATGTTGTGACTGTGTCTCCAAGTACCGTTTTGCTCTCCTTTTTTCTACAAAGAGGATGGTAATGAAATCATGATGATAACATTGTTTTTTTCTTTAGGAAATTGATGGTGACATTTTGCTCTTGGCCTGTTATCATTATTGCACTGCTTTGGTTCGCAGCACAATATGTTTTGGATTTGCAAAAGTAAAGTCAATATCTCTCTCAACAAGAAAACTGAAGTCATGCTTGGCAATATTTTCAGATCCGCAAAGGTTTCTTACAATATTTGAAAAAGGTTTCTTACAATATTTTCAAATCCACAAAAAGAAGGAAATTGGAGAAGAATCAATCCATATACCTCTTGCATGCTAAGGGAGCGCTCTACCATCTGAGCTACATCCCCAAGTTGTACTTTTATAATTAACGAACACCATTAACTCATAGATAGCTTACGTGGCATAGTTTCCATTTGGCAATTAAAAGTAACCTTTACTTTACTAAAGAGAGGTGACATCATGCACTAGAAGAGTTAAATCAGGTGGATCAATACGGCGATGCTACCGGCCGAGTAGCACGAGAATTCTTAGCTAGCTTATCTGCTATCATTCCGACTCTCCAGGACCAGAAAGTAAAGGGCACTAGATCTTGGCCAAGTTTTCACATTCATAAAAAAAATGGCAGCAGCTGCTGCAGGGCAATGTGATCCATCACCATTGTTCATAACTTCAATCACCCGCTTTGTAGGTGGAATAATTAGGTCAATGATCTGTTCAGCTAATTTATCGTGAACATACAATATGAGAGTGATCAAAGTGAAAGTGAAATCTGCCAGAGCCCATAGAAATTATAACATCGTCCCATTTTTCCTTTCGCTTGAAACCTTTGCTAGCTAGCAAGCTAGAGGTGCTACTAATTGCAAGAGGCAAACCACCACATTTTTTGAGAACTTCAATCTTAACATCTCTAAGATGGCGAAGGCAAACTATTTCATGCACATATTGAGACTCACTGAACTCACTTGTTGCCTCCGGAATTGCAGAATCTGAAGTCGCTAGGACCATCCTAGGAATTATGTTGCCGGTTCTGGCGGACAAGCAATTGTGGAGTACCCGTAATAGTAGTTTACATTTTTTATGATTTGCTTCTTTTCCCACTCTATCTACCAAGAGTGTGAGCCATGCAGCATGCTGTAAGTGTGGGACATGTAGATGCCATTCTGTTTTCTAGGAAAAAAGAATGCAATTTTGATTCTCCTTTCACACTTGGAGATTGATCGTTTCTAAAACTTTCTGTTCATTTTGAAATTCAAATATCTACTTTGCAAAAGCCAAGATTCTAAAATGGAAAAGAAATCAAAAGAACTAGCAGTGGCAGGGATATTCGAAGGCCTACTCCCCTAATTGAATTTATTGATCTCCTTCTTGCCACCATGTCCGTGAGCATTTCATCAATTTCTTGACTACAACTTATCATCTGAGCATATTGAAACTCCCAGCTACTCTAACTGGATCTGGAAATCCAAGTGCCTTGGCTTTCATTCGGCTGTTGCATTGCCGAGACTGATTGACTGAACAAATTTGGATCGGGCAATATAGATGGGTTCTTTCTTTCTTTCTTTCTGGAATGATGTAACTGTCTCCTTTTTTTAGAGAAAAGACGCAGCCGAGCCTGAGTAGGGCGCTAGCCTAGTCCGACTTTGAATTAACAAAGCCATTAACCGGCAGGATACAACTGCAGAGTCAATCGAAGAACAAGAACAACATAAAGCAGCAAGATACAGAGGCGCTAGAAAGCAGCTTACTGAGCCTCAAACACTTCATGCAGGAAGGATATACAATGAATCACACAGCCGAAGAGGTTGAGGTCCTCCAGCACGGCTAAACCTGAGCAGAAGCAATGCTGGCTATGGAGAGGAGTGAAGATGCATCTAAATGGCATGCCGTCACCAGACACTAAGGGCCCCGACACAACGCATCCATCCAAACTCCGCTCTTCGAAGAAGGCCCCAACCTCCTCGCCTGGATCGCAAGGCGCCGCACCGTCTAAGAGCGGAGAGTTCCCCTGAACAAGAATGGACGCCACCGGCAAACCCCAAGAGCGGATCAGAGCATCCACATGAACCGACGAGGCTCATCCAAAGTAGAGCAAGCTACACCTCCCAAGGCCAGAACGCGTAGGAGGAAAAGCGGAGGCTTGGGCGAAAAAGGGCACGCCATCGGCTGCTGTCACCGACCCCAAACAGCGCCCGCCACCGCCCAGCCCTCAAAGCGACGCCTTCAAGAAGGTCGCGGCGCCAAAGACGCCGCCGCCGCCCACCGGAGTTAGGTTTTCACCCGAGAAGCTAGGGGGTGGGGAGTGGAAGGGCAGACCTTGACAGACGTCTCCATGAAGTAATCGGCGCCCGCGGGCGTCATCGTCGTCGCGGCCGGCCGGAGCCGACCCGGGTTTCCTCCGATCTGGATCCCGACCATCAAAATCTCCCGCATCCCAGAGGCAGGCCAGCCAGCACACCCAGGGACCCTCGCAGGAGAAGCGCACCGAGCAGGGAAGATGGCCAGCAGCCAGATCTGGCGCCGCCAGCCGCCAGGGCAGCAACGCGAGGCCCCAGCCTACCGGAGATCCGTCGGCCACCCGACCAGATCGCCGGCACCATGCCAACGCTACTGCCCGCCGCAGGAGACAGGGGCCTCGCCAGGGGCCGCCGCCCAGATCCGAGACCCTCCGATGCAGATCGCAGTGAGCAGGCCCGGCCGCGCCCAGGCCTGGCCGGCGCCAGCCTGCGTCGGGCGAGTAGGAATGGAGAGAGAGGGGGGTTACGCCGGCGGGAGGGAAATCGCCCCCCGAGACGCCCGCTAGGGGCGACACGGGGGAGGGGAGGGGGGAGGACAGTGAATGATCGATGTAACTCTCTCCAAGTATTGTTTTTCTCATCTTTTTTTCTACAGAGAGGACGGTAACAAAATCATGATGGACAATTTTGTTTTGAGGAAAATAGTGGTAACATTTTGCTTTCGGCATGTGATTATAATCGCACTACGCTAAAAAATACTGTAAAGAAAAACTCTACCTTCACTTTACTTCTTTTTTTTGGTTGAGAGAGATCTTGGCTTTACTTTTGCAACTCCAAATCTCACAAAAAATATACACAATATGTGCTGGGCGTCGTCGTCGTCGCGGCCGGCCGGAGCCGACCCGGGTTTCCTCCGATCTGGATCCCGACCACCAAAATCTCCCGCATCCCAGAGGCAGGCCAGCCAGCACGCCCAGGGACCCTCGCAGGAGAAGCGCACTGAGCAGGGAAGATGGCCAGCAGCCAGATCTGGCGCCGCCAGCCGCCAGGGCAGCAACGCGAGGCCCCAGCCTACCGGAGATCCGTCGGCCACCCGACCAGATCGCCGGCACCATGCCAACGCTACTGCCCGCCGCAGGAGACAGGGGGCCTCGCCAGGGGCCGCCGCCCAGATCCGAGACCCTCCGATGCAGATCGCAGCAGAGCAGGCCCCGGCCGCGCCCCAGGCCTAGCCCGGCGCCAGCCTCGTGTGGCGGCGAGTAGGAATGGAGAGAGGGGGGGGGTTACGCCGGCGGGAGGGAAATCGCCCCCCGAGACGCCCGCTAGGGGCGACACGGGGGAGGTGAGGGGGGAGGACAGTGAATGATCGATGTAACTCTCTCCTAGTATTGGTTTTCTCATCTTTTTTTCTACAGAGAGGACGGTAACAAAATCATGATGGACAATTTTGTTTTGAGGAAAATAGTGGTAACATTTTGCTTTCGGCATGTGATTATAATCGCACTACTTTGGTTCGCAGCACATATTGTGTATATTTTTTGTGAGATTTGGAGTTGCAAAAGTAAAGCCATGATTTCTCTCAACCAAAAGAAAAGAAGTAAAGTGAAGGTAGAGTTTTTCTTTACAGTATTTTTCAGATCTGCAAAGAAAATACAGAAAAGTTTGGAGAAGTGGGGTATCGATCCCCATACCTCTCGCATGCTAAGCGAGCGCTCTACCATCTGAGCTACATCCCCTGTGTGTTAAAGAAATAATTAATGCCTTGTTGATTGTGGTGTAATTCACACTCCCTGATTGCATGATTCCAATAAGCAATGAAACGACTCAAACAGAAGCATAAACACTGAGGAAAGAAGGCGATGGACAGGTTGAGTTCAATCTATCAGAACTCATATGAGGAAAGAAGAAGACTTAAATTGATTTTTATTGCCAGTGTAGTTTTCCAGCCAACATTTACTCTTGCTTGTACTAGCCACCTTGATAATGTGTGTAGGCAGAAGATGTACTCGATGCAATTCGGTGGTCCACATGGACTGGATAGGGTGAGATGTTTCCGTGTCCGTCAATATATATGTTACGCACGCGTACGTACGCCTGCAATCGATCGATTCACGTTAAGTGCGCAACTGCGCATAGTAATTTAACCTAGCTCGTAGCGGTCGGCGCGGGACCGATCGCGATGATGGGCGGCGGCGGCGCACGGAGCACGCCATCCACGTCGGTGCAGTGGTCCGATCTCAACGATGATCTCCTCGACCTGGTTTGCAGCAAGGTCACCCTGCTGCTCCATCGCGTCCGCTTCGCCGCCGTATGCAGGTCGTGGCGAGCCGCTGCGATCGCTGCAAGGCAGGCGGCGCTGCCCGCATTACCCTGGCTCATCTTCCCCGGCGATCACTGCAAGACAAAGCGTGTATACTGTCCCGAGGACGGCGGGGTCCTGCAGATCCCTCTCCTGAACGAGGTGCTCATCGGCAAGAAGTTCGTCGGAGCTCACGATGGTGGCTGGGTCGCCGCGCTAGGCGACAACATGCAGCTTGTTGTCGTGAACCTCTTTTCCGGTGTTGAGGTACCGCTCCCCGCTAAGGACCTGAGCAAGGGCTGCTCAGGCCAGGACAACTCAATCCAGAAGGTTATTTTTTCAGAATCTCCAACCTCAAGCGGCTGCATCGTTGCAGCCATCACCAGCCTATACAACATCACACTCTGCGGGATTGGTTATCCGGGCAGCGGGTGGAGGACAAGCCAATTTTATCAATATTGCATCGCCGACATCATATTCTACAATGGACACCTCTATGGCCTTGCCAACTCCAACGATCTGGTCAGGTTTGAAATAGGTATGAACAAGGATGGAGGGCCGGTGATCACTGACAAACAACAATGGTTGCATATAAAAATCGGTAGCATTGCTATCGGGTTCCCGTGCTTCCTCATTGAGCTGAACAACAAGTTGGCGATGGCAGTGAAGATTTGTCTGGTCGATACCCGTGAGCCTTTGTTCAAGGTGTTTGAGATTGTTGACGAATTGACGACAAGGTACACTCACAAGTGGAAGGAGGTGACAAGCTTGGGTGATTATGCCTTGTTTTTAGGGAAAAGGTGGTCCAAGGCGGTATATGTGCCTTCTGCTAAACGCGGGGAGGTTCAGAGAAGCTGCATCTATGCTGCTGATATGAATTACTTGACGAGTTTGGATGGCAAAGGCGACTGTCTATATCATATGCCAGATGAAAACAGTAACAATTTTACCGAGATGATCAAATCAGTAGGATCATATGTATATGCCGGTTATTTTCCATGTGGCATGTGGATTCTCCCTCCAAATTTCTAGCAGATCAAGAATAGTCAAGCGTGGCACCTTTAAATTTATTCCGAGTGTGCACATTATGGAAAGTGACATTTTACCTTGTTAAAATAGTGGCTGCCCATTTGTAGTATGGTTGGAATATTGTGTCGTAAAATAACAAAAAACTTAATCCATCATATATGTTGCTTAATCACTCTAGCTATGTGTTTGGAAAATGGGTTTTCAATATTAATTTTACTATATGCTAGCTAGGACCCACATGCCATCCAAGAATAGTTGTAAAGCGCCCAATTTATTGAGTGGTTTATGATTTAGTCCATCATATGACTTTTTTCACAAAGTAAGCATCCAAAGTATAATCAGCGTATCAGGAGTCCTTGTCAAGCTTCGCGGCAGAATTCTGCAACAACTTTGCTCAACCTGGGTTCTCCATAGATTGCAGCTGCACGCCACGGGTACATGTATGATGAGATAGATATATAAATGGTGCAATGGCCCATGGCAGCACCGGACCGTCTCACAAGCGAGCTTTCTTTTGCCCAACGAGTGCCATACACAAAGATAGCCGTCTTATATTTACTAATCGGAAGCACCATACGGGATTCCACGTCAATCCTAGAGGTTAGAGAATTCGGTCCATTAGATAGATTAAATATTAATCAATAGCCGTGAGATGACTCCTGCCGCATCTCTTCTACCCGTTTAGACATCTTGTAAAAAAAGGCAAAAAAAAGCGTCCTGTGAAATAAAAGGAAAAAAACAACAACGAAGAAACCAAATCACAACAAATCGTTTAAAAAACTGATCTGAGTCATTGCATCTGGCTCTAATTGATTCACGACAGGGAAAGCTAGGGGAGAAATCGCTTCTGTCTCCTGTGTTTCTGCGCCTCCACGCACAGTAGCCGCAGCCCAGCCGGTTTTGGATAGTAGCCATATGTGCTCCGATCTGATCCCGTCAGCACCCCATGACCAAACGTGCTGCAGCAGGCCATGATTGACATCCCCAGAAGCCGCATCTTTTGAGGAGCTTAACAATACATGTGGGAAAGTAAATCCGGTAAGTATTCCATTAGTAAAGAGGAGATGTACCTATGTAGGTTTGAAGCTAATGTGATGGTCGCAGATATATGTTTTTTCAAGTTCGTCGTCCATCAAGGTTATCAACCATAAATTCGTTCTTGGTGCATGCTCTATTCCCCATCACACTGAATTCATGAAATTCATAAAAAAAAACTCCCCAAGATATCTTCCTTAGATGTAATATCTCTTGAGAAAACGACCAGGAGCTGTTGTTTCTTTCTGTTGATTGGCCGTGAGATCTAAAAAGCTTTGCTTCCTTCTATAGATTTGCAGCATAGATGAAGTACGACCGTGCCTACTTATGGTTTGAAGTCGTTTTCTTTTCTTTCCCGGATGAAATAACCAAAGTTTTCACGTGGACTCCAAAGGAATTAGTCTTCCTATTGATTGATCGACAGAGAAGACAGACTACTCACGAGGCTATGCGTGAGAGGAGGGTGTCCTATGGTTGCCCTATGAATCATGATCAGCGGCCGAGATGGCTCCGACCTAGATTGGGAAAAGGAAAGAAGAGCTTACGCGTGATAGGGAGAGGATGTGGTACGGCTGCTTATGAACTTTCTATTGTAGGATTGCCTCCATTCCATAAATTTCAGTGCACTCCTATATATAACAAATTAGTTATGTTCACTGAATTGTGTCCTTAGTTTCCTTCGGCGTATAATTTGTTCACGTTATCATTTGTTGGAATAATGCTTATTGTTGCAGGTTTTATCTCTGAAAGGTGTTAACTACTAACTAGACGTGCTGGTACGCTGCAAGAGAGGTTACAGTGTCCACCCACCATTAACATGGCCTATTTCATAGATTAGAAGAGTTGGCATGTTCCTGTGTTAATTGTATCATTGTTGGCTACTCGGTGATCCTCTTATTCAAAATTATTGGTTGATGGTGCTCTTTTATTGTCAACCTGAATTGCTAGGAAAATTCCAAGAACAAAATTTCTTTGCTGGCACATACTCATGTTATTCTGGCAAGAGTTAAGTACCAAAACTGACCACTGAATCTGAATGAGTATTGGTCACAGAGACCACGTTTTGTCCTGATAAGATTTTACCAACTTGCTTGCACCAAGGAAAAGCTGACAACCTAGGAAAGGTATTAGTGATTTTGTTTAAAAGCTGTCAGCAGGCGTTCTATCTTCACCACTATTACGATCTATTCCTATTTGCTGGATTTTTCCATGGCAGTTCTGTGGCAAGTGTCCGGCCGAAATCTCACTAATATTCAGGATTGCTGAGAGTTTTTTTTACTAGGAGATAACTAGATAATCATTTAATTTACTGTATAGAAGAGTCGTATAGCTAGCAGACTTCCTATCAAAGAAAAAGTATGTGTGATTCTCACTACGAAGATAAAGTAGAGGGTGGTGACCGAACTGAGAACAAGCTGACTTGGCGCTTGAACCTTTTATGTTTATAATTCACTAATTATGGTCCTTTCATTAATAATGAACGGTGAACTAAGTTGAAAGTTGTTGCTATGTCAATGTGGCTGCCTATTTGTCATGGTTTTTCTCATTTCGTGTCCTGTTGATGAGCTTGAAAGAAACATTAGGTATGTACATGTATTGTTATCTCTTTGAAGTAATAAAGTTGTGGTGAGATGCACTGCCAAAGAAATTGGAATGTTTAAATATAAAATTATTTTCGTTTAACGATTGACGAGAACTTATATCATAGCTTTCTGCAATGGACTTACACTGCTTTACTCTTTTGGGCCTAGAGTTATACCTGAGCATTCATTTTGCATCCAGCAATGCACGTGCACCTAAGTTCTGTATTGCTTAGAAAAACTGAATGTCATTGTTAAATCAAAGGCAACTTCTGAACAGAGCAACTATGGTCGGCTAAGATGACCTACTTCATTCGTTCAGCAATGCACATATAAGTTACTTTTGAATAAGGTTATGCTTCTAGCTTTGACTATATATTAAATAACTAATATGTTTGCATATTTATGTTATTCACATGACAAAGATTTTGCTGTTATTTCAGACAAAAAATAACAATTTTTTGGCATGTATGTGCACCTAAGTATTTTGCTATTTGCAACACCTCACTGTTCAGATTTCGGACTTTATATGTTACTCCCTCCGTTCCTATATAGTAGGGTGTATAGTTTTTGGCACGGAAATTAAAGAACACACATGGAGGAAAATTTTCACAAGTTTTGGGCAAGATTACACCTGACTAATTGGCATGAGAAAATAGAGGAGGTTGCCTAATATAAGGAAATATAATCAAATCCTTAAAAAAATATCCAAACGAGTGTTGCAACGCAATACACCTTATATTTCAGGTTTTTTCTCAAAAATCTATACACCCTATATCAAGGAACGGAGGGAGTACAATTTTTAGTGTTATGTTTTTCTGTTTAGAAACAGTATGGGAGGTCTGTACTTTATTATATTATATGAATAACTAAGGTATTATTATTTGGTTTGCAAAAACAAAACCAATACACATAACCAATTTGTGAGAGTTAAGATCTTTGAAGTCGCGACAGCTTTAGCCACACCGAGTCTTATATCTATAACCTTTTCCAATATCTATAACCTTTTCCATCGGGTATATTTCAGGTGGTTTTCTGAAAACCGAATAACTTCAGCATCCAAATATTTGGACATCCCAATATAGCGAAGAACTTCTTTTCACTGACAGCGTGAGATGATTGTAGCCAATCCAGCAGGTACATATGTAAATATCCCTCTATATGAAAGTACAATGTTTTCATACATGCATAAGTTTGACATACATAGGTCGAACGGCATAATATATGTTTGTTGTATAAATACAAAAGATTAGTTAGTACCTTCAAAAAGTAGTACTTACAAGGTTATAGTGGCGGCGGACTAAACGCAAAGAGCTATGTAGGTAAATATAAAAGAAGACGTGTTATATATAGATTAAAACTAGCAATGGTGGCACAAATATCTCCAATGCTAATTTGTTTTCATTTATTCTTCACAAACCAAGGAAAAAAGACATATTATGCTGTGTCGTAGCTCTTCGTTTGTTAATAACTCATATTTGCATATATATTGCAATATAATAGTGAACATGAAAAGTATTAAACTTCAGTTTCCATGTTCATGTACATGTACGAACTGTTATTGTATGGTCGGGTATGTTACAAGTGTAAAAACAATTTTCCAGATTCACCCGAAAATGGATATTGAACCAGTCAATTGCCTCCACGTGATATTCCTGAAGAATTTCAATCCTGTAATGAAGTTCCAACAGTCTTACAGTTATTCAGGTAGAAATCATACGCATTTTTTAAGTGAGCTCTTTTACGGTGATTGACGAGTTACGATTCGTAATTTCGTGTAACTCCGCTGCTGATTTTTTCTAACCGTCGGATCAAAGAAATCATTTAAAGGTTTTTTATGTGTGAAAAGGGTAGAGTAGTAAATTAGCCGGTCAATCCAGTCGCTAGTCAATCCCTCGCACAGCCTTCATCATTGTCAGTTTATTATCCTCCTCAATCCCCTCGCACAGCCGCCGCCGCCGACCCGACCCTCGACCGTGGCGACGACGGCGTCCCTCCTGTCGGCCGTGCCGCCGCTGCCTCAGACCGTCACACAGCCGCAGCCGCCTATACTTTTTCTCGCCCCTCCCCTAATCCAGTTCCCGTCCAAACCCGCCGCCGCAAACAAGGGATCCCACCGGACCACGCCGCCGCCGCAATCAAGTGATCCCGCCGGACCACGCCGCCGCCGCCATCAAGGGATCCCGCCGGACCTCGCCGCCGCCGCCATCAAGGGATCCCGCCGGACCTCGCCGCCGCCGCAATCAAGGGATCCCGCTGGATTGCCGCCAGGTTTCTGTCCCGCCGCCAGGAGCCGCAGGAACTGCATGCCATCAGGCGCGGCGTGCCGAGCCCGCCGAAGCCTCCTCAGCCCCACCGCCCCCTGCAGCGCATCCCTCCGTCGAGCATCCGGTCATGCCGAGCAACGCCGCGGACCAGTCCGTAGGCAGGTAGCCACCACTCCTGCCTTCCTCCACCCACTTCCCTGACCCCCTCCCATTACCTTCCCATCACACTAGATTGAGAAAACTGTTGTTAATTCCACGGTTAGAAGGCAAAAGCCTGTAATACCTTATCTTCAGTTGAATGTAACGTCAGCTTCACTCAAGGCGAAAATGATACTGTACTAACTAAACATTTTGCTGGCTTCTCTGATTATTTTGCGTCTTTGTCTAGCTGGTTGTTTTGCAAATGGGAGTATAATTTTCTTCCGGGATGGTGTTCCTTCCTTTAGCTGCAAATTTAAACCAATTGCTATGCAACCTAGGCTTTGAGCCAGCTCATATTTAGTCAGTCTCGTTAGTGCAACAATCATGAAGTAAAAAGCAAGTAGATATTGCTGTTCACAGTGAAATATTCATGTGAAGGCACCGAAACACAAACTTGACCCCCCCCCCCCCCCCCAATTTTTTTTTCCTGGATCTGCAGTTAGGCAATTACCACATGCTTTCCTGCAGTGAAGCATCTGCTGTTATGATATGCAGGCATGAGTACGGAAGGTGGCTACCATTGTTTGTAGGATTAAGGAAATGATCTGGATGAGGGCCATGGGCTTAGTCGAGTAGTTCAGGATGATGGGAGCTGAATCTGTATTTAGTTTGTTTTTGTTTTGCACATCGGTAGGCAAAGCCTAGTGTTTGTTTGGCTTCGGTCATGTCCTTGGTTACGATGAGCGTGAATCTGCAAGTTAAAGATCAGACATTTACTAAAACTGAACCAAGGAAATTTGTTTTTCATAGTTACGGTTGCAGGAAATGGTCATATTATGACTGAAATATATTTAAAATGTCTATTTAGTTCTGTTTTCAGATATAACCTTGTAAGTAGAAACATGTATAACTCAAACAACCATACATCTAGTTAATTTTGCACAGGCAGCAATGTTAAGTCTTACTACGAACCTAGCAATAAAAATGATGAAGTCCTGTCAATTTTTTGAATAGCTAGCTTGAGACAATATTCTCTTCTTCTCTAATGGAAATGACAGAGCTCCTGTCAATATTTTGAAAAAAAGTTGTTTTTCAGACTCATCTATCTCAGACAAAATGAAGACTTGAATGGTAGTGAGAGAGCTGCAATTATTTAACTTCATTTCTTGGCTTACATGCTTGTTCTTCCGTAATGCAGAGAATATGTAAATCTGTACTAAACAATTGAGTTTTGCTGTGTTGAGCATACCTGCTTGTTGTTCATTCCTTATCCCCTTGTATGCAGGATCTATCCGGCCGACCTCATTTGAGCTGCGGCTTAAGTATTCCTACTGCACGGGTTTGCACATATGATACATAGGTATTGTGAAATTTCGCATTTGTTTTCAGTTTTCTGCAATGTTGATTTGAAAAGCTTTCGATGTTCTGTTTATGTATGCCAGACTTAAGAAAGAATTTCATAGTCACATTTGACATATTCAGATCAAGTTTATCCCTCGGATTGTGTTACATTCAACTCTTACTCTCTCCAGTGAATAATTTTTGACATATCTTAACAAGACTTTTTTGTCATCTTTTAGCTAGTGTGATGAGATTTTGGCACCTGTACATTCCTTGTACCAACTTAGGAAAATAATAATTTTTTTTTGTGACAGTTGGTTGAGCACATCTTCTAGACTCTTGTGAATACATCTGGGACAACGCTTCACATCAGTCAGGTATATACTGCTTCCGTTTCGAGTGAAATCCTCTCCCATAGCCCCTGCCCCAGATGAAGTGAGCTATATATGTGTATGATGATCCTCCTTTCCTAAAAGTGAGATTGCCATATGTAGTTCAGAATTGACCTATCATGCTTAATTTACACAGCATCTAATCATGAGCTACTGAAGCTGCTGTTTTGGAGTTGTGTGCATAATATGAGTAGTTAATTTGTGAACCTGCTATGTAATGTTCAGGTTCCAGAAAGGAAATTTGTGCGCCGCTATCCTGAACCTCCTCTCGCTTTCTCTGAAACAGGGTTGCCATGTGAAGAAAAAGGATATGTGGGAGCTTTTGAATGGACAAAGGCTTCAGCAAGGAAGAGAAGACAGCTGCATTTACTTACTTGCAATTCTAGTAACTATCTTTGTTATAACTTGTAGAGTGTACCCGCAAAAAAAACTTGTAGAGTGTGATCGTTTAATTAGGATGCTATGTAATCAGAGTACGCATTCTATCATATGTATCATGACTGATTACCAAGGTCTGCATTCTATGAAGAAGGCTCCCATTTATATGTTTATTAGTGACATTGTGTTGTGCTTGCTCTACTACTTCTGTACATTATTTGTGGAATTGGTCTTGTTGTTCAACATTGCTGAAAATCTGTTTCAGTTAGCGTGCCCTTATGTAGCACTATTTCAAATGGAGTTGGTCGAGTCCTCCTGCTCATTTTTTATGCCAACGAACATTGTTGTCGCCTGAAATGCTTGTACAGAAAGAGCATTGGAGACTACATGTTTGGGGCTATCCTAAGCTTGTTGATAGGTGATCATTTCAAGATCGGGCTTGTCATGTAATCGACCCTGAACTCTGAAACTGATTCAACCAATGTGCTATCTGATTGGTTATACCTAGGTACATGTACAACTATATGATGGAAAATATGCATTTTGACAAATTGTACCCAAAATGTTAGCTAATACTCTTTTACTTGTCTCATGAAATGTGCCTGTGCAAATTTGGATCCTATCAGCTCCCCAATGCTTAACTGGAAGGACTGATTCTATGGTTCTATTTTGGTAGAAACTTGATTGATTCGTTCCTGTATAAACACCTAAAGGAAAGGAAATCCAAAATGTGATGACATTCTTAGTAAAACTGGTCATTTAATTGACGTTATGAACATAACACTGGTTTGGACTAGTGCGGCATATGCAATATAAAAATAGTAAAAGCCACAATTTAGTGTGCGGGCATCAAAGGAACATTTCATCTAAAAATTGAGCAACAACTCAAAGTTGAAAGCCTATTATTGTAAACATAGCCTCACGATTGTCACTTGAATGAAAAGTGATTGTTGGTTCGAAAATAATGTAAACACTACTTGGGACAATAATCCAGCTCTAAAGCTTGAACTTGTAGTGGGACAGCCCACCTGGCCGCCGCCATGTCAATGTAGTTTTGGGTTCGGACTACCCATACTAGTGGTAGTAGTAAAATTAGAGGACACATGGTGCTACTGATGCGTCCGCATGATCATACTCGTCGGGGCCCACTAGTATCGATCTTAGTCGTTCGGACCCACTATGATCATAAGAGGAGCCATACTACAAGTACAGGCATCACACGTCCCATACCACTAATCAGGGTCCAGTACTAGATGACCGGTAGTCGGGGTCGAGATGAGGAGCACTTGAAGTGCTATTGGTGGGACCGCCTAGCTGGGCACCATGTGAACATAGTTTTGGGTTTGGAATACACATATTGCTGATAGCCAACTGTTGTCGTGATAATTGCCTTGCTCGTTGGGGACGGCTCGTGGTGTTAGCATTTCCTGATGACCCATTGTGCTAAAAGGGATCCGAGGACCAATAGTGGTACTGGTAGTATCAGACGACTCATCGTGGTAGTGATGTATCCGGATGACCCGTAGTACTAGACGTAAAGAGCCATGGTCGTAGCACTACCTGTAGCGGATGGCCCACAACGACCAGCCTTACTCGTTCGGGCTCAGCATCACGGGTACAGACAAGGAGTAATTGAAGTGCTATTGGCGGATCCATGTGGGTGGTAACCAATTTTTTCCTAAGCGTACCATTTTGTTCTTCACTGGTTTGCAATGAAATGTCAATTCTGATCATATGAGTGTTACAAATATTTGAACACGTATTTTGTAGACTAACGAAAGGGTCATGAGCCCAGTAAGATAAAGTTGGAAGTTACCAGACAATTATTTTGGCCAAAGCCCGCAAGACAAAGTAGAAACAGACATGCCAGAAAATTTGGTGTTTCATCAATCAATCTTTCCGATTTTAAAGGAGCAATCAATCTTATCACGCGCGTATCTATCGCCCCTTCCCAAATATTCTCATGCTCCGCTCCCACCTTCCCCATTATCTGCAACAACCTCCGATCACCTCCGATTCACACGCGACCTTCTCCTCCGAGGCCAGTCCCATCGAACGCCGCCGCCCTGTTCACCGGCTGTATCGGAGCCGTCGTCCTCACCCACGGGAACGGAGCTGCCGCCGATCGCCCATCTGCCCTGCAGAATACCACGTCACTGCTTGTTCTTCGTCCACACGTTGGATTTAAGGTGAGAATGCCGGCTTTATCATCAGTTAGAACTAAGGCAACGCATGGGATGATTTCAAACGAAAGAATGGGTTCCGCTTATTCTCTGCATGAACCCATCATGAGATCTTATGGGTTTTTCTCTGAATTTTGCTCCGTCCACAGCATTGTGATCCGCCTCTCTGCTCGTCACCGGCGCCAACTCTCTCAGCCATGCCATCTTGCAACGACTTCGCGCCAAAGATATAGAAATGAAAACCAAGAATATCGGTAAGTTTGTTTAAACAGGCTCGTACATGATTATGTTGGAATGTTCATTTATTTGGTGTCCTGGGTACCTCCCACAGGTACATGAATTAGCACAGCTGGACAATAAAATCGGAGCGCCCAGCAACAACCGTGACGTCCATTGTGGCCTAACTCGCCGCTACCGACTGTGCCACCACCCACCTAGCCTGTGCGATATGACGGTACTGCTTCCTCTTCATCCACCCATTCGCAAGACGGTGAGAACGCCTGATCTTAGTCAACAGTCACAAAGAAACCATCACAATCTGCATTCAAATGAATTCATCCAGTCTATCTTTGTGCATATTTTCCCTGAATGGCTAGTTTGTCCAATAGTTATGCTGACACAGAATTACCACTACCATACGTAACCAATCAGGTATATTAATCCCAGTTAGGTTAAAATCTTTGAAAACACATAGTTCTTTTACCCATTACACATATTTCAAGCTTTTTTGAAGGAACTCAGTGTGAAACATGCAAATATGAGGATATCGTGCTCACCTTCAAGGTTCATGGACACGATCGACAGATACATCCTGACCACCAAAAGGTCGTCTGCAGTAAAACTGGTCTTGGAGGGCTAACACAGATGAAGTCAAGATCTCTCCGGCGTATTATGTTGGTGCTGCTAGCCAGTGGAAAACCACTTGCTATACTAACATACCACAACAGAGGACGGGTATGTATATCCAGCTATATGATTCCTCACCTACACAACAATACTTAACTTCAACTTCACATCACAGTTATGCGTCGCTATCTAATTCAGGCACAAATACATATTTTCAGCTGGAAAATATGTTCAAGCCTGCTGCGTTCAGACTGTTACAAGCTTCCGAAAAAATCATACAAGAATCCTATAACGGTAAGTTCTACACAACTAGCATTTCATGTCATGTAGTTCCTACTTTTCATGATTGCATGTAACACACCACTATTTCCTCTACGTAAGGACGAGTACGAAGCAAGCATTCCAGAAGAACGAAAAGGTGCAAATGACGACGTCACGATCATCATCAACCCTGATGTCACAAACAAACCAGACACATCTGGTGCCCCAAAGCGTAAACGTGGACACCCGAGGAAGAATGCCCCTCCTAGTAATCCAGTCAAACAACAATTTGACACCAAGACTATCGCTAAACAAGTGAGGTTAATGGACGCAATCGCAGACTATCAAGCGTGGTGTCTAGCCCATTCAGACAGCCATGAATGGGCTGCACGCAGTTCCACATGATTGTTCTTCGTAGCATGTTCTTTGAATTAAAGACTACACTTATGTTCTGATGTTTTTGCATATTATTTCTACTATTATGTTTTGCATTGCGAATGTTTGATACTTACTGTCCATCCAAATGTGTGACACTTAGTGTCCATCCAAAAATCACACGCTTTGTGTTGCTATTGTGCCACTTGTCATAATAAGTGATGATACATATGTGCTGCATTAATGGTCTCTTGTCAGTGGCATAGTTTGGCCTGACTTTTCATAGGTTTTGAACCAGGTAATGAGCTGCATGTTTGACTTCTATAATTTGCACCAACTGATCCAAACCTATCTGCATCAGAGAATCCTGATTTTTAAAACAGTACCAGAAGTAACTACTTACAAATGCATGCTCCCCATTCTATACGGGCGCCAAACACTGCCTAACTATATAGTTCTGGTTCGGCGATGATTATGGCAGACACAGGGTAATGAGAGAAGCATCTTTTATGAAAGAAAAGAATGTTTATAACAATTTAAGGAAGAAAAACCATAGCATGTAAATATCATGGCTGACATAGGGTAATGAGCAATGATGTAAATATCATGGTTACACGAGTTGAGTGTGAGATTATTACCTCCCAGCAAAAGGAACAGAATCAATAATTCAACTAGTTTGATGGATGACTACCGTCGACTCCACAAGAAAAACTAAAGGCTGCAGCAGCAGCCACAACGCACACACACACAATCGTATTGTCAAATGCCAGCCTCTCCTGCAGAGAATAAGAAATAACAGCATCAGGAATACCATGTACCATTTTTATAAAGACATGTCAACAAGAGTTGGTACATTGCAGCTTATGTTGCAATCGAGACTAATGCGATACATGGAGCTAACAAATTTCCAAGTAATAAATCTGTGCCCAACTCTGTTGGGTAACAATATCGAACAGATGTCCCAGCTAGCTTTACTCTAAAGGAGTTCTGCTTACTAACTAAACAGCTAGGACAACAATAAGAACCAGCATAAGATCAGCAATGTACAAACAGATGCTAAACTTGCTCATTGGCAAAATAGGTTGTGCATGCTTCTTCTGTTCCATACTAAAGGTGACTGCCATATTTGTCAAGGATGATTATGGCTGAGGCATGGTAATGCACTTGTAGCCACGCTGCAAAGCAGGCAAGAAATTCATATAAACCAGGTATTCTTTCAAATTGAGCTAATTCTGGTTTCAGATATACTATACATAATTACTGTCCATTCTATACGGCCCCATACACTGGCTAAATAATCAGAACTATGTTTGAGGCGTGGGTCATGTACGTCTTGAGCTCCCGATTCACCTTTTCCTCGTCCCACATGAACCCCTGGATGTTCTGCACCCACTCGAAGTAGCTCACCACTCCGCCGGAGTTGGGCAGGATGTCCGGTAGGATCAGCACGCCCTTCTTTGCCAGAATCTGCACCACGAACATGTACATTTCTCTACTTTCAGTCAATGTGTGAAATGTCCCGTCAACAAATGCAGCTTAGTTTTGTGGCAAAATGTTGGTGTTCTTGCCTTGTCGGCCTCGGGGTCTGTTGGGTGGTTAGCAGCCTCGATGATGTACTTTGCTTTGATGGCATCAGCATTGTCCCTAGGAGAAGAAGACAATCAAACGGACTTTTTATTAACAAAAATGTTTTCAGATACAGAAAAAAATAACAGCCAGGAGGATACTTTACCTGAGCTTCAGAGCAGTAATCTGATAGAAGATAGGATGAGGTGAGCTGGGACGAGGAAAAAGAAGATTACTTGTTTATCACTCCTCCAGAGCTGCCGGGATGAGCACGTCGCAATCTTCCGTGAGCAGCGAGGTCGGGTCGACGGCGTCACCTCCGTGGGAGCCCTTGATCCCGCGGTTCTCTGCCGAAAGTGCTTCATCAAGTTGGCTATGTCAATGCCATTGGAGTTCTTGACAGCAGCTATCTTTTTCATACCTACGATCAGCAGCTATCACCTAGGAGAAGTGCATGTATAAGAAACTCAGCCTACTTGTGAGTTGTTTATTCCCTTGTGTAAACAGTGAGGTCACAAGTTCATCGCTTGTTTGGCCTGTTGCTGCAGTCAAGTAGCATGTATGAAGTGTAAAAGTTTGTCAAGAGCATGAGACTTGTAAACCAAAGTGTTGCACGAATCACGCAGGGAACTACTCAGATTACAAACCAACAACAACCTCAACAATTTCATTCACTGGAAGAAATCAAAGTCGCTTCTTTCAGATTTTGCAATCACCAACAACTTGATATTCACTTTTTCTGAATCTTACATTCACCAATACATATTAGTCCCATTTGAAGCTTCAGCATAGAGAACAATTGAAATCAGCAAGAGGGTCATCTAAAGTGAACAAGCTACATGGTAGTTATCCAATAATGGATGAGCCGCTGTGGGGAAATGGCTATAGTCCAATGCATAATCAGAAGAACAGTGTCTGAATCTCCAATTGTAATTTTTTTCACAGCATGTAGGTTCTGAATCCATACTGAATCTAATCAAAAGCATTGAGAAGGGGGAGATATACCTCTGTACTCCAGCTCCTTTAGCTGAACTCCTCCACCTATCGCTGGGACGGCCGGTCCCGGAGTGGCCGTCGAACCCGTGCTGTATGAGAACTAGAGATGCCCTCGGCGGTCAACTGCCTCTTGACGGCTACGGCCACCGAACTGGTGCAGGTTGCTCTTCCTCTTCCTTTGACGGCTACCACCGTCGTGCGCTCGATCTAGCTCTTGACGGAGAGGAGCCGCGACCACATTAGATGGTTGTCCTCCCGCCCCTGGGACCCCGCCGCCGCCGCCGCCGGGGTCATCGGCTCCGCCTCCTCGCCGACCCCTCAGCCGCCGCCGCCGACGGAGTCATCGGCGGCACCGCCCTATCCTACCAAGCTGCTTCGAACAGATAGGGCAACGAGGGGAGCGAACACAACATGTATCGGCTTGACTGATATTGGACGGATTTACCCTTTTAGATAATGAGTAGCCCCACCATAATTTTGTAATGGTCCCACTATTATTTGTAATTTCGTGTAATTTTAGTTCCGTAACTCCTTGTAACTCCTATTTCTCCACCGCTTGATCGCAGTGGATGAACGGTCCCTAAAATCGCCAATCACTGTAACAGTTGTATTTTTAAGTACATGCAAACCAGCAAAAATGCAACTATTTTATCACAGAGAGAGCCCACATGTGTTTGTCCTTTTTACGATTATCAAATAATGATCACCTAAGTAGGGAACGGTCTCCATCAATTTTAATCAAAAAAATTCCAAATTGGAATCTGATGAAGCATAACAACCTACAAATAAGAATCACTAGACTTCTATAAAAGTGAAACAACACACGTAGGAACTCAATTTGAAATTATGCAAAATCCAAATGGTAACTAATTATCCCAAGCATACCAATTATACATATTAAGTAAATAGTTCCCAAATGTGTGTTCCTAAGTATTCAGATCCCAATTTGTTTAGATAAATGTGTCTCTAACGATTTTTCATGTGCTACAACACATGTGCTAGCCCGTGCAGATGCACGGGTTGATGACTAGTGCAGCATAACCGATAAACTTGCTTTCTCTCGCAATATGTTTCTTTGCACAGAGAACTAGCACTCAACTTGCTTCCTCTCGCGAATGTTCCTTTTATCTGCTCTTCTAGTGAGCATTCCACGCGCCATCATTTTCCAGTGAAAGGATTCAAAAACGTACTACAAAACTGTACAAGACTTCACAAACACCCGTCCGCTAAGGTGTGGTAGGCTGAAAAGGCTTGTCTACTGTTATATAGTTTCCTTGAATCACACATATTTCCCAATAACATTGTTATCAAATATAATTCTATGGTTCTGAATATTGAGTACATAATGAAAAATAAATGCTAATGTTGTGTGAGGAAGGGCCCTTGATTAAGTGCCCCAAGCAATAGTCAACACTAACTGTCTTCCATTAATGCATCCAATTTAGCAAAATAGGTGTCCTTAGGTAAAAAGATCAAGATTTGCCAGGGTTCTTGTCTGAAACATGGGAATGCCTAAAGCTGGCATATATGCTTAACAAGAATACCTAAAGTGATCATGAACAAACAGGCAAAGCAAGGCAGAATGCAAATGTTTAAATTTTCATGAAAGAAGAGTAAATAAATAAATAAATATAATATGTCAACAAATCTCATAATCAAGAAGAGCTCGATCTGCATGAAACTAGTAAAATGAATATCGAAGAAGCTTTTCTGGATCACCATCCCCACACCACATTTGATTAAACATGTTGCTCAAATGGAGGGCACAAACCAAAAGGAGGGTAATAATGTAATATCCAGCAAAGTACAAGGAAGATGTGCATTTAAACAACTAGAAGAATTGGAATGATTACTTAAGCAATGATTACTAAAAATTCAAGGATGAAAGGAATTGGATGGTGGACGCCCCATTATTTAGTAATCAGGTCAGATATGGCAAATAGTTCAGAACTGCAGCTCATTTTCGGTTCTCTGTGTATGTTTGCAGAACATTTCCAGACATCCAGATCTTACCACGAAGATAGAATAAATGGATCACAGCATAGCAGAACAAGTTATGCACCCAAGCCAGAAATATAATCGCTAAGAGAGCACTTACCAGTCCAAGAACTGAATAAAGTAAGCATGATCCAAAAGTATAATACTCCCTCCGTCCCAAAATAAGTGTCTTGAGCTTAGTACAAATTTGTACTGGAGTTAGTACAAAGTTGAGACATTTATTTTGGGACGAAGGAGTATGATAAAACCAAGCCCTCTATGAACTGGGTTGGTCTAAGATGATAAGTTAAGTAATCATGGATTGTACGCCATCACATATGATGCACACACAACAAAGAAGATGGCAACACCTCCACAGCCAATCCGGCATCAACGAGATCTTCTAGCCCTTCCTGGTATGGAAACTGAATCATGTACAGAAATGGAAGGATAGTGTAAGTGTCTATTGCATCTACAGAAGTAAAAAAGAACTCAGTTATTGCTTCGCCTTGCGCCATGGGCGCAACGGGTCATCTAGTACTTATAATTGACCATATTGTTGTTGTTCAAATTGAAAGCTTTCAGAGAAGTTAATTGTTTTGCTTGGTACCCAAATTTCTCATGGGGTGGCGAGAAACCCTGATACCGGGTGATATCTAAAGTTTCCGCCCAGTACCCAAAATCCTGACGGCAGCACAGTGCGGCCCCACGTGGTTGGGAAGAGTTCCAATCAGCTGCGGCTGTGCAAAAGGAGGAGGCGAGGTCATGCAACGATGAATTTCCAAGTTGCTCTCAACCTAAACTCTGAGACAACGACCCTAACGGTTGGGTCAACTTAATACTGCACCTTAAAACATACTATGATGTACTGTAAAAAAGCCTCTTAGCACTCTCGCGTGCCCTTTGCCACTCCTACTACTTCCACCCCACCTCACCTTCAACTACGACGAAATAATAGATTACAACGGAGACCTAATTAATCATCTTGCTACATTGGAGAAATGACCAATGATGGTGCCATGTTCAGTGCAGAAAATGTTGCGGACATTGCCATAGCGTTTTACATTCCACGAGGGTTTGGTCATTTTCACCCAGCATGACCAGATGGTAGGCGTGGGCCCCCATGCCGATCCTGGCTAGGCAGGTTACTGAGCCCATCGGCCGATGGCTCCCTTGTCCTTGTTTTCATATTTATTATGCTCGTGGTAGACGGATCTAAATCCACACAGTTGGGGATACGATAAACTCACAAATCTCGTCCATGAGGTCACACAGAGTGCTTAGAAGAAGTGAAAGAAAGAAACAGAGCAGCCCAAACCAAAGGTTACACTCAACCTAACTCAGAACAACAATGCCTAAGAAAAAGATTCATCATGCTGAGCTGCACCCAACCATTTCCCCACGCCTCTCACTCTCATTGTTATGAGTTTCTATTTGGCTCGCATGCAAAGGCAAGGTCGGAACCATGGCAGTCAACGTGATTTGTTTCTCTTCGGTTCCTCTCTTTAATTTTGGAACTATTGTAGGTGGCAGTGTGGCAGCATCAGGTCTTCTCCATGCCACTACATCTATCTTTTATGACATGGTTTGACTAGGTGCACATGTAGGCAGTTCCACACGTTCTTATACTCCCTCCGTCCCGATTTGTTGAGAAAGTTGCCCGATTTGTTGCCTCCTATCATGCCATTCGAAGTGCCGAAACACTTGATGATTTTCAAAAGGATCAAATCGAGGAGTGGTGGGCATGGAATGACCGACAAAACTAGTTTGATGTTGTATTGTTGAACTATTTGTTGTATTGAAAGATAAACTATTTGTTTGAATTATAATAAATTGAACTATTTATTGTTGATTTTTTTTTATGTTTGATCTTCTTGGTTCTATTTTGAGTGTGAAATGTTGTTCATGCTGGGCGCACATTGTAAATTTATCGATCCTGCTAGAGCTGCTCGCGTGTGCCATATTTCGGAGCAGTTGCTGGAGCAAGCGCCCTGCTGCGTGAAAAAAAAAGGCTATTTTGGCGCTGTAAAAAAATTAGCGCGCCGCACGGTTACCCGCTAGTTAGAGATGCTCTAAGTAGCACAAGCACGGGTGCACAACATGCACGTTAAACTTGCCACTAACCGCACCCACTAACTAATCTGGTATCACGATCCTCAAAAAAAAAAAAAACTAATCTGGTTTCACTAGTACACGATCTGCATGATGGCCGTGCAGCTAACAACAAACTATCTCAATTCTACCTTATCCGTCCAGCCCGTTTTACTCCAACTTATCGCTGCTGTACGCGACCCTGCTCCTTGGCACAGCACATCACATCACGTCTTGCCGTTTAGGACATGTACAATGGTTGTTCATATAGTTTTATTTTCAATCTTGCATGTAATTTAGGGATGACAAAGAAAAAATATCTACAATGGGTGATCTCTTAACCTTATCTTTAATAACTAGCTATTCCTAAAAATATGGTGAGACATATTATGCTAAGAGATCATCTTTTATCTTCTCTTAAATAAGAAAAGACAAACATTTTTTTATGAGTTCTATTTCCTCCACCTCATAATTCATCCTACGTGGCACTCTTAAGATAGCACCATTTTACATGCCCTTAGATCACACAGCATCTCGCTCCCATCGCGCCGCCTTGCCGTGATCTTGCCGGATAAGTCCCTAAACTGAACTACATTTAGAATCAATCTGAACCGCACTACATGGTAGGCGTGAGCACCCACCCGATGCTGGCCACCTAGGACAGTGAGCACACAGGCCAAAGGCATACAAGCCCTTGTTGCCCTGTTTGTGATGCTAGCCGATAGAAAGATCTGACACCTGGGGTTACGATCTGTTCTTCATCATGAGCTTACAGTTGCACAATACAACAGGGATGCTGAGCCGAAGTAAAAGACAACAACATAGCAGCACAAACCAAAGGCACTCAGCGGAGCTCAGAATAGCAATGGCCAAGGAGAGCGTTCGGCAGACTACGAAGCACGCAACAGGTTCCCCTTGTCTCTCAACCCCACGACCTGCTATTGGCCTCGCATCCAAAGGCCAGTTCGGAACCATGGCAATCAATTTGCTTTATCTCTATTTCTTCCTCTCTTTACCATTCCAACAAATGTAGGTGACAGTATCATGTTTGCTCTGTGTTACTGCACCTAGCTTTTATAGCATGGTTTGGCGGCAGATATAGGCGGTTCCACGATTTGTTTTATCTTTTGACGCTATAATAATGTTCTAATAAATACTAGCCACATATTATTCATTGCGCATGCGAGGGAGCATGTGGTTCTTATTCGGGATCACTTTTATTTTCTCTCCTGGACTTCTGGAGCTCGTGTAAATGAAGCTTCTGTGCTAGGCAACATTTTCATCATGATACAGTGCATCTTGGGTACTGGCATTACAAACGGAATACTACCCTGCAACGACCCCATCACAAACTCTAGTATACAAAATCAGCAAGACTCAAATTAAATTGTCATGCTGGTCTAACAAAGATAATATTCCATTTTTGACTGGTTCCGTCCTAGTTAACAAATGCCCTAGAGATATCTAGGGTTGTTGTTGCATTACAAGAACATTGCAAAGGCCAACCTTCAGCCTGCCATCGATAAACTTGTGACCAAATTCTAGCGGACCACTCATGTTTTGTCAACACTGTGCTCTCGTCCATCCTTTTTTATCTATGTTAATTAAAATTAATCTGTTTGGGCTCCTCGGTGATAAAGCAGATTGAAGATCTTCATTGGAATTTTCTCTATGAATCTGCGGAAGAGACAAATTGCATGGAGGTTGCATGTTTAGTAAGCTGGAAGAAGGTTCATAGAGTAGATTGGAGGTCATCGGCCTTAGAAACATTGGTTAGCTGCGTTTGCACTGGAAGCCTGGAAGCGATTCAATGAGGAGACAAAAGACTGTCGTGGATCATGGCATTACCGAGCAACATTGTGCACTAAAGCCATCAGCTCTGCCACCTCTGTGGTAACTACCTGAAACCAAGACGCACTTGATGTCCTTCAGTGCCCTTGCTCAAGGTATTAGTTCATCAACGTAGGTTGTGGACGTGTCCGCAGCATCCGCCTCTATACGTGCAGGTACTTCAGGTTGAGGGTGTTGTAGAACTAAGTTATCTCGCGTGCATGGACGGGAAGTGGTTCTGTCCTAGGTTCTCGAAGAACCGCAGTTTGCTTTCCCAGATGGCCTAGGCATGGTTGTGAGTCGTGGTCAAGGTTGTTGCTAAAACTGTGTCTTGCCTGGGAAAGTAAACTTTGACAATGTAGGTACCCCTGCATATACGCCCAAGCATGGTTTTCAATTTCAGTTTCAGAAAAATTTCAGTGAATTTCAGTGATTTCAGTTTCCGTTTCAGCCAAATGACCGAAATTTCACTTGAATTCAATTAAAATTTTGAAAAAAATTAAAAAATATTTTTTAAAATATTGGAATTGTTGTGCTATACTGAAATTGCTGAAATATTTTGGCCGAAACGTAATATTTCAGTGTCTGCTGAAATTACTGAAATTCAGTGAATTTCACCGAAATCTCACTGAAAGTGAAAACCATGCGCCCAAGCACCAGCACAATATCATTGATGTATACTAAACACTCAATTCCCGATGTCACATATTCTCAAGCAAGCGCCCTTTTTCATGCAATAATTTTGCTAAGGGCTGGTATAGGAGAGAAAGCTGTTGATTTATAGGAGGTCATCGTCCTAGTAATGTATCATAGAGCACACAATCCATCGGTGGTTGTATTTATAGAGATGATTTACCTTCACATGATTCGATTGCTCATAACATTTATATCGGATAAATTTATCAGATATTTGAACTCGGAAGGTTCAAATAATGAAAGTCTCATGATGTACAACAGGGGCATGTGGCATCATTTATTTGAACTTGGTTAATACGTGTCCTTCCAAATTGGTACATCTTCTTCCAAACTAGATGACTTCACAAGCTGCGGGAAAGCTCAGATGTAGCTATGAAATATTGGTACAGTATCGCAAGCACAAATTATGTTAAGTTGGCAAATTAATGGTTTGAGGAATGTAGAGTGAGATTTTTTTTCCCATGCAAAATGGATGCCATGCTGGATGTGTTTAGTAGCCAGTGTTATCCTGGGTTGGCGGAGAGGCACACCGGAGAGATGTTGTCACAGTACACCACGGTAGACTTGGCAACATCACAGTGAAGCTCCTGAAGTAGTTGCCACAACAATGAGCACTGAGCAACAACATGGATTTAGCGAAAATGCGCTTGGCCAGGTTCGATTTGCCATCCCGTGGTGAGTGGATATGCAAGCACACTTGCTGGACGGTGTAATGCAGATGAAGCCTTGTGATCATCAGATATTCAAAGGCTGAGATGGTATAATGCGGTTGAACTGGGTCGGAGGCAGGAGCACCATCATAATAAGAGAGCTTGGACTTTGTGTCCACGGGCTTGACAACAGGCTTCAAGTTGAGCATGCAGGCAAGGTCGAGGTTACCGTGGGCGATTTCTACTGGCAGAGGAAAACGTCAGAATGCGAGGTGGCTTCGATGCAGAGGAAGTAATAGAGGGCCCCGGCCCCATGTTCTTGAATGGTGTACGTTCTTCCCAGTCAAGAATATTCCCATTGGCCACGCTCATCCATTGTCCGGAGCCGCCGCCCTCCCAAGAATTCCAAGGAGGCGCCTTCAAGAAGGTAGTGACATCGGTGTCACGGAGATCACATGACACTCACGGCAGAGAAGAGAAAAACTTCATGACGAGGCCTTCAGGAAGGAACACAACGATCAAGGGTGCTATCCTCATCGGCACCAAAAGAGAAGGTGCAAGACTTTCGCCCAGAGTGTCCATCCAGCTCTTATCCGGTAAAATGATCTCGGGCACAACATTAGATCAGGGTGGACGCGGTCCGGGCCGGTCCGGTCCCTGACCGAGCCCTGCTTTGGACCGGCCGCGGCCGGGCCGGTCCGGACCGGACCGAAGTGGCTGGCGGTTCATATTTTCAGGACCGGACCGGCTGCAGCAAAGCTCGGTCAAGACCAAGAGGACCGACTGGACCGACTGAATTTGTATCCTGGGAGTGCGCTGGGAGGATTTTTTGCTCTGTTTAGCCACTGTTTAGTCATCCTTTTATATTTTGTAAAGAAAATGGACCAAGAATACAGCATATATGAGACTAATTTTGAACATTTAGAATGCTTGTTTCAAAAGAGGATGGAATCGACAATAAATAAGTAAGTTATGCTATAGGTTTACCATGACAAGCTGAAGAATGGATGAAAGATGATATAAGAAAATTTTGGAATTCAGTACTAACTGCTAACAATGGTGTATTCAACACTCAATAGATCAGTACGAACTGCTAACAATTCAGTACTAATTGTTGAAAATTTTGGCACTGAATACCTCGGTCAGAGATGGGATAATGCAGAGGAGAGGACAGAGGAGATCGAACAGGTGCAGGGGAGACGGCGTGCAGGTGCAGGCACATCCTCCCTCCTCCAGCTTCGTGGTCATCTCTGATCGACAGCAGCGAGCCGGCGAGGAGGTGGTCGACGGCGGACAGGTGGAGACGGCGGCGGTCGACCCTGAACTTGACGGCAGGCAGCTGCATCGCGCTGCGCTCCCTCCTCTTCTCCTCTTTCCCTCCAGTACTACGGCTTCGTGGTCTACGGCGAGGTGGTTGACGACGGCAGCACCAGGAGGTGGTCGACGACGGAAGCCAGCGGAGGCGGCGCTCGACCGCTCGGGGTCGGGGAGGGAATGGACGGGGTTGCGTACTTGAACTCTCTGCTTTGCCTTTATTGCCGTCTGCGCTAGGCTCTATATCGTTTTTTTGACGCACTGGGCTCTATATGGGTTGCTGTGGGCTGTGGCCTGTGAGCTGGGCTAAATGTCGCGGTCCGAACAAGCGGACCGAGCTTTGACCGGACCGGACCGAGAAAATTTCGGTCCATTTTCTAGGGACCGGACCGATGACTTTTTTCAGCGGGCCTGGACCGAGCCGGCCTGCACCGAGCGGGCCGCGAGCCGGACCGAAGGACCGGACCGTTTCGTCCACCCTGACCCCGAACCACCACGAGAGAGAGCGATGCGGGTGTTATTTACCAGTTGTATAGATATGGGGAGTTGCTATCTCGCGCGCGCTCGTTACGACGCTCGGTTTCCGACAAAGTAAAATTTCCAGTTTAGGCAATCAGCGTGAGATTGAAATGGAAGGACAGGCCGGCCCCACCATTGAAATCAGGGGGGGAGAAGATTATGAAAGGCAAGCTGGGCCCACTAGTGGAATTCACGGGAGGAGGATGCGCATATGCATGCATGCATGGGCCCCATGTCCGACACAAACAGGTTGTTTCCATGTGTGGGCTTCGCGTGTAGAGATCGCGCGCTGCAACGCGCGGCCGTGAAAGAGTCGTTTCGATAGATATGTAGATCCATTTGGGACTTGACTGGTTTTTTCCTGGATGTGTGCTAAAGCCTATTCATGTTTGCTCGTCTGTAGAATGTTGTGCTGATATGTTTCTTACCATTATCATTGTCACTTGCCATGTTGTGCCGATGTACTGCCTTTTTTTTTTTGCTATTTCGGTGTCTATGGGCTTTCCGTGTCCTTGTGTGTCTGGACAGATGTTTAGTTCAGTTCATTGTATACTCTTTCCCTCTACAGGTTCGTACTAGCCGCCGTTTTTGTTGATCTACTTGCTGCAATTCGTTGCCTATGTTTTTCCTTCTACTACTTAGATTAGAGGGGTCATTAGTTTCATCATTTTCTTTCTTTCCAGCTCCTGTTGAATTCTCCTGCTACCATATGATTCTTGCAAATGTGAAATAATGTCAATTGTTGATTTGCTATTACAGAACAAGGAAAAAAAAGGACGTTGAGGTGTGGCACCCCTTACGACCAAAGTATTTTTTTTTTTTGCGATGCTTCTGACCAAAACAGGCTTAACCTTAGATTTAACCCCTTCTGTACCTGTTAATGACTGCATTTGGAGGTTCTTCTTCCATTTCTTGTGTAATGTTCATGTATTCAGTCGACATAAGTGTCCCAACTGTTTAATGTAGAGCTTCATGTCCTAATGTGATACTACATTGTATGTTTTTCTACAGAAACTACTGTGGTTGAGTTCGTTCCTCACTGCCTTTTAACTTCAATTGACGGCCATGTTTTGACCCACGGATCCTATATATGAACTGTTTAGATCTTTAGATGGATGTATCATGTAACTTCTGTTTCATATACGTATTTTCATCATTTATTCTTCTACGTAGATGGGCACAGCAAAGCCGGCCTTCATGTCCTAGTGGTCTTGTCGGAAGTAACGACCATGCCGGCGGGCTGGCAGAGCGTGAGCACCCTCCCGATCCTGGCCACCTAGGACAGTGAGCACACATTCCAATGGCCTACAAGCCATAGTTTTAAATAGCGCCGCTTAAGTCTCTTAGCGGCGAACCTCTTCTAAAAGCTATAGCGTGCATATAGCGGAGCGCTATTTAAAATGTTTATTCATTTATTTGGACCAACATCTCTTAACGCAAGACCTTTTGTAAATGCTATAGCGGGCTATTTAAAACAATGCTACAAGCCCTTGTTGCCCTGTTTGTGACGCTGGCCGATGGAAAGATCTGACACCTGAGGCTATGATACATTCTTCATCATGAGCTTACAGTTGCACAAAACAACAGAGATGTTGAGCCGAAGTCAAAGACAACAACACAGCAGCACAAACCAAAGGCTACACTCAGCCGAACTAAGAGAATAGCAATGGACAGGGTTAGCGTTCGGCAGACTACGAAACATGCAACAAGTTCCCTTGTCTCTCAAACCCACGACCTGCTATTTGCCTCGCATCCAAAGGCAAGTTCAGAATCATGGGAATCAATTTGCTTTGTCTCTCTTTCTTCCTCTCTTTACCTTTCCAACAAATGTAGGTGGCAGTATCATATTTGCTCTGTGTCACAGCGCCCACCTTTTATAGCCTGGTTTGGCTGCAGATGTAGACTCTCAACCCCAGGAGTTGCTATTTAGCTCCAATCTAAAGGCTACATCAGAACCATGATAATCAACTTGCTATCTCTTTCCATTCCTCTGTTCAACTATGCCGCTCCGATTTGACTGTACACTAATCACATAC